>JAREIS010000106.1:4705000-5305000 GCA_030060385.1 Muscicapa striata striata | reverse complement strand
TTCGTACTTCCCAGGAGAAGAGGTCACCACTACTATCCCTGTAAGCAATTTCTGTTTCTTTTTCCTAAGCTCCCTGTCGTGAGTGATATCCAGGTGGCCCACAGGGAAGGCAGTCATGTTAGTCTTAGAGGCATAGACTGCTTTGCTTATGTTCTGAGGCTTAAGCTTTCTCAACTTTTCCATGTTGTTAGGAAAGGACATATTCAGGACAATAAGCAGATACCTCATTAAGAAACAGCTGCACCATACATTGGAAAAACAGTAATTTGGAGAACAAACTCATCAGCAGGGAGGAGGAGAATAGTATTGGCCCCCTTTAAACCCAGAGCCCAGGTGTTAGAATTCTCCCATCAAAGAAGACAATTCCTTCCTCTTTCCAGAGCAAGTTACAGCCCCATGGTCAGTGCCCCCAGGAGAACACCTTAGTCCCTGTGCCACAGGTCCCTACAGTGGCACTGGGATGAGGGAAATCTCTCATGCTGACAAAACTGCAGTTTATACAGAGCATTTATATACTAACAGCACTGGAGCAGGAGCCAGAAATGACAGCTCTTCTCTTTAGGAGAGACATCTGCTTCCACTCACCTGTACCACACATGTTTGTTAATATATGATTTGGTACAGCATCATTTGATGAAACTAGCATTTCAAGTCCACTCATGAGCTCACATGCAGAAAACTATTCCAAAAATATAGTATGAAGCTTCTGTAGCACAGGAAGGAATTGCATGTTTTATACTCCCTGTGGCCTTAATGATTGAGCAAAGAAGATATCAGACAACCTACTATATCCTCTATTTTTCTTATAAGGCTTCCTTCCATTTTGTTTGGTGCCAAATTACTTTTTGAGTTCTTGTTTCAAACTGGGGAAAAAGCTTTTGCTTTTCTGGCAAAATTGCAGTACCTAAATCTACATAACAAAGTGACTCTGAGAGGAAAGACAAGCTTCATTTTGTGTCCTAAGGTTAAAAATCTTCAAGGCAGCAAGAGAAATCATTAATAGATCTTCGAAAGGTGCTCACCTTCAATTCTGTCCATTCCATAAACTTAGCTGAGGGCTAAGCTATACCTGGAGATAGTATTCCTGCAGAACCAGTCAAGTGCTTGTCTCTTTGCTCTCAAGTACTATGGGAAGACTCACAGGATTTCTTCATGATGTTATTACATTGCTTTAAGGATTGTGGAGTACTCCTAAGGATAGTTTCATCTTACCAATGCCAATTGCCACACATTGAGACCAGCATTTCCTCCTTCAGGAATATCATGTCTGGGTAAACAGCACCCTCTTAATTCATCTTGTGAGCTTTCTAGTGGTGAGTAAAAGCAGACATGGAATGAACCCAACTAAACTGAAACCAGCATGCACAGCTTTCCTACTCAAAGTGCACTGCCCTGCTTTATCTGCTGCAGCAGCAGGCACAGCCCAGGGAGGGCAGCAATAAGAACCTACAAAAAGAGCAACTGAATATGAACTACAGATATAGTCATTCAAGTATGGATAAACAAAACAATCCAACCCCAAGAGCAGTGCTCAGAAATACATCCAGTCCGCTGTATTATACACCAGCCACTCCCCATTTTTGTGAGACAGATACATCGGGGGTTTTTTTTCCACTTATGCTCCCAAGTCCATTGCATCTGGAGGAGCAAAGAACATGGACTCACTCCATCACCTGGACAGTTCCCTTTCAACTCCCTTTCCCTGAGAGGCCGTCAGCACTCCCAAACATAACCATAATCCCAGAATATTCCCTATGGCTTCGGACAGCTGCTTACCCCCTCTCTATTTCGAGGTATTGAATAGCTGTGAAACTGGGTGAAAGACCCTGACAGTCCTTGTGTAACCCTGTGCTATGTCACTCCTAGTACAGAATACCTATTTCTCTCCGAGCTCTGCCCTGGGGCAGAGGACATAGATCTGATCTCTCTCTTGAGTGTTGTCTTTGCTCAGTTCTGTCCGGGAGGAATCCTTAGTCCACATTAATGAGAACGGGTTAAACCTCAAACCTGAGACTTTACTCCCACACAGCCCCTGATGTACAGCCGAGCTGCCTGCAACTTCTGTGCTGAAGGGTGAAAGGCAGTTCCAACGTAGACATCACCTCTGTTAAACTGTTTCTTTCTCATTTAATGGACTACCACGGAGATCTAAATGGAGATAAAGTGGCAGGGCTCAGAGAACAGCCAGGATGCTATCTTTATGCAGCATGACAATGTGCAGTGGTTAATTAGACACCGTTAACCTATTTTAGCAGAGGACATAACTGGGATGAATGGGGGAAAACGTCCTTGAAATCTTTTAATGTCCACAGCTCATGAGAGCTCCAGACACACTTGGGTCCTGCACCGCCACAGCCAGGCTCCAAGGGGTTCACTGTGAGGCCGGAGGTTCTCTCAGGCGGCCCGGGGAGGTGTGAGGGCGGGCGGCACAGCCAAGGAAAAGGCAAGGAGTTACCGCCGCTCGTTAAAACGCACACGGAGGCGGCGGGACGGTATGGCGCGGCGGAGGAAGAGAAAGTTTGGGATGGCGGGCAGCCCGCTCGCCGCCCGGCTGCGCTCTGGCCGGGCGGGCTGGCAGCTGTGCCCGCCCCGCTCTGCTCCGCTCCGCTCCGCTCTGCTCCGCCGGGGCCGGGGCCGCGCCGCCGCCACAGCCGCAGCATGGCCGGGCCGCGGCCGCCCCCTGCCGGGCACAGCGCGGGGCTGCGGACCAGGGCCGGCGGCAACGCAGCGCGGGCTGGCCCGGCACCGCCGCCGGGCCGGCACCGCAGCCAGGCCGCATCGAGGGCTGCTCCCGCGTTTTACAGGGCAGCCGGGGAGAAACCCGTCTGCCCCTGTGTGTGTTGGCCTATTTCCTCACACGCCTCAACCCTTCTACGAATCACGTGGAACCAGAGAGCGGCTCCAAGCATCCCTCTTGCTGAAAGAATGAAACGGGATAAAAGGAGAAGGTCGCGATGATCAGAGATGCGTTTTGTTTGGAGACAGTAGGGCGATCTAAGGGCGGGCAGAGACAGGCTGGGTGCGCAGGAAGCAAGTCAGCAGGCGGCGTTCTGCCTCAGGGCTTCCACCCAAAACCATGACCCACCTGCACACCGAAGGCTTGGCTCGGCCCACAGGGAGGCACGAAGCCTTTTGCCTCTCGGGCAAAGACTGTAATTCAGGTCTAGGCCTGAGGGAGGAGGGGAAAAATATTTTAAAAGACGTTACTCAAGTGTTTCTTAAGTGCCCATCACCACAGTGAGTGGGCGGTGAGCTAGGAGTTGCAGCTTGTTCAATAGCCTAAGGCACAACAAAGTGACACATCCAATATGACACAGGACCGCTAACTGATAGTTCTCCGGGCTCTCCAAGTGTGGCTCTCGGCCACTACTTGTTTGCTGCGGCACAGGAAAAGACACATTCACCAAGGCTGCCTGTAAATTAGAACTGCTGTGCTCACCATGCTGGAAAGCACCACAAGGTGCCTTCTCAGCTATTCCATTGTGCCTTCCCTGGGGCTCTGATCTGTTGTTTTAAGTTTCCACCCTCTCTTCCTAGCCTGTGGCAGCCTGGAAAAGCCAGGTTTTTCTTTACAAAATTAAGGAGTTTAATCCTCATGTATCCTACAATCGAGGCAAGTTTTGCCATTGATCTCAGCATGCTATGAGATTTACTTTCATCATAGGATGTCACCTCACAGCCCTCCACTTCCTAGCCCTGGAATGCATGGCTATCTGTGTCACTACAATGTGGCTTTGGGCAGACATACATTTTTTAAACTGTAATGGCCCTACCAATCACCTTCTGGCCCCTCAGAAGCTGCCTGTGCTGCTCGGACTGCCCCAGAACATGGCTCTGGAAGAGGATGGTTGCAGCAATGAGCAGGCATGCTCTGTGAGATGGGATCTGACAGACAGTGCTGCTAGCCACCTCCAGCTGAAATGGACTAGTGAGGCACCTAATCTCCAGCTGAAGTGGTTTTGTTTCTCCTCACGTCCTAATATGTGGGCTTATTTAACAGAAACAACAAAGGAGGAAAGCTCTGGCAAGCAGGAGTTTAGGAACTGGCACAGAAGAACAAGCTGATAGAGAGTGCTCCCGAGGATCGCTGAAGCTCAGCCTACTCACTGCATCATCCCCGAAGCAGATATTCCCAGGGCTCCCCCTCTCGCTCACTGGTAGGGAGCTGACCGGCAGAGCTGTTCAGAGCTCCCACTGAGCAACAGAAAAAACAACAACACTCAATACAAATTCCTGCTGTGTGGGAAAACAGAAAGCAGTGCTGCAGTTTCTAGAGGTATTCACCACATATCTTTAGTCCCTGAGAACAGGGGCTCCTATCCAAGTGATCACGATCTTGGCCTCCAGTAAGCACAAAGCCCAACTCTCACAAGAAATTACTCTTGAGGTTACAGGAGCATTTCAACTTCCTTTTAAAGAAAAAAACACACTTCTGGATCCTCATGGTTACAGGAAAGAACTGACTGCTAAAGGAGACAGAAAATGTATTTAAAGTTGTTTGGGTTTTTTCCAAATCTCACAATAGAGAACAAACCCATGATTACGAGGTTCAAAGACCTTTCACTTGTGACTGGCCTCACTGAAAACATTTATATGAAAAATACTAGAAAGAATTAGGTGTTTATTCCTGAATGATATCTTGTTCTGTCATCTGGGAGCAACAGCTTCTGAATGAAGAAGAACTTGGATTAAGAATTTGAAAATAGTAGAGGGGTTTTATGGGGAAGGGGGCTGGAGGAGGGAGAAATAGGGCCAAGCAAGTAGATCAAGTCATCTCAGGTCCCTATCAACAGGTAAACTGCATTAAGCTAGACTTCACAGCCAATATACAGGTGACCTACAATGGCCAGACAAGCTTTTAGCCTTGGCTATGACAGATACAAAAGAGTTGGGAGTTGCATGTGTTCTTCAAGAAGGTTTTGCTATTTTAAAATAGAAATATTTGGGACAGCAATAAGAGCATCCCCTAAATTTGCTGGGAAATTTCCTGGAGATGAAGAGAAATAAGGAAGGAAGATGCTTTGTCCTCAAACATAAAAAAAAACAAAAATCCAAGAGATTTCATCCTGAGAATACTATGCCACTTCAGCAGCTCACATGGACCATTACTCAAAATACCCCACTTCTGTTCTGTTTTTGTCATGCAAGTTTCATTTCTAGGGGTGCAAGAGGCTGCAATCCTACTAGACCTTCCATTGCACAGTATTTTTCCAGAAAAAGAAGTTAAAGAAAACTGAGGGGAAAAAAAAAAAACAGAAATAGGTTAAAAATAAGAGAGAGAGAAAAAAGGAAAAAGAACAAATGGTAAAAAAAATATTTAAAAGAATGAAAGGGAAAAACAAGGAAAAAGAAGAAGCAAAACTCTTTTTACAGGGTCCTTAGCACTGCAAAGACATAAGTGGACACAAGTCTTGCAGGAAACTCTTGCAAGTCACGCTAAGCAGGGTTTAAAAGGAATAAAAATCCCCTGTGACAGCCAGAGCACCGAGAGATTCTCAGGTGACTCTTCTGTCTTTTAGGGACTTTTCTTTTTCTGCCAGTTATCTTTACTGAGTCTAAACAGAAACACCGAGGAGAGCTCACCCAGCAATGACACAAAGGGACAAGAGGACACGAGCTTGTTAGCATTCCTGGAACATCCAGCTTATTAAAAAAAAAAAAAAAAAAAAAAGAAGAAAAAATAAAAAGAGGAGGGGGCAGGGAGAGAGAGGAAAAAACCCACCCTGGGCCTGCACATTGCAGCTTACCACCATCTTGATGTCCTTGATGCGTGCTGATGGCATGGAGGTGGCTGGCACCAGATCAGCCCAAGAGAAGGAATGAGAGGCCAATGGAGATTTATGTGAGGAGAGTGAGATGGACAAGGTAAAATTGTCAGGAGGAGTTGTTAGAAAGTAAAATATATTGTGACAATTCCACTCCTGCCGTTCATCAATAAACTGACAGATCATTTAGTGTCAATTAGGAGTGATAGATGGACAAGTCCCCATGATCCTGGGCCAAAATTAATGGCTGGGAGGGAGAGGGTGATTGAAAATGACGGCTGACATTGAGAGGAAAGTCCTGAAGGTCCCCAAGGGGCCATTACTTGCCTCATTCCCTTGCAGATCAATGCAGGGACAAACCCAAAAACAGACACTTCAAGACAAAACTTAATCAGACTTCCTTTTCTTTCTTCTCCTTCTAAGTTGTGCCCCCTCACTTGGCAGCCTTGATCCTCTCTGCCTGTACTCCTCACTTCACTGAGGACATCCACAGATGGCTGCAAGCTGCAGACTGAGGCTGATGTCTCCCATGCAGCCAGGAGTCTGGCTGCACTCCTAACGTGGCAGTGTCACAGAGAAGTCCAGACTGAGACTCACCTCAGCACTGCTGGACTGGGAGTAGAGAACAGAAGCAATGACACAAGCTTTCCCCCACTGTTCCAGACAAACTTACGAGCACTTTATTACTCACAGCTGCAAGACAGGGATTGCTATAGGTTCTAAAACCAGGTACTCTCAGGGGTCATTTCTTATAGAGAGAATACAGGATAGTTTAAGCCCATATTTTTAAACAGGAGGTTTTTAACTTTACTTATCTCTAGAGACCTTGAATCATAAAACCCCTTAATCTCTTAAATAACTTTCCTCCAGCTCCAGGGTGCAATCTTACCACTGCCCACCCTTCAGAGCCTTAAATGATATCTACACAGGGGCTGGATTACCCTGCTGTAGAGGTCACCCCGACTGCATCCTTTTTCTTCCTACAGGCACTTAACATTCACCTTCTTGACAAATACATTCCTGGACAGTATACCAGTGTACCACTTCTGTTCCAAAACACTTCAGCATGGTCATTTTCCTAAACAAGCCTTGATTCTTCCAACTCTGTGTGGCCTATCAGTCAGAAAGGGGAAATTTCAGTTGTAGCTGAAGCACTTGTTGCTAAACAGCTATGATCCATGTAGAAGAAATTAGGTACACGTGTAGGCACTGGAAGGGACTTCCTACTGAAATCAGCACCTGTGTTTATTTGCAGGGCTATCTGAAACAAGATGTGTTAAGTCCTCAACAACCCTAGCTGCTGCCCGCAGAGCTGTAAGAATTTTATGAGGCTCATTGCAAGACCAAAGGGATCAAGCACCTAAGTAAATTGAAAGAGACCCAAGAAGCAAAGAAACAAAGATACTGCTAGAGAGGAAACTGGGAGAAATTATATGAGGAAAGTAAGAGAGATGAGATCAGAAGTTGGAATTAAATAAATCATGGAAGTACCCCTCCTTTATCAAATCCTCACCAGTATGCAAAACTGAATTCCCTTTTCCTTTCCCCACTGGCAGGCACTTATGTGTTTCTTTCTTTTGATGACTGAGATAACCTGACAGTGAAGCTCTGCTTCGCCTGTCACGAGTGTCAGCACTGATGTCATTAGGGATATCAGCACAGCTTTCAGAATGGCACTTGGGCTCCATCCAGTGGTTACAGAGCTACTTCTGTAGGAAAACCCAGCTGTAATTACTGTTATTTATCTCAGCAGGCTACTAGCCCCCAGGTGGCTGCTCAAGTTTTTGGCTGGTCCCCTTTCTGCTAATACTGGGGCTAGAATGTTGCTGGGGCAGCAGTGAGATCACCTCTTCTCACACAGAATGATTCTTCTGAGTAGAGGTTTAACTAGATACAGCAGATTCAGGTACAGATGGCCCTGGTAGTACAGAAAAATTAATTTTCTGTCACTACTTTGAACCATTTAGTTGCTGTTTGCAAAGGACCTGCCTGGGGGTTTGCTTAGACACTTACAGTGATCCTCATCGTTACCCAGGTTTACAAAATGGGACTCCTAGCAACGACAACTCTTCTGTAAGAGTACTGGGAGTCCAAAGTAATCTTCCCATGTTTGGCTTTTGAAAATGAATAAAATAGATCACTTTGATAGTTCTCAGCAATTTACATATCTGACACTTGCAAATGCTATGGGAATAGCAAAATATAAAATATAAATATATTTTAATATATATATAAAATATAAAATATTTTTAAAAATCTATTTTAAAATACATAAAATACTGAACCTTACATACCATCTGTACTAATTAATTTAAAAAGTAATTTAGGTTGGAAAACTTTAAGAGTCCTCCTTCTCTTCCTATCTTGCAACAGTCAGGGGGAGTAGCAGTCTGATGGAAATAATCAGCAAGATGGTGAGAATATTTTAAGTTTACAAAAGCATGACATGAGCTGGTCAGGTGAGGGACTAAAAAGAGAGCACAAAGGTAGAAAAACAGGTTACAAACTAAATTCTACTCTAACATGTGCCAAATGGAAATAAAAAGAACAATTTCAGGTGATAATTTCATACTGACAAGACTCTGAACTAGAAATATAGCAGAAAAGCATCCCTGTGGGAAAAGCAACACATATGCAGTTGTAACTGACTGAATCTGTCAGAAACAGAACTAAAAACTAAATCTTCAAATGGAGAAAAAATAACATAAATAGCTACAGGATCACTGCACAAGTGGCCGCAGTATCCTATCTGAGCCACAATATATTTACCCAACACAGAAAATCTAACGGTAGCTACTGTGCTCATCCTTCCTTTCTAAGTGAAAAAAAAAAATAATCAGATTTTAACACTGTCAGTTCTGAAAATCTAATTACTTCTAACAGAACAATTCCCAAGTGTAGGTTCAAGTTACACTGGCAAAAAAGGGCTTTAACCTAAATCAGATATATCAACAGAAGCATGTTATTCTAACTACATCTACACCAGTGAACTCAGAGCAAGTTAACTTGATGGGCTTCCAAACTGAGTCAAATCGGTTGAAAAGCTGTGGGGAGATAGAGCCTGAGAAAACAGAAACAACAAAGCTACAGCAACACTGGTATGACATCAGCCCATGAGTCAGACTTTTCACATGAAGGCTTTACCCTGGGATATGTCACAAAGCAAGCCCTACAGGCCAGCATCTCAGACTTTTTTAAGGGAGAGAAGAAAGATCAGCTTGGGGAGAATACACAGGAAAGGAAAGACAGGGGAATTAGTTGTACAAAACCCTTGTACCTCATATGACTGGAGAAAGAACAAACTTCCTCATAAAATTTATTCTATAAAAACCCTTATTACAAATGAACAGTCAGATATGACATATCACACACATGATTGAGCAAGGCACACATTGTGGTCTCATGTCTCAGTGTGCAGATTCTCAGAGGCAGAAAGGTCTTGCAACCCTGTGTCCTTTTCTGCTTCTCCAGCTGAACTACATCCAGTATCATAGAAGCCTTTACTCCAGACGCCTACAATGTCTTTAAGCCATGCAGTTGAGATGCTGGGGAAACACCACCCACAGCTACTAGTGCAAATCTATATGGTAAAGCTAATGTCAAACAATGGAAAACATGGTAAAACAGTACGTGGCTCAGGGCTGTTACATTAGAAACCTGTTCACTGTCCTTCAGGGCACATTAGGCACAGCCCTGCATGTGTATTACCTCCAATCCAGTCCTTCACCTAACCAACAATTACATAACTTATTTTCCCTAAACAATGAAATCAAACCTTCTTGTCTGCTGTCACATTTCCATAAAGCTTCTACTTGGTCCTACAAATATCCAGTATCATTGGTGGCACTTTTTTAATAGCCTGAGGTGGATGCATCTTTGCAATGGCAACTTCTAGCTGCAGCCAGCCCATGAAAAATAACTATTATCAGGTTTAAACTGGAGAGCAACAGGAGTTCAGGCTGAGATCTTCATTCCCTTGCTTTATTCTAGTTTTTAGATTTCCAGACTATTTCTTTTTCAGAGACAAATAGAGTGATATTTTTCCCAGATGTTTTTTGGAAAGGCTACCCAGAATACAGACCACCTTTCTCCACTCCCAAGAAATACTCACTGTATAACAGGTCTCTGGATGTCCTCACCCATTCTCAGTTTCAGAAAAGAAAATACATAACTTTTCATAAATTAGAGTGCCTCCAAAGTATATATTAAGACATGCAGACTTTTATTATAGGCCTTTAACTACACAAGCAATCTCATACCACTCCACAGCTGAGCCCTTCAGATCTGTGAATACAAAATACAACATCAGCATAACTTCTCAGCTTGGAAAATCAAAACTACTTGAAAGCATGTAACCTCCTCCCAGTCTGAACTGTCCTTTAGTTTTCACACCTATTCTATTACCATGTCCAGATATTTCCTTTGTCTTATGTGTCCTTCATGTAAGCATCAGGCTTCTCAACAGACATTCTACAATTTGTATACTTTTTCCTCCCATCTCTTCTTGCTGACCATCTCCATCCATCTCCATTATACCATAACCTTATACACACATAAACATTGACAAATTTCACCTTTACTGTCAAGGCTGATCACTAAATCCTGATGTGTTCATTGCACTCTTGTCAGTGTGGTGCTGTCATGTGTCACTCTCCTGGAAACGACGGAACCAGTCAAGTCCCCCTATCCCAGCTCCTGCATTTAACATGCTTATGCTCTTGACCTCTTCCAGGCACTGTATCAGGTAAGGAATGCACTGCCTTGGGCAAACAGGAACATGTACACAGTTCTAAGCCTCACCAAGTCAATTACTGAGTCAACTGAACTAAGCAAGAGCAATACTTCAAATGGCTTGAACAAGTTACATTGATACTGGAAAGAGAGGCCATCTAAAAGACCCAGGAAAATTTTTCCAATGTCAGTGACAGCAAGGTCCAACTAGTGATGTTCCTTTATTCCACACCAAAGGCCCTCTTAATAAGGAAGGAGGTGAGGACTCACTTGGTAGGTGCCAGCACAGGATCATCTGCCCAGCCTCCTTGCCGGCGTGGGGGTTTAGGTGGTGGAACCTTTAATAAAGAGAAGAGACGTGTTACAGACAGCTCTGGTCAAGGCAAAGTCAAGCCAATTGAGACACCAGGTCCACACACACTAACACTTTACCAAATGATGGGGAGATAGTGTTTAAAATGCTCTTTAATCAAAAAATAAAGACATAAACTACAGGAGAGGTTTTTAAGCTTGTCTGTAAACAAAAGATACATCACCCTAATCACTATGTTGACAAGTTTCAGGTCAGTGTGCCTTTGACCTTTTGAGGACACACAATACAGTAGCTGACTTGTCCACAGAGGATGTCCTCTCCTGGCAAAATAGGGTTCACTGGGAACTTGCTCATCACTATTGCCCACATATCAGTGGGAGGTATCACATTATGCCTTTCCTAGGGTACAAGACAGCATGTTTTAGACATCTTGTTTTAGATGAGGAATTGTTCCTAAAAAGTCTGCTTTTGTCCACTGCTTAGAATAGGAGGATAGATGCCAAGTTCAGACACAGTGATCCATACACAAGCTCTTCCAAAGTTAGTTGGGATGAATCCCACCACTGCCACCACTAAAATCCAAAGGGGATGATCATCTGGAGCTTAAAGACATCCCCTGCTATTTTCTTGCATTGTCTTGTGTGGCACTCTGCCACATGGCAAGAGAAAAATGGGAATTCAGCTTGGAACTTATGATGGGAATTTTCAAATGGGGCCATGAATTCCCACCATTTGTAAGCTGCTCATTGCTGTTTACAGTTTTGGGTT
This sequence comes from Muscicapa striata striata, assembly GCA_030060385.1. Taxonomy (NCBI): domain Eukaryota; kingdom Metazoa; phylum Chordata; class Aves; order Passeriformes; family Muscicapidae; genus Muscicapa; species Muscicapa striata. The sequence goes on along the minus strand of JAREIS010000106.1, from coordinate 5,293,423 downwards.
TGGTTCCCCCAGCCTGAGGCACTTTGTACAGCAATGACTGGAGTGTTCTGCATGGCAGGCAGTGATGAAAGCAGAGGCAAGGAGAACCTAGCTCAGATAGCTCCCAGCTGATGGTGCCCAGTGAGGGAAGATGGATTACAGGGACCTGTAAATGGACCATCATGAGAAAGAATGATTGGGTAAAAGATGTCCCAAAACAGAGAAAAAATACTGCCTGCAAAAGAATGGTGGGGGCACAGGTGGCTTCCACAGCTTTTATTAAGAAAGTGGATGAGTGGGATGACTTCTGAGGATTTTTGAATTCAGAGAGGACCTTGCATGTGTGGTGGGGTCACCCTGAGCCAAAGCCAAATTGCCTCTTGCCACAGATGAGGACAAGGTCGAGCTAACCCCTGATGGTAGGGGCCTCACATGTTTATTTCTTGAAGTAGAAGCATTGTTTGTGAGTGTGGGAAATTAGGAGACCCTGCCAGGGGCAGCCTCTGCCTGCTGCAGGGAGGGGGTATGACCCTGCATAGCTCCCTGATAGGAGCAAAAATAGTCATCCTCCAAAAATAAACAGGGAGCAGGAATGAGGCAGGAGCTGCAGTCCCAAAATACCAACTTTCTTCGGCAAAGGGAGCACAGGAGGCCAGAGGGACAGGCAGGGAGCGTGAAACGCAGGAAACAGCCTCCTTATATGGGCTCATCCGTAGGGGACAGAGCTCAGTCGACTGGAATGACCATGTCACAGAATGTGAAACCTTCAGGGGCCCAAGTGAATGGAGTTTTCTGATCTTTATATGATTCCCCCAGATTCTTAAGATGCCAAACCAGAGAAGAGGCTACAGTGCCAAAAAAGGAGCATTTTGAATTTAGTTGATCTGGACACACCCAGAGCAGAGCCCAGGAAAAAGTGGGAACACGCACCACATATGGGCGTGCATGCCCACATAAACATCCCTATTCCCATTACACACACCCCTAACTCAAAAACACAATCCTTCCCACGCAGATGCTTCCCATGCAAACAACCCCCTTTCTCCTCACACTATCCCTCTGATAGCCAGCAAGACGTATTTCCAACACACAGCCTCACAACTCCTCACAAAGGTGCATGGGTATACAAAAATTACACCAAAGAACCTGGGCTATAAGGCTGAGGGAAAATGCAGCGTCTCCAGGGCATCTCAATGCACCTGCAATTTAATTTACTCATCATCAAAACTTCAGATCAAAGATAACTCAAGTGAAGCACACCAGATCAGAGGGTGATAGCAATGTCTGACCCAGTCTTTGCACAAGGCATGATTCGAGGGCATCTAAGGGTTTGATTCCAATGTCTTGCCAGTGTTATAATGTGTTCCCATTGATCATACACACCAGGCAACCCTGAATGTCTGTCAGATCCTGAAAAATACCTCATATACACCTACAGGTCCTTTACTCCTCTTGCAATAAATCAGGTAATTCTTTCTGAATTGCCGACAGAAGCAGTAGCAATAGGAAAGGCAATGTTAACTGTCAGCTGAGGAGAAATAGCTTTTCTTTGTTAGCTGCCTGGAAAGTGCTGCAATAAGGTCACATGCCACATACACTTTTGTCAAGTAAATAAACTTACCTTCATATACTTTCACAGTTCCAAAACCTCAGCATAATTTACAATTGAGAATGCAATGTCATGCTTTGCCATAATATGGTGACAGGTAGGGACTTTGTAGCTGCAAGCAAGAGCTCGAGGCAGAAAGTGGGACAAATGTCAACCCCAGAGGGATCAGAGCAGAAACAGAGTACACTGTTCTTCTGTAATGCAGCAAATGTTCTCCTAAACATACCTTTTTGGTGAAAAAGACTGGGGGATTTAAATGAACAGAAGTTGTTGGTACCTACTGTTATACCTTAGGCAAGATTTGTATGCTCCCAAATGCAAAGCTACACATCCAAACAGTTTAGTGTTTAAAACACTGAGATTCCACCAGCTCCTGACAGCAGTGCTGTCTCTCAGTCCTTGCTGCTCAGTCTCTTTCACAGCATCAACTAATCACTTAGTGCTGGCATTTGCCTTTCCACTTCAGTTTTGTTCATTATTTATCTCCAGAAGATCTCTACTTGAGTTTCTGCAGATTGTCCCTTTTCCAAGGAAAACTGCCATGGTCTGAGTTTTTTGCTTTGTTGGTTTTTTTTTTTTTCCTCAGAAATTCAACACACCATTTTTATGATGGCACTTTTCCAGTATTTCTCAGGCCACCTTCCATACCAACACTTTGATACTACAACCATAATCAGTATTTTATCTCTCCCTTGAAAAAATGTCTGGCCTGAATTCCATCTCTCCTGCATTAAAGTAGAAACTCTACCTTCTTCTTTATTGTTTTTCAGGCCCTTTCTTATCAGACAGATGCAGAATTCTAATCTGGCTTCCTCATTAAAGCAGAAATTTCCAGGCTACTTGTCAGATCACGTCTACAATTCTGAAGGTGCCAGCTGGATGCTGCTTCCCTAATGGAAGCAACTACCTTGTGTGTCTCTGAATCCTGAAGGTCCAGCAAAGTTTCTTTTAGGACCTACCACAACAGAGGCAGATTATGGGCATGTTATGTCCCTCAGATTCTCAGGTGGGTCTGGAAATATGGATTAATTTACCTTCATCAACATGACAATTCCTTTGAAACACTAAGCACTCTGTGCAGGGATGCAGGGACTCAAATGACATTGACAGTGTGCAACAGAGGACACACAGTTCTTCTATCATGTTATATTTCTCCTAAAATATGTAGGATCTATGTTTTTCCAATATACAAACACTGTGAGATTTTACACAGTATGTAGGTATCTTGTTTTTATCCAATATTGACCATGAAGTGGAAAGAAAAAAGAACAGGCAATCTCAAAGATTCTCTTCTCCAGCAAGATGCCAGAGGATCCCTTGACTGAAGAAAAGCAAATCTCCACAACCAGGACTGATGAATTAGTTTTGATTGCTGCCATTTAAAGAGCTGTAAGTCAAATAGCCCCACTACTCCTAAACAGCCACATAAAATAATCTATACTGATTATATGAGCATGTATGACATCAAAAACACATCAATTTTAAGATCTATGCAAGCCTGGGCTTTTGCAAAGAACAATCCATCTCTGCTGGCTCTCTTTACCATGTCCATAGATGGTTCAAATAGTGCATATGATTTTAATGAATACCCTCCAAGGTCTTCTTCATGTCAGTTAAATACCAAGCAGAAAACATTGGATCTGATTTCATCCACAAACTGTCCTTCTTTTCACAGTCACTGACTTTCCTTTACTAGGAAAAATGTTATTGAGACAGAAGTTCTTGGGGGCCTTCAAAAATTCTCTGCCATCTATCACAGGTAAAGGAGCAGCTCATATTATTAACCAGCTATCAAGAATTGCTCTCCTAAAACAGTGGCCAGCTATTTGTCAGCTGACATGCACCCATGAGGAAAGCTGTCACCTTTGCAGCATTTGGCACCTTAACCTGAGGAGTTACTGCTCTCCCCTGCAGCAAAACAGTGACTCAGCACACAACAATCTGATTCTCTGAACAAGGGATCACCAGGCAGAATCCTCCCATAACCCATAGTTATTGGGAAGTGCCCCTCCAGACCTCCTAGGCATGAACATTTCTCAAACAGTTTGCTATCCCTTTATGCTACATATGGTCAGACATTTTCCCATCCACCTTCCCACCTCCTACAGTTCTTTTGTTGCCTTGAGGTGGGTCCAGGAGCACTCAAAGTATGCAATAAATGTGGGAAAAGGAAAAGCTTTTAATAAAATTACTTTCAATGAGATTGTCCTTAATTCACATTAAGGCAGACAAGCAGGCAGTATACTACTAGAAAGGCTGGGAAACATGGCTGACAAGAAAAGCTATTTCAGATGTCATCAAAAGGCAAGGAGATAAGCTTGGAAAGCTGAAAATAACTGCCCTGCTGGTCAGCCAGTCGGGGTGCACGGGAGAGAGGCTGCACAAGGCCTTGGGGAGATCCAGGCCATGCAGTGCTGGGGCTCACACTGGGGAAGTTGGCCTAATTAGGGAACAAAAGTTCAGCTGCATTTTTGAGATTCCTCCTGGAGAATCTGGCCAACTTCCAGATGAGAGGTCCCCAGGAACAGGCTGGGAGTCCAGCATTTCTACAAGCAACCAGACAACCTCTGGAAAAAAAAAAAGATGCAAACCCTGTAAAATGGAAGCAGGTAAAAACCCCAGTGCTTCCTTGGATGATGGATCCTTTTGGTGGAAGGTATTTACTAGAATAATGCAAGAATCAAAACAGATGGCAGAAACTCTGGGACATGGAGGGACAAATGCAGCTCAGCCCAGGACGACCACATAAATGGGAGGGCTGTTCACTGTGTGCAATAACTATGGGAAATTCTGCCTCAGAGAACCCTCCCAGATTCTCAGAAATGCCAATTGCTTCAAGAGCTATCTACTGCCAGTCCACCCTACTCCCAACTGCATGCCTAAGAAGGCAAAACTGTGGCAATGTGCCATATACAAATGCAGCTACCCCTGGTGAAGGCTCCTCTACAAGCTGAAGATCACAGGGGAGAACAGGATGCTAGAGAAAAACATTGCAGTTAGACTAAGGTCTTTGGGAATAGAAAATTTTTGTTCCAGCCATACACCACTAGATCCACCACATACACTCTCTAGATCTTACTGCAGTGCAAATTGTAGATACTGAAATGACTGTAAGTGACTGCATTACAATTATGACTTCTTAGGTCATGAACTCTAAGAGTAGAAGGACAGAGCCCAAACCATTGTGATTATTTTTAAGCAAATAAGGTCCCCTGATGAACACTGAGCTGGTGCTGGGTTCCTCACTTGCATGTTTCTAAGTTTCAGAGAGTGTAGGGGAGAGTACTTAGGGGGTGGCTGCTGCACAGATCTAGACCAGACAATGGAATGAGAGTTTGGAGCTGGGTGCCAACCACTGTGCAAGGGTAAGAAGTGGGTCAGGAAAATACCGCTCTGATTAAAGGCCCTGATCATATCAAGCCCCAGGCCATGTCTACACCACAGGTGTAGACATACCTGCAAGCAGGATCCATGTGAGTCAGCTCAAGCCTGGAAATTGTCTTGTTTTAGGTACTTCTGGTAATGAAGCTGGTACCTCCCCAGGTAGAGCGCAGGTTGCTTCTCAGCAGGGGATCTCCACATCATTCAGCACTGTATTTTAGAATGCAAATATGCTCACTCAACCCCACCCAACTGGGTGACCTAGCAATGTAAGAACACAACTGGCTTTATATTTCAGGTACTTACATTTTTTTTACAGTTATTCTTCCAACAAAGATTCAGTGAAAACTATTGCTCCTGACATGCTGACTTAACTTAAAAAGCAACAGTCCATTTTTCCCCCCAAATGTTTTAGAAACACTGGCAACTAGAACTACAAAGGGATTTTGATGCCCCCTCTGAAAAGATCAGATCTTCAAATCCTCTTTCCAGTTGTTGCCTTAAAGCATGTTGTCACTCAAACACTGAGCGATATAGAGCCACAGAGGCCAGCATCCACCCACTTGAGGGTCAGAAATCAAGTGTTGTCCCTGTTTTTAGTCCATGAAGGACCTTGAGACTACCTATGGAATGTCTACCAAAGAACAACTAGAGGATGAGGTCCCCAACTGATCACTGGAACCAATGTCTTCCTACTCAAATGTTGTTGCCTTCAGTTAGAAAGTCTTTCCCTATGGTACCAAAATTCTTTTGGTTCCATTTGTAAAGCAGACTGGCTCCAGGAGAAAGGCCTGAGAGCCTTCTCAGCTCATAGACCTGTCATTATATATAATATTCCATGGAGGTGGCAAATATTACTTGCTACATCTTTCTCAGAGAAGAAAAAGGACAATAAAATCAATGTTTTCCAGCTTAGAAAGGAGATGGCCAGTTTAATTTCTACATTTGCAGCATAAGCTTCCAACACTGAAATGAATATCTGCTAATCTAGGACCTGGACATCCCTGAAGGCAAGGAAAAGCCCTGCTCCACCTCTGAAGACTAGAAAACACAGGATGAGGATCAGGGTCTCTCACTGGTAACGCAAGGACACGCACTCCCAGAGCTTGCAGAATGGCCCAGAGCTCCACAGAAGGACAGGGTTTCAGACACACTGCCATTCCCAGCCACTCTTTACCATCCCAATAGATCCACTAGCCCATCCTGAGATCATCTCTGTACTACACAGGCACCCAGTGCAGGATATGGATTTTGTTATGAGGATAAGGCATCTAAATCCCCCTGTGGGTCTATTTAGGGAACACCACAGTGCTTCTGCATAAAGCTTTAGCTTCCCTTTCAGATAGGGACTACTAAAGAAAACTAGTGGAGAGACTTCTCCAAGGCCCCAAAGCAAATCTATGGCAAAGCCACTAAAAGAACTCAGCAAAATCTTGGCTCACAACCACATTCACACTCCTGCTTATTCTGCCTCTGCAAATTAACTGAAATATTAGGATACACCCTTTATTATACCATTGATTAGTCTTACAGCCTTTGGCTAAATATCCCAGGCAGTCTTGGAAGGTGCAGCCAAATGAGTGATTCAACTGGCAAAAATTCAGATCCAAGATGAGTGGTTTGCCAAAGGATGCAAAACAAGTTTCAGAGCAGGCAGATGGCTGGAGGGCAGGACTTCAGCAGGTACGTTCACATCGATAACCCAGATAAGGCTGTTTGTTAGAATTCAAGCAGCTACAGAGTTATCTTCAGCATAGCAAGAGGAAAGGGACCAAATCCAGGAAGAGTTCAGATTGTAACACTCAGCAAAGCCCAAAGGGAGTTCAGAGAAGGGTTATATGAGCCATCAGGGGGACAAAGGGGCCAACTTTGGACAAATGATTCAAGAAGCCAAGTATTTCAGATTGGCCAGGCAATGACTAAGGGAGGGATATACTGCAACAATATTTGAATCACACTTTATAACATAAAGTTCCACTAACAGTTGATTTGGAAGAGACTTATGATACAATTACAGAAGTTTGTAAGTATACAGCAGTATAAGTTACAAGCAGCTTACTGATCAGTCAGATTTCTGAACACTCAGTTAACCATTTTATACCATTTACAGACTTTTACAAATGGAAGAATACTATAAAGTGTGACTATCATGCTTAAAAGCATAAGCTTGAATAAAGGACACAGGAATTACCCAAACAAGAGGGTTTTCAAAGCAGGGATCCCCTTATACTAAGTAAAATCTCCTTGCCAGGCACCATTACATAACATCCCTGAAGCAACAATTGCTCATGTGGAAGAGTCGCATCAGTAAAGTTATTTTAATGAAATTTAGCAGCCAGAAGCAAGAAGGTGATTGTGGCATGTGACCAGTCAGCACTCAACAGCAGACCTTGGGAATCAATGATTTAGGGCACTGTATGGAGGTGGAATTAGTTCCAGTGAAATGACTGTAAGGACTGGTTCCAGCGAGGCAGGGTGGAGGGGGTGGGGGGGGGGGAAAGATTAGATCAATTATCAGTAAAAATTTCTATTAGGCAACCAGTCCCCAAAACTATACCCATCAGTGGGAGGTCTCTTTGCCTGATAAATGGAAAAGTGCTCTGGGCATAATCCTGAACCATCCATCACTGCCAAATAAACCCAGTGGATCTTTTCTACTATATCATCTCTTGCACTACCAAGAGAAAACTGCACAAATCTGAATAGTCTTGACTCCTGGTAATGAGCATACCCTTCTGAGGCCAGAATTAATGAGATGGGTGATAGGGGTTTCTTTTCTGGGCTTTAAATTTCACAGATGAATCTACTGTGCTACCAGTGTTGGAGTGGGCCTTCAGCAGAAGGAATTAGGAGCACAGGAGAGGGCGTTTCAATTATCTAACAGGGAGCAGCTCTAGGCAGGAAAAATTGAACAACACCAAGTCCATGGTTAGGAAGACTGCAAGACAATTAGCCCAAAGACTTCAACAGAAACAGGTAGAACTTCTCCAGTTGTTCTGAACAGCATAATCCTGGCTTCTAATGCTAAATTAATGCTAAAGCATATTTTAGCTTTGGTGCAAGATAAGAAAGGATATGTGTATTCCTTCTCTGTGTGTAATAGGAGCCTGGTAAGAAGCACTATGACACTATTAACTACAGATTCTGGCATTCAGTGCTGGTACAATAAAGAGAAAAGACTCAGTAGAAAATACAAAGGTACATGTCCTTGTTACTACTGCCTGGCTTTCTCCTCTGGGGCACCAGCAAGACTTCATCATCCCTGAAGAAACATCTTCATGTTAAAAGAGCAAACTAACCATACTGGACAGCAATCTAGGTTCAGTCAGGTTTTGTACTCTCTTAGCTAATTGCTGTCCTGACTTTTAAATGAAAATAGATCATCTTTTCAGTGGCCACATATACATCTGTGACCTCAAAACAAGATGCAGCAGATGATAAGAGCAGCTGTTTCAAAGATAATTAAAAATCTGTCAGCAACAGAAACAGAGGATGCAGGAAAGGCATTGCATCCAAAGCAAACTTTATATTATTCTCCAAAACTAGAGTACCCTCTTAAGGTAGTCTTCAGACATATAATAGGTTAATCCTACTAGTCCCCTTCAGAGGAGCCAGCATCTACCTAGAAAGCCTCTAGTCTTACATGGTCAACCTTTTCCTGAGAGTCTTCATCCTAGAAGGGTCAGGAGGAAAAAAGAGAGAAGTTAAAAAGAAACACTATGGACGCCAGCACAAAACAGCTTGAAGATTAACACTTATGGCTGTCCTACAGCACACACTTTGCAAACTTATTCACTTGAACAAAGCACGAAGTTGATCCCACCATTATAACATTTTATATCCAGTCATTTATGCTGATGCCAACTGTGATACTTAAAGGAAAAAAACAAACAAAAACAAAAAACCAAACATGACAAGAAGGGAACAGACTTAGTTCATTCTCCCTGTATCATGATAAAACTCAAATTATTCAGCTATGTAGGATCCTAAAAAGATTCACATGGAGAGTCACTGCAGCCATGCCAGAGACCAGAATTTATGCTGGACCAGTCATACTAAAGGTTATACACTGTAGCAGGCTACAGCCCTTTTTTCAGAAGCTACTGTTTCTCAAGGCAGCCTCAGATTCTCCCCTGAGAGCACAAGCTGTAGCAGTTATCGTGTAAGATAAGCATAGCTGACATCAGTGCTAGCTTCAGCAGATGATCTTTAGCTAACACTATAAGGGAGCAGCTTGATTGTGGGGTAGATAAGTAACTCAAGAAAATCAGCCTGTTAATCACTGTGAAAGTTGCAAACCTTTTAGATGAGCAGACTGTCAGCACCAGCTGTTGCAACAACCAGTGCTGTTAGGCACCAAATGCAAGGAAGTCATTAAGAACCCAACAATCTCTATGCTATTCGACAAATCACAGCGCTCAGAACCACTCAGGAGAATCTACAGTATCCTAGATTGAACTATGACCCTACACCAGGAGTATGCACAGGATGGCTGGAAACACTCCACTAATCCACCTGACTTTCCCTCTGGATTATATCACCTCTCCTGTGGAACATGGAAGCCACGTGATTCACAAATTGCATATATCTCTGATGGAAGTGGTTTGGTATTTCAGTTCATTTTGTGTATTTGCTGTCATCTGGTCTTATATCTTACTATGACAAGAGCAGAGGAGGGCTACATGCAGGTTAGGGCAGCTGGGGTACAAAAGCACCCTTACCAATGAGCAGCACAAATGAAATCAGATTTGTCCAACTGGTAAAAATCTGTTGGAAGCATGTATCTGTCAGCCAGGGGCCTGCTTGTTCCCACAGCCAAAAGCAGAAAAGCTTCTGTGGGATCCAACATGACCTAAGCTTCTCTCTATGTACAGAGCCCAACTGATACAAGACTTGCACTAGCATGGAAGAAAATCCAGCTGGGCAACACATGTTGGAAAAGCATTTAATTAACCACTTCTTGGAGCAATCTTCCACATGGGTTTTACCTTTGGCAATTCTTTTTTATTATTATTATTGTTATTATTCTTTACTCATTCGGGTTAGGTAATGGAGTCCCATTAAAACGATGCCTGGATGCCAGCCTAAAGAAATCACTGCCAGGAGTGTTTGTAAACTGGCTGGTGGAAGTCCACAGAGCTGCTTTGCAAAACTCACCTGTGGGAACATCCTTCCAACATGCAGCAGAGGTGGCCCAAGTTTTTGTCTGTCTACCTGGATCTATGCTGAATAAGGTATTTTTTACAGCAAGAAATGCTTTTTAACTACCACCCAAGAACCATAACTACATAAGTAAGCTTACAAATACCAGCTAGGACAACAAGAGAAGAACATACTTTCAGAAGTGAAAGCACAGAGCCTTTCCCCAGGCTGTGGTGAAATGTGGCAGAGAGAACCAGTTTGATTTTTGGGCAAACCCTGATATAAAGTCATTTTGTCCTACCTTTGTGGAAATATTTTCAAAATAGGGAAAACCTTCATCCTTTAGGCTGACCATTGCCTAGTAAAGCAGTCTCCACTCAAAAGATCTACAGAGTGCTGCCAGAGACACGCTGGCAAAATCATTCTGAGACTCTAAGAGGCAGAAACTAGAGAACTCTTGAACAAGGTCCCAAGGGAATCATTTCACTGTAGGATAAAGAGAAAATAGACCATGGAAGTAGGATAACATGAAAATATTTTTGCATACAGATTTTTTACAGAACAGCAAATAGTTCCCTCTTGTTGATAGAAGAAACAGGAAAGGAAAAATCTGCTGATACATTTTTTAAAAAGGCTTTTCCACTCTGCTTTCCAAACCAATCTCATCAAGAGCTCCAAACCTGGCCAAACAGCTTCTTCTGACAGATGTCATCAAGCCAGCATTCAGGCTGTTGGGTGTAGTGATGTTAGAGCCAGGAAAAAGGTTGACTTTTATATTGTAAAAGTGTCCAGAAGTCTTCTTAGGATGGGATCTTCAACAGATCTCATTATATGATCTGTCCCTCCCATTATACAAATAACATGGCTAGCTTGAGTTTCTCCCATTCTGTCAGAAACTTGATAGCATCAAGATGAGTAAATGTACCACATCAAGCCAGGGGATGGGAAAGGCCTCTCCATGGAAAAAGAGATATATTACCCCTCTGAAAATGAATGTTTGAAATGTGGAGTTCTGGCATGCAGCAAGCAGATTTATCTCTAGGAATTCCCACTTAAGAGCATATTCCCCTGGGTGCCCAAGGAGTGCGTGCCGAATTGCCAAGGAGCTCTGAAGGCCAGGAACGCGCACAGCCTTTGCTGCAGGAGGGTGCCAACTGCACCAATTACAGCAAATAATCATGTTCCATCTTGCCTGGTGAAATAACACATAGCTGCAGTGTTGTTTGTTAGTACTTGTACTTCTGAAAAGGCAGGAATGCTCTGCATGTCACATGGGCAGAGTATGAGCTTTGTGACCTTCCATGAGCCCCTTGAGGAGGTCTACATTTGAAGATAATGCAGGTACTTCTACACTTCTAGAATGGGAATTACAAAGTAGAGGTTCGGACAGAGGAATCACAGATTTGCTGGTGTAGTTAAGAATATTCTTGTGGGAGATACATACACACAACAGGAGCTGAAAAAATACTAAGATATCATAATGTTTTCATAGAGCTTAGAGGAAGTGTATCAGTCTACAAGACATTGCAACTATGCCCTGGGGAAGGGGGTTTAACAACACATTTGTTGCATAGAGCAACACACAGTTTGGAGTCTCTTTTGGAAGAGAGAGCCCAGGCCAAGCAGAGATCAGCAGTAACCTGATAAAATCTATGCTCCAAGTCAGATGATTTGCCTACTGAGTTCAAAACAAAGATCTTTTTAATTACAATAATTGTTAACCCCTAAGTGAATTTCCTTGTAATAATCCCAGATGTTGTAACATGGATAGACAGGTACTTTTTGCTTCCTTCAAGCAAGCTGCTCTGACTGGAAAACACTTCCTGGATGCTCCTCAGTGCCATGAAAAGACCCAAAAAATAGCAAAAATTCGTTCATACCAGAAATTTGAGATGGGTGGAAACTGGGTGGATGGGCATGGAATTAAAAAAAATTGAAAAAAGAGTCAAAGTGAATTAAACGAGTTTTAAAACTCTGAGGAACCTCTGAAGGCCAAATCACTAACTTGAATGTGAAATTGCATATGAGGGTGTGAATATGGCAAAGGTTTAAGACAAACCCCTTTGTCTTCAAAATCAGTAATAAGAATAAAACCTTCTACGCTGAAATTAATTACATGGGGCCTACTCCACTACCGCCAGTTCCAGTAAAAGTAAAAAAAGTTGGTTTTTTGGTTTTTTTTTTTAAATCTTGCATTTCTTCTGGGAAGATTTCTTATAAAGTTTTCAAGATGACCAGATGGTTGAATGAGACATCCATTGTAACAGCTGACCCCACCACTTAACAGCAACCCAAGGCAAAGCTACCAGGAGAGTAAAAGGTGATTGCCAATGTAGGGGGAAGGAAAAAACAATATCAGTTCTGTTCAACATTCACTTTGGTAACAAATATGCTCATGTATAAAAAGCTTCCAATTGTGGAGCAAAGGAAAAGGCTGAGGATTATTTATTTGTCTTTCTTCCAGTAGCTCCAAGGTTTTCAATTAACACAAACATTTAGTAACAAAGACCTGTCTGAAGAGAGACTATTGACACAAACGATACTTTCTGGTGGTTAAGATCCAGTACTAACATATTTGAATGTTACAAGGTGTAGAAGTCCTCACCCTCCTGCTACTGAAAAGCTCACTGCTTTCAAACAGAACACTGTAAATATTTCTTAGTCTTCTCTATGGTTGCCCAAGGCCTGGAGTCCCTGTGATCTCTTCCCAGCTATTGAAATGGCTGTGATGTGAGCAGTAAGCACAAGCACAAGCAAACTGCAGTAAGTTGCAGCCCATCAGCTGTACCTCTACATAATGCCCTGGTCTCATTAAAACCAGGGAATCAGCCCATGAACTAGGATGGCCAGTTCCAGCAAGAGAACAATCTGACAGTGAGCCACCCTAATGCAGAGGCCAACTAATGATTACACCTCCTTAAACCACCAGCTGGTTTCTTTAAGACTTTATTTTCCTATGAGGTTGATGGTTACTTCTATTTCTTAAATTGCATCTTCTGCACATTCCCTCACAGAATCCATCCTGAATGCCTACAGCATATTCAATGGGAGAATCCCTAAGTGGAAGATGATTCTCCATTAGGCCTATCAAAAAAAAAAAAAGAGCATACTTTCTCCAGAAAAAAAAAGGCTGCTCTAGGAGGTGTTACTGTAAGCTAAACTGTAACAGTGCTATTTTCAACAGCATCACAGGGTCTCAGAGGAAAAATCCCCCCACAACAATTTTGGCACAGATGTCTGGGACACAGCTACTCAGTGTCACTGCACTGGTCATCAGGGAGTAGTCACTCCAAGACAGAAAGTCCCCCAGGGCTCTGAGCAGAGTAGCTTGAAGCAGAGTTGGTGCCAGGGTGGCCAGCAGGCCAAAATGGGTTCCCAGTTCAAAGAAGCCAAGAATATGGTATGCTGGAGACCATTGACTGGCAATGCAAAAAGGTAAGCATCACTTCATTTAAACAAATATCACTGTCAACAAGGTAGAAGTCGGATGACACTTTTGTCCATCTGGTACGTGTCAGAGAGCAAAACTGGTACGCCATTTCTTGAGAGCTGCTCCTTCTAGCAGGAGACGCCTGTGGAGAAGCTATGCTAACATCCATTAGCAAGCTTCCAGGAAGAATTTCAACATTCTGCACCACTAAGCAAAAAAATTAATTGAAACAGTTCAGATCTATTTCTGGATACTTGAGGATGTTGCCTCACTCTCCTGAAAAAGAAGCGTTCCTGACCCGCTTCCACCATTTGAAGATGTACTGATAGAACAGCCTATGAACCAAAGTTTTCCTCCAAAGACAAATGGGAGCTGAGTTTGCACATTACTACCCACAAGGAAAACTCTCAGATGCTGCAAAGCTGGCTCCTAACACAACCTTTGTAGACATGCACAGAGAAAATGAAAGAGCATCACTACACAAACTTGATAGAGACCATGTCAGATGTACTCTGGCTCTAGCAAAGCAAAGCACAAAAGTAAGGCTTCTCTTTATCTGCCTTGCTACCATAGATGGTGGCAAAACTGGTCACAAAATGATGTGCCTGCTTATTTTAATTCTAGAAATTAAAATATCAGGAAGATATGAATGCACAGGAGGGAGAGGCCCCAAGTCCTGTATGATATTAGTCTCCATACTTGACATGTGAGAAACCACAGCCCTAGACAGGACCCTGTGTGGACACTATTATACAAAGGGCAACACTAGGAAAGGGACAGGGCAGTCACATGAGTCCCAAATCTAAGGCTAAAATTCAAAGGGTGAAGCACACCACGCAGTAAGGAATCTCAGAAGATATCCATAATTCTCCACTGGAGACAACAGCAGGACAACAGACAAGTCCTCCTGACAGGACACCCACCTCTCCGAGAGAAGAAGACGGGGAATTCTTCCTGCTGAGGTTTTCATCTGCAAAGAGGTCTTGGCGGGCTCGACGGCCCATCTTTAGTACCTGTAGTGCGGGGGAAACACGAAGGAGCAGAGGACACCAGTTACTGACAGAAGCCGTCACCGCAGGGAGCAGAGCGCAGGCAGGGCCGTGCCGTCGCGCCCCGCCCCGCAGCGAGGCGCGGTGTCCTCACGGTGCACAGGCATCACTCGCCGCAGGTGTGAGCCCGGCAGCCGCCTGCCGGCCCGCCCCGGCCGCGCTGCCCGGCCCCGCCGGCTCGGCTCGGCTCGGCTCGGCCCTCCGGCCGCACGGCGCCCCACGGCAGCAGGGCCGCTGGCCCCACTCCGGGCCGCGACCGGACCGCGGTCCAAGGCCCCGGAGCCTCCCACTCGGAGAGGCTGGGCCTGCCCCAGCCCCGGGCCCGCTCACCCCGGCGACGCCGCTCCTCCGCGGCGCCTCCGCTCGCTCCGGATCAGGCTCCATCCGCCGCCGCGGCCGCCGGTGCTTCCGGCGGACAGCCCGCCCCGCCGCCCCGGCAACCGCGGGCACGGCCCCGGGCACGGCCGGCAGCCCCGCACCGCCCGGACACTCCCCGGCCGCCGGGCCGAGCACCGGCGCCTGGCAGCCACAGAAACATCCACCCCCGAAGCAGTCCTGGCTGAGGGGGACACCAGTGCTGCAACACCTCGGCGGGCGCTCTGTTAGCCCGTTCTAACTGCCCTTGCGGTGCGGCAGGCCAGGAGCAGTCGGACGCTCTGCCTTCTGCAGCCTTTT
Source organism: Muscicapa striata striata (assembly GCA_030060385.1). Classification (NCBI taxonomy): domain Eukaryota; kingdom Metazoa; phylum Chordata; class Aves; order Passeriformes; family Muscicapidae; genus Muscicapa; species Muscicapa striata. The sequence goes on along the minus strand of JAREIS010000106.1, from coordinate 5,278,158 downwards.
GCCGAAGACACTTTAAGTTCCCCCTAAGGCAGAGAATCCTAGCCTTACAGATCTGTCTCCTGATAGAGGCTTTTGCCAAAGTCTCCTGATGGCTTTTGAAGCTCTTCCCAATTCTCCCTGGCTCCCTAACAGCTTTCCAGATGGGGCAGGCGGTCCCCAGAGCCCATGGTGGAGGCAGTGCCAAGGATCAAATGTAAGCACACATGCTTCTCAACCATGAGTTGTGCAGAGATTTCCACTGAGCTTTATAAAACGACCCCAGTCTGTTTCTTGGCTGGACAGATGTACAGATTAATTGTAAATAGATCTGGTTTTAGCTCCACATATTTAACAAACATTCAGTTTTCCAGTACTTTGTCCCTTTGCCTGTATTTTTTTCTGCTATCTCACATTCCTCACATTTTTCACCCATCCTCATTAGCCTAAGTAATTTCTTCTGCTACAATAAAGAACGGTACAACACCACAAACTACACTGCTGACACTTTGCCATGATGAAAATTGACTCTGTAAGTCTAAACTTTTAAGCCTTCCAGGAATACATTTTACTAAAGGCACCAGATTTCACTCCATACCTGCTAAGCTTTTGTAGAAGCTCATGGTTTGGCTGAGGAACTTCAAGTCATCTAAATAAAATGTATCAAATCATTGTCCTTTTTTCCATTCCTACTGACATGTTCAAGTAGTTGTGCTGTGATGATCTAAGGATTAAGTGAAATAAGATTTGTGGGCAGAGGTAATAACTTTTTATTAGACCAACTGATATAGCTGGAAAAAAAACATAAAATAATGGGTTTCTGTGCCTGAAAGCTTGTGTGTTTTTTCCAGCTATATCAATTGGCCTAATAAAAGATATGATCTCCCTTTACAAACCTTGACATGTTCAGAGAATTCAGTAAGTGAGACATGATTTTCCTTTTTTGAAGCCAGGCTCACTGGGCTTTATGAAATTATGATCTTCCATATACTTTGTTCTTTACTTCTCATTACAGATTCAAGCACTCATGAGGTAGGGCAATTTGCACCTAGCCCCATGCTTTGCCACAATGGGAATATGGCCCTGCATTTCCCAATTCTCCCCAACTCCTCCAAATAGCTGCTGCAACAACAGCTACACAGGTGCCAAGAGACAGAGGGACTATAGCTCTGGGCTTACAATACACTTACAGCTGACCTTCTTGATGAGAAAAAGAGCATCCTAAGAGGAGCATGATAACATCCAGAGCAAGTCTGCTAAATAAGGAAGGCATCCCTGGGGCAGGAATTCTTGGGTAGGAGTACATTGCAGCTGTGCTCCCACACAGTGGCTGGTAGGGTGATTCTCCCAGAGCCAGGGTAGAGCCATACAGGGTGCCACCCTGGACAGACAGATCGTGAAGCAGCATGACCAGTGCATTCCCTTGTTTGGAACTGCACTCCCCCTCCAAGCTTCTCCTCACAATTCCCCTGGGTCCCCATCAGTTCACCGGTACTTCCCATCTACCCCCAAGACACTCTGTGCTGCTTGCTGCCAACCCCATGGAGAGAAGTCTCAGGCCAGCTGAGGGAGGGTGAAGTCCATGTGCAGGAAATAAAACATGTAAGGACTTGGGGAACTGAGCCTTGCCTTGGAATTTTGATTCCTGACTTCAGAGATTCTCAGCAAAAAAAGAGCAGGTGTGCAGAAAGAATGAAACCTAAAATCTGTCCTACCTCAAGTGCCGCTGGACTCCACTTACTGGAATGGGGTTTGTCACCTACCCCTGAAAGTTTTGCCTGCCTGGGGAGGGCAACAGGAGGAAAAGTTTTCATCCATCATGTCATGATGTGGCTAAAGTGGATTTTGCTTGCCTTAAGCATTGGGGTTACATTTTCTGAACAGTTTAATTGTCCTCTGTCTTACTGGTGACACAGGCAGTATTTGACCTCAGGCCTAGATTGGCTTCACTCAACCAACCAAGAAGGAGCCAGGTACCAGGACACATGTCTGGTGCTGCTGTGGTTGTCCAAAGCTGTTTTCAATGCTTGGTTTCTGTCCAGTTCAGGTCTGTAGTGCCAGGGTTTCTCTTTCCCAGTGTACAGTTTCAGGTGTGTTTTCAGCTCTCAGTCTGCCTTACCTGTTTGGTTTTGCCCTCACTGTAAATCACACTGCTGCCACCCCCTCTCAGCCAAACAACAAGTAAGAAGCATTCGTTTCACAGACAAGTTCTCACATCTAAGCATGGACTCTCCATCTGGTTTCAACATAAACCTGATCACACAGAACAGGACGAACAGAGTTCCCCATTGGTGCTGTTTATGTTGATTTCTCCTTGACTGGAAGACATATGAATAGAGCTTGTGTCTGGTCCTCCTATCCATGATAAAGTCTGGGAAAGCAATCACACTTGAGCCCTCCAATAGGTTTTTGGTCCTAGACCCCCTTTAAAGCAAGAGCAGACACATGTAGTTAAAGCTACAGCTATGGTGGAAAGCCCACATGGTAGCACAATGACCACCTTATTCAGAGTGGCCAAAGGTTTTCTAAAGCAGCTCTTTGGCAGCAGTAGGATTTGTGGAATACAGGACAATTCCAGTAGCAGCAAGTGACACAGCACTGCATTTCCTTCTTCACCCAATCTTCACATCAGGCAGCCAGCCAGAGTCCTGATTTTGATACGGGCCAATTCATTAAAACATTAAGCTTCCACTGGGAAGTGAAGCACTCAGCAAAGAGTGCTGCTGCATCCTACTCCACACTAGCAGCATGCTGCCAGTTCCAAGATTCTCAGTTTAATTTTTCTGCAGGTTTTTTTCCTCCAAGCACCTCTCAAGTATCTACTCCATGTCTAAGGGGTTTTGGAGGAGGGAAACAACTGCAAATATTTCTATTTCTGTAGGCTCCAGAACAAAATTCCCTAACAATTGCAAAGCTTCAAACAAGATCTTCCTCCCTCTGGAAGGTGGATGGGGCTTTGACAGGCAGCAAAGGCCCACTGTTGATGTTATACCAGCCCCAACTCAGACTGTCAAACCCCAGCCAGAGTTGCCAAGTGTGAAATATTTCCGATGATACTCACATGTTCAGTAGCCCTGTCAGGCTCTCCCTCAGCCTAGCTGGATTTCAGCACGTACAAGATGTGCAACCTGTTAATGACCTGCTGCTCACAGCCACCATCATTGCTTCCAGTGCCTGTCAGACCACGGGGCTTCCCCACCTCTTTTCAACCCACAGAGCAACACTTAGAGCAAAAAGTGAGGGGCCCAATACTGGAACCAGCAGGACACCTACATCCTTCTCCACTATTACTTCCAAGCAGTAAGCTCCTGCTGTCAGCTTGTAACAGAAAAGTCTGATCTCAGCGATTAGCAACATAACCTTGCATTTTGTACTATTGCATTTCATCCCATTTCTCCTGTATTAGCCTTCAAAATTGCCTACACCTTCCTATAGGATATCCCAGTCCTCCCCTGTATGGACAATGCCTCCAGTTTTGGATAAGCAGCCAGGTGAATCAGCACATCCATTTTGGTGTGCCAAGATCATTAATAAAACCTGGGCCCAAGACCAGCCCCTGGGAAACTCTCGTAATTTCTTATAATTTCTGTATTTATCTCCATCTTAACTAATATCTCACCATGCAGCACTGTAGCAAATGGATTACTGAAGTCCAAAGCAGTCAGTTTGGCTGCATTTAGTGTGACCTCCAACCTGGCAGCAGGGTAGAGATCCCAGTGGGGAAAAGCATCCAAAATTCATTTCAGAAGTGCCTGAGAAGGTCTGGAAACATCCATCCCAATCTAAAAAATAATATTCCATGGGTAGTTAACATTAACAGCCAGAATTTGCATCTTACTTCAAGTGAAAATTTGCCTGACATCTTCTTGGAGCCACTAGATCTTGTTACGTCTTTGTCTGCTCCATCAAAGAATTCTTAATTCCTCTTCCCCAAGCAAAGCACAAGCAAACAATGAGCAGCTCACCCTTATATCTCCTCAGAGCTGCATAAAACGGCTCACAGGACATCCAGCACCCCCAGCTGCCCCGGCTTGGATTTCCTGTCAACCTGTTCCACACTCCATGTGTTGGGTGAGCGCCTGTCCTGCGAGCTTGCAGTGCTTTCCCAGCCCAAGGCCCCGAACATGCAGGTAAGGGAAGGCTGCTTCCAGATGCCTCCAGCTGCACTGTTGCCTGCTGCTGATGGGACACCACCACTCCAAGGGGCCACATGTCCCTGGGGCACACCTCTCCCAGAGCAGGAGGATCCAGGACTTGCTTCCACAGAGAGTTCTGCCCACATCCCACCTTGCCCACAGCCTCGCAGGAGCTGTCCCTGCCCCACTTTTCCACCGTAGCACCAACCCGGCGGGCTGGTTGGCTCCCTGGACAGCGCAGACAGTGCTGCGGGCGGCTGCCGTGGGTTGGGAAGGCACAAAGCCTCTGGCTCAGGGGCTGCCCCTCTGCTGGCCCCGGGGAAGGGCTGGCTGCTGGGGGTAGGGCCCAGGTGATGCCGAGAGAAGGACTCTCGCTCGCTCCACGGACCGGGAGCCCCTCTCTGCTCTTTGAGGCTGCAGGCCCAGCCCGCAGCACGGAGGCGGGAGGCCTCTGTGGCGGATGGCCGCAGTGACGGCACGCCCCGGGAGAGACCCGAACAGGCCCCGGTTATGAATTAAAACCCCATCCACGGCCCGTGCTTTGTCTCCCGCCTGTGGTCCTGGCCACCTCCGAGGGCAGCGGATGCCCGATGCAGCCCCTTCACCGCAGCGAGGGCTGCCGTGACTGGGCACCCCCCGGAGCTGTCGCTGCCACCTGCCCTCAGGGCTGAGGGGCACCGCCCTGACCCTGCCGCCGCCGCGCTTCGGCCGCGGGGCCGCCAGTCCCGCCGCAGCCCCCGTCCGCAGCGCGGCGGCCGAACCCCGCCGCTCGGCCCCTCCTCCCTCGGAAAGAAACCACATCAGGAAACTATTCGGGATATTTTTAGCGGCTTATAATGCGATTTCGCAGCTGGAACCGGGAGGGGCCTCCCCGCGCCGCCCGGACCACCGCGAAGGCCCGCCCGCCGCCGCGCGAGTGGCGCCAGCAGGGCGCTCGCGCGCCGCCGCCAGGGCGGTGCGGCGGCCACGTCGGAGGGCGCGCGGGGCCGCCCCGCGCCGAGGGGCCCGGGGTGCGCGGGGCGAGGCGCCCCTGGGCGAACGCGGGGGCGCCGGGGGTGGGGAGGGGAGCGGCGGGGGCTGCGCGGCTGCTGGAGCCATTAGCGCGGGGTTGGCGCGGCCGAAGGCCGGGCTTGGCTCCCTCCCCGCCCGAGCCCCGTCCCGGGGACGTCATGGGAGGAGGTATAAAATTTCAGCGTCGGGGCCGGGGGCGGCAGTGTGCGCCGGCGAGCCGGTGTGCAGCGGTGTTGGTGCGCGGACCGGGGCACGGCGGCCGGCGGAACCCACGGGCGCAGCGGACGGCCCGGCGGCAGCGCTCCCGGCTGGGCGAGAGGCGCCGCAGTGGCACGCTCCCGGGCGCCGAGGGCCGGGCGCCGGGCGATGTAGGGCGCGGGGCCCGGCGGGGGCATGAATGGTGCAGCGAGAGGGGCGGGCGCGGCGCTCCCCCGCGGCGGCGGGGCGGCGCGGGCCGCTGACACGTGCGGCGGCGCGGCGCGGCGGGCGCCCCTGGCTCCGCGGGGCGCGGGGCGGCGCATGGGGAAGGAGCGCGGCGCGGCGAGGCACGGCGCCTGCCGCTTCTCCTTGCGGAGCGCTGCCAGCTCTTCCTGGAAGTCCTGAGTCGCGCACGGCGCAGTGAGTTCATGCACCTCCTCGCCAAGCCTCAGCCTGCGGGTTGTGGGGAGGCTGCCGCCAGCACACCGCCCGGTCCCCCGCGCCCTCTCGCCGCCGCTCGGGGGTCTCTCCCGGAGGCCCCTGCCGTCGCCCCCTCACACATGAAGATGTACGTGCAAAGGGCTCTGGTACTGCTATCCCTGCTGAGCTTCGCTACCGTGAGCCTCTCGCTGTCCTCCTGCACCACCTTGGACCTGGACCACATCAAGAAGAAGAGGGTAGAGGCCATCCGAGGGCAGATTCTGAGCAAGCTGCGGCTCACCAGCCCCCCGGAGACCGTGGGGCCGGCCCATGTGCCCTACCAGATCCTAGCCCTCTATAACAGCACTCGGGAGCTGCTGGAGGAGATGGAGGAGGAGAAGGAAGAGAGCTGCTCTCAGGACAACACCGAGTCCGAATACTATGCCAAAGAGATTCACAAATTTGACATGATCCAGGGCCTCCCCGAGCACAGTAAGTGCGGGGCTCCCCCCGTGCCGGCCGGGGTGCCGCGCCCGCGGGCAGAGTGCCCGGGATCCCGGGCGCGGGGAGGGGCCGGGGCCGAGGGCGCCGGGCCCCGCGGAAGGGGCCGCTTCCCCGGCGGGGCGGAGCGGAGCGGGCGGGGGCGCGTCTCCGCCCGGCTGCACTCGGCCACGGAGGTGAGCGGGAGCCGCGGGGCGGGGGCCGCTCGCACCGGCGGCGGGACGGCGCGGGGCTTGGCGGGTACCGGGGACGGTGGGTGGCGGGGTCCGAGAGCGGCATCGGAACAGGCCCCGGCCGGCACGGCGAGCCAAGCCCGTGCCTAGAAGCCCGTGCCTTGATATGAGGACAAGGCGGGGAGGGGGAAGCAGTGCGGGTGGCGGGGTGAATGGTGCGCACCGGGCTGGGAGACGGCGCAGGTCCGGTGTTTGGGGGACAGCAGGTAGATGGCCTCCTCCCTGCTGAAGCTCCGGCGCCTGCCGCAGACGTACAGGCAACTGTCCGGCCTGTGCAGCACCCCGCCGGCAGTAGAGAAGGTGGAGAGGCACTTGCTGAAGAGACTGCTGCTTGGAGGACACTGATGAAGATGTTACTCAGATAGTGTGTGTTCAGAGAGCACGCAGAAGACAACAGGGATGCTGAGCAGGTGTAAAGCAAACAGTGATGCCAAAGGGACCCCCACGGGAACACAAGCATTGAGGAAACGTGACAGATGTTGAGCAGGTGTGGAGCAGATGATGAACAGGCCCAGATGTGGACACTAAACAGATTCAGGTGCAGAAGCTGAGCAGATACAGAGACTGAGCAGACATGAACCCAAAGCAGATTGCAGATGCTGAGCACATGTAGGCACAAGCAGTAATTTTGGTTTGTTTAGGATTCCTTGGAATTGGAAGATTCAGTCATACCACCATGCAGGGTGTTCTCCTGTGATGTTGTGGTGTCCTGGGGACAAGATTTGCACACCAGCAGTTCTGGGGAGGAGCTGTGACTTGATGCAGGCAGTCTCAGAATGCAGTTACTCTGCTAGGTTTATGTTAATCTTGACATATGATGAGCTGGAATAAGCTACAATGTGGTAATGCAACAAATTTTACTTAATCTCTAGCAGACTGCATTCCATATGGTTATATGATTAGCTCTTAGCTCAGGAAACAGATTCAAGGAACAGAAAGGGCATAGGTTACCTGCATTTTTGACCTACTGAAGTGTAATTTGTGAAATTATAAACATATATGGGAAAACCAAGTGTCTGCAAAATAGCACAGCCACACTATGCATTAGCATTTTGGGGAGAAGGAAATGGGGGAAACACAAAGCACAACAGTGGCAAAATAAGTTTGGTGTGTGGATATGGCTGAAATTGAGGGCAAAGTGGAATGAAGAAACAGTGCATGAAAAGGAGTGATGAGCAGGGATTGTGGCTTTGGGAAAATTCCTTTAGAAATTAATAATCCTGTCCCATGTCCCTATAGGACACTGGGACAGTGGGTTCAAAAAACCAAGTAGTGCTGGGATTAAATTTCTGGGAGTGGGCAGTGTAGATGCCACCACTCAGAGAAAGAGGGAACTTTGTAATTTGGTCACACTAGGGGAGACTAATTCCAGACAGATTTTGGTGGCAAGAGACACTCTCTTTGAAACCTGGGGAGTTTCATCGCTTACACCATGGCTGAATTTGGCCCCGCATCTTTCAGAAGTGGCTGGTGTTCAACTTTCCCATGACTCTGTCACTGTGCCAGGTGGTGATCTAAGAGCATGCTCTGAGCCAAAGCCAGTCTCTGGGGGGGGGGGGGTAAGGGGAGGACTACTCCATTGAAGGAACTGCAGTGATGATACAGACAAGTTTGAAATGTGTGCACACTCACACAAACTATTCTAGCTCCAGACTATTAGTTAAGTGCCATATTGGCTCAAAGAACCCATCCTTTTCAAAGATGTAAGGCCCAAGAGCGAGGAGAGCTCAGGAGCAAAAACAGCAGGAGGGGAGAGCCAAATTCTCCATCACTTTTCTGAGCTGCTTGGTGACTCACAGAATGGTCTTTTCCCCTGTGCCTCTCAGGTACACTGCCTGAATAAAAAGTGATTTTTTTTTCAGAGAATAACTCACTTTTGACCAGCCATTCACTTCAGGGATCTCATAAAACTCAGGTGGATCAGACCCCCTTAACCACTGACTTAGTTATGTTCAAGCTTGGGAAGCATCTGCAGCAGTCCTGCAAATAGCTTTTTGCTTACTTTCCTGAAGGAGGAACAGATGCCATTTTCCAAGGCAGCTTGAGAGACAAGGCAATTAAAGTCATGGGTCACTAGGGCCAAGCATCTACTCACTCCAAACCTGCCACTCATGGAGTTCCAGACAGTTCAACTTTTTTCTGTAAAGTTAATGCAGCTTTGGCATGAAACACCTTGGTGATTCAGGGGTATAATGCAGAGTGAGGCAATACCTGCTCACAGACAGCCTACCCTTCCTTCTCATCAAACTTGAACTGCACAGCCATCAGCCTTCCTGGGACTTGCCAGAAACAACAGCTGTTTCTGCTGGATCCAGCACCATGCAGCGAGCTTGCACCTCACTTAGAGCAGTAGTATGAAGGTGGAAGCTTCCAAAAGAACCTGCTCTCTGTATCACATTATCCACAAAAAGAGGCCACTGGTTTCATCATTGGTGCAGTGAACAGCTTTGGGCTGTTGACTCCACAGTAATAGCAGGGTCCAGTTGTGAGGATATGTCATACCACACATAGCCTGGCATGGGTGCACATGGTGTCACAGATTCCTGGTCTCCAGGCTTGGTTACTGCCACTGAGAGTTGTGGACTGGGAGAGCTTGCAGGAATATTGCCTCCAGGCTTTGTTCTGTGCTGGTGGTGAACAGGTCTGGATTCCAGTGTGATTAACACATCTCAGCTGAGTCTGGACCAAATTCCCTGAAAAATCCCCTTGCTCCCTTTGCCTGTGACCTCATGCAAAAAAGTAGTTTGCCCCAAAGCGGTCAAGTTTCCTGGGAGTGAGACCTCTACCCTGAACCTTGTGCTATGAGAAACAAGCTCCAGCCTCACAGGGCTTAGAGTGAAATACGGAACACAGCTTCATTTCTGCATCACAGTGGGCTTGTTCCCAGGGTACAAACAGAACATGAAGCTTTTAGGGAAGGGAAAAGAGCTATTCCTGTTTTCACTGGGAAGGTCTCCCAAGACCAGCACCTTGATGGTGAAGTAGGTAGAAAGCAATGTGGCTTTCTTTCTTTCCCAGCAGGTGAAATACAAAAGGTGTAATGTCTTACCACTATGGCTGACTAATTTAGCCAAAAACATTAAGGAGATGATAACACATTAGTTGTCTTTCATCAGCTCTGTGCTGTAGGACCATTTTTGCAGCCTCTTAATAGATTTTCAGATAAAGCAGTGCTGTTGGAAACATATTGAGCTAGACGGACCAGTGGTCTGATGCAAAAAGGCATTTTTGATAATAATTGGGACACCCCTTACGGCCAGACAGTCAGGTCTGAAATGAAAGGGCAGGCTGTTAACACCACTATTAATAGGGCCAAGCGTGCAAAGCAGCTTCAGGGGCTATTGAAGCACTATATCTGCCTAGGTCTAGGACACAGAACAGTAATCAGTGTTAGACTTCAGCTAGGCAGATGTCTTTGGGCACTTAATGATTTTGCTGGGCTTTTCTGCAGCATCAAACCTTGAATTGGTTTCAGGAATGGAGTCCCCACAGTAGGTGTTTGTGTGTGGCTGGGGGTACTCTTTGTGTTGCAGGGTTTTTGGGCTGAGCAGGCCAGCTCGTGCCTGCAGTGAGGTCTGGTCTCTTGGAATTTCTGAACAGCCACCTCTTCAATAACAGCCAGAGACTTTCCTGTATGGGAATGCTGTTCTGTTCAGTAGCACTAATGACAAAAGCTCCTCCAAATAAAGCCCAATGTCAGCATCTGGTCCTTAGCTTATTGAGTAAAATTTCAGCACCCTAAAAACACATCCTTGAAAACTGGCAGGGTCCTGCTTGCTGAATTTGTGTGTAGCACAAGAGGAAAACCTTGATCTCCATTGATATGAGTGTACATCAGTGTTGCTGAAATCAGAACTTGGCATGGGAGGTGAACCTCTGCACTCAGGTGCTGTTTCACACTATCCTATTTTCAGAAGCTGGTTATCAGGGGAGATTGTGATTGTGGGATCAAAAGAGTGGCCTGTAGGAATGTAATTTGAAGGTTGTTCCACCTAGGGCTTCTAGCCTATTTGTCACAGGCTGGAACCATGTCTGGGAACAGGTGACAGTTTTCCCTTCTATTTCTTTATGTTTGTTTGTTTAGAAGCAACTTAAATATCAGCTGATGTAAGAGCCTCCTGCTGCATTGGACAACAGTCAGAGGTCATCTAAGAGGCTCTGCAGGGCTGCAAACAAACCTGCATCTGGACATAGAGCAGGAGCTGCTGTGTCTTGTCTGCAGGAAGCTTTCATGATGCTAGAGCCTTGAAAGTTAACAAGGTCATTAGGAGAGAAACAACAGCAACAACAAAGACTTCCATGAGACCAAAATGGTCCCTCTGAAGAGAGTGTTACTTGCTCTTGAGGACTCTGTTTTGGACCTGAAAGGTTTTACCTCCTCTCTTCTGAGGCATCTATGAAATGGGTATTTCTGTTCAGCAGGCACACATGGAAGCAGAAAATTGCTGCATTATTTCCTGCCCATGTCTGTGACCTCCACAGGCCCAATGCTATTCATGAATTCATTCTCCAGTTCATGAGTGAAAACCAATTTTAAACCCCAGTTCTTTCATTACAAATTGGATAATCACTGCCCTAAAGAGTCTTTGACACCTCATGCTTAGTGTTTTTTTGGCACTGGGTGGCTTCCATTCTAGGAGGCAATGTCAAGATTTGTAAAACTAAGATTCAGCACCAATGGAATCAGTTCATATGTGGCTTCATGTCTCCATCATGAGCAGAATAACAGCATCCTAGCTCTTGGGAAAGGCCCCACTAACTGCAAGTGAGATTGTCCCATTGCCTGGGCTGGGGTTGTCGTTTTGGATGCAGCCAACTCACAAGTATTAGCAACATTTGATGAGCAGAGTTAGAAGACATGGTAATAAACATTCTGTGTCTGATCTCTACTGATTCTTTGTCTTGTGGCATGGAAATAATGATGGCACTAGTGGGAATGTTTGCAAAATGTTGCAATGTAGACCAAATTTGAGTGAATTCATCCTGTGTTACCTTGAGCTAGATAGCCGTGCCTCACAGGTGGCAAGATTTCTGAATGAGAAGTCTCTACTGGAAAGCTCTTTCTCAATATTTATTTGAGATTCTGCCCCTCAGAGATGTGGTTCTCAATGCTTCTATATTTCTTTCTCCTAGATGAGTTGGGCATTTGTCCAAAAGGTGTCACCTCCAATGTGTTCCGCTTTAATGTGTCGTCAGCAGAGAAGAACAGCACCAACCTATTCCGGGCTGAGTTTCGGGTGCTGCGCGTGCCCAACCCAAGCTCCAAACGCAGTGAGCAGCGCATTGAGCTCTTCCAGGTGAGTATTCTTTTCACTTTCCCCACTGTCTGAGCCCAGAACAGCTTGACTTCTTAACAGTTGTCCCAACCGATATGTGCAGAACCATGGAAGAGAGAAGACAGTGCATGCTGTAATCCAGGCTTCTTCCACCATATGCAGTGATACAGTCACCTTCCTTTCCTTTTACAATGTGGTGCTGCCCATTTCCCACTTGGAAGGGGAGCCCCTCATCAGTGGAGCAGCTCTGACCCTTCTGTCATATGTCATGTGTAGCATCCTTGGCAGTTTTATGCACTTGACTGTTGCAGTACAGTTGGTGTCAATCCAGTGGATGGAGCTGCTTGTCTTAGCACTGATTTACTAGAAAAACAGTGCTCGCTTTCAATGTTCTCTTCAGCAGCATCTCCCCAGCAGGGCAGTTCAGGCCACCTGTTAATCCAGATACTTACCTGGAGTTTTCTTTGAACCTAGGGACTGACAGAATAAGGTCTAGTTCAGGCTTGGAAGTGGTAATAGGCTGAACTGGACCACCTAATGATACAGCTTAGCATCCAGGCAGCACACTCCCACAGGCTCATGTCTGTCTACTTTTCCATAAGAGTGCAGCTAAAATTGTCTTTGGGTGGTAGCTTTTCAGGACTTCCTGGAATCCAGCATCAAAGGTCAGAGCAATTTTCCACCAGATGATATAACTGACAAGGTGGTGATCTCAGAGCTTCTCCATAGGTTCAGTGGTCTGTGGAGTCAGCCTGGGGTCTGCAGGAAGGAACACCTTGAATCTGCTGTGGTTGTTTGTCTGGAAGTGGGAAGAGATGTCAGAGCAGAGGTCTCCAAACTTGAGCAGCCCTGGTGTGTTTTGACAAAAGTTGAAGAATGTAGGACACCTGAAAATGGCACAGTGAGAACTCAATAAATTGGCTTCCTGGACAGATGACTTGTAGCAAGGTGCTGTATTTACCACTGGTGGTTCTACTCTGAAATCCAGATCCATATTCCACAGGTGTATACAAAACCAAACCCATCCATTAAATTCTGCCTCTATATGTGTGCCCTGAAACAATTGTGAACTGAGGGAGGTGGGCTGTTAAGGATACAGAAATAAGCATTATGTAGATCTCTGGAGTTCAAGTTGGTTGTGAAGCATGTCCTTCTCACCTGACCCAGGTGTCTCACTTGCCAAGACCTACCTTCTAAATTAGTTTTTAGCAAGCTGTGGGAAAAAAAAAAAAAGACTGAAGGCTACCCCTTCCTTCTGCATGGCACTGGCTGATTTTTTCCACCGCTCCTTCTGACACAGATCCTTCGGCCAGATGAGCACATAGCGAAACAGCGGTACCTCAGTGGCAGGAATGTGCAGACACGGGGCTCCCCTGAGTGGCTGTCCTTCGATGTCACCGAGACCGTGCGTGAGTGGCTTCTGCACAGAGGTAGGGGTCTTAGCTGGACTGGGTGTCAAGGTGTCCACAGAAATAGGGATCAGTGTTCACAGAAGTACCTTTCTGGTCTCCTTGTTGCAGGAGCTTGGTTCACAGAGAGGACAGGTTCTTTAAGTCTGAGAAAAAGCCTTCCTCCAGAGAGCTCAATGTGTGACATTTACTAGATTCCTGGCTCTTTTCCTGGAGGCCCCACCGTGTAGCTCTGTGGGCTGAGTCAGAACGAGGATTCATTCCCCAGAGGAAATTCTGTACAACTAAGCCCAGAGGGGATCCCTCTGCTTGTCTAAATGATCATAGAAAATGACAGATGCTTTACTTAAATTTTCATGTGAATTAGAGCAAATGTAGTGTGGGAAAAAGCAGCAAGGATCCTGGTTTATTTAGCTGTGTACAGCTTCTCAGGTATAAAGGTGAGGAAATACCAGAGGCTGACACACCTACACAGATGGAGGCTTTAACACTGCAGAGAACATACCTCTGCCACCACTGCACAGTCCAACAGATAGTTATGGGGCAGTTCCCAGCAAGAACACTGACCCCATTCACAGCTGGAGCATAAGGCATCGTGACTCACAGCTGGATTGGCCTCACAGATAGAAGTTAAGTGCCACTGAAGACTGGAATGCAGGTACTGGCAAGAAGCTGCTCCCTGGAAGAGTAAGCTGTGAGCTTGCAGGCTCCTCCTATTTCAAGCAATCTAAGTTGTGTCCTGATGGCTGAAGTTCAGAGCTGGAACTGCAGCAAGCTCTGGGCAGGCACACTAGCTGACAAGACATCACAGAGTATATATAGTGCTGAGGAAAAAAGGTGCTAGGCACCTTGTCAATGCCCCAGGAAGCCAGATGTTTTAATTCATGGCACAACATAAAAAAGAAGCTTTCATAAGAGTCTTATGTTCCTGTAGTCAGGCCCACACAGCATGACTGGTCCAGGAAGTTATTATGAAAGTAGATTTGCCTCTGGAAAGACTGTGTGACTTAGACTGCTAGCAGTTCAACAAAACAGGAGGTTGCAGCTGCTGAGAAAAATGCTTCCAGTAAAATTACTTGTCCATATCCAACTTGCTTATTTTCAGATTTCTCCTTCAGACACTAAGCAGAAGCCAGACAATAGGTACTGAAGATGGCAAAACTGATTTAAGAGACCAAAAGCCAACTCTTCAAAATACTTGTTTTTCCAGGGAAGCTCCTTGAAGCTCACACATATTTTTGGGTGCTGAATAGCCTAAAAATACTAACAATCACCATTCTTACCTCTTCAGAAAGTTCCCTTTAGCAAGAGCAAGGCTTTTGGCAAAGGTGAAGCTAGTGGGATTTTTCTTCCTGTTCTTCCCAAGGCAGTGTCTGTTCCTCAACTCTGATAATACGCCTGACTTTGAGACCAACCCATTGTCTAGGAGTTAGCACAGCATGTGTAAAACTTCCTTATGCCAGGAGCTGTCCCAGCTGAGAAAGACTGTTTCTCACAGAGTCATCTTCTTTGCAGAGTCCAACCTTGGTCTGGAAATTAGCATACACTGTCCTTGCCATACTTTTCAGCCCAATGGGGACATCTTGGAGAATTTGCATGAAGTCCTGGAGATCAAGTTCAAAGGTGATAAAGACCTAGGTTTTGGGAGGCTGTTGGGGAAGGGGAAGTCTGAAGCATATAAAGAAAAAATGAGGTCTTGCTTTGTGTATTCAAGAACTTTACACTGTGTAACATTTGTCTTAAAACATACGCATCTGGGTTTTTGTGCTCATTATATGGGTATATCCACTTTATACATAGGTTACAAAAGGAAGTAAGGACAGGCTGGGTGGGTTTGCATGAGTGTCTGCAGAAATACTTTTATATTTCAGTGTCGCTCTGGGAAGTTCAACTTGATGCCTTTTTAGATTTTCACAGAGGCTCTACTTTCCGGTTAGGGTGACTGAAACACAAGGAAGTTAGGCTCCTGTGTGAGGTGGCTCAGAAAGTCAGTGGCTTGGCTGGCCTAAGAACTAGGAACCTCCTGGCTTGCAGCCCTGGGCGGCAGCCACTGGCCCCCACAGGCTCCATTTCTGAGGCTGTTCTGCAGAGTGCCAATTATCTGACATCTTCTTTAAACCATTCATCTTCCTGCCTATCCTGGGACTCAATCCAGGAGTGAGTGGGATGGATTAATGGCCCCACCAGCAGTTTGCAAATGGTAAAACAGGTGGCCCATAAGCCTCTATTCCAGGCCTGCAACACTCAAATTCACCAGAAATAAAGGGGTCTCTGTGAGAGAACAAGTAGACATGGTGCCTAAACCTGGTTCAAGAACAAGCATGAGAGTGTCAAATGTATTGACAAATGTATCCTCCACTTCCATGCTGATTTATTTTTTGTGGATCCTCTTTTTCTGAAGGCATTGACAGTGAGGATGACTATGGACGTGGGGACTTGGGACGCCTGAAGAAGCAGAAAGACTTGCATAATCCCCACCTCATCTTGATGATGTTGCCCCCACATCGACTGGAGAGCCCCGTGTTGGGAAGCCAGAGAAAGAAACGGGCCCTGGATACCAGCTATTGTTTCCAGTAAGTGAGAAACCTGCTTGGAATCTGTTCCTGAGGTGGGCAGCCTGGTGAGACTCCATGCCACCAGAAAAGGCAGAGCCCTCCAGGGGGCTGTCAGTCACTGTGGTGCCAGAAGGGCCACTGGCCAGTTCAGCAGAGTTGCTGTGGCTTCCGGCACAGCCACTGGTTCAGAGAGACCCACGAGCACGTTCCAGAACACAGGCTGGGCTGGGCCCCGCAGCAGCGCTGTGCCCGTTGCTGGAGCACCGGGCGCTGCCTCGCAGGGGTGGTGGGGAAGCAGCCTGCCAGCACCAGCTGCTGAGCTGCCACCGCTGCCTGGCTGTGCGGCTCCTGGCACTTGGCACACGAGCCACCATGTCCCACCAGCACTGCTGGCACCAGTCCTCCTGCTTAGGAAGTTGCATCTCGCAACTGCATGCAAAGGCCCCCTTTAGATTCACTGTGTTTCACTACTGTGTTTCAGGAAAGTGGAGGAGAACTGCTGCGTGCGTCCTCTGTACATTGACTTCCGACAGGACCTTGGCTGGAAATGGGTCCACGAGCCTAAGGGCTACTTTGCTAACTTCTGTTCAGGCCCTTGTCCGTACCTTCGCAGCGCAGACACCACTCACAGCACGGTACATCCTGTATATTATCTTGCCAGGCTTCGTGGCTTGCCCCTTCCTCCCCAAGTCTGATCACTATCCAGTTTCTTCAAAGCAGCATAAGCAGTTCAGATCAATATTTGTGAAAAACATTCTGAGGAAACTGCAGAAAAAAGCCTAGGTGGTTCAGCCAGGAAAATGTGCTTGCTTTCGAGTCACTACTGAGTCTGCTTTCAGGCAAATCTTGAGGAGAAAGATGCTGTTGTCTCTTGGATAAGATGTGAAACAGGATTGATGGTTTTAGGGTACTTACTTGGCAGTGGCCATAGTATTAACTGAATTGTTCACATCAAACATCAGTTCTGGTAATTATCTTCTTCCTAAATTTCTCTTGCAGTTTACTCTGGACAGAGGATTTTTCTACACTCTGTGCCAGGTTGTCATGAAAAACTGTTGTACAATGGCATATGCCTGCCATCTGCTCCTAAAAGGGCAGCTATAGCTTGAAAGTGCAGGGAAATCCATGTCCATTTCCAAAAGTGAAAACAGCCATTCAGTAAGATCTCCTTTCTCACAGGTATCCTTTCCAGCTGCATAAATCCTACCTGACCTACAGCAGGGAGGAAGCTACTAGGCAGTGAGATTTTTGAGTGAAAACTTGGCAGAAAGCAAATGTCTTTAGGTAACTTAGGCAAAACCTCTAGTTTGGGAAAAATACAGTCTGAGCCTGGCTAGAGCAAAGAAAATAAAAGTAATAGAATAGCACAGGCATGGGAAAAGTATCAAGAGGAAAAGACAGATTAAGGATCAGACAGTCCACTGCTGAAGCAGGAAAAGTCAAGGGAAAATCTTGTGCTTCTGCCCACAAAAGACAAAAGGCAGCCATGCAGATAATGCAACAGGTCACTAGCAAATTAACTTCAGATTTCACTCAAAAAGTTACTGGAAAAAGAAGATTCAGATGAAGAACAAATAACTAGGTAAAGATGATATTTCAGAAAAGACGCTAACATCTTCTTGAGAGTCTGCAGAGCAGTAAGGTTCACTGAAGCTCAAGGACTAATATCAGTGGGAACAGCTGATCTGTGGGAATGAAGAAGTGAACAGATGCTGGGCAGCAAGCACAAGACAAAGCAAGGGAATGAACAGCTTTGAAAGGGTAATGGGCATGTAGCTTTACCATCTGGCTGTCCTGAGAAGCTCTCTAGAAGGTAACTGGACTGAATCAGTGTGAGGGAAAGGAGACTTTAGAATGACTCGTAATGATCTTAAGCAAGAAAGGAAATGAGCAAGCATTAAGGTCAGTTAAGCGATCAAAGAAAACTTTAGAACAATATAGCTGCTGACAGCTTGCCAGCACCACTTAGGAAAGACATGATGAAAAGAAAACTTCTCACCAGGCGTTTAACTTGCTGTTGAGTAGTGGCCCCAGAGCACATGATATCCTGTGGTACAGCCAGGGGTTCTTTGCTTAGGATCCCAGAGAGTTTCTGCCACAACAGCAGTTCTATCTGGATCTGATAGAACAGGATGTATCCTTAGCACCTCTCATCCCCAAAGGCTGTAAAGTAGTTAAAATACAACGTGCCAGACCCTGTCATTTATACCAGATAAGCACTGAAGAGAGCACACTAGCACAGGTGAGATCATGCTTACTGCTGAGAAGTGGTCACCTCTGGCAAGCAATGTGGCAACTGTTCTGTAGTGGTTACATGGCTGTAGTGTATAGTCATCTGTGGGCTGGGGCCAGCTGGGAGGAAGAACCCAGGGGAGTCCCACAGGACATGTCCTGGCTCCAGTATTATAGTGTAATGATTTGGAGAATGGATGGAGGGAGAAGGCATCAGGCACTTCAAAGCTGAGAGGGAATTGTGGATACTTGAGAGGACTGGCATCCATCCAGTGCTATCTGGAGATGTTGGTTGAAATAAGCAGCACTGATATTCTTTCTTCTGGTTTCTTTAATAGAATCCAAGACAGCATGGCCCCAGGCTGGTTACACCCAACCTTGTTAAAAGCAAAAATTGTGACACACTGCTGTACCAAATTAGAGATGAAAGGAGACAACTACTTGCACTCCTTCAACCCTTAGGCATCAGTCACAAAAAGCAAGGGTATTACAATTAGAGAAAAAAACAAAAAACAACCCAAAAAAAACTTAAGAGTCAGGCCAGGGCAGGTGAGACCCTTTAAAAGCAGGCCATGATGAGGAAGTGACAGGGAAGTATTACTCATCCCAGGGAAATACCCTCTGATGAGCATAGTGCAAACACCTAGAGACTTGTTGACTTGGCAGCCCCCTCATGTTCCTCAACCAACTTAAATGTAATTCCTGACCTTGTCATGACATTTACTTTGTTCCTGCAGGTGCTGGGTTTATATAACACACTGAACCCTGAGGCATCTGCTTCACCCTGCTGTGTTCCCCAGGACCTGGAGCCACTCACTATCTTGTACTATGTTGGGAGGACCCCCAAAGTGGAGCAGCTCTCCAATATGGTGGTGAAATCCTGCAAGTGCAGCTGAAAGGCCCCCTGGCCCACCCAAAGCCAAGGAAAAAACTGTCAGCACCCACTCTCCTGCTCCCAGGCTAACACAAAGAGAACTGGGGGGCAGAGACTACGCATGCTGAGGGCCAAGTGCCAAACCTTGAGAGTCTGGCAGCCCTTGGGGATTTCTTCTGGAACACTCCTTGGTCGTCTTGGCAATGTAATGTTCCTTCTAGGAAGTACTTTGGTGACACAAAGGCCACGCTCTCCAAAATGTCTGGACAGTTGGTGCAGAAGAAAAGGATAGTATGGAAGAACTGCTGTGTATTTGAATGCTGGGTGGTTGAGATGGGAAAGCAAGAGAATGAGAAAGCATGTGAAAGGGAGAATGGAAAAGGGGAGATGTTTTCTATTCTTGCTTTAGCTATCTTAAGACCTCAGCCCTCCCCATTAGCCTGAAGTATTAAAGATTTTCCCTGTAGGAGGAATTTTTGAAGGCAATTTCCTTAGAGAAGGAAAAGGCACCAAGCAGGGAAGCTGCTAAGAGAAGAAGTGCTCAGAGATACACTTAACGTTCCTCAGAGCTGTGCTCCAGGAGTCCTGCATCTGAAACTGTGTCTGCCAAAACCTCTAAGTTCAGTTGACAGATCCTGGCTATTGGGTTCCAAATGCAAACCACAAGGCTCCCAGTCAGCCTACCACAGGTGGGCAAATACTAGGAAAGAGGGTGCTGAGGCCATTTTCAGAGGGACTGATGTCTCCATTCTGCTCTTTTACCTTCCTGGAGTTTCTAAGAGATGGTTTCGGGGTCAGGGCAGGAGCATCTGTGGGTACCTGAATACTGGGCCTATTCATTTGTGATCCGATACACCCTGAGGACCTCTTGTCTGTTGTGGTTTGTGAGGTGCTTTGGGGTGTTCTGCACCTGTTCTGCATGATGACCTGAACTTGGTCTCACCTGCCAAGACTTAAAAAATAGTAATCTCAAAAACTTTGTAAAAAAATAAATATTTGGGGGGTGGGGGGAGATGCCAATTTTTTCACAAGCAAGTTTTTTGTTGGAGGGTTGGATTATTTGCTGGTTTTAAACTGCGACTGCTGTGGCATTCTCAGTCTAAAATTTTTACCCCTTCCAAAATGTTTCTTCAAAAGAACAGATAGAATTTAGGTCAGCAAGAAAATCCCAAAATGCAAATTTCTTATTACCCTCCAACTGTACCTGGTGTAAATGTGCCCTGTTCCAACCTAGTCCTTCAGACATGTACATTGCTGCTGACATCTGCTTTTGATAGATTCATATAAAGCTCCCCTCAAACATAAAACACTTTCAACAACACTGTTTAAATATCCAAGGCAATGCATTGCCACAGCTGACAAATATCATATGTCCATTTGAAGATATATATGGTCTGCCAGTACAGACCTGTACATCCAGGTAAATAACACACCTTTCCTCTCATGTACTGATCTGATGCTCATAAAAAAGATTACAGATGCTGCTCGGGCAAGAAATCAATGTAGTCCTTTAAATGGGCTTTTGCAGCTATAGATACTCCCAGAGGTAAAAATTTCTGGTGCTGAATGCCACATGAGACTCAGAGGCTGTCTCTGACTTGCCAAAACACAGCCATGTTCTAGAGACCACAGAGGTTCCTCCCTGTCTCCGCCCAATTCCTGGTCACCAGCAACTGAGTGTAAAATGACAACTAGCTGGTTAATTACTTGTGGCCAGGGCTCTCTGTGTCAGCTCAGAATCCAGCTCTTCCATCAAGCCCTTTACAATAGTGGCCGCTTCCATATAGCTCATGTGAGGCTGCCAAACTCTGTAAACTCAAATGTCTTAATAAACCATAAACAGCCTTCCTGAACCATCACCAACTGGATGGAGGTTAGCAAAGGTGGGTCAGTGGAGGCAGCCTGCCAACCTGTGTGCCATTTAAGCAAGGCACACGTGCCTTGATAGAGGCACTCCCGAGTGCTTTATCCTTTTCATCACTCTGGGACTCCCTGACCTGTATGATTGGTGTGACGGTGAAAGCTCTGATCAGTCCTGCAGCACTGCAGTATGGCTGTGCCCTGTGCCTCTCTGTGCCCAGGCTTCTCTGCCACCTGCCCAGGGGGGAGCAAATAAATGCGTTATGACTACACCACCATGCTGATAGGCCAGAAATTTACTAGCTACCAGAGAGTGTATGTAGGAGAAATCCAGATGCCTATTGGCATAGGAATTCTCTCTGATCTCCTTTTAGTAGCAGCCTCAAGGGAGGTTTTGGTTTACAAGCTGCAGTTTGTTCTTTGGTCATTGTTCCTCCCCAGCCCTGGGCTGGCTTTGCTCCTCATCCAACTTAAGGGCTTCCTTGCTAATAAACGGAATCAAGGAGGGGGAGCTGCAAAGGGTTGAGCTAGAACACTCGCACACTCCAAGTTCTGCGTGGCACTTGGAGCACATCGGAACCACCTGCAGATTAACCCTGGCAGCCCCCTGAGATGGGACTGTTACCAGCCCTTGTTCACTGCTGCTCCTCAGTGACAGCAAGGGCTGGCAGAAAGACCAAGCATTTTGTCTCTTGGCAAAGGAGACAAAATGGCAATGGAAAATCAGGGGTGAAGAGTCCTGGGGTGTCCAACCAGTATAGACACAGGTACACTCATGGGAACAGTATTTTTTGAAATCAAACACATTTCAGTCACTGCTTTTCTGTTCAGCCTTCCATTTCCATAGCAACATTTGAGAAACATTTGTGAGACTGAATTTCTTTTTGTTAAAACTAAAGTAACTTTTCTAGGGGTGTTTTAGCTCTAATTCAGTGACAGATTGAATACACTCCTGGGCACAAGTGTACCAAAATGTTTCAGAACACTTGTGTGAGAAGGCAGAGGGCAGTTACTGTGCTGTTACTAGCTAGCAAATTGAAGAAGACAATGGGAAAGAAAAAGTGGGATCTTCTTTGCCAACACTGAATACAGCTCCCAACAGTTCCCTTTTGTTGTTTCAGAAACAAACAAAAGCTGATGAAAACAATCCCAGCTCAGTTTCTCTTTAACAAAGATCAATGATTACAGTGAAAAAAACCTATTCTGCAGTATCATAAGGCAGATCCTACACAGATGATCAAACAACTATCTGTGCAGTCCTTGTTTCTCTGTGGCAAACTATTAGAGTATGCAAAAGGCCTAGACCTGAACTTGGTCTAGATCCTGAACCTGAAAAACACCTTGTTTTTCAGGCTGTAGTGCACTGTAGGGCCCTGAGAGGACCACTGCTTCAATGGGTACAGAAAAGAATGGTTTTTGCAGACTAAATGAGTCTTTGTTCCTTGGGCATTGAATTGGATGGTCTCTAGCAATCCCACTGCACTTACATAAAGCCCATTCCTGTTACCACTTGGTGAACTGGGATATGCTGCTTGGTGTTTCACCTTTCCATATAACCAACAGACATCAATACAGTCAGTCAGAAAGATGAACTATGCCCAAAAGTAATAAAAGACAAACATACCTGTCCACTCCTCTGGCAACATCATAGTTCTGTTCTGCTGAGTCCTGGGATGTCTTATATTTCTCTGTTGTAGCTATCAAATTTTCATTTTCTCAGTTCATAGATCTTTTTCTTACCTTTCTGTGCTGCTCTGAAGCTTTCCTTATCTGTGACTAAATGTCCTCACCAGAACAAATATACAGGAGGTCTGGGTCAGGTTTCTTTGTAAAGGCAATCACTAGAGCCATCCCATGAAAAGTATCCATTGCAATGTCTTAGGAGGCAGATGTCTTAAATATCATCTCAAGTCCCATGCAGGGCAGGTTGAGTATCACAGTGACCAGAATGCAGCTCCACTATGCAGAAAAGGTTTTATGCCCACTACAAGTGTTTCTAGTGGCATACAAAAGAGCATCTCTGTAGTACTGGCTTGTCTTCTCTAATAGGTGATTGAAAGGCAATGAAGCCAATAATGAAAATACAGTTTTCAATACATATGGAGTCAACAGTGTGGTATCTACACACTTGGAAAACTATTCTACTCTGTGGTCTTATTGTCTGCCTATAGTCTACATTCATTGTGGTTTAGAATAACAGCAGCAATTTGGATATAGTGCAAGGATGCAAATATGTCTTCTAATTATTTTAAAATAACTTCTATTACTTTTTACATTCAAAATCAGTAGAAAGATTGGTCAAAAGCTGTATAAAATTACTATATTTAGTAAAAGAACACCTGGACTTTCAGATCTCTGCTTTACTGTATTTTCTTTTGCATACAGGGAATTAATTTAAATCCTGGTTAATTTCTTCCAGCGGTTCCAGAATTGACAGATGGAAACACAAAGCTCAGTGTCTCTTGTCCTCTCTTGAAGAGAGGCTTCAGATACAAATGCAAGATCCTTTATCATGCAACAAGTCAACACAGAAGAGACAATTTACTCATTATGAAATAGATTGTCTTAGAAATGAATTCTGGTTTAACAACAAGAAACACAGCAAATGAAAACTGTTAATTAATGGTTGCCCTTCTCTAAATGACAGTGATGCATCTGAGATGCCACTTATGCCCATAATTACAGAAAGAATATGGTACAGCACTTTGGATGTCACAATGTGTTTCCAGGAAAGATCAGTTTGCAAGATTAAAGATCACAGTTACTTGGCTGCTTTATAACACCCTTATGTAGGGCTAGGTTTCTTAGAAGGATGCAGAGATGGTCTGAAGGCATTCAACCAAGCAGCTGGGCCCTTTCCACTACTGGCCTATGATTTAATGAAAAATACACTTAGGGATAAGGACCTTTCTATGAATAATGGTTTCTTTACAGCTGTGGTTTATGGCAAACCACTCCTCCACTCCTTCCCTCCCACCCCACCCCTCCTCCCCCCCATTATTGGTTTTCCATCCTGCAAACTTAGTGAACAGCTTCCAGGCAGAAACTCTGTCCCCTGTGCTGGTTTATGCAGCTACTGTTAACTTAAACCAAGCAATACCAAGTGGTACCTTCTGAAGACAAAGACTTATTTCTCCCTCTTTCAGGAGGGTTTTGATCTTTGTTCAGGGTGATATTCGTTACCTCTCATTCCACTTAGTTGACTAGGAAAGATCACAGAATGATTTGAGTTGGAAGGAACCTTAAAGATAGTGTAGTTCCAACCCCCTACCATGGACAGGGACACCTTCCATTAAACCACGTTGCTCAGAGCTTCATCCAGCCTGGCCTTGAATAACCCTAGGGTTCCAGTGTCCACATTTTCCCTGGGTAGCCTGTTCCAGTGCCTCACAAACCTCACAATAAAGAATTTCTTCCTAATATCTATTTTAAAGTTACTCTTTCAGTTTGAATCAATTCCTTTCTTGTCCTGTCACTACATGATGTTGTAAAAAGTCTCTTTTTGTCTTGAAAGCTCTCTTCAGATACTGGAAGGCCCCAGTTAGTCACCCCTAAACCATCTCTTTTCCAGGCTGAACAAACCAAATTCTCTCATTCTGTCTTCACAGGAGAGGTGCTCTATCCCTCTGATCATTTTGGTGTCCCTCCTCTGCACTCTCTCCAACAGGTCCATGTCCTTCCTGTGCTGGGGATACCAGAGCTGAATGCAGCAGTGCAGGTGGGGTCTCACCAGAGCAGAGCAGAGGGGCAGAATCCCTTCCCTCCCCTGCTGCCCACACTGCTCTGGATGCAACCTGGGACACGTTTGGCTTTCTGCTGTGAGTACCCATGGCTGGGTGATGTCCAGTCTCTCACCCACTAGCACCCCCAGGTCCTTCTCACAGGGCTGCTTTCCATCTGTTCATCCCCCAGCCTATGTTTTTACCAGGGTTGCCCTGACCCAGGTGCAGCACCTTGCACTTGACTGTTAAACCAAGGTTCCCATGGCCCCATTTATGAGTTTGTCCAGGTCCCTCTGGATGGCAACCCATCCTTTCAGGTGTGACAGAAGAAAAGGAAGAAGATACCTCATTGCTGTCCACATGGGGCCAATACAGGAAAAAAATTAACATGTAGGCATTAGGCGTGTTGCAGAAAGCAAAGCAGACTTCCCTTTTCTGGTCTGCCAACACTCAGCCATTTCTCACTGGCTCTTTAGATATTCACTCATCAGATTCAGAAATGAGACATTATAATAATATATCATGGCCACTGCATATACATCACTTGATGAAAGAAACCAGCTGGGTCATATCAAACCACATTTCCTGATATATTTCAGGAAGGATTTCTTTTTTCTCCTAAAGTTATCCTCTCCAGGAAGCAGACAAAACAAAGATTTGCTGTGCAGCTAGGGGCAAATCTTACAGGATTTGTGCAATACATGTAGTGTAATGACTAGGGAATGTCATGGTAACCATGTTCTGGCCCTTTCTTGAAACAAAATTTTGGCCTTTTGAAGAGCTGAAATCCTCTTGCAGGTTGACTAGATGCTTGGGAGAAAACCACTGTTTTCAAGGGTTTGTAAGAAACTCCACTTGCAGAGGAAAGCAGTAGCAGACAGTCTGACTCAGAACAAGAGTCTCTGAAAGACATCCAGCTTGCAACAAGCTGCTTTGCATGACACAATTTGATGTCTGCCCCCTCAGAGGAGACTTGCTACAATAATCTCTAAGTATGCTTCAGGATCTGGAGATCTCATTTAGATACTACCATGTTAAGTGCTCTGTCATGCTAATCTGAAGAACTGGAAAAAAACAAACAGAACAAAAAAAGAGAAACAAAAGAAAAGATACAGCAATAAAATCTCAGGAAAGTATAGTGTGGCAGCAGTTACATTGTGCTGAATACACATTTTAAATTGTCTTCATTTCTGTCAATTTTACCTGCCTTCATTCAAAATACCTGGGCCACAATTTAGCAGAGGGAGCCACCAATCCTTATTCCTAGATAATTTTCAAAATAAAGTTTTACTACACATATGGAGACATGAGTTTTGTACATTTGTAGATAAGGAAAAAAAAATCCAGGCTGGTATCACAGACAAAATGTCTTCCACATTTAATTTCTGGAATTAGCAGTAGTGGATAAAACACTTTCAGGAAGGAAGATAACCCCAGATTGAATGGGGGAAGCATCATGCAACTGGGAGCATTAGTAATGTAACTAGTGGCACCAATGGGATGCCTAAAACTTTCCAGCAGATTCACAGCTCTCTATCTGCACCTTGAAGAATTAAGACATCCTAGGTGTATTAAATATATCTGACACAGCATAACTTTTTCAGAAGATAATATAAATAAGGCAAAACCACATGAAAACCATGAGGTAAATCCTATATAGTAATTACTGGAAACAGCATGGAAAAAATCCCTTGTTGTTTTTCCTCCCTAAGAAGAAAAAACTCAGAACAAAGTTTTATAGTAGAATGAGTCAAGCATTTTGACTTGTCAGTACAGAAACTTTTCAAAGACTCCCTCCTGACCTTTGACATGATAATACTCAAGATAAGGGATCAGCTCAATAACACCAAAATATTTTTGGGGGAGATTTTATGACTTTGGAAGATAACTACACTGAGTACTGTAACTTCTCTCCCCTTTGTGTGGGGAAAGGAGACTACACTTTACCATTGCTATAACTATGGTGAAATAAGATTTTCTAAAATATTCTTGCAGGGGCACCAAACTGAACTAATGTCTTCTGTTGCATATCCCAGAACAGCAGAAGGCAAAATGTCAAATGTGGTATTGAAATTGCTTTTAGAGATAACAGCACCTCTTTCACCTGCTCCAAACAAATGACAAAGATTTTGTTAATAATAGATGCATTTTTAACAGCCCCTAAATCCTTAACAACGGCATCATATTTGGTCTTTTTAAGGCAAATTTGATTTGTCTGACAGGTCAGATAAAGAAGCCACCTCTTTTCAAAGAATAGATTTCTCAAGCTCACTGTCTGTGCTGTAGGCGTGACTGTAGAGAAGAGGCTCTGTTAAGTACAGTCTTTTCCCTTGGGAACCACTATGATTCACTAAATACCACTTGCAAAGGCTTCATACCAGGGTCTCCACAGCGATCAGTGATTCTTTCCTTTTAATTCAAAACAGCAGTGAAAACTCCTTTTCAATGTGGGCCAATAAAATCCTTTTTTGGTAAGGTAATAGAGCAGACTCCTCAGGGCAAACTTGGTGTTGTCACCTTCAGTTCACTGGAGTTGTCCTCTTGCATTACAACTGCAAAGGAAGACTCAGAATCCACAATTTTGAGATCAGTCTGCATTTCCTAACTACTCATCTCTAAGTCAGCAGGGAACCTTAATTCTTTGGAAAAGGACAGCAGTGTTCTAAAGTGGGAAGGAACAAGTTACCAGGCTCATTAAGACATGCTGTGCTTGTGCACATTCACCTTGAAGGTGTTCTGCACTCGAACTCTTTGGAAGACAAAGATGGCAAGAAATGAAATGTGTATGAATAAGACAACTTAAAAGCTTCAGTAAGTGGAAAGTTTTTTTTTCCATATTTATGCAAGTAACCATTTACAAGGATCGTATTATGAATGACTTCCACATGACAATCTACTTTTCTCCAAAATCCCAATTTGTCTAGAGGTGGATCTTGATGTCCCTTATGTTCTTTTAAAAGTTTCATCATTCTGAAAGGCTCTGCAATACATAGTGCCCACCTAGGTGAAAGCATAGACAAGTTACATGTGACAACTTGGCATATGTTATCAACAGACACTTTTCTTGAGAAAACTCACCACCACAGCATGAATTCTGGTGGAACATGCCATTGTCATGAAAGTAGCTTTGTCTTGGCTGTTCTAATAGTCTGTATTGCAACTCTCAAAAAAAAAAACCCATACAAAGTCAGACTACAAGACCACCTAGCCCAGCTCTTGTTGGACAGGGGTGAACAGACCATGCCTGATGCATAAGTTAGAAAATTAGAACAGCCCATTGTGAGACTTCCCCAGAACAATAATTTGGAAAGTCTTAGAAACTTCCTGTTTTTCAGTTTTAATATTTAATGCGCCCTAACAGATGACTTTTTCATGGATTTTTATACATGTCTATTCAAACCACATACCCTATTTTGTATTCACATTTCGTAACAAGAAATTCCATAGGTCAAGTACATACTGTGGAAAAAGGTTGACATCTCCCCCTACTTTTTTTTTTCTTCAAAACTTGTATTTGTTACTTTCATTTGATGCTCCTACTTCCAGTGGGCATGACTGTGAACAATTACTCCTTTTTCAACTTATTCCTTACATCCTTCCTTGCTCAACTGTTTTCCAATTAACCACTTTCTGCACAAAGAAAACTATGAATGTTAAGTTGTTGGTATAAGCAATCTCAATTCTGTAAAGTTAAATAAAGTTCTCCTGATGTTTGGTGTAAACAAGGATGTCTCAGCTCTAGAAATATGAGGTTCTAGAAGGAAAAAAAAACTCATTCCCAGATTTAAGTAAAGCTCAGAAGCTTTTGTTGGAAGAAACTTATGACAGATCCATAAAAATAATGTGTTCAGAAATTAAGTAATTTGAAGACGATTAATCAGCCATTTACTGTAGCCAAAAATCCAACTATTTATACACCAGCAAATAACCCATTCAGATTCTAACAGTGAGCCCAGATTATCAGCAAATATAGGACTGACTAAGGAAAAAAGTCCCTGGCAGTTTTATCAAGTAAATCTTAAAATATAAAACAGAAGCTAGACTACTTTTGTTTCCAGCAAATAATCCAAAATTACTGGAAGTGTTGTATTAGTACAAGGTACAGGCCTTAGAGAATTCATGCTGAGAATCCAAGGCTGTTCTGTAAAGTCATCTGTCCATCAGTGAGCTCCTCAGGTAAAGAAGAATGGTCTAGTACTGCCAGCCACTCAACTCCATGCATATGGAGAGTATCTATTATGACAAAGAGGCACAGCACTTTCCTACTAGTTTACTAGATTCCTATTAGCAAACAAAGGTCTTGATACCAAAATTTCCTTCCACAATGTAGAACCCATATCAGAAATACATCTGTTGATCTTGCAGGCATCATACTAAGGAGCATTTCCAACAAATCATGATTGTCCAAAAACATACCTAGTCTTGAGAACAGAATTTCAGTGCATCTTGTTGACATCCTAAGACTAAGTGGTTTGTCTAGGGTCACAACATGATCTCCCACTGACAGCACTCACATGCCTTGTGAGTCTGTTTTAAAGGTCAAGATAAAACATGTTAAAAGGAAACTTGATATTTCATTTAGTGAGCACAAGTCAGCTTTTCTGGAAAGGAGAGAATCTAATATTCCTCCCCTTAATTTTTATGTCGTGGTGTGCTCATCACCTAAAACACAGCACAAAATGCTGTATGAATTCTTCATTAGCTCAGCCTCCAGGACTCTGATGTGCACATTGCTGCTTTCAAGACTAATAAGCTTGATTCTTTGTCACTAGAACAGGCTCTGTAATTTAGAAGTGATACAAACACCACAGAATAGGGGGATCCTTTGATTACATTATTCACTGTCACCAACGAAACAGATGCTGAATGATTGTTGGTGCTTTCTATTGATTATTTTATTGCAGTGAAGAAGGACGCTTCTGATGGAACCATTGATGGATACAGAGAAAAAATAAACCATACTTGAGGAACACATATAACTGTACTCCCATTGTGCAACAATTATATATCCAAAATGGTTTGCTATTCTACTTCCCTCCCTTGTAGTAGAAAACACTTCCTATAAAATGCCTTCTCTCCCAAGATGGGTGGGAAACAGTTCTGTGCTTCCCCACTGAATCTCTTAACTGCAGCACTGAGAGGCTTATGGAAAGGGACAGACATAGAGGTAGCAGAGCTGCAAAGAGACAAAATACATGCTACCCTTCAGTACACAGTACCCATCATGCACAAAGGCATATGGACTCCAGGCTGAAGAGTACAGCGCAGTGGAAAAAATAAGAGGCTGGAATTATAAAATTTGTTCCTGATTCTCTATTGCACATATTCCCATGAATCAGCATTTATGTTCAGAGATGGCACCAGCAGATGCTCAAGACAAAGGAATCTTGCTATGTCATTTGATGCTCTGGCTGAGCACATCCTAAGAATAAATAGGAACTCAAGGTGTTTGGCTTCAGGTAAAGGATCAGTCTTGATGGTCCCAGGTTGGTTTTTTTTTATTTGTTTGAAGCAGGAGAAAAATTTTCCCAGGTAAAAGGATGCAAGTCTTCACTGTTCCTGACATAATTCATCCCTTCAAAATGCACTACACTGTGCATTTTCCTGAATCTTTAAAAAATCTTAGAGACAGGATATTTAATATACCGCTACTAAGTCATCACAGTTACAGATGTAGGGGTTGGCTACATCTAAAATGCAATGCAAAGAAGTTCAGAAAAAATGTCTGTAACCAAGTTCAAATCATTATCCCAAAATGAGTGGGTATGACACTGGCAAAGCTGACAAAATAATTCACCTGTGTTCATAATAAGCCAGCACAAATTGGTAATTTTCTTGACAAAGATGTAAAAATGTTGCTTCTGACAACGATTGATATAAGACAGCCACCTTTCCTGAGCTAGCCATTCTCTATCCTACAAACCTCTCTACAGTTTGCAGCAGTGGCTGTGATAACCTGAACAAACAAACTGGAGAATAAAAGCAGAAATTAGAGGTCCACAAGGATGTATATCCTCCAGCTACTCAATCCTAAAACCCAGTGGAATAAGGATAACTCAGATCCTTTGGAAGGAAGAAAGAAATGGAATTGTTAGTTACTGAAGCTAAATCTTATATAGAAATAGCCCCTCTGATCGAGCTGGAGGTGATAGCCAATACCATGCATAGCAGAGTAGGCTGTGACAAGACAGATCTAAGGTCTGTGGTCTTGAAGCCCACAGCTGCTAAGAATGTGCATAACTCTGAAGTAACAAATTCTGCAACTAAACTTTCACTCATCACGAACCAACAAAAATGTGAAGAAAATGAACTTGATCGTGACTGTCTTATGGAAATGAAAGATAAGTTAATGAAGGGAACAGCTGCATCAGAGAGCTGCATTTTGGACAAGTAAAGTATTCAGTGTGTCACGTGTGTGAATGTACCAGAAATAGAAAAATGCATGTTCTGTCCTATGAATTCATGCCTGAAGCAAGTGATGGTGAAACTAATAAGGTATGAACATAATTATTTAACCTTCTCAGAATTCATCTGGTCTTAAGTGACAGAAAATATGTGGAATCCAAGGGTGAACATAAACATAATGATTTCAAGAGAAAACACCTTCTCCCTCTGATACAGTTTCTTCTGTCAGTCCCTTGGGTTGATCACTATCTACCTGTCAACACATTTGAATGATCTCTTAACAATGACTATACAAACTAGAAGAGACAGAGGAAAGTGGAGTAAGAAAAGAGACCAAACAGGATGTTGAATCCAATCTCTGAAGACTCTGATACAAGCAACAGATTTTTTACCTTTGAGAACTATCAGTCACACCCCTTGCTGTTGGACAAGGCAGAAGTTGCAAAATACTGAGTTTTAACTTGGCACCAACAAAGAGTCAGAGCTAGAGCCGCTTACTTTTCATTTCTAAGGATGGATGGATCTTCTCTCCAATACAGTTTCCAGCTGCTGACATTGTTTTCTAACACAAGCAAACAAATTTTCATAACACTAGGCAAATTTTAACTGGAGTGCTTCACCAAGACACTATTGCAGCAACTGATAAGAGCCACCTGGACCTTAGGGTTCAAGCCTGGGTCTGAAAACATCAGCCATTTAAAAACATATACGGAGTCTAAACGAACAGAAATCAAAATACAAAATAAGCCACACAGAATACAAGTATACCACAGTGAAACAATGACAGATTTAAAATCCTGTCCAGTATAACAACAGCAAATATTTTGGGTGTGTGAATTAATGACTGAAATTATAACCAAAACAAACAAATGAAATTACTTTATTTAAACTGTTAATTTCTATGGCTCTGTGCCAAAATTCAAGATGGCAACCACCATACACATCTCCAGTCGCATGTTCTAATATTTTTCTCTGCTGATGGTTGCCATGTGATGAAAACATGGAATCTTGGCCATTACCACACTAGAACAGATTGAAATGGCTGAGCAAGTGAGACTTTATGTTCAAACCTGGACTTTAGGAAGAACAGCTGCAGGAAAGATCTCTTGTCTTACAGAAAGATCTCACACAGCTAGTGATCAGGAAGAAATGAAGGAAGGGACAAAGACTCAGCAGCAGAAGCTCTCAGAAGCACTCATTCACCTCTGCTTGCAGGTGTATCACCACAGTCTGCTTTCCCAGATGTTTAGATACTCTTTTCAGTGGGTTGTTCTCTCACCAAAGCCTCCTCTTCTCTCTTTTTTTGGCTGATAAGAGAATGTGATGGTGTGAAGCCACTGCTGCTGCTTCTTCCTTCATCCCACACTTGAAACAACTCTTGGGATTCCTCACCTGGCATTCTGTGTCAATCCTTCTCTGTGAGCAGAAGCTAGGAAAAAAAAGGTCTTTTTATTCAGATTTCCTGGCATTCTGTGTCAAAATTCAAGATGGCAACCACCAGGAAAAAAAAAAGTCGTTTTTTCTAATATTTTCGAGTAATCATGGAGGACTGTTTTGTGGGGAAAACTGCTGTACTGCTCTGCAAACCTCAGCCATCACCAGAAACGTGGGCATCCCTATCACACAACCTCTCTGCCACAATAGATGAGACCACAGATCAGTATAACAAAACCTAACTTAGTAAGCTAGTGTGTGGAAAAGTACTCTTGGTATTTTTTCCAAGCACCAGAATGCTTTCTTCACTCTTGCTTCTGACTCCTGTGACTCATCTCTTCACATGTACCCTTCTCTAAATCTTTTACTCATTTTATTATTTTACTCATTTGCTTGCATGGGACTTTACTTTCCCACCCCAACACATGCTGAGGACCTTGATACAGGAGAGCTAGGGGTGTGAAAAGGTTGATCTTTAAAAAGAAACAAAATGGGAATATGGAATTTAGCGCCCCCCCCCCGTTATAAAAATAAAATTTTGACTTCTACATAACTACAGCATTTAACTACTTGGGCACATTATGGGAAAACATCAATGTCTTTTGTCAAATGTCAAATCTTCATTTCTTTTACTTAAACATCCTTAGACAACCCTTCAAAAAGAAAAAGCCAAAACACTTAGAAATGTACCAAGTTTATTTTGAACAGCTTGCATTTTACAGCAAATCTAGTAGGTAAAGTTTGTCCTGTGTATTTGGCACATCAGCTTGCTCCTAAACATGAGTGACATTTGTTGAGAGATGTTTAATAAAAATATTGTTATATTTAAAGAAAATACTCTCTCCTTGAAAGTCCAGCATAGAGCCAAACATCACAGAGCACAGAGGATCTGGAAAGATGTTTAGAAAGTGGAATTGCCAGCTATGTCACTGCACAGAAAGTTTGAAAACTGATTTAGTAACCAAACTGTCAACCATGTGCATTAAGATAGAATATCAGCCCAGAAATGTATCCCTTGGCAATATGCTGAAGTTAAGGAAACAAAGACACATGAGAGAAGGCAGCCAACTTCAACCTCATTTTCCTGTTTTGAAGATGTTTGAGCCATCCTATTCATACAGAAATGCATATCACAGTTGGTCTTTTCTCACAAACTGAGTTAAAATCACTTTCCTTGAGTTCTTGTATGATTACCTTGAGGACTCGGCACAGACAGGGGCATTCCTATGCCTACAAGTAAATATGTAAGTTCCTAACAAGACTGCAGCTCATTGCCAATCCATTAATTTCATAATTATTGTATAATGTATATTATATTATATTATATTATATTATATTATATTATATTATATTATATTATATTATATTATATTATATTATATTATATTATATATATTGTATAATGTATATAATTCTCTGCAGTTTTATAATTTCAAAGCTACTGGTGAGCAGTCCACCTTCTTGTAGTTGAGTAGATGGAGGTTCTGGTTGAGTAGGGGGAACAGAAAAAGAGCTCACTGCTGACAGAAGCCAACATTTAGGGTTGATTCTCTCCAATGATAAAGAGTCACTGCAGTGAATCACCACATACAACAGTATGAGCCTCCTTTATTCTCTGCCTGCCAGGAGGTGTCAAAGTATCTGCCATATGTCTGTCCACATGTTTACACACTATTATGTCATCCATGACTGCACCTCAAAAACTCAGAACAGTCACAGTGGGAAGAAAAGGATTACCTCTCTTTCATGGATATGATTCTGAGTCACAAGAAAATCAAAGGAGTTGCATGAAGTCATTTAAGAGATATCTGCACACTAAAATTCAGTGCCACATAGACTTTCCCAGCACAGATGCACATAGCCTTGCTCACAAACCAGAACATAATCTGCTGTGCTTCCAAGCTGCAGGAGTAAGACAGAGATGAGCACAAGATTAGATGACCACACTGGGTCAGGAACCCATGCTATTGTTTTTTACAACTAGTTTGGACTGTTTCATCTTACCCACAGAAAGTTTGTGGGAGAACTGAGCAACATATTGAAGTCTTCTGCACTTAGTGTTGAAAACAAGAACCTCTTTTCTCCCTGAAAAGCTAAGATTATCCTAGAAATTCAGATTTTTTTTTTATCCCAGAGTGAATTTCTGATCTCAGAATGATGCCCAGCATTCTCTTGATAGTATATAGTATAACTAAGAAAGGCAATAAATAAATGGGGTTTATTTATATCTATGGGTGACTGACACTACCAAGCCAGGACAGCTGACAACAGAAAGCCAGCCTTCCCTCCCCCATATTTTGGGCACAATTTTGACCTGACTTGCTGGACCAGGAAGGCAAGGGAAAGCAGCAGTTCCAAGTCATGAAAATTTTCTTGGGGTGGGGAGGAGTGTGTGCATGTCATGAACAGTACATACAACTGTATTCCAAAGAAGTTTTCCTGCATAAAAAAGCAGCAAGCAGACTCACTGACAAGTAGAGAAATACCAGTGGAAGTCAGCATAAGCCTTCCTGCTCCCCATGTTAAAGACACCACATAGTCATCCCAACTGCTAATGCCCTTCTGTACTTGACAGCCTTCTTTCTGACTTCTCTTATTCACCTCTCTACTCCCTGGTTCAGTGTGACTGTCTCTTCTCTGGCTCTTCCCCACATTTCATTTCATAACTTCAGACACACATTTTAGCCTATTCACACACATTTTGGCTTCCATTTTTAGCCTCAATAAAACGATGCCAGATTAAAACAAAATCCAATTTGGATGGGCAGAGGCATCCTCTCTATAGGTAGCTTAAATGCCAAAGGACCAGATGTGAGACAGAAGCAGCCAAAATATTATATAACCTCTCCCCAGTCTTTGCACACCTGATATTGAATGACATTTCCAACACAGCAAGGAAACACAGGCAGTTCACCATCACCTCACTACTGAGAACAAGCAATGCCCATCTTCTCATCAGGCAAAAATGCCAACTGCCTGCAACCATCACTTATCCTGCTTCAGCGTTTGTCAAAAGTGAAGACTCCTAAAATTCAAACTGAGTTCTAACTCTTAGACAGGGAAGCTGATTCT
Organism: Muscicapa striata striata; assembly: GCA_030060385.1. Classification (NCBI taxonomy): domain Eukaryota; kingdom Metazoa; phylum Chordata; class Aves; order Passeriformes; family Muscicapidae; genus Muscicapa; species Muscicapa striata. The sequence goes on along the minus strand of JAREIS010000106.1, from coordinate 5,242,844 downwards.
AAAGACTGTTCTTTCCATTTTCTCCTGCTTTCTCAGGAAGAGTCCTGAGATGTGGAATGTCCTTTCAGTGGCATGAGATCAGCAGCAACAGGAAAAAGCTCCTTCCTTTCATAAAAGAAAGGCAAAAGGTTGAGTAAAGATGTGAGAGGCAGGTTGCTCTGACAAGTTAAGGAATAAACATTATTTCTGATGATTAGAAGTGAACACTGACTCTCAGTTCATCTGAGAGGTGATGGCTGAGCTGGATATTATCATCTTAGCATCATCTGAGAAGGGCCTGGAATGCTCCTTCTGGCAGCACTTTACACTCTGCTGAGACTTAATGAGACTTACATGCATTTTTTTCAGAACTGGGTAAACTCAAACATAGTCATGTCCTGCTCATAACTTGTATCTATTTTAAAGGTACTGATTCGAAACATCAATATCTGCTCATTGTTAGTCATAAGATAACGGTTCCCTGCCCCTCCAAAGAGTACTAAGAAATGGGGTAAAAAGAAGCCTCTTTACCCTTCTCCTTTCCCTTCTGGCCCACACAGGCTTGTGTGTCATTATCTGACCTTGGACTGATTCATCAACTAAAGCAGGGAGTGAAATTATTTTTACCCCCTTCCTGTGTGCCCTCTTTATAAAACTGTGAAAGTCAGTAGAGTAAGAGAGAAATTATTCAGGATGTTTTTGTGACGCGTAAAAAAACAATGGCTTTAGAAAGATAACTATGAGAACAAATGTGCAACTAAATATCCTTCATTGTAACTGATTCTTTGCCCTCCCAAAAAAGGAGGCACAATAGTAGGATTCAACTCAAGCTCCACTGCTTTCCAAAATATGATAAAAGTATGATTCTGTTTCTCAATGATCCTTTCTCTGCATGGAGACAGCATTACAGAGAGATATTGCCAGAACTGCTGTTAACAAAGGCTGTATGCAGGGCAAGAGACCACACCAGAAAAGTTTGATGCAAAGTGCTGGATATCACACAGGAGCTCCCTCTTCAATGATCCACCCAGAGCTTCTCAGCCAGACAGGTGGTTCTGAAAGGATTTCTGTGGAAGAGCTCATCCTGACTCCAGTCCTGGACTAGGATAAGTAATGAGGTGACATCAAAAGTTGCTCTTTTGTGTCATAAGATACCTTGTGCCTGAGTAGTCAAAGTAGTCTGAGGTAGAGGTTACCCGAGGTGCTCATTTCAAGGTCATTTTTTAAAGTGAAGACCATTTGTGCAGTCAGTCACAGCAACAACACAGAGAACCAGGAGGGTGGCAAATGAAGACTGGAATTAACAGGATTAGTGAGAGGGAGGCAGCGTACCAGCAATGTGCTGTGCAGAAACCTGAGTGATTTCTTTTACCAGCTGCTCCTGATGAAGGATTTGGACAGTGTGGTGAGACCAGCTGAAATCATAGTCAAGGTTCCTCCTGGGAATGTGGTAACAACATAAAAATAAATACATTGGTGTTCAACAATCTACTGCTTTCCAAGGCTGCAGGGAACCTGGCAGAAGCTGAGGAAGCCCGGACAAGGCTGGGCAGCTGGGAATTCCTCCCCACTGCAACAAATGGCTGGAAGTCTAACACAGGCCATGCACAGTGGTAACAGTACATATTACATCCAATCACCACCCTTTATGCTCCAAGAGAACTGAGAGACTCTCATTGATAAAAGAATCTCCAAATTGCACCCTTTTTTGGTTTGTTTAGATCTGGCAAAAAATATTACATGATTGCGTGTGTCTTGTTTATATGCCTGCTGTTTATAGTTGCCTTTTTTCCCCCTGGACTGGGACAATTTAGAAGCTTGTACATTTGCATACTGGCTAAAGGAAATCTCAAGAGGCTGCATTTCCACAATAATGTTCAAGCACTGGGTAGACAACCAGCCAGTCAAGACTTAGCACTTCCAATGCTAACTCTAACTTCAAGTCTCCAATAACAAGACATATAATAATATGACCTTGTTCTGAAGTCCATACAATAATCTTGGATATGAAAAACTTCAGAAATACACAGTCTACTTGTAGATTTTCTGTAAAATGAAAAAAATCTGGACCATACTAGATGGTGAGAAGAGTAAGTTCAAAAGTGCTTATTACTGTCACTAGTTTACAAGCAGGCTCCATTCATTGCTTCATACTGGACCACACTGCTTACACATGGCATACAGACACTGTTCTTCACCTCAGCCTAAAGAAGAATATCACTAGAAAATGAAGAATAGCAGTCTGCCTTCTACATGGATTAGATCCAAACCATCTTATTAATCCCCATATTCTTCCAGTCTCTTTGCAGTTCAGGATGCAGTTTTAAGCCCTTACAGATGATAACACACTTTATTTCAAAAAGTTGCATACTTTCTGGACTTGGCATTCATGCAGATATGGGGGCAGGTGAATGTCTAAAATAAACAGACAACTGTTCATCACTCTGCAAGTAAGCACAGCTACAGAACTGAAAATCATGGGAAATAAAATCAAGTCTATACCAACTAGCTCAAGAAGTTTCATTCCAGCTTCAGATTGAGTTTTGACATTCACTTGCTGCATTAAGTATTTTCCAGAGAACTGAAATATAAATAAATTAGTTTTGGACTCATGTTTTCAACCAGACTAGGTAGAGATCCAAGACTTTTCAGGAATTAGCCATCTTCACTGTCAAACTTGAAATGCATATTATTAATTTTTACTTCCCCTAATTCTAATTTTTTTTTCCTCCTCTCAGCAGACACAGTGGAAAAGTTACGTGGACACTAGTAATATAAACATCAGCACAATAAAACTGCATTACTTCTAATCAGTCTGATTATGGAAAGATGAAGGTCCTGTCAAGTTTGGAGCCAGGCACCAGTCTTGCCCAGTTTTAATAATGATTCATATTTGTTTGTAATTATATAGTTTATTAATACATTATGTTTTTGTCATAGCAAAACAGAACCCCAGAGGTGTTCTGTCTTCTGAAGCATTTAAAATAAAAATGTCACAAATTCTCAAGAAGCTGGCAGCAAATGAAGGAGAAAAGCTTACAGAACACAGGTGTCATTCATACAGCACCTCAACAGCTGCTGTTAACCTTTGGAAACCAAACCAAACCAAATAAAATCAACTTGAGCACCTACTCTACAGCTGCACTGAGGGGTTAACTATAATTTTAGATTGCTCCTATCTCCAGGCCCTTTCAGACAAGAGTCCAGTTCAGGAACAAAGAAGGCACTTGTGACTATGCTGTTATATTTTCATAAAGTGATCTTGTCCTCTAGTCTCCCCAAAACCTCCTTTATTTTATCATTTTCAAAAATGAAAAATAATAAATAGAATTAATTTCTAACTTTGAGATTGACACGTAACTACCATAATTCCTTGATATATCTTGTCAGCTTGTTCAAAAGCTAAATTCTGGTGGAAAAATAACATCTTTTTTTTCTAGACCTTCATTTTCTTGAGAAGACAAATTCACACACTATTTACCTAATGCCACTTGCATTCTTAAAATATACAATAAAACAAAAATGGACAGTCTGACCATCATCTGAACTCAAGCCCAGCCTCTATATATCAAGCACAGCCTCCCAAACACAACCTGGACCTGAACAACCAACCACAGTACTTATCTTAGCAGTTACTCAGCAAACTATACTCTGAAGAAGACTTTGAAAAGAGAACTGGTTCCTTAATTCAAAATCACCCTGTTTCAATAACACTAACTGAATTGCTTAACTCCATGAAACAGGAAACAATCTGTGTAATGCTGAAGGACCCTCAAAGTAAAACAGAATAAAAAAAGCAATGTGATAACAGCTGTATTTTCAGAAACCCTCTAGTGGATGGGTGTTCAGTGAAAAATCAGGTCACAAGCAATTTAAATGTTCCCCAAAGGTATAATTCTTAGTATTTCTCTATTATAATAAATCCTGCTAAACTTCCACAAATTTTGCTAAGAACCTGTCTCATCACACACTACAAATAACCCCCATTTGCTATCTTGCAAATTTAGCTTCCTGTCTGTATAGAGTCATGAGGCTCTCTGCCTTCTCCCTCATCACACCAGTGACAGACAGCTCCCATAACTTCTGCCTCCCTATGCACTGAGGATGAGGTTACTTTCATTGTAATGGCGGCTTGAGAATCCTGAGCTACTTTGCAGAAATGTTGACTTTATTTTCCCTTTTATTTCAAAGGATCTGCTCTTGAGAGCCTGAGCCCACTGCACAACTGTCTACAACTGCTATTGTACAGTTGCAGCACTAATGAACTGTCTCCTGGACAGTCTAGTTAAAAGTTGCCATACTGCCTGACTCTCTCTTCCACTGAGCATCATCCTGGCTTGATGTAAGATCACTCATGACACCTTTATGCTTCTTCACTGAGCCCCATAACTATTCTCAGATAGGCTGTTAGAGGAGAAGGCCTGTTCAAGCTTCTCAGACATTTTCCAACATCTGTGTGTATGTATTTATGTAGGGGTTCTGTCTGGTTCCTCTTTTATATCTGCAGCTTTTCACAGCCTTCTATCTTTAAATGCTTGCAGTTTATTCTGTGATTTGCTTTATGATCTGTGTGTCCAACCTCTCTAGTTGGTATCTAAGTTACTAAATACATGTGAAACAGTAACCCCAAGTAAACTGCTGCTGAGGGGAAATCGGGGCCCTAGTGTAAGCAATCAATGGAGAGAGTGAAGAAGAGAAACAGCTGTTCCTGCAGCAAGGACTACTACTGCAGAGGAGTTTCTGAGACACATAAACTGGGCACAACAGCCTCTGACACATACCAGTGGCTTGGTGCAAAGCTGAAGAAAATATTATTATCCAGTTTCCAAGAACAAACATTTTGCTCTAGTTAGTACAATCATGCAATATTTAGTTCTGTTCTTGGAGCTATGTACCTCTTTTAGCAGCAAGGAAGCTTTGAGTGACCCACCCATCATGGTTCTACTAGCCTACCCCTAGCCAAACCTGGGCTTTACCCAAGCCCTGATACCCTTAGTTAAATACCAGGCTAACCCTTTGTTTCAGCTTCAGAGAGGGCAGTTTAGCACAATGCAGCTAGACCAGCTCTACAGAAAGAAACATGAGCTGAAGTTCTCAATTCTCACTGGATTACAAGTATTCACAGACTACTCTGAAATTTACAGTTGTTATCTAGCCTCTATTATTCCTCCAGTTCTGGCTGTTGCATACCATCATTAATATTATCATCCATCTTCATGCATGCACTGTGTAGGTATTCACAGAAATGGGGAAGGATAGCAAAATGCTACCTACAGGTATCATGGACACACATAACAGTATCCAGAGGAGATGGAGAGATTCTCTTAAAAAGGTTAAATTTATAGGGTGGCAACTCAAACAGTACTCTTGAAAATGTGAAAAAGAAGGCAGAATTTAGCACGCAAACACCTTCATGTAAGTCCACTCAACAAACCAGTTTTGTCAATATATTGAGAACTCAATTTTTACATTTACTTTTAAATTTAGCTGTAATCTTGCTTTATATACTGTACTAAAAACTTCAATTGAACTATACAGTAGACCAAAACTTCTGATGTATAACACAGGGCTGATATGTAACACAGGGTTTTGATATATAACAATATAACACATATAACACAGGGCTGACATAATTTTATTTATTTTGATAATCCCATTATATGCCAGGATACACCATCATGTTCCAGTGTATCATAGAGTGGTTTATACTGACTATGGGCATTCACCCTATAAAATTTTTGGTAGGGTAACTGGAGTTTTTGGCAGGTGGTAAACTGTGGGAGGCAGTTTGAAACTGTATGTTAAGTGCATTAGCTGAATGTTTGTGCTAGAGGATCAGAAAAAAAAAAAAAAAATCACGGATATAAATAATGAAAATGTCACATTTTAAGTTTCAGAGAGAAAAATCCAAGAGATGAACTGTGTAGTTCACCCCTCCACAAACTTTCTTTCAGCCTTTGAAAACACAGTGATCACTGCACTAGTGACACTTCAGTCATGTGTTTCACAGTACCACTGAAAACAAAAGATCGTAAACATAATTTTTCAAAGCATTCTGGAATATAATGTGTCCATATATTCCACATAGCACTGTCACAAATAACTGTGAGCCACAGCTAGTATGGATTTACAAGACTATGCTCTTCCTGCCAATAGGTCTGCATAAATGAAAAACTGATTGGGTCCTCATTTGCTGAGACCTTATCAGCAGATGAACCTGTTTGAATTAATTAGCCACTAGGGAATGAAGATTTGATTCTGTAACTCCTAGTGATTGTCTATCCGATACTTTCACCTCTACTGATTGACTTTGCTAAGCAACTGATTCATAAGTCTCAGCTTTGTCTTTCTGCACTAAGACATTTTTCTGCAAGACCAAAAAAATGTAAAGAATGTCCTGGCCCTTTATTACAGGCCAAGCTTAAACAAGAGAGCATCTTGAGCCAAAGTCTAAAACAAAAAGGAACCATTTGAGCCAAGGTGTTTTTTTTCCTCTCCGGCCATATTTTAAGGGGTCTTCCAACTCTATGAAACTCAGCCTTTGCTCCCTTCAGTTTAGTCTTTTTAATCCCAGGGGGTATAAATTCCCTGCACAGCTGAACCCTGACTGTTACCTAGGAACCACTACATGTACAGGAGGCAGCTGTGTTTCTTCTTGCTGATGGTTTTTTTTCCTGCCAGTTCTTGAAAAAGATGAAAGCATCCCAGCATGCTCCTCCCCACTTTCACAGTCTCTGGCACTGTCACTCACCTGTGGAATAGGTCTCTGGCTCACAGGATGCAGAACTGTGAAGGCTGTTCTGGAATCCATTCAGTTGCTTTTCAGTGGATATGACCCTAAGAGGTAAAACCATAAAATTAAACAGAGATAAGAATTGATAGAGCAAGGAAGAATAAAAGTCTCAGAGAATTTTCCAAGTTTACATAATCTCACTGTGACTGTAACCATGAAGTTGTGCCTGAACGTGGTAGAGAAAAGGCAGGGACAGCAACAGACTCCAAATAAGCAGAGCAACACAAATGAACAGTCAAGCCACCAGGAAAACTTTGATGTGACTAAAACACTTAATTGTCTCATGTGCCTTGGAAGCTGATTCTGGAGAATGAAGAAGATAGTAAATTGTATTGGACCACCAACATACATCTCAACCTAGTAATGCTGTGGTCATCTTAGTCCAGTGATTTGAATTAAAGTGATTAAGCAACTCTTGCACAGAAATGAACATGCTGTCAAAACATTCTAAATTCAAGAGTTAAGTCTTTGCATATTGACTCAGCATAGAGAGCTCATTTAGCCAAGATTTCCCACTTTTCTTGCAAACTGAGACACATGGGATGCATCTAACTTTCAGTAATCTGGTGCCATTCCTCAAGCAAATACCTTACTCAAATCCTTCTGCATTGATCTCTGCTCCTGACTTACAGCAAAACTATACTCTGTAGACTACAGCTGCACTTTATCTCACAAAGATTCATTACCAAATTGAGACCATGTTCTCCTACAGAAAAATTTGATCTACTCACAAGAGAAGGGCAAGCTATATAGCTGCAAGAATCTATTCTGTACTCAAAAATCTATACAATTATCCATTTATTCCTGGTTTGTCCTCTCCTCCCTCATTCTTCCTTGCTTTTCTTTCTTCCAGCTAAACTCATTTCTGATCACTACAGACTTCTGTGTGTACTCATCTCTGCCAAAGTCCTTCTTCACTCTCAGCTCTGCAGTGTTACAGCTGCTGTCAGCTCTTCCCCTGAAGAGCATCATAATCTTCAATACCCATGGGATGCTCTGACAACTAACAGACTGTTATTCACTGTTTAAATTGTAATTCACTGTTTAAACACGTGCAGTTTCTATGGTTTTATCTGAAACCTTTTGCTTCCAGATTTCAAGGTCAGCAAGTTGCCAGTAACCCAGGTGTTTCCGACAGCTAAAAGTTATTTCAGTGAAATTAATTAGAGTCCATATGTGAAGGGAAAGGGATGCAGATACATCTGCATACCACAACCCCTTACTTCAGTCAGCCTTAACTGGAAATGTTATTGTCAAATGAGGTGCCTGTTTCTGTGTTTATTGTCTCTTGGAGAGAATTTGGGATCTGTACTTATGGGTTTTTATTGTGCTGATATTACATGGCCCTTCTGGGAGCTGAGAATCCCTGAGCTGAGATGGATCTTTATGCCTCTTACATAGAGATTCAATGCTCATAATTAGCTTGTCCACTTTCTTAACATAGCACAACTGAGAGCCATATTCAGCTCACCCTTCTGCAAGCAGAATGCAAGACTAGTAGTTGAAAAAGTAATCAAGAATGCCAGAAAGTTCAACAATAAAAAAGCAAAACAGGGAACAGTGACTCTTCTACCTTATTGTTCAGTGAATTTCTTTATCTCTATAGACCTGCTCTTCTTCTCTGCCTACCCACAATGGTGGGTACCTTGATTCTTGCAGTTTCAACAGGCACCTAATTCTGACAGCTCATTCTCAGCTCTGCTCCTGGGATCTCCCACCATGCTAAGCTCACTGCCTCATACTCTCTGTGCTGTCCTGATGGAAGCTTCAGTGCCAGAACACATTCACTGCTTAAACTGAGGTAATCCCTCTCCACTTTCTTCCTCCTTGGGCTGGCTGAAATCCTACCGCCTTTACTCAGTTCCCTACTTTTAATGTCTGTGTTGGTTTTGCTTCCACTTCTCTAGTACAATCCATTGTTATGTTCTCCATTTCTTCTTCAATACTAATAAAAAAGTCCCAACTGTCCTTCCATTTGAATACGCGTCACTGCTCTTTTCTATCACCTACACAGCTAACTCCTCCTCAGAACTGATACTGGCTTCCTTAATTTAGGTACTTGACTAGCACTAAGCTGCCCAACCTTGGATTGCAAATTCTGTTCCATACGTGAAAGAGAAGTACTTTTTGGACTGAATTTTGAACACCTTTGTTTTAACAATCTCTGGGATGCTACAGATACATCTAAAGGTCCAGTGGAACCAGACAGATCTGACACTAACATATTCACATTACAAAAAGCCCAGGTTTGACAAGAGGATAGCAACAGTTGTAAAGACCCAGAGCCAGGGAGGCTTGCTCCTCTTTGTTGCTCTTGGACAGGGTACCCCTGCATGCATATCTGTGTGTATGATCTGAGGCTAGCCAAGGGCTACGAGCTACAGGTCTAGTGAGCTCAGCTGTGTCAGGGTGTTAAATCAAGGCATGTCTCTCAGATGCACTGCTTTTACTGCCAAAAATGTCTAAGGGTCAGGCAGCCTGATTAACCCAAATATTCAGGAGCTGGAAAAACAAGTACTACAGTACAGCAGTAGCAGAACAGTCAAAAGGGTTCCAGTAACTGTTAGACATGTGTTCTACTGCCTGTCCTCTTTTCAATGAGCACTCAGTTTATGTGTGTGATGTACCCAGGTCACTAAAGACTTCACACATGAGTGAGACAGGATACAAGACAGAGCCATAGTGTTTTACAGGGCTCACTCTCTGATCAGCATCTGCTTTTGGCACATTTGATAAGCTTGGCCAGTGTATCCTAGAAAAGCTGGCTACTTCTGTGTCCAGCTGCAGTCAGGACTCCTCCCCACTCTGGGATAGATTTCCTGAACCCTGGAGAAGTGCATCCCCTCTACCCTATTTCAGTATTTGTTACAAGAGAGAAGAGCTTTGGCTCTTCTACTACTTCTTTTACCTTGGCTGACACTATATAAAACAAAAGAGAACATGGTAAAGACTTTCGTGCTGCAGTGGTGGGACTTGAAAGGAAGATTTATTTCAAAGGCTTCCTGAATAGAGTTGTTATGACACTTATAGAGATGTTCAGTACAAGAAATTATGCCATGTTGATCAATATCCCCAACAGTTTGTAATGTTCCAGTCTACTGCTGGCAAACTTGGTGATCTTCTTGGTCTCTCTCTGATAACATCCTGAACAATATGCTCCTTTACCCTACCTAGCATTTCCTCTCCTAATATACAGTGGTCTAATATTGACAGATCCATTTTTCTGATATGTTTTCTTTGACTGATGGTCAGAGGTTGTTCACAGCCTTACCCTTCTTGACAATGTCACAGAGAGAACCTTTCTGAAAAGTTACTACATGAATGATAGCACAGAAATGTGTATTTTTAATGATTCCTAGAAGCAGAAAGATTTTTCATCTACCACCAGTCCACTCCGGTGAACAGCTGAGCTAATGCATTTTTCTACTTTGCATGCTGTCATCTGTAGTGTGAAGATTCCATACACCAAATGCTGCTTCCAGGGAACACCTGCTTCATTCTATAGCTTATAAATACTGTATCTGTAATCTCTATCTCAAAATATGAGCAGGTCTCTTCATGGTTCACAGACCTGTCAATAGTAATGGCAACATGAGCAGTGGGAAAGACCCAGTCTGATTCTGGGAAAGAAAAAAGAGCTTGTTGTGTTAGTCATTTAAAAACTATTATTGCACATTTAATCAAAACTATGGAGCTCTGTGAGACCATTTTATGGCACCATATTTCAATATAGAGCTGCATACTAAACCATTTCTCCCAGTTAGTCTTTTTCCACATCTCCATATGGGCCCCAGTTTTCCACTCTGTTAGTTTAAGCAAGGAGTCTGCTTTAGGCACAATCCATTATAAAGTCAACCTACCACCTTTTACAAAAACAAGAGAAGCCAGGAACTGAAAAGACAAGACTGAGATGTCTGGCTGTTCCGTTACTTTTTCCTTTATGTTTCAACCAGGAAAGTGTCCAAGTTATTAGACAGCTTTTCAATTAGTCAGTAATGTCCATATTTAGCATCTCATTCTGTTTGTAGTTGAGTTTTCTACTTCTTGTTTCTTCCTTTTCTGGAAGCCACGTGTTCTGGCTGGGAGAGAATTGATAATGCATGAAAGAAGGAGATAGGTCAAAGAGACAAAGTTGATTTTAGTTTTGTCATCACGGTCCTGTCTCTGGAGAAATTCTAGAAACAACTTTAAAAAGATGATCTTTATTAAGGTGTGAAACAGAAGCCAGACAATACAAGAGCAAACAGAAATAAGGCTTACTGAAATAAATGGGGTGAGAAAGAGACATGAGAACTTTAACAACAGAATGGGATTAGTTTCAGTGAGTCTTGTAGAAATAATACATAGCCCTGAGATCCTCTGAGGAAAGAGATCAGAAAAACAGCCAAGAAATATTAGGGAGTGAGAAAAGGCAGCAAATCAAAAGTGACCTGACAGACAAATGAAGCAGCCAAAAAGATGTTATGGAGAAGGATATTTGCCATGTCATAACCTAAGGACATGGTAGTCTCACCAGAAAAGTACAATTTTGGGTGCCACAGTCCAAGCACTCTGACAAACTGAAGAAAATAAGTAAATTTAAGACAATTAAGGACTTGGCAGATAGAACTACTATCTGAGGTTAACAAAACCTCAACAAGTCTAAGCACAATTAGGTTACTCGAAGAAGTAAAAAGATATTCAAAAGATGGAAAGTATTTACATGAGAAAGTGTTTAGGGTTCAGGAAGGAGGAACAAGGTACAACAGGCTGAAACAAAATAAAAATTCAGATAGCACATCAGGAGATACTAGCTGATTATAAGGTTGTCTAGATTCTTAAATAGATTTTTATAGCATACAGTAGAGTTTCTATCACTGGACTTTCTTGAAAGCAGACTACACAATGTGTCTGAAAATACTCTGTACAAATTATCAGGGACTGTAGAAAACAGGCTAGAGCATGCAAGACATCTTTTTCCTCTCTAGTCTATATTCCTCTGACACAGAGGCCTTTCTCCATTCACTCCCCTCTGTAGATCTGTATCTGGTCTTTTCCTGACAACAATGAATGGATCAAATTAGTCTGAGACACAGCAGTTCTTAAACGATCAGCTCTCAGTGTGCTAGAAATACAGCTAGGCACTGTTGTTTTCCATGTAAGTGAAAAAATGTTACTGCAAGATCCCATGAATGGCAAGAATGGGTTTGGAGCCTTATGCTGGAGACTGAAAGGCAACTTGGAAAATATTTCCGGAGCGGCTCCCTGCAGCCTTCAATACTTGGATTAGTTTTCTGAAATTCAGAAGGAATCTTTTGCTTTTTTTCCCCCTTCTGTGCATTTTTGGTGCTGAACTTTTTCCGGTTTTCCCACACTCCTGCCTGTCACAGAGCAGAAACCACAAAAATGCAGCAAAGTAAAGTCTGTCCAAGGAGCTGCAATTCCATCTCACAAGGATAAACATTTCCTTTGCCAAGAAATGAGCACAGCACACCGGCATCTTCAAATACACATCCCTGCTGCCCAGCAGAGAAACCTACTGACACAGCCTGTCACCTGTACTAACAAGAGCCACCCAACATGAAAGAAATCAGATAGCAAAGCTACCAGAGCATACCTGCCAGACTGATGCTCACATCTGCATTTGCTGAGCTGACAAAATTTACTAACATCTTGTTTTCTTTTTAAATAGTTTTGGGGGATTAACTCTGTGTGCTATCTCTTAAGATAGCAAGAGTACAGGCAGCAAATACACAAACTTCCCCAAAGCAGTTCTGTCCAAGTTCCTTAAATACGCCTTGCAGTTCCAGATTTGATTCACACAGTGACTGCATCTTCATAAGGTGCCTTTCATCAGTAATCTAAAACTAAAACTTCTCTCTCTAAAGGGGAAGTGAAAACAGAATCAGGAAACCTCACAGGAGCTTGCTCTGAAAGCTTTACAACTCTTCTGGCTGTAGAGTAAGTACAAGGAAGGAAGTTATGAAATCAATTTTTCAGGATGAAACAAGTCTGAGGATATAGGAGGAAAAACCTGATGAAGGATTTAGACTAAAGCAGTTCTGCCATTTAAGAGGAGATAAACAGAGAGTTGAGGAAGCTGAAAACCCAGAAGTTTTGCTCACATTTTCTCATAATGCACAGAACAGAAGACATACCAAGAAATGGAAAGGAAGGAAACTTACAATCAGTAAGCAAAATTTCATGGTGAGTATTTTTGTTTGTTTTTAAAGATAGCATTTGTTTTCAAAGATAACTGTCAAATCCATCCATTTACCTTAGAATAGCAAGTATTATTTAACTAAAGCTTACTAAAAGTTAAAAGGAGGATTTCTACAGTTAATGAGAAAAGCTATCATTACATCAGGCACAATATAAACATTTCAAATGAAATAAACACTTGTGCTTGAAGGCCTAAATCCAACATGGTGTGTTAAATTTACGGGAGAACTTGGCTTATGGGCAGATTATCTTGTTAAAGGTATTGAATTGCTTTGTTGCTTAGTTTTGGCACCCTCTCCTGACCCACCAGATTCTAGCCACCATCAAAGATTAGACAGAGGGAGTGACTTAAGCACCTAAACACAGATGTACCATAATTAGTGCTCTCAAGCTATTTGAGACTTCTGTATGGGACTGCACATGATACAACACAAGATCTACAGAAGACCTGTACTCATCTGGAAGAGCAGCTGGAAGTCAGGTGGAATAGCCCTGGGCATCCAAAATGCCACTAGCAACCTGTACTTATGTTACTGAATCCCAATATGGGATCAATCTGACAGTTCCTATGTCCTTACCTTTGTATGATGTTACAGTTACCTTCCATACCCTTGTGAAACACACAACTGCAACACAGTGTAATGCTTATTTCAGTATGCACACATCAGGTTATTCTGAGATTTATCCCGGACAGCACAGCCAAAAGGTCTGTCAGAGTCAGATGTAGACAGTTTCTTCTCCAATATTCATTTTCACGGGAACCAGTGCCAACTCCCTATTGCGGATGGAAGAGATAAAACTTACTTGGAAATCCTCTGGGCTGCAGCCTTTCTGATCACTGCCTGTCTGTGGTTTCTTGGAGGCTTTGGAACCAGCTGAGGAGCTGTACTCTGGGATGGCATCACTTTGTGCAAACTGGCTGCCTTCTGAATACTAGAAGTGGCATTTGATGTCTTGTGGGCATCAGAGCCAGCTGGCATAGATATATGACTGGTGCTGGATTGTGAGTAGTTGGCAAAAACAGCCTGGGTAAAAAAAGAAAAAAAATCCCATAGTAATTGGTGATTACCTCTGTGAACATTGCTGAGAATGCTGATGGAGGTGGGTGACATTTTTGTGAGGGATAATATCTGCCTGGCGAAAGCAAACCAGGTTTCCAGGGAAAGTCCCACACATAAAGAGTTAAGTCAGTGAATTTTATGCCCTTGGAAGCCAGGACTAGTTTCTAGGAAGGCAAACAACCTCACTACTGCCACAGAATTCTACTATTCTGGATTAAAAAACAAGAGGCCCAACCCTCAATCTAATCTTGCAGTGGGCTTCCATCCACAAAGAAGTAAAGATTTCATTACACTGATTTTCTGCATTATCTTGCTAAATTACTCTTTATGTGGGAGGTAGGACTGAGACTTAGTTCTAGGAAGAGTAAGGTTATGGGGAAGATGATACAATGCTACTTATTTGGTCTAACTGTGTAGGTGCTTGGAATAACAGAAAAGCTCTAGCGTACCTATTTCTGAAAAAGGAACTTTAAGTCTACCACTGACAAAAACGAAATCCCCAGTAACATCAGGGAACAGAAAATATTTCTACTCCTATAGCAAGTGGGAGAGTAAGCATGTTGGAGATACGACAAAGGGAACAAAAGGACCTGCATGTTATGAGACACTGGAGAACTGAGCAATGGCCTGGCAAAGCAGGCAGTGGAGAATATTTCCTCTATGGGAGCTCTGCAGACTGCTAAACTCTCCTCAGGAAGGAGCAACCTGCTGGGAGTTCTGCTTTGTCTTTCCTCGAAGTCAGTCAGATTCCCAGCACAGAGGCAATACCATAACCTTTTAATTTGCCATCTAGAGGTCAGTGATAGGAGATAAGGGGAGGAGCTGAGCCCTCACTGTGACCCTGGGAGCAGTGCCCCTCACTGAGTTTGTCCTCAGTTTCCCCTCGGGTGGAAAATACACAAAGCCACAGCAAATGGGCTCCAGGCTCCAGAGAAAACCACAGTCTGAGAGCTGGCTGAGTCTCAGCACACAGACAGGAAAAGCCCCTCTCCCCCGCAATTCTCTGGCAAATGGCAGAGCACTGGTGTGTGGGAAGGCGTTTCTGACAGGCAGAGCTCTAGGGAGAGAAGGAAGTGCAGGAGCCAAAACAGGCCTGTTTCCTAACTAGAGCTCACTGACAAGACACCCTTGAGCTCCCAATCCTCCTTAACCTCTCCCTTCCCTGAAGCTCTACCTTGATTGCAGCTTCCAGATTCTCAATAAGGAAGCTAGCACAAGTGCAGGAGTCTAGAAAATAGCAGTCATACCCCACCCTCTCCCCAGAAAAACAAACTACAAAGGAACTCAGTTTAGTCTGTTGCATCTCAGAACCTGACACATAGTAGAATTGGGATGGAGACCCTCAAGTGACTGCACCCACTTCTCGTTCAGCAGTGACATTTCAATGTGAAATGTATTTTCCATCTTTCCTGTAAGTTCTTTTGATATTATGCATTTTTCCTTTAAGTTCTTTTTCTTGTGACTAAAGTCACTAAGATCCTGGAGTCCACAATGCATACAGTCATAACCTTTTCCTCTATTAATATGCACTGGCAAGGAGGTCCATGACTCTGAAGAAACAGCAAGCATGGATCCTTGAACAAAGTCTGATCAGCAAAAACTGTGTTGAAACCCGCCTAAAGAAAGGTCGTGGATGTTTTTCTTGGGGGTTACAGACTTCTGAAAACGCCTTTGTCTCCACACTGTGCTGAGATTCTGGCTGTCTTCCAGGCAAGGATGGGGAGACTGGAATCTGACAAGGACCACGGCTTCTGGATTCAGCTACAAAGCATCACAGCTCTGCCCTGCTGTGAACTCCATGGGGACAGGACAGGAAACCAGGAGAAGCTTCTGTGCAAATAAAGAGGAAAGCGGGGAGAGCAGAGCCTGACCACACAAAGGATGGGTTGGGAAGTTTTCAGCATGTACAAAACGTAGGAGACAGACTTTATCACTGAGGATTCTGAAGACCAAGGGTCTAGGGAGAAGCCTAGACAAACCCTGACAGATGCAGCCCTATAGCAGGTAGCACCCTACAACTACTGCTGCTTCAAGTGAAAAACTTTCAACTACAGTTCCCAGGCTGGCAGATTTAACTTGATGTTGAGGAGACATTTTCTACCCTAACAAGTCTCCAGGGCTACAAATCTGAAAAATACTAAAACAGCTATAAGATGTTTTAGCTAAAATTTCTTTAAATTATTAGTGAGTTAATTCTTGTGCAAAGTTTTCTGGGGAGGAGGAACAGCATAAATTCTGTCTTGCCCATTAAAAAAATTAGCACTGACAGAGAAAGAATTTTTCCCTACATCACAGACTGAAGCAATATCTCCTTGCTTCAGCATCTACAACATCATACACAAAGTATTACCTGTACAAAAAAAAGAAAAATTTTAATTAGAAAATCTCAATGTGTGCAACTTGTCAATTAGGACAATGAACATCTAAGAGTATTAGTAAGTAGCAGTTAAATTTGGGCTGTTAGTGATTAAAAGAAGAGAGGTAAGTGCAGTACTTTGAAGAAAAGCAGAAATATTAATGATCTTCAAAAACAGAAAGAATGTTCCTGGCACTTACCATCCCTGTATCTAACACCCATCCCCAGCACAGTAATGGAACAAATGTTGCAAGCAAAAACATGTTCATTGTGTGACCAGAGGAGGTAATGAAGCTCATTTCCTGTGAATCTGTCTTACAGTATCTAATATAAAGCATATCCCAAGTTATGCCTCCCTTCATGGGTCTGGGCATTCTTGTGTTGATTTTGTGCTGTATAATTAGGAGTGGTCTCATACTGCAGCCTTTGCCCTAGTGGGAACAGTAGCTGAACCCCCCTTCCCAGATATATGGCTCTTAATTTTAATGAAATTTGTATGAAACATAGCTGTAAGATTTCTATCCCACAATCATTCACATTCAATTGGATCATCAAATCTGAAAAAGATGAGACTCAGCAGTGTTTGAAAACTGACAGACAGATGCATACACATGCGTATTGCATAAAGATCTGTGCAGCTAGTTCCAAATCCCTGGCACAGCAAACCGAGATGTTTATAAGCAATAAACAATAACATCGTTTTAAGTAAAAAAAAAAAAAAAAAAGAGAGAGAGAAAAAAAAAAAAGCAAACCCAACAAAACACAACCTACCACTTTTAGAAAAGCAATTTTGTTTCAGATAATATCACATACTAATACATTCAGTTAAATCAGTTTGGATACATCGATTGGTTGAATTGAAAATTCAGAAAGTGGCCATAAAAAGCAGGCTCAAAATGTACTAGTAACTACCACAGTGTTAAACTGCACTATGAAGAGTACCTTGGGGTCTTAAAGAAGAACAAGCTCATGGTATGCACAGACTGTCCTGAACCATGTCCTCTTTGGTAAATTCCTCAGAGCAAGGAAAAAATACACTATATTCAGTTGACTTGGTGCCTTCTATTTTATTTCTCTTGGTACTGCTAGCTCTCTGGGGCAAGGACTGGGCTGTATAATGGTATTGGAAAGACAGTTAATACATCTGGGCGTTACCATAATTCTAATAATAGTGACAGGATCAGAAAGATGGGGACAGAAATTCAGCTGGTATAAATCAGCTCAGACTACTGCTTTCAGAATGGTTGTTCTGTTTTACTTACACAGACTTTGACTCATCAGTATCACAAGACTCAAATAGGAAAAATGGTAGTTAGCACATTTAGTGGGAAAACAATCTGAGGGAGAAAGCTGCAAAACAAGAATGAACAAGAAACTGAAGGAAAAGAGATACTGCAAATCTGACAGCAGTTCCACAGATAACAGTTTAGAAAACAGTTTAATGATGTTCGAGGCTGCATTCAAAGACATCCTGTATCCTCAGGCAGCAATAATATAGTTCTATGAATATTATTCACAGGACTTTATAGCATTTACAGCATTCACAGCATTCACAGCATTTCCAGTCAAATCTAAATAAATGGTAAGGATGTCAGAAGAGAATCACAACTATTAAAAGACAAAAATTTGCTGAACTTCATAAAATGAGGAATATTTCAGAGGACATACAATTTTTAAATGATTGAGAGGAGAAATATTTAAGATTAATTTAGCCTAATCTTCTACAGCATAAAATCTATTTAAACTTGTGATTGAAAAATGTGATCACATAACTGCCCACACAACTCATTAACATGATTCATGTCTTATTTAACATGAGCCTTTTTGATGTAAGCAGGACTGACAGGGATCATTCCACCATACAATTGTACTTCCCTTGTTTTAATTTAGCTTTTTTCCCATGTGAAATGTTTGGCATAAAATTTTAAACCCAGTAGATGCTAGGCTAAGCAGACAGAACATAGCCACACAAAGAAGGAACCTCCCTAACAGCTAATGGCATCTTTCCAGTACAGGAAACAATTAGAGAATAAACAATGATGGTATATTAACTGCCTTGCCAACTGCAGCAGTGATAATAACATCTAGGTCATAACGTGTCACATGAAGTCTCCTTTAAACATTAAAAATACTGCTGTAAGCCTGTTTTTGTTGTCTTTTGAGCCTGATTTTGTAATTCTTCTTCCTTGATTTTACTGATATCAGATTTCAGCTTTTTGTCCCTACTTTCAAACTCTTCCCTTTCTATTTTTGTTCAATTTTCTCAAGATCTCTACTGTGTTTGCTCCTGGCCCATATCACTCCACCTATTTGTTTGTTAGATTCTCATCCAGTCAGTTTGGTGTTTTTCTTTTTGTCCAAGTAATCAAGTACCTATTCTGGCATCAAAGGTCTATTTCTACCATACTACACTGTGTGAACTAGCTTCTGCATATAATGAGTGAAAACTGTTCGTTATTATGCCTCTTCCTCCACCCACACAGTATTTGATATTCTGCAGATTGTTAAATGCCTGGAGAAATCATCATCATTCTTATGTGTCTGGAAAGTGCTCAACCTAGAGTGGGTGCTGCAACAAAGTACACAAGAAGCCTTCATGTTAGCACACATTGTGAGATAAATCTACTGCATGGTAGATGGAGGGATTCCTATGACACAAATACTTAACTAGAAAAGCCCATGCTTTCCAGTGCATCCATCTTATCTCCAACATACTGAGCTAGTTAATGTACAGGACAAAAATTTCCTATGCTATTAATCATGGTGCTCATTTACTTGATCACATACATATAGTCATATATGTAACTAGTCCCTTTGCCAGAGACAAAAGGAAAGACTGGCATCTAGTCATGCTGTATGGTCACACCACACTCAGGGTGTACCTCAAGATATATTAATTAGTAGATGTACTTCAGCTATTGACAAATGGCTAGTCTGCCTTCTAACCATAACAAGAACAATCAGATGAAACAGTCTCAGAGATATCCTGCATGCATTCCCCAAAGTTGAGAGATGATGACACTTTCAGGCCATAGGCCTTCAGTCTTGGGGATATATTTCTTCTCCTGAGGGGAAACTGACAAATTTCAATGTAGCAGGCAACAGAACAAAGCATGGAGTAGATCTCAACACATGGCAAGGAAGAAAACAAAACAACAGGCAATGGGAGATAGGGAGCATAGGTGACACTGACAAGGAAATGTGGTAAAGCCACGCAGGCCAGGATAAGCCACATGAACTCTAGCTAAAAAGGGAGGACAAATGAGGGTAGCATGAAAGGGTGGTGCAGAAGTCAAAGCAGTGTGAGTGGGAAGATGTAGGTGAGAGAATGCATAAGCTGCAGAAAAGAGAGGCAGTTCTTAGAAATGCCAAGGTGAAGGTTTGAAGTCTGGAAAGCTAACTAGCAGAAGGAAGAGGTCAATGACAAAGCTAGAGAGGGTGCAGAGGAAGACAAGGGTAGTGCCATGACTGGTATGGTGGGCATCAGAGGATTGATGCAACTGATTGGAAGAGAAGGGATGGCTGGCTTCATACAATGTCTTAGACAGAAGTGTCCAAGAGACAATCATTTTATTAAGATGACATTTTATTCATGACAGAAAGTCTGAAAGCCCTCCTGTTAAGCAAGTATTTTTCTTCATTAACATCAAAATCAGTGCAGCCTGAGTCCTGCAGCATGGCAATAGCCTCAATACAGCAACTCCAAAATGCTTGGCTCAGAAAGAGAAGGGAGGGAGAAAAAGGAGGGGGGATGTTGTGGGGGTGAGAGGAGGTTTAACAAAGAATCATTTTAACAGAAACTCCTGAGTAATGGCTCTGCCCCAGGCCAAGAATAACATCAGCTCAATGTCAGCAGTTAGAAGAGGGCTCAGCCAGGCCCCTCAGCATGGCCAGCTCCAGCCTCCTCACAGGCACAAGCCAGTTTATGGTCCTTTCCTGAACTCACAAGCAGCCACATCTGCCCACCCAGAGCCCAGTGGACAGGGATGAAAGGAAGATCACCTGTGTGGAGTGGGAGTGAGAAGACTGTAGGTGAGAAAAGTTGAGGATGCAAACTACATGGCTAAGTAAGGGCCTTGAAAGAAGGAGAGCAAGGAGCAAAAAGCAGAAGGGCCTCTCCTTCAAGATGCTCCCAGAAAAGGATGAGGGTGATTTGCCTATAACCTATTCTCAAGGACCCTGACTAATGACTCATCTGCTTCACAGGAGGGAGAGTGGGTGTCCAGACCTCCATGTGTTAGGTCCGTTCATGGGAGTCCAGTCATGCCAGACTGCTCCAAACAGCTCCTTCCTACTGGAGACCAAGTTGTTTTGAATGAAGGTTTGTTCACCCAAAGGCCTTTTTCCTTTTAGCAGGGAAACATTTTGAACATCGCTCAGAATACATCTCTCTCTATCTCTCCATAATAGCAAAGTAAGGCAACAAGTGTATCAATTAAATCACTATAACCTTGAAAGATTCTCCCAGCAGAACGGAAATGCTGCTCCATACACAGTGGTCCACCTCTGGGATCTAGGAGTCATCCAGAATATCAATATTACAAGCTCTTTTCCATATTTCCTCCAGCTCTTAAGATGTCAGTGTAATGGAAGAAGCTATGGGGAACCACAGCACCAAAATTCTATCAAAATCACTGCAGGTAATATTGGTTTTGTTGCAACTCACTTTAAGAGCTACTTCCTTTACAAAACTTCCACCATATGTCTCTGGTTTTGTTCTGCACATCTAAGACTCAGTCAGCACTGCCACATCCCAAGCAGGATTTTTTCTTAGTTACCTGTTGCCGTGCTTGGTTTTGTTCCAACAGCTGTCTTGACTGAAGTTTCTGCTGCTGAAGTTGCTGCACAGCAAACTGAAGCTGATAGCTGGGATGTGCCAGAGGACCCCGTGTCACCTTGTAGAGACTGCTCTCCATCTCTCCGTCCATGGCAAAATGATGATTCTCTGGAGCCCTGAGGAAAGAAGAGCCATCATATTTTCACCACTCTGCATACATGGACTCCTACCTACAAAGCATTGCTGCTTCCAAGAAGTCTCTTAATATTTAGCCAGCTATGGATTTGTATTAGGTGGCTTTAGCAAGCACAACACCTGCTAGAGGTGCCATGTGCCAACTGCTTCCTGCTAAGCACTTTTTTGAATATAGACTGGGACTTATATGGCTAGACATTCTCTTGGGGAGAAAAAAGGAAAGGAGAATAAAAACTCTAAACTGGAATATTTCTGTGGATGATTAGCATTGAAGACAAGTAGAATAGCTGATTCCCATAACTAATGAGATAATTATTTATTTGGATTTGTAGAGGCTTTAATACAGTAACGCAAGGCTCACACTAAGCACATACATGCTGCAGTGACAATGAAATAGAAACAGACACTCAGTACAGCATCCAGAGAGGATAAAGGACTGGTTGGGTGAGGCTGGAACTAGGATACATACTGACTCCACACAGTTACAACCCAAAGGCCTGGTGGGAGTGAAATAGACTCATTTCATTCATCCTCAGAGAAATGCAAGCTTTTCTTAGAGGACAAAAGGCCTCCTGCAAAGAGACAGGAGCTCTTACAGCCCAGGCTTACATGGTAGGAGTTCAGCTGTGGCCTGCAACATGATAAGTACCAACAGGAGCTCACTAGCTTGCTTTGAAGTTTGTAAGCCTTGGAGAGAAGGCAGCACCAACACACTTCTACACAAGGCTGAGGGGCTTTGCAGAGAGCAGGTGGCAGACTGACAGGATCACGAGGTGTCCTGCAGAGGCTACAAAGGCCCAGCAATTCACACATTCTGTGCTCAGGCGACAGATGTTGTATGACCCACTGAATCCTGACACTCTGGCTAATATAACCTTCAAGCCTCAATGCCTGAGCTTCCCAAGTATCTGTTGATCTCTGACATGTTTCTCTCAGCCACTCCTTCCAAATATTTCCTTTGGATTCCCAAGGCAGACTTCCCTTATATTTCCTATCTACTTCACACGTCATACGTAACTGGGATGTAAAAAATGATTGGTGTCTTTCATGCCATGATTTGGAGTGCAGCTCATGGTTTTGGCATGGGAGGTAACTGCAATCTCCTTGCTTCAGGAACCTACCAAAACTTACAACCTTGACTCTTTAAACATACCACAGCTTGCCTTGAACATGTTGCTCCTTCCCCCAAAAGCTTTGTCATTGCAAACCCCTAAATATTCAAAAATAAGAGAATTCACTCAAGCACTCTTTAAGCTATTCATTCAAGTTATATTATTAATTCAAGAAGCTAAGATCTGTTCCAACTCCTCCCATACCCACCTCCAGTTCAGAACCTGGAATATATAAAATTCATCATTTCATCCAAAAGAATGCTTATGAAGCTCAGGATTGAGTGATTACTTCTAAAATGTAACAGTCAAGACAAAATGGAGGAGACAAAACTGATATAAACAAAAACTCCACTAAAATTGGACCTGCCAATAGCCAGATTTCATGCCACAGAGATAATGTGCAATGACTGTAATCTGCTGTACTTTGTGGGTCACTATCTAAATGGCAACATTTTAGTAACATTTCCCCGTTTCTCATTTCTTTTGTTTTGAGATATTTAGCACAGGATTAACTGTTATGGAATTACAAATACTTAAGTCTGACCTTTTAAAAATGCACCAAGATTGCTGCCTTTCTTCAACCTTTGTCCAGTTCAACGAACTCGCAAATTCTCTGAGTTTCTAACTCACTTTAATCCACTTTTTCAGTTTCAACCAATATACTGGACATAACATTACCCAGGTAAACTTGGCTTAATTTAGCCAGGAAAGCACTGTTGAAACTACAATATTAAACCTTTAGGAAGAACTATATTTAAAAATACCAAACAAAACCACATAACTTTGGCTAAGATTTTCTTGCAGCACAGCCTTGCACACAACTCCCTGCGGCTCCAATACCTTCCCCCCTCCACAACACAAGAAACTTACTAATATTGTAGACACTATATTGAAAACCCTGTTGCTTGCCTAAGCAGATTTTATCCTTTTGGCCTGCAGAATCCTTCTGGATTGAATATGTTTCTGTTGGCTTCTATGGGTTTTCTTTATTTACAGACAGAAATCAAAGTAAATGCATTATTCTGCATTTATGCATTATGTAGCAAAACATAACTTCAACCTTCTAGAATATAAACATACAATACTTGACAACAGTGTATTTGCCAGTCTTGGGGTCACTTTCATAAAGAGACATGTCATCTGCAGTTTTGTAAAGTCCCCACATCACATATTACCAAGTGCTGATATTACATCTACGGCAACGTTTGCCCTGGTACAGAACAGGCTTAGGATCTGAGACTCAATACACTGCTGCCAGAGACATACTCCAGCTCTCACTCTATTTGCCATGCTCATGGGAATGTGTCACAGGGCATCTCCTATTCTCAGTCTCTGCCTTTTGGATGATTTATTAAAGAATGACAACACTTTTGCACCCTGATGCAGAAATTAGTTCTACCTAAGGAAATTACAACAGGTTCAGTACCATAATGAAGGCTGCAAAACAGCTGTAGAAGACCTCACAAATTTAATGGATATTAAAGAGTTCACTTGTAAGGGAGACTGTATAAATACCCCAAACTGAATTAATAGCTTTCTCAAAACTTACAGTGTTTTAGGCAAAGCCAAAAATAACCAGAAAAAGCCTCCCCACACCTAATGGAAAAGAGGATTGTAGAGTCAGTACTCACAGACCTACTTGTTTTCAATTCAGGATTATTGCTTGAACCTTAATGATGGAATATTCGTTTCTTCACATATATAGACAACAGATTTAGGCACAGATGCACACGCATGCAAATGGGAAATAGAAATTCCTGCTTGTGCCACCAGAAAAGATTTGGTTTCATTCTGTCAGCCAGGCTGGTTGTGAGCAATCTTCTCACAGCTTGCTCAGAATTATTTATGAGTTGCTTAGTTTAGACACCTGGCCAGGTTTCAGGCCTTCACTATGCACAGGAAATCTCAGCCTTTGGCATTACAGCCCATCCTTTGTAAGCAAGATTCTGTCCTTCCAGCGGCTCTTCAGGCTGCTCAGCATTTTTGGCAAGAAACCCACTGTGTTCCTTTCTTTCAACTGTAGTTTTCATAAAGGCTGGGCCAGATTTCTCTCTTCCAAATCACTAACAGCATAAAACCTCTCTGCTGCAGTTTTTGTACCATGGAAGATACAGGTTTGCTTGTGAGACTGTTCAAAACAAATCACCATGCGATTATGATTGGGATCCAGTCCAAAAGGACTAGAAAACCATACATAAATCCACAGGTTTTCTGGTTCCCAACTACCTTTTTACTCAAGTTCCCTTCTCCAATTCATTAGCTCTTTTGTGATGTAAGCAACCTTTATGCAATCAGCTACTTACACCTGTACTAGAAACTAATGTCAGTGTGCTAAAATACTAAATACTAATAAAATGTTAGTGCATTTTTTCATTGATTACAGGAAAAAAAAGAGAAAAGTCTCCATGAAATCCAGTCTCAATAGCTGGCTTCTGCTTCCATTTCAAAAGAATTTGAAGGGAATTCCAAGGACTGAAGCTGTAGACAAGACCAGACTCCAGAACACAAGTCACTGAGGATCTCATAGTTACAAAGAACTATAGGACAAACAGCAAGTCTGTACTAAAAGAATGACACATCAGGCTTTCATTTATATTTAAACTGAAGCCTTCTTCCAATGGCACAGCTGGGCACTTGATAGCAATTCCTGTGTGGCAGGCAACAATGCCAATTCATGAAGTACACTACTGCTCTCCATATATCACTCACTAAGCAGGCACTTTAGAAATACTTGAGAAGTGTCTACATTCCATTGAAAGGCAGTGCAAACTAGGCTCAAATTATTGTGTAAATGAAACTTCAGCATTCATGAAGAATATTCCTCTGTTTAACCCTGCTTAGTTTGTGAGAACTGATAGGAATCACAGCAGAAATCAGTATGTCTGGAGGTCTAGCTAACTGAGAAAATAATTATTTGCCTACCAAACAGGGAAACAAGCTGACAATGAAGTACTTTGCATCCTTTCCTGTAAAGGCTGAAGCTAAGGAGAAAAAAGAGCCATTGCTGGCAATAAGGGAACCCAGTGCATTTATAATCAGTGCTCCCACCTTGCCATAGAATGCAATACAATCTTGGGCAGCAGTTTCTTTCCCACAGGGCATTCAGATGGTATGACAAGTCTAGGAAGTTTTTAGTACAAATCCTTGGTGAGCACCAGCTGCTAGAAAGTAGTTGGCATAGTAACTAATGATTTTGTATAGTGTGGCAGCTCCCAGCATCCTGCTGACTTATGTTCAGGCACTCAGAAAAACACAGAACATTTTCTTTGGCATACTATGTGCTTCTTCCATCCCTAACAATAGGTCCTAGATTGGGGCTGGCTACAGAGCAATGATAAACAGAGTGGGATGAAGCCCAGGACGCTGGGGTCCTGGCTGGGATGCAGGAGTTTTGGGCCTCTCACTTGCCTCGAGGCCTTTCTTTGTCTTTCTTCCTCTTTCCTTCCCCTCAGCTTCAAAAGCAATAAATTAAAAACTGAAAAACAGAGCAACAAGTCTTTGAGAATGGTTCGCTTCTGGCCTCTGCTGTTATCAGTCTATGAAAGAGTGACTTTGGTGCAGTTTAGTCAGCAAGAGTTTACATTTTAGCAAGGACTGTAGCTCTGATTGCTGGAACACAAAAGCCTCTAAAAACCTTCCTGCTTCGCAACATAGCATGAGCTGTGCTACAAAGGTAAAGAAAAATAGTTTCACAAACACCAGGGGCAAACAAAGCATTTTGAACATTCCTAAAAGAGCTAAGCCTGGGATTTTGGAGATCTGAGGCACTTGGAGCTGTCCAGAACTCACCATGGTACAGGTACTTGGAAGCAGGGAAGGGGCAGGAAGCAGCTGGCCTGTATAAAATGAGGATGCCATCACCTGACCTGCAATCTACTTTGGTACTCTTCAAAAGAAGCTAAGGAAAAGCTCTTAAAATTAATGAGCAGCTTGTTAAGGCTGCAATGGCACAATAAACTTGCAGAACTGCATTTTGGGTTCAAATCCAGTTCAAAGTGAAAAGTACAGTCTCCCATGGTAGATGTGGTGCAGAGATGCAGGAGAGTTTCTGCCACAGAAATCAAACTTTCCTCTACTATTGATGAGGCACCATGAAATAGTTTCAGCCTCAGTTCTTCAGCTCCCCCTTTTCCCTGCAGTTAAATCTACTTTTATCTACAGAAGGGGCTCTTATCATCAGTATATTTGTATCACAAGAAAACAGAAGATGTATAATATCCATGTGGAAAACCTTAGGACTGAGTTGGTTTAGGCAAAAAACATTAAAAGCTTTGTGCCTCTAACTACAATTTTCAAATCCATTCACAGGTTAACCATAAGAACTACCAGAGGCACAATTCAAGCATTCGAGAACATTTCAACATTCAAAATACCTAGCAAATGTCAGGAGTCTCCTCTGCTATTTTCACAATTCCCTTTTTCAGCTGAGAGAACTGATATTGCTATAAGAATTTTACTCAGGAACAAATATGTGAGCAAAAGCATCCAGAAAATCTCCTTGTGGTGCAGGACCTGTAGGAGTATATGTGTCACACTCACCTGCACAACTCCACAACCAGGTATGCATGCAGCACCAAGAATTTTCCCCAACATTCCCAATTAAACCTAAATTTTCACTGCTCTATTATATGACATTTCTCTTATTTCAGGACTAAACCTTCACTTCCAGAACTATGCCTCCTCTGAGCTCTGCCAGCCTTGGCACACTAAGTTCTCTTCTTTTTCCTCAACTCAGTCCCTTCTGGCCTTGATTGCACATTGCTTTTCTGAGAACTTTTTCCACTTTATTATTCCAGATGTGCATGCACAATAGCTATACAAGGAAAGCCCACTGTCTTCCTGTTCCTTCACTTTTTTCTCCAACTACTATCATAATTCACAGGCTTCCTTCTTTTCTGGTATATGTTGCTGGATAATTTATTTCCTGCACCTGAGCTTCTGAAAATTATTCTTGCTGTTTTCTCGCCATTGATAAACCTTTTTGGAATGTAAGTATTTTCTTACAAAAAAGGCAACGCAGATCAGGAATTAAGTGCCTTTTACATCCTAAGTCTCCATATACAGGCAAGGTCATGAGTATTAAGTGTCTAATCTGCTAGGTTACAAATGAGGTGCACCAAAACAGCCTTCTGATAGTCTACGAGAGGAAGGGCAGAATGAGATTATGGAACACTGGAAAACCTCCTCAGGAAGGCCTAACCTACCTCAGATAGTCCTGGATTTAGCTGGCACTATCAATCAGAGGCACTAAACGTGCCAGTCTCAGAAAATCAAATTAAATATTTACCCTTCAGTGGAGATAATTTTTGTTGGGCCCCTAGTACCATCCTTGGCTTCATACCTGTTACAAAATACTGTCAGTCTCTCTGACCTGGGGAATACCTGGTATGTAAACAAACAACACTTTTTTTTCCTTCTCTTAACACATGGCAGCTCTGAAATTCACTAGCAGAAAGACTGAATCAAGAAGATAAGCAACAGCCAACTGACTGCAAAGTTCAGTGTCTTCATCCTATTTGTGGCTCATCAGGTCACTGGAAAGGTAATGAAGGTAACTAAGCATATCTCCTCCAAGTGACCTAGACTAACAAAATCATACAGCCTTTCTACCCTCAACTACTGCAAACACAGGGTCGAGCTTTACTGAGTGGAAGGCTCTTCTGGCTTCATGTTTCTTGCACACCTGCAAACACAGAGTCTGCAAAAATATTTTAACAGCAAGATATATATACAGTAATACTAAAACAGAAACCTGGCTGTCATTTTGCTGTCACAAGGAAGTTTTGGGGTGGATTACCTGCTTAACTCTGACATGCAACTGCCTGAACTGTGTTGTGTGGCCCCACACACCCCACCCCCAATTTTAAAGTATTAATTAATTAAGGAAGTTCAGACAGAACAGGGTGGACTCAATTCACTGTACTGTCTGGATCTGCTTTTTTTAAGGTAAATCATTCAGATTAACAACATGTGTTAAGTGCCATCTTAAATTTGATCACTTATCCTAGTCCAGGCAGAGTTTCTGGTGTGAATATACACACTTCACAGAATGAAGGCACCAGAAAATTAGATGCAGTATATCACCACTTATAGATGGGAAAGGTAATCCTCACTGAGGAGGTTCCACTGTAAAAGCCTAGCATGAATCAAGTGGACTAACTTAATGAACATGAGTCGTAATGATATTCTTCTACTTCTTCTCTTTCACTGTCGACAAGTTTATTGAAAACCAAACTGAAAAAAATTTACAGGCTCTATTTCTAGACATAAAGCCTTTTTTAGTGCTTTATGGAAGCAGATTTTGCTTTTTACTGGTGGATAGCAGCAGTAGCACATAAGGATGAAAACTGTAAATGGGCACTGTTATCTGTCTAGAATATGCTTTTGACTGAGCCTGTAATTAAAGTCACTAATCTCTCCTGAAAACCCATACTCCTTACTTCTCTCTAGAGAGGCAGGGGTTAAGTCAGGACCATTAAATTAGCCCTGCACCCTGTAAAGCCTTTGAAAAGCCGCTCATAGAGTTTACAGGGAAAGAGTGAGACTGTAGCTGCTGTCCCAGCCAACATTTGGTTCCTATTACAGTGAAAAAATCTCCCCCTCCTCCTTTTCTTTTCTTACCCCCTTTTTATATTAAAAGTCCATCAAACACATTTTTTCCCTTTCATATTTTCCATTAAGCTTCCTCCTGCATAAGCTTTCCCGGAGCATGGTGCTCTTTGCTATATGTGCTCAATCAGCAGCTGCAAGATTCCAATGAGTAAGAAAACAGGGAATGAAGAAAGCAGTCAGGCTCCTCTTTAAATCCCAAGAGGCAAGTGAAAAGTTCCAATCGGGCTAAACTGGTGAAATCTAGAGCACTTGAGAAGAAAAAACAAACAAATAAAAACAAGGCTGTTGAGTTTTGCAGGGTTAGGATTAATGAGATGGGGGAAGAGTACACAAAGCCCTGCCCCTATCCAGAGGTAAATGCCCCTGCCACCATCAGTATCCCAAAAGACATAGCACAGGTCTTACACTAGAGGACCTTAAGGATTCCTTAGGGTTGTACTGTCCAGATCTCATACCACTTGAAGTCCAAATAAAATTTTTAGTGCTATATGACCAAGTAGTAAAGACATCTTATGCGCTTTACTTTGCCTATTTTATTGTCTAAATATTAAATATCTAGTACACTGAAACCTCTAAAGAGCATGTCAAGCCTCTAGGTTCCACAAAATTTGCACTGAAATTAATAAAGCAACTAACTTGGCTTGATATCCAGTACAACTATCACCTTGTTATGTGGGAGATGAAGACTCTCTTAATGAGTGTCTCTTAGAGAAGACTTGATAAATCTGGCCGCTTAGATGGTCTGTCTGTGGGGACAATGCAGCTGAAGCATACAGTTGCCTGACATCATGACTACACATTTCAAGAATTATAACCAGATAAGAGAACTTCACAAAAGAAGCAACATCTCTACACTTATAATGTACATACCTGAAGGGAAGGCTAGAATCTATTCTGCACTTCCTGAGCAAACATCTACAAATTCACCTAATCAGGGATTGTGGAAAGTGTCACCTGAAAGCCAGCTGGCCACAGTTATATTAAGAAAAATGTTCCAGGTAAAAGAGGTAGAGACCCAGTAAGATGCATCTGCTGTGCTAGTATTCAGTAACAAAATTGAAGCTGTAGAATATCAAGCTGCTGAAATAAAGTAAAAGACGACAAAAAAAAAAAAACAAAACAAGAACTGAGTCGTCTCTGTTCTTTGTCACTTCTCTGAGTCTTTGCTGTGAGGCTGGAGGCTTGTGGTTAATATTTTTTTTTTTAATATTTCCCCAAGCACTGAGACAAGGACAAAAGTAAAGGTCCTAAAGAGACCTCTACCCTTAAACAACTGAATTTTATCAACCTACACCCAATGAAGCTGAGTTAGTTTCCCAGTAAAAAGAAAGACTTGCACAGTCCCCTAAGCCTGACAATACACGCTGGCCAAAGTGGTGCCTCTAGCATTCTTATCTGCCCTATGATAGAAACTCAATTCCACATGTATACACAGTTTCTGCTTTCCTTGTCCCTCAAGTGGATTTCCATAAGGTAACAAGACATAACACAAAATAGACTGTACTCAGGAGTGATACCACCTGTTAACTGAATTTTTTTCCTCCTCATGTTCTCTCTGCAGTTTGTTTATGCTGGAGCTAAAGGAGAATTCTTTTACCTCCATCTCCTGTACAAAGATCAATTCACCTGCCGTGGCTCCCTGAACATTTACCAATGGACTAGAGGAAGAAGTGCTTGTGACAGCACACACTTGCTAAAGTCTGTAACAAAGTAGTTATGTAAAATATAATCAGGGGATGCTGGTAGAACATGCTCACATACACAGAGAGAATCCAGCACGAGTTGTTATCTATGGAAGAAGCTGGCCCAGTGACTGTATATGCTGCACAGGCGATACCATCCTACCCCTCACATTGCAGGAAATTGAAAAATGTAAGTAAAGAGAGTATTTTTTCTTATACAGAGATCACAGATTGATACTATCATGTTATAGACTTTCAGTCATCCAAAGAGCAGCATGGCACACTGACACCAAAGCAACACCAGGGGTGTGGTGCTTGTTGTTTTACAGCCTTTTTTTTTTTTTTTTTTTTTTAATCACTGCAAGCCCCATTGATGGCCACAAAACACTGTATTTGTATTGTAAAAAGTAAATGCTATTTTTCTCCACCCAACTTCCTTAGAGGTAATGGAAGATACTTTATAAAAGTGCTTATTATTTCAACCAAGGTAGCAAAAATTCCTAGCAATAATTTTCTCAGGCTAAAAGTGACAGAAGTTTTCCAGGTCTGTAGTGTTCCTTCTAAGAACTCTCAAAGACACCCCACTTGGAGGAAGCTACTTTTCAGAAAAGAACAAATACGTTGTGCTTTGTTGATAGCTAAAATGCAGCCTAAGAAAGAACTTCAGAACAGAATGGCAGGTTCAATTTTGATTTAGGTTCAATTATTGATTTTTAATATGGGAAGAGAAAAAATTTAGAAATTCTATAGCCAGCACTAGAACAAAGACAAAAAAGCAATAGTGGCATTTCCCTCCCAAAAATTTCTATGCATCTGTCCCCCTTTATTGCCTGGGTGATGACATACCAGAATTGTATTACAAGGAACTGCAAAAAATGACTAGAAAGGCTTGTATTTATTTATGCAGCCTTACCTGGGAAAGCTAGTACTGCAGAGCAAGAATCTCCCAATTTTTTTGGACTTTGTCTTCCAGAGATCAATACCACCGAAGTGTACTGCCTTGCCAAAAGACACCATTCCAGTTTATCACAATTTTGGTCTCTTAATTTTTAAACTACACAGAATACAGTCCCCCTTTCACTCCTGCTACTGGGATCTATCTGCCTCTTCACCTGAAAACAGAGCTTAGCCTCCTGCATTTCCAGTAAACCAATATTTCAACATGCAAAATCAGAGAGGCATTCATATTACCACAAAGAAGTTCAATATTAATAGAATAAATTGAGTTACAGCATCTTATTTCTGCAGTGAGGAGTTAAGTGAGTAAAGGGGAAATTCCCAGTGAACTGCCTTCAGCAGATACAGCACAGTGTTGTCTGTTCCTATAAGGCTTTGAAGCCTTAGTTTAACCACCACATTTTCTGTCTCCCTCAATCCTTATTAGAAAGATGACCCAGTCCCTCCAGACTAAGCAAGGAATTCTGGTGCACCATACATGTAAATCTCTGCCTATTTTATGTGGTCATTACAGAACAAAAGAGTAAAATGACTACAATTATTTTGGAAGCAGTCATAAAAAAGAAGAGGTGAAGAAGAAGCAATTAGAAAGGCAAAGAAAGCTGAAGTGAAATATATTTCTTACTCTAATAGACCCAATTAAGTGCAAGGTACTTCACTGGTATGAGACACAAGGCCCTATAACTCACATTGTAAAATAAAACAAAGCAACACTATTGCTAATGCCTGGTCTAATTCACTTTATTTTATTTTCTTCTCTCCATTCTGGCAATGTAAAGAAGAATACAATGCATGAAGGCTGGGCCACAGGTGCTGCATAGGGCTGAGGCACTATATCTAGCAGCTGCTAAAACAGAACATCAAAGTCTCAGCTCTGTTTGAAAACCCATCAGGCAAGAAACACTCCTCCCCTTCAGCCTCTTTAGGAGCTGGTACATGTAACCACTTCAGCGTGTTTGGCAATTCTACAGCCACTTCCAAAACAGGTGGTGCAGTGGAAAATCATGGGAGAGCCCCAAATCATTCAGTTGTCTCCTTTTCCTCAGCAGGCCGCAACACGTGCTGACCAAGAAGGAGGCAGGAGGCCAGCTGACAGAAAACAAGCATTGAGAACAAGAAATTTGTAATTAAATTCTGAAACTACAGAAAAGGCTCAGGCATATCTTGGTAAACTGGGTCAACAAAATCTTTCTCCAGGAAACTGATACATCTGATGACAGACAAAGTCTGTCATTAGAGGAAGATGAGTAAAAGGATGTTAAGATAATTATATTGTACAGTAGCAAGAGATGAGACAGCATATTTTAAAACACAGTTCCCAGACTTGTCCAGTACTTATTGAAAGATGCCTCTCTGTCAGATCCTGTCTGCGGAAGATGTTCAAAAGTTGCACAAAACTTACTTGATCACCCATTGCCTGAAATATTTTTCATGAGACTTCTGTATCTACCCACAACTGTAGGATACGAGGTAGAGACTAACCATCAGTTTTGCTTGCAACACCGAGGAAAAAAGCTTTTAAAATACCTCCATGTGACCACACACCTGTATTTGTGATGTTTTCTCCCCTAGCATGGGCAGAAAAGTCTATGATGCAGTTGTGCCAGCTCTGCTGCCCATCCCAACTGCATACTATACCCATCTTTTCCCCTTGGTGCTTGAGTATAGGTATCTAGGGATGGTGCTGCTTCCTTAGAGATGAAATTTTGCTGGATTCATTAATGACAGATTTTGGGTAAGCCTTGCAATTGATTGGCCTTTTTGGACTGTATATGGAAGTTGAACACTTCTACTGACTCTGAAAACCAAAAGGCAAGAGTAGGTATCTTCAGAGGAAGTGCAATAGCTTTCATTTGTGGAATTTGTGGTTAAACATGAAAAAAGTTACGCAATCCTATATTTCATTCTAACCCAATCCCTTTTTCTAGGGCCAAAATGAAATTGTTTCCTACAAGTACAGAGAAAATTGTATAATTAGTCAGAAGCTCCCAGACCCAGGAACACAGATGGGAACCATGGAATCTCTGCCCCAGGAATTCCACCAAGTGATTTGATGTAATTCTGAGCATGAACACATCAAAGATGCAGATACTAATCCCTTAAAAGGGCAGACTAAAATACCCTGGCCACTCATGGAAAAAAAGTCCTTTCGATACTTCCCTCTTATCATAGATAAGACATATCAAGCAAGGAAAATAACAACAGTATCCATCGAGAAATCTCCATTATATGCTGCTTCTCTATATTTGACGCCTTTCATGATGTTTCAGCAAATGTTCTAAATAGAGAAGACTCAAAGGCCACAACTGGTACATTTCAGAGAAAATACATCTGCAGTACAGGCAGAAAGAGTCCAATTGTGGCCTCCAGGAGGCTTGAGGTAAATACTGAAACATTTGCAAAGAGGTTAACCTTCATGTTGTGTACTTTGTTTAAGGCTCTACAGACCAGTTGAAGCATAAGACAGTAAGCAAGACCTCACATAAAAGTAAGAGCGTTAGAAAAAATCTGAAAGTAAACAACACAAGCAGTTGGTACCTGGTTTTGCAACCAAACAATATACACCATAAACACTTACATAACAGATTTTGACAAACAATACACAATCAACTATGCCTTGTGTAGCAACGAGCATAACAATTCACAATTCACAGTATTACATGATACCAGGAGTTCAGGTAATTTTAGAGTAAAACCTGTAAACAGCAATACCCAGCACCACAGCTCTTTTCCCTTTCACAGAAATGTTTCTCAGTAATGTCTACACTCATATTCAAGACTTGCAATGCTTTCAAGAACATAGAATGTTAACTTTTCTTTTTTCCTATTCAGAAAATATCAGTAGAGAAAACCTCTGCACTACATGAACCATAATTTGTCCCCTACACCTCAAAACAACCTAGAAATCGATGTGTAAATTTTGTTCTCTTTATAATGGAGGATACTTTCATATTTAAATCATTCATGTTATTATCAGCAGCAGGAAAGTGGGATTTCAAAAACAAATGAAAACATGACTCTGACCTTTGAAAAAGGCAAAATCAGTTATACAAACAATGTCCTGAACAGAAAAACAAAATATTTAAATGACTAAAGATGGATTGGATCCAAGTTTCTTTAAATATACCAGAATAATCCAACTATTAAAACTGGGTTTTCAAAATTATTTTATCAGTATCTATTATTTTACCTAATACTTTTAAGTATATTATATGTACTTACCTATAGAAATTAAAATAAAAAATTAAAATATTTGTGAACTTTGATAAGAGAGAAGTTATTATTCCCATTGGTTTTTTTAGCAAAATTAATTCCACATTAAAACACCTCCTTGAGGTTTTTCAGCTTTGAAGAAAGATAAGCAAATTGTCAATATGCAAAACCAAACTCCATGAAAGACAGCTGTTCCAAAAAATCTTAATTGGCAGCCTTTGTTGAAATTTCCTAAGGGATAAGTCTAAACTTCCTTGATTTTCTGGTAAGGAATTTTGAAAACAGAAGGCATGGGGGATCACTGATAGTAGAAACCAAATCTCACTCTTCTGGAGAATATCCTGGACATATTATATGCAGTTCCTTAGTGGAAAGAGATGTGTTCATCAAAACACAGAAACTTAAGAACAGCAAAGTCTATGAAGAATCACTTTTGGGGCTGAGTTTTTGGGCCTGCACTTAAATCTCTCACATACACTGTTTGATTTACTGGTTCTTCACAAAAGGTGAGATTGTGTTCCCTTTGTCATGTTGACTGCCTGAATCAGAAAGCATTTAATTGTTGTTCAAATTATGATCCATCCAAAGATAGTTACAGAGAAGCCAGAATTTTTAGCATCATGAGACTGTCAAAGAATCACACCCAAGTGTCTAGCGAAGCTAAGATCAGAAATTTATTGAACAGAACATTCTTTCTAACAAGTTATTTCAAGCTTTTTCTAACACCACAGCTTGAGAAGTTTCAGGAAACTGCAATGGGAAGTGTAAGTCACTCCACTAAGGAGTACATGGTCTTTAATAAGTAATGAAAAATTCTAATTTAAAATTCAGAATTTGACTGTGAAAAGTTTTTCTGAACTAAGTACCAGTAGCAAGAAACAAAATTCCTAAACTTACTCCATTTCAAATCTCTGCATCTTCAAGTTTTCAAAATGCTAAATGAAGATCAGCTGACACCTCTTTACCCACCAGCATCTTTATCCAAACATAAAAAAAGAAACAGATGGTCCAGACTTGAGATTTCCTCCTCCTTTTTAGGTAGTCTACCAAACATGAAAATTTTCTCAGCTGAATTTTGAGAAGACTCAAATTTTCAGCACTGAAGACATTCATGCCCCAACTTGGCTACATTCTTCACAGAGAAGATTCTAATTTTTTTTTTTCCCAGAAGCAAGCAAATAAAGAAATTCTTATGCATACAAAAGGTTTGGACCAAGAAAGTCACAGCCCTTTTGCTTTAAAGGATGAATCATGCCCAGGCAAAGTATCCCTGACAGACAGCTGCCAACAGCATGTGCAGCACTGCCAGATCTTCTTTGACTAACTTTTCAGTTAAGTCCCATGTGCCAGAGAGCAGAAAGATAGAAAGGGGAGTAGAAGACATGCTCTGAGCCAGATGCAATCTGAAATTCAAGCAAAGAAGCCAAGCACCACAGAATCATAGAATGTTCTGAGTTGGAAGGGACCCACAAGGATCACTGACATCCAGCTCCTGGCTGTGCACAGGACACCCCAAGAGTCACACTGTGTGCCCAAGAGTATTGTTCAAACACTCTGGCAGGCTCCCCTCTTCCCTGGGGAGCCTGTTCACATGCTCAACCATCCAACAGAGCTCTCTTAGTCTTAAATTCCTTTTACTAAAGGTTGTTGTCTCAGTGCCAGTTTTAAATAGGTTTGAATCAGCCTGGCTGGCCTGGCATCTCCCCACCTGGTTTGCTGTGAACAATTCTTGGATAAGAAATATTCATAAAAACGCCATGTGTGCAATAGGAGAGTGCCTGGAAACTGGTATCTTTTAGAACTACCTAGCTTTTTTGCTCACTCTCCCCTGCCTGTTTTTTTGGTTGTTTTTTTTTTTTTTTTTTAAAGAACATATCTTTCAACTACTGTTACAAAATTAAATCCTAGAAATAACTGCTTGTAATAAACAATTCTTGACATTTCCATCCTGACACTGCACAGTCCAGCCTTAACAGTGCATTTCAAAATTCTTGTAATTGGCACTGGTTCTGGACAATCCAGTAATAAGTCTTTTTGGGTGAGCTTTCTTGCTCATTACCAACCAAAGTTCTCTTACCCAGAGCATTTTGGTCAAACTACTCAATGACTGATAGTATAAAGTGCTGGGTAGAGACTAAAAATGCACTAGTAAACAAAAATGTTCCTCATTGTTATAAGCCACACTATTCCCTAAACAAAAGGTTGGTGCTCCACAGTGGAGCTCTAGTTGCTGCATCTTCTTCATATTATACAACATACTTACCCCTAGGACCTACTGAACAGGATCACCAAGCAAAGCTGTCACCACATACACAGGGGAACTGAAATAATACTGACTTGTTCACATTTTTCCCTTCCCCTTTTTAAAAGACATTCTTGTTAAACACTGGATCCCTGCATGGCTCATAAACAGCTACTGTTTGATACCTGCAGCCCAGAGAAACCCTAGAGAATAACAGACTGACATAGAGCCAACAGCATGCAATTTGCAAACTCTGGTGTCAGATACAAAACTTTACCAGTCAGAAAGCTAGGGGAAATTAGGTGAAATCAGAATCTTCACAGGAAAGGCCAACTAACATTTTCAGGGACAGGAAAGGGGTTTCTTTGTGCTTTTGCAGGGATTTCCCATTTATATCAGAGTACAAAACACCAAAAAGAAGATTGGTCATCCTGAGGAAGCCAAGCTAAAGCATGACCTTGGTCTGGATGGAAAATATGAATGTGCATTGCTGGTGGAAAGTTCATTGTACAATGGAAGATAGCTCCAAAACAAAGCCTAGTAGGAAGGAAAATCCTTTGGCCCCTTTTGTTACCTCCCGCTCTGGCATTTGTACTTGGTCACCGAAACCCTTAACTCAACTGAGCTTGATTCCAGGCCCTTTGGCTGCTGACTGTGTAGGGTTGTCCAGGGACTGCCCCACCCACAGGAGGGCTGCCTTCTGGAAGTCTTTCTACATAGAACTCAGATCACACCCTACTCCCAGCATTGGACAGGCTTACTGAGATAGCAATACAATCCTAATTCAATTTCTCTTCCTCAGCTGTACAACACCAATGTCTGCAAGACTGCTGTTCAAGAGCTTTGCTCTCATGAGTAACCAAACTTCCCTTCTCTCACTACCCACTACACCTCCATTTTCTTGAAGTGAAAATGTACAGGGCAGACTTGGAAATCTCCTAAATATTCACAATGACTTCAACTTCAGGACAGTCCAGGAGAGCATGAGGCAAATGAAGGAAAAGTCACCAACCGTATCTTGTCTTTCATAAGCCTGGCTTACAAAGGGGATTTCCATTTCTACAAAGCAGAATTCTGTATGTCTGATAGGGAGGACACAGAACATGCAGCCCCAAGAATTCAGAGTGCCTCACTGTAACACACAAGAATAGCACAGTTCAAAGATGGGCCCGTTCAATCCCTCTGTTCTTAGGCCAGATGGACCTGCCCTAAGATCAATGCCAGAAAGGACATTCTTCTGGGAAAGTTCCCAATGCCCTTCTCAGCTGCACAACTGTGTACTAATCCCAAAAGCTATGGCATGGTAGCACAGCTTTCATTTATACTTCACTACGTGCAAGGCAAATCAATGGATAAAATTTGAGATCCTTGTGTGAGGAAGAGTCACAAATGGATAAAAATATTGTTAAAAGAATTAGGAAAGGGGAAAAACCAGACATTTGTGGGATTCCCTGACAGCTCTGTGCAGAAGGAAGGGCTGGGCTGGAAAAAACAGGGCCTCAGGTTCCTGCCAAGCTGTCTGAGGCCCGTCCTTTCCAAATAGCTCAAAGAAACAGCCAAGGCTCCCCTGTAACCCTTTCAGAACTCCTTTAGAGAGGAAGGCTGCTGGAGCCAGAGCCACTCCTACAGAGCACCAGAATATAGGGTACCCTCACTCCTACAAGAATGTAAGGAGCAGAGTAGATCTCCCCCATGAGAACTACAAGCACATTAACCTTCTGAAAACCACTCTGGAAAACAACTATTTTAATGGTGAATGAGAGGTTTAAATAAATGCAGAGGAAAGGAAGATATGCTGGTCATTTTGCAACATGAAATGTCTGGGATTGATACAGTGTATTTCAAAGACCTCCGAGATCAGGGATAACTGGGGGAACATGAGTTAAGTAGTGTAAGACACTACAAGATTTCAACTTGTTCCATATTGAATGAGGTGTTTAATAGAACAGAAAAGATCAAGCAACTTCCATCACAGCCAACAAAATCCTCCAGTGCAAGAAGAGTTGCCTAGCAAGGAATGGGGAAAGGAAAAAAAAATTCCTGAAAAAAATGAACTACTTATACCTGTTGCTCAGTTCGACATTTACTATAATAATCAAAGAAAAACAACTGCATATTAATAAAAAACTCAGTGTTTAGCATGGTTAGAAGCCA
The DNA here is from genome assembly GCA_030060385.1 of Muscicapa striata striata. Taxonomy (NCBI): domain Eukaryota; kingdom Metazoa; phylum Chordata; class Aves; order Passeriformes; family Muscicapidae; genus Muscicapa; species Muscicapa striata. The sequence continues at coordinate 5,203,510 of JAREIS010000106.1, read as the reverse complement.
ACAAGATATTGCTATATGTAAGTTGAGATAGAAATTAGCAATACACCAGTATTATTTACATGAAACTAATGTTTTACCCCTTCTTGGATGGACTGTTTTAATTTCTTGTCATCTCCATAAAGATAGCCAGACAATTATTAGAGGGCCAAGAAGATTTACATTTAGAATTTGAAAAGAATGGAACTGTTTAGCTTAGGAGAGACAAGAAGGGAGATGATGATAGAGAATAAATAGTGCAGAAAAAGAAATCAAGCATTTCTGTTTGCCTTCCCGTGACCTTGTTAGAGGTACAGAGACTTTTGGCAAAATTTGGGAAAAAATTAAAAAAGAAACTTCAACATAATATGCACCACCTGTGGAACACCACACTACAACAATGGGACTACATTTTTTTGCAGAAAATAAAATATATGATTAATGACAATATCCACACTAGACTATGCAGAACAAAGTACTGCAAGAACTACATGCCAGGTGTTAGCAGATAGATTTTTGCCCTATCTCCCTCTCAGAAAGGGAATTTCCCTGCTGCTCATCAGAGCATTTTCTGTACTGATGACAGTGGAGATAGTTGCTCTGATGCACAGGATGAGAGAATTGAAGAGATTAGCAGCCCAGTCCAGGATAGCAAATCCTGTGTTTACATAACGGTAAGGTCAGTTTGTGGAGGCAGCTGGAAAGAGGAAACCCAAAATCATTATGCAGTATTGGTTTGGGAGAAGGTAGGAGACCCCTTTCAGCTCCTCCACCTATCAACATGGGCTGCTTGCTCTCCATAGTATGCTGCAGGGAATAGTAGGAAAGACCCTCGTATCTCCTCTGGAAGTCATGCAGTGCAAAAGAAGCCTGGTCCCCTTCAAATTTTGAGGGTTATTTGCAGAAAATGTAATGGCCCAAGTCCAGCAGACAAAGGTAATGCAGGCACTGTGTCCCTGTGCTCAGCCAGGGCCCATCCAGGAGAGGCACCAGGCTGCAGCCCCAGCAATGCCTCCAGAAGCAGCTGAGTAGAGCGGCCACACTCGCACAGCTCCACTGGTGTCCTGCTCTGCAGTGAGGCCCCAGTTTTCGCCTCCAGCTCACAGCACTGGCTCCTATGGTCTCCCTGCATGCAGCACAAACCTCCCCTGCCTCTGGAAAGGGTCCTGTGATTAATCTCACTTATTACCTCGGAAAAGTAACAGCGCGGCGGCTGCCAGCCAAGTCGACTCAACAGCGTCTGGGGAGCTGAGGCTGCAGGGCCAGGCTCAGACTGTCTGGGCAAGTCACGAGCTTTCTGCCTTTCCTCTCCTGGAGGCTCCAGCCAGACAGAGCCAAGGCCTAGCTGTGGGAAGCAGGGATCCTTGAGGACTGTGCCAATCCATGGTGCTGAGGCCCAGAGCGATTTCCAAGCAGGATGGAGAGCAATTGGCCCTGACAACACATGTTTCCTTAGTGTGACCAATATATATATAGAAAAAAAAATACAAGACTAGCCATGTATTTCTGAAGTTTAAGTCAGCCAACTCAGTTCCACACTTAACAAGTTGTCACTAGTGACCCTGGGAGACGGGGGGGGGGAAACAAAACAAACCAACAAAAGGTTAGAGGTTGTTGAGGCAGGAGTTACAGGCACAAATACGCATGGATGCACAGGGAGAAGAAGAGCACGCACAAACTGGAAACAGGGTGACTTGCAAAAATGTACAGCTACCCAGGTAGTAGCTCTATTTTTTACATGCCCTCCTCAAACCTCCTCTGAGCAGGAAGTAATAAACCCCAAATTTGGGGCTCTCAGAAATGCTCTCAAGGACCACAGGTAGAATCAGCACGACAGAGCTGCTGAGGCAAAGCAGACAGAGGTCACAGAAAAATCACTGAACCCACCCTCAAATAAAGAAATTGAATTAATTCAGGCATTAAGGTAAAGGGAAAAGAGAAGAAACAGGCACTGTGGGGAACAAGGAACAGATGTAGCTATGCTAGCAGAGGGTTGGACTCAGTGCTGTTGGGCTGCTGCTGCTCTGGCACTTCTGTAGTGCTTAGCCAGGGAGGTGTTAAGGTCACTGCAGTTTGCTCAAACTGAACTGAGGGCCTACTGTATAACCTTCAGCGCTTGCTGCTTTCTCCCTTCATCTCCTCCACAGGCATCAGTGTAGCAGAGCCTCCAAGTTACCTTACACCTAGATGCTGTGCAAACAAATAGCTCTGAACACTTGGCAAATGTAGCACCAGAGAGCAGCCAGAAACCAGCTAGTATCCTTCTTGCTAGTTTTGGTCCAGGTCTTAGAGATTCAGTGACCTGTGGAGTCCAAGGAGATGAAATCCACTGTCTTTTTCAAAAAACAGTGGCATAGCAGCTGCAAATTCCAGTGCCAGAAATGTCTACTAACCTCCATCAACTGTCCTCACAACTAGGGATTACACAGCTATTTGCTAACAGGTACTTCAGAGCTAGTTTATGTTCTGAATGAACAAGTTTCATTCTGTTAAACACCTGATTTTTAATTTTATTATGAAACAAAGAATGTTTTCTGGAGAATGCTTCTTCAAGAGCAGCTCTAATATGGTGTTAGCTTCAGTTGACCAATAATTTCACTGGATCATGAGGAATCACTTTCATGGTTGTGGTCCATGGATTACATTACTAAAATTCTGATAAAAATTATATATGGTAATCTTTAATAACTCTACCACAAATCATGTAATCACATTTAATGCCTTTAAAGCAGGATGTGAAGGAGTGACAATCCTACCCAATGGACTGAGTGAGAAGCTGAGACAGAACTTAGGGCACTGAGACAGAACTAGGATTAAAGAAAGAGAGAACAGATTTGTCATAACTTCATTGATATACAGAGGACAACAAAGACAGATCTGTAGCAAATGTGTTAAGAGGTTGACAATCATATCACAGTAGTCAGAAGAAAGGCCACATACAACTTGGAACATTTCACCTTTTGGGCAGCTCTGTAGGCTTCTTTGTCTGAGGTGCAGCAACAGGATAGGCCATAATTTGAGTGGAAACAGTGTCAATGCTTATAGAAAGTGGCAAAAAAAAAATCTCAAAATGCACAGTAGTGCATATTTACAAAATAACATTTTAAGAGATCTAGAACAGTCCTCTGTCTCAGTATGACAAACCCAAGACCTCCTTTGCCTTTTGGCAAGCAGACTACTAATTTGGCACCTTACCTCATGCAAAGAAAAGGAATCAAGAAAATAAATGATAACTTCTTTTGAGATACATTTAGATAAGCCAGTAGTGAGAGAGTGGGAATTAAACAGGCAAAATGATTTGTCTAAAAGAATAGCCTGAATCCTACAGCATTGCAAGCATCAAACCAAAATTTTCTAATGAATTTCAGCAGCATTAAAATGGCTTAAATTTACCACAGAGCCATACAAAAACTGTGAGGATTGCACTTCAGAGACAGATAAGAGACCCATTCACAGAATATTCCCATCCTTGCTGAATTCTGCAACTGATAGACGAGAATCTCAGTGGAACAAAAAAAGAAAGCTTTTCTTCAGTCATCCAGCACTGAGCACAGGCTGACACCCATCAGATGACCCTCTATGAATTGCTTGCTCCAATGTAACAAACCAAGTAGCAAAAAAGACATTTACAATACAGGATAGCCATCTCCACATATCATGACCTCGATATTCTTTCAAAATTCTCTCATTAAACACAAGTTCACAGAGTAATCCAAGTAATCACCAAGTAATCCAGCACTGCCTCAATTTTTTTTTTCATTTCCAGATTTACACAAAACTTTTAACTCCCAGTATTTTGGCCACTCAATAAAAGCAGCCATGAAGATAAAATAATTCAACAGGGAGTCTTAAGGCATCTTCCTGACTCTTGTTCTAAGGATAAAAACAGAGGAACTGAAGTAATGAAAGACTAAATTATTCATAAAAGGTTTGAAGATAGAATCTTCTATCAGTTGTTACTGGAAAATTCTGAAGTATTTTCAGATTGCTGTACAAAATAAAACAGAAGCTTTAACTAAAGGCATTAAACTATGCACACAATGCTAGATGAGGCACCGCCCTGGAAGTCATTCAGAGTGGAGTTCCCGGGCATTAGTGGTGGGGTTTGCAGCTCTGTCTATGAGCCCATGCAAAGGTGCAAATAGAGCTGAAAAGGGAATGGAAGCTCTAGGACAGCCTGCATGCTGCTGCTCTCCCAGCCATGTAGGAGGAGAAGGCAGTTTACACCTGTTGGATAGGTTCTTTATTTGGACTAGGTAATAGCTTGCCTGGATGGGGTCCAAGAGCAGAATCACCACCACTTCTCTCAATAACTTTAAACCCCTGAGGCAAACATTGTGCTGGAACAGAAACAGGCCAAGAATTCATTTCTCACATTCCTCTTCTTTAGGCAGGATGAAAAGTAGTGACTGATGAAATAAGAGCAATTTTACTTGAGCTTTCCAAAACCCACTACAATCTTTCTATTGAAGGACCCATTTGGGAAAGGATCACCACTCTGATCACATGCCTTCTACACTGTGTTTCTCCCTCTCTCACTTCTCTCCATTTTCCAGTAGCATTCAGGCACCAGTGATAAAAATCAATATTTTCATGTACACAGTGCTTTCCAGACCTAGACTCATATCTTGGAGAAGTTCTACTTTATTATTCTGTTTTAAAAGACAAAAATGAACACCTTGGCAAAGGAATCAATATTCTTTACTGGAGTAGCAAAAGAAGAAACTCAAATCTCCAGCAGACTTGGGCTTGTATTCCAGCCTGCTTACTGCAGCAAGTTTTCCTTGTTCTTAGCTTCCAAGATTCAGACTCCTGCAAGTAAATCTTGCTGCTCTTTGAATCACAGAAAGAATGGTTTTACTGCAGAATCAGTCCCCTGCCCTGATTCCCAAGAGTGTATAAGCTGCAAATATAAATTCCAATGCCCAAAATTAATATAGAATAATAAAGAAGATATCTGGAAAATAAACTCTGATAAACACTGCTCTATCTTTGAACAATCTAAACTTGATATTATAGAAAAAAGCATGAATAAGAGGACTTAGTGGAGATTTTTGCAGCATCAGGTCTAAGCTTGCATTCTGCATATACGTCTCAATGCCAGCAAACCTAAACTTACAGATGCAGGGATGGGAAATGATAAAGGAAAACCAGACATTTCCCTCTCATCCACCATGTTCATCTGTGCCCTTATTTCACCAGAAACCTGACAGCTCTGGGAACACAGCTATTTTCATATGGCTAGTTTCTAAGCCTGAGAGGAACCATTACTAAGCCCTTAGAATCATAGAATTGTTTATGCTGGAAAAGATCCTCCTTTTAAGATCCTCAAATCCAGCTGTTAACCTTAACATTACCAAGTCCACCATTAAAACACGTCCCTATGCACCACATCTACACATTTCAAGAACCCTCAGGTGACTCCACCACCTCCCTGGTGGCTTGTTCCAATACTTGAAAACCCTTTTGGTGAATAAATTTTTCCTACTATCTAATCTAAACTTCCTCTGACAGAACTTCAACACACACCTTGCTACAACCTCCTTGGAAGGAGTTGTACAGAGCAATATCATGCCCTCCCCCCCTGCCTCCCCCCTGCCAAAGACTCCTTTTCTCCAGGATAAACAGCCTCAGCTCCCTTAGCTGCTTCACATAAGACTTGTGCTCCAGACCCTTCACCAGCTCTGTTGCCCTTCTCTCGCTCCTGCATCTGAGCAAGAAGCCAAACACAAATTTACAAATGAGCTCCTGAGTGCATTGCATTCTTCTTCAAAAAGCTAGAGCAGAAATTTTAACTTACCTGACCACTGAAGAGACAGGTCTTTTGTCATCTCTATTAGTGTCTGACTGAACAGGTAACAGCGACCCTCTTTTGATGAGTGGTGACCAATGGCTCTGTGGGGCAGCTGCATTCCCCTTGCTTATAGCTCCAGTTGCCAAGTCCAGGCTTGTTAACTAAAGAGGCAAAAAAAATAAAAAACAAAACAAAAACAAACCCAAACAAACTATCAGAAACAATTAAAAGCCAAGAAAAGAGAAAAAGGCATCACTAAGTAAATGGAATAGACTATGTACTAAGAGAAGTGGAACTCCTAGAAAATGGAAATACTCAAATGCAAAAACACTGTGCTAGTTGCATAAAGCAGTGAGAGATGACACCAACATCCACCATGCCTTAAATGAAATCAGGGGCTAGCATGAAAATTACAACCCTTCCATCCAGAGAACAGAGGAGGAAAAGGACAAAGATGGGGCAAAATTCCCAAAGTATTTTTCACATGGCAGGAACTTTTTTAAACTCCACATGCAATGATCAAAAGCCAGAAGCTTGTATTACATTGAGCAGAGACCAGAGTATCTCTCCAGCCGTCATGAGCTGTGTCAGTGAGCCAATCACCTACACCTGTCCTGTCTCTACCCCTAGGTTTCTGCCCTCTTCTCCAAAAGTAGTCACTTTTATCTCATCCCTTCTCAGATCTATATCCTTTCCCATTCTTGCTTCTCATCTGTGTATCATTATTCTCCCACAGTCAGTCTCAGCTTCTGCATTTCAGGTGTCATCCTCTTTGTTTCCCTCAATACAATATCATTCTTACAGACTTCAGGCACTAGCTTCCCCACTACTTCTGGACCCTGACCCACACTATTTCAGGTCTGGAACTTTCCATAGGAGTAGTTACTTGACCTGTCTTTCCACACTCCCATTTTTGGTTTCTCACATATCCTATATCCTAGTAGTTCTGGTTTTACTCCCCTCCCCAGTCCACTCCTTTTGCCAAATCATTTGCTCATCCAGCCCTTGAATGTGGGCTGCTCACTGGATCACATTTACCATACTATCACTCCATACATTTCTGCTCTTCCATCTGAGTGTTTCTCAGTGTCCTCTCCCAAATTATGTCCAGATACAAATTTCACAGCCTCCATATCCTGGCTGTTCTCCAAACCCTGGCAGAACTCTTACTAATTCTGCAGTCAAGTCAGACAGATCCCCAACCCAGCATGGACCAGGTTACTGAAAACACAGAAGAACAGAAGCACTAGCCCAAGTATATTAGAGGTGCAAATACAGAGAAATTTGGTTTAACATCCTCAGCGTGGAGGGAACCCTCAGGAAACTGAGATGGTCTAGCAGATCTTGCTGATTATATTACACCTGGAGCTTTTTAAACAGTTACTCTGCAATCAAGCTTCAACAAAATTCTGAATTCAAAAGTTGCTATTTCAAAGCATGGGAGATTAAGAGATTTAAAAGAAAAGCTCTGTAAATATTAAAATGCACAAAATATTTTTTTTAATGCAGCCTTGGTTTTGGCTGGCATACTTCACCTTGCCTGAAGTGTTATGAAAACTGAACAATAAGCACAGAAAACATTAATTCAAATGAATAAAGTTTCAGAACCCTATAACCAATTTAAGATCTTACAGTGGGACATTATCAGGCAAGCTTAGTAATAGGTAGTGTTATCCACCTTAAACAGAAAACAGTATTAGGTGTCATTTTGGTGCCTCTACCTCACCCTTAATGTCACTGTGTTCTATAGAATTTAATTAAAATTTGAAGCATCTTCATTGCAGTAACAGAAAGCTCCAAATTAGATTTAGTTCTGACTGTGCCAGGCACTATACAAATACCTAACAATGACAGTTGCTGGTCACAAAGAATTTATTGTCTGAAAAGAAGGAATAATGGTAAATTATGCAAACACAGAAGGCAACATGGTAAATAAAATAGGTTATATACAATTCTTAGCTTGTCAGCAACAGTGATCACAACTTTGCTAACACATCCAATGTGTGAAATGAAGATGACTTCATCCAATTTTCTCTCTTCATCATCTTGATGCCTAGAACCATTAGGCTGACTAATTACCACCTCAATCCTACTCTGTTACTGTGACATGCTTTCCTCTTTAATTATCATTGTATCAATGTATCATTGCTTACTTGAAAGCTGTCTTTTTAAGCAGGTGAGAAAATAGCTTAGCATGGGTAACAGCAACATTTCACACATTCCAGATAGACAGGTGTTTAAACTACAGCAGGATAAAAAACAGGCAAAGATCCAGAAAGAGAGAGAGAACACCACCAAGAATATAAGGTTTAGCTGCACCCAGCCCACCCAGACAGGTGTTACTGCTTGTTACTGTGCCACATTTTGAGACATTTCAGCAGCTATAATTAGCTGACCAGGATGTTGTTTGGGAGGATTACTGAGGCACCCCCAACACATCTGTGCTCAGCAGTAGTTTCATTTTCTAGTCTTCCTGTACACCTGATGGAACTGCATTCTTCCCTTTACAGAGGCAAATCAGCAGCAAATCAGTTGGGTACTTCGGTGTAAAAGGTAAAGCACCTAGACCAAAATATCCATATAGAAGAGCTTGTAGTTTCAGAAATAGTACTAATGGAGCAAAACCAAACAAATAAAAAAATCTGTCCAAAACCAAAAAAGGCTAGTGGGGATCAACAGAGAAGGTGGTTATTGGTGTGGATCTATGAGAATTAAGTTAGTTTTCAAACTGAATTGCAATAAGATGGGTTCAAACTCTCCTGCTTGGTACAATTCCTGTTTTTCATTAGCAGTGATGGAGTATTTTTCCTGACACTGACAGTATGACAGGAGACCTGTGTGGGCTGCACTGCAAACTTCAAACATCCTAATTTTCAAACATCTCCTGTCACATCTACGCAGTCTTTGTGGACCTTGTAAAAGGCAAGACAATACACAGCTAATACATCTCATGATAGAAAGATTCATAAAGTTTTACTACAATTTTTAAACTGATTGTGACAGCAAAGATGTCAGAAGCTGAAAGCAACATGCTGACTGAAGACCATCATGATACAGTAAATCCCCAAAAACTCTCGGAGAAGGAAAAGAACCCACTTGATGTACCCTATTTATGATATAACATGAAAAAATGGGGGGAAGGGAAGAACATGTGGGTTGTCACAGCCGTATCAATAGAGACCTGTGTTAGAAACAGTATACATATGCACTGTTATATTTAGTTCAATGTAATGCTAATAAGAAAAGACAAATTACTGCACAATACTGAAATACTTTTCTACATTTATTTTTATTTTAAAATGTTACAAGGTAAGTTTATGACTGCAATACATTTGCTTTGCCAGCAGAAACACAAGCTTAAAAGAACTGATTTCTGTGGCCATGCCTTAGTCAGAGAAATTTATTTTTGAAAAAACTTGGACTGAAAGCTAGGGCACAACACAGAATGATACCCCAAAGTGCTGAATATAGGAATTGAGGGGTTTGTTTTTGTTAATCCGCTTTAAAAAATCCATATGAAATATGAATTCTCCAAGTACAGATAGGAATGAACTTCAGGATAGAATTTGCTTCCAATTAATAGCAGCCTACAAAGATCCATTGTATAGTACTTCTAAGAAATTACATGCAAAGGTCAGAAAAAGAGCTTAACATCTTTCACTTTTCTGATCTACATTATACTAGTCCTTCAAGAGTGTCCCACTATTGTATTCAATAATATTTTTTCTATAATAAAGTTAGCATTTTATTTTTGATCTTCTCTAATGGTTGACATAAGCTAGAACCATCAATTATAACAATCAGAAAAAGAAAATAATAATAATGATTGCAGATCAGCCTCCATGGATTCAGGAAAAGCCTCATGAAAGCCTGAATGCTTCTCTTGCTAGCTTGCAGGAGTCAACCAGGCTGAACAGGGACACATCATCACTAGAAATTGTTACTCTGCCCCTCTTGGCAGGCAGTGAAAAAGTGACTGAAATTTTCCTTACCAACATCCTGAACAGCGGATCCAAAATTTCAACGATCAGCATATTACAACAAGCAATACACTACAAATTATCTACTTGATCCACTCCAGTTGGCAGTTTTAGCACTTTTATGGCAGAAGCCAGTCATATCTTGTCACCCAAAAAGTGGTGGAGACTGGAGATCTACGAAGTCTAAAGAGCATTTCTCTTGGAGCCACACTACATCCTCCGCAGTTCACACATCTCACATTTCCATTTGGATCCTTCTGACTGCTGAGGAGGAAAAGGGGTCCAGGGCTCAAGCTATAAAAGTCAAGCCTAAAAGATATGCCAGAAGAACACAGTAACCATAAGCCTACTTGTCTCTTCCAAAAAAACTTTCCAAATGATAAAATTTTCACAGTCAAACAGGAGGAGACAAGGTTTTCAGCACAATGCACCCTATCAACAGGTCACAAAGGCATATATGAATAAGCTGTTTACTGAGAAACCTCATTGTTTAAAGAAGGATTGGACAAAGATCATTTTAAGATACACATAAGATCACTACTCCTCTGCCTTAGGATCAGAGCAGAATTCTTAAATTTTGATGAGTCAGACAGGAGAAGATGATACCAGCTCAAAGAGGGAACCATTCCAGCCAAAAACTGAAAATGTGCAAAATGTCTAATCATTTGTAGTGCGTTCTCCTTTGCCTTTCAATCTATTTTTACCCATATGCTCTGTAAGCATATGTATCCATAAGTTTATCCAGTTTGACTCCTTCAACATCCTTCAGTCAATCCCTAATTTTCCATTTAATTACTTAGTGTTCATTCAGCAATGCCAACTATCCAATAGCTTACAAATGAAATGTGCTTTTTCTTTCATTACCTGGCTTTCATAGTCATAAGTATTTTCACTTGTCAAGCCTTCCTCAAACACAGATACGCCTAAGGCTTTCAAGATCTGTGAAATCTTTAACAGAATGGAAGAGCTAAGAATCTGGCATGTGGAAGGAAAAAAAAAAAGAAAGAAAGAAATTTTGCAGTATTATTTCAGTTATTTTTCTTCCTTCAGCGACGACTGACTAGATGCTACAATATAAATACTCACTGTTAACCTGTCCTCTCCCTAGCATGTGTTGCATTTTCCTAGGTTTACCACAGAGCTCCCAGGTCCATCTGGGATCCAGCACAGGTACCATGACTTGGTCTAACACAGCTTCCTGTCTGACAGGTCTGTCAGTACTACTGGAAATAGTCCAGCTGCCTTGCCTTCCTTAATGCAATGAGATACTGGAATCCAACAGGCTATCCCAGTATGGAGGGAAAAAAAGGAAAAAAATCTTAAAAAAAAAAGATCTTAACCTGCCTCCTAAGAAGGAAAGGAAACCCCAAATCACAGACAATACACACACATACAAAGCCACTGTCTGAACAGAGTAACAAAATTTACCACTGCAAATTCCCTGAGCAAATCATGTAATATAAATAAATAGATTTTTTTCTAGAACCACCTTTCTGTTACCCAGACCATTTTGCTGACCTCACCCCATACTTAAGCACCTTCATTTTATGTACTGATTTGAATTTGCAGTAACAACTAGCCAGGAGGGAAGAACTGGGGCTAACAGGCAGGGAAGTGTGAAATCTGTGCGTGTACCAAGGCTGATCTGGCCAAAGGCCTGTGACATTCCTTCTTTGCTCTCTGAGCTTACCAGCTTACAGGATATACATATGCATACAGAGCACAAGTATTCCAGTCTCCAGAAGACGTTCCAGACAAAGACCTGCCAAAGACATTCCTGGGAAACCTGACAAACTTGCAAATTCCTTTGTAGTATCTCCAGCATATGCATCCATTTAACAACGAAAAAAGAAAACCCAACTAAGTGCTGCTGCTGTGGATAGTTGAACTCCCCCTCTTCCTTCTCCTGAAAAAGTCAGGCTTTCAATTAAGACACTCTCTGCCTCAAAACTTCCCGTGGGAGTGATTTTTACAAGGCACAATCCTGCCAAAAGTTTGATGATCAGGGTGTAATCTTTCCCATAACATGAGACCTAGCCACTCAGCCTGGCCTATTTAGTGACTATCTGCAGATGCTGCTGCATCATAACAAAACCCTCTGCTTCTATTCCCTGCAGAGCCTCAGAGTAGGAGTTCAACATGAGCAGAAACTACAGTGATATTTTCACTTCTTACAACCTCAGCTGAGATCAACTGGTTACATTACTGCTGCTGCTACAAATCAGTAGCAATGAAAGTAATTCCAGCTTCTGTGTGAACAGCTTGAATGAGGAGAAGATGGGGCCCTGCAGCAGTGCAGAGGTGTGTGAAAGAGGGAAGAAAAATGCCCTTCAGAGGTGATCACCTGCTTCTTGCTCCTCTTACTAACTACAGTAAGATGCCTTTTTTCTTCACACCTCTCATTCTCTCCATTAGTGGAAGAGTAAAACCAAATAAATGGTCACACAAAGAAACTCCAACTAAGACTTGGATAAAGAGGGTTGAGTCAAACCAAGGGATCATCAGTGAAAAAACCCCGAAACTCCTCAATGGGGAAAACAGCCTCACCAAATTTCTGTAAGTATTTGCTGCACCCTAAACTTAATGCTCTTGTTGTGCTGTTCAGGTCTAGACAGGAAAGAGCTGATGCCCACTGGGACCTGCATTTGGCAGACTGGCAGTTTGCTCTGTAGAGGACAAGGCAGGTGAGGGTATCACACTGTGTAACTAAGACAGCTAAATGAGGAGTGGTGTGGCTTCCAATATTGTTGCAGCTGATGTTAAGATGAAGCCCTCTATTTTGGGATTCCCATAGCATATACAGGTTCTCTCTGGGACACTGTAAAATGTTCCATTCTATTTTTCCTCACTCCCTCTCCCTGGCCCTAAGGTTTAGTAAACTCATGTGCTTCTTGCTTATTTCCACTTTCTGTCTAAATGAAAAATGTAGAGTAAGACAAGTGCCCCATCCTCCACTGGATCTGTCGGTATGTTTGCAGGAATCCTGGCTGCTGCATCTTGGGCACTGACTGGCTGCATAGCACAGAAGGAGGCAGCTCTGTATAGCCCTTGCCTGGGTGGTCTGATGTTATCCCTGCAATTAAACTCCCCAGCTGCAAGAACTGGAGCTATTCCTGATGATAGCTGGGACCTGAAATCTCTCACTCTCCCACACATACAGAGAGTCAGAGCTCCCACCAGGTTTCCCCTCCTCTTCTTGGTCAAGTTGGCCAATTCAACACATTCTTCAGTTCCCTACAATTAATAACGACAAAGTACTACAGCCTGCTAGATATCAAGTGTAGCCCCCCCCACACCAGGCAGGGATAGGGACCTCACACAGATACAACATTGCAGAATATTTTTTACCTTCCATCATGCTTCAGAAAGAAGTAGCATGTTATTCACAAAGAAAAACACTCATATGCATCCAGGATCCAGCCACCTGGCTCTGGATATACACATATACTGTGTATTTCATGTCCTCCCTGCAGAAAGTCTTGCAATGCAAACACAGGGAAATGTTTTATGCTCAGCACACATGAAATAAAGACTTTAGGATTAAGCCTGGTACAGAAGGAAAAGCAGACTGGGTAAGCCTGCATCCATCTGTCCATCAGGCAAGGCCAATGGTTTACAGCAGGTACAGGTAAAAAAGCCCTCTTAGTTCAGCTGTGCAGATGTCACCAAGCAGCCAGAAAGATCGCTACATCACAAACCAAGGCAAGAAAGGCAATTTAGTTCCTCTCCAATGAAATGGGCTTGCTGAACTGTATTTTCAGGCCTCAGTCCTCAACTCACCACCAGCATACCTTCCTTGTTCCCCCAAGGGTACTGTTGCCATCTCAGGCTCATGCAAGGCAATGGGCAAACTGAACAAGAAAATTTCGGGAAACTGAAAAATTGTATTGTTAACATGCACCATTAACCATTACGCTACACACATTGACAAAGAGATCATCACTTTGTAAAAATAATTTACCTGGCAACAACTTGCTTTTATATTAATTCTTTAAGTAATAAAAAGCCTCAATTATGCCCTTATGAACCTCCTCCTTTCAAACCTTTAATTTTACATTGGATCATGTACATTCTGTAATATGCATCTTCAGTTATCCACTTTCTATGCAGCAAATTGACTAGCTATTCTTTTGTTTGCTTTTTGTCTTTTCTTGATCTGTAATAAAACTTTATCATCCTACACACACCTGTCCATCTGAACAGTACTTGCTGAAAGCTTGTCAAAAACTTTTTTGGAAGTCTGAATAAGTTACACTGAGTGCTATTTTTCTCAGTTCAAAGAACTCTAATGGATAGGACATAATAGATTATTCATTTTCTTATGGCCATTTGAGATCAGATACCTCCTTATTAACCTCCTCAGACACTGCCTTACCAGGTTAATGCTGGACCCTCAAAAGGCACATTAACCATAGAGATCTCTGTTGCTTGCTCCCAGACACATTGGGTAGTTAACAAGAGGCACACCTTTCTATTTTTGGACACTGTGAAGTACTGTAGTTAGATTGCACATACTGCAAAAATCAGGCAGTGTCTGAAATACATAGTATGGATAGAGGTACCTAACTCCCACTGTTGTAATAATCTCAAAATGAGCTCCATTATTAGAAGAAAAATAGAAACAGTAGGAAAACAACTTAATGAAAGGCAAAACATTCCCACACACTTTGTGTAACAGTCTGCAAGGACTGAAAACTGAGTACAACAGAACAAAACTGCACATCAGTAAAGCTTTACCTTCCTACATCTCCATCTCTCATATACTAAGAATTGTATATTCTATAAGTATCAGGGTGAAGTTCTTATCTGATGTTTCAGAAGTGGAGAGGACTGACAAGACCAAAAGCTGACGTAAACACAAAAAACTTGTCTTCCTAAGAGAACAGATCTTAAACACCTTTGTCAAAGATCATGAGATACTTAAATTTTTCCCACTGGATATTAGTATTTTAGTAGTAAATAATAAAGTAGTATCAGTAATCTCAATAAAATTGTATCATTAAAAAAAAAACCTCAATAATAAACTAATTTAATAGAGAGGCTAGAAAACAAGAGTGTAAAAGAGGAAATATGAAACATGTGCTTTGGGCACGGGTAGAAAACAGTGAAGAGCAGCAGGGATTGGAGAGGGACAGAGGTGGACTCCCAACCAGCATGACAACACCATTCCAATCACAGCTGCTGAGGCTACATTCCTGGGAACCCCAGACACTCACACTACTGTATGGATACCAGAAGCAATTCTCACAAAAATGGGAATGAAAAATAAGCTTCCCAGCTCCTTTGGAAGGAGACAGGTATTCAGAGCACCTCAGCCTTTAAGACACAGCTTTGCACAACATAGGGAACCAATGCACAAAGACATTCAACTCTCACATAAAAGTTCTTGCCCTTGGGGGAAAAAAAGCCACAAACCAAAAACCCCCACAAAAATACAGTCCACAGTAACACCAGTATTTTCAAAAGTCACTCTTTCATATACCCCCTCCAAATCAATGGTCCTAATCTTATCATGAAACATAATTAAATCTATATATCAAGTCCTTTTCATACCAGCCAGGTACTTTCCAACAAGGTAGACTAACTCCAAGTTTCTGGAATGGCTTTAAACAATTGTACTATTTTTATTATTATGTAAGTAATGTTCTAATCTTCAAGCCAATTTATCTTAGAATGCTTTTCAAAAAATACTATCATGTTTCAAGTGGTTTAAACAGAGAAGTGAAAAGGGGGAAAATAACAATTCAGAGTTTCCTGTCTAGAAATGTTTAAGAAAGTAGTTTAATTAAATGACTCTGATACAAGCCCTTTCTCTACTCTCCTCTTAAGTTTTCAATTCCTTAATTCTCCTGTCCTAAAGCCATCAAAATCCTTGAGTTTCATAATCCTCAAACACTCCCATCTCAAGCCTTTCTCCCTTTCATCTCATACCAATAGTCTTTGACTTCTCTGTCTCATCTGCCATTGCCTTCCCTCTTCTGGTTCAGGCCAAATCCTAGTCTGCCCAAATCTAAAACCATGCAGCACTCCCAGGTAGCTTCAACAGTACCTATTTTTCTGCAAATCACTTTCCAAACTGCCAGCATACTCTGCAATTCCTGCACTTCTATTTATTCAATGCCCCCGCCTCAAATCCACATCCTTGCCTAGCAGCTCAAAGTCAGATATCGTGGTTCCAGGGCCCTCAACATTAAGCCCAAGCCTTGCTGCCCTACTATTATGTTTTATTGTATATTGATACCTCTTACTGCTCTTGTCGTCATGGCAGCCCTGCCTTTGCAATAAACCCCTGGGTCCTTCTTGCAAGACTAGCTTTAAAATCCAGGCTGGATGAAAAAAACAGAGTGATTCTTTAATGACTGACAGAAGAGTAAAAAAAAAAAAAAAAAAAAAAAAAGCATAAGCAGTAACTGCATGCTTTAGTTATGATACATTGGCCTTTGCAGCTACATCTGAACCTTCCAAAACATCACTGTTTCATGTGTGCTTAAAATAATGGTCTCATCTTAGAAATTGCTATGTGCCACAAATTCAGTACTGAAGTAACTGATTGCCTTAAAAACCTGTTCTCAACTAAATCCAAATTTTCATACTAAGCAAGCTTCGGATTCAGATTTCATTTCTCCAAAGGTATTATTTAAAAGACATGGCCAGAAAAAAAATCACAGTAGAGAGCAGATATCTAGAACTAAATGGACACAGGCTCAGGAAGGAAACTCATTGTCAGATAGAACTCCAGCTCTAAACTTCTCACTGACTTGTGAATTGCTTTCTACATGGATCTTTTTCATGATGACAGAAGATGACAAAGATATAACCCAACACATGTTTCTATATTTCACTACTGAAACAAAGCCTGTGCAAACACTGCATAGTTGAATACAAAAAACCAGCAGAATCAGAAAATCAGCAGTGTCTGCTAGGAGCTGAGGTGTCATGTTTGCTTGTTCCAAAGCAAATTAGCACCATATTTTTAATACTATGCAATTCCAACCTCTTCTGTTGGCAAGTATGGTAGAACCCAGAAGCAAAAGCAATGCAGACACATTTACTACAGCCAATACACTTCCAGGGTACCCATGCACTTCACAGCCACTTTCACTCTTGGGTATACCTACAGAGACTGACTGACTGCTGGCTAAACAGGTATCACCTGCCACCAGAGTATGCTCCTCTGCCACCTAACACAGCTCTGCTCAGAAAACTACACTGCCCTTCCCATGCAGATCTTCCCGAATTCCTCTCTTAATTCCCCCTTCGATACTTAGTAATTTATCTAGGCGCAACTAGCCATGGTAGGAATACAGGAGTTTAAAAAATCATTTAACAGCTCTACAAATGGCTGCAAGAAGGCACATTGGGTTCTCTAGACAGACCTAGCAAACCACAGCAGTTGAAGCAGAATGGGTAATGAATGATTTTAGGGAAAAAGTCTATGAACTTATTTTTCAAAGTTCTTTTCTGGAAAGACTGAAATGAAATATGAAATAGCAATGAAAAATTTCAAATTTTTTTCCCAAGTATTTGTTTAGATACTAACTTTTACCCAAGGAGGCAGTTTCCATCATATATTTAGCTTTCAACAAATCAGCATTTCCTAAATGAAAGTGTTTTACTGTCAAAGTTTTTGAACAGTTTTACTGACAAGATTTCACTTAAAACCAGTGTCTTCACTTGTCTTAAAACCAGAGAACCAGACTGACAGCTCTGAGTATTACCAGACAAGCAAATAAGAACAAATTGTCTAAATAGGATCTGGCCTTAGGCAAGACCAGGCCTCAGCATCACTAGTATAGCCAGTGCTCACATTCTCTCCTGAATCAACAAGATTCATCAACAAGAAGGGACTTTATTTTTTTACATACCCTTTAAAAACTGTAGGCCTATCTAAAGAAAAATCTATTAATCTTCCTAAGGTTATAAATGTACCCCACATTTTGAAATAAATATATTTTCAACAGCATAAGCAGATATTTAAAATCCAAACATATAAAAATAGAATTGAAAGAAGCAAAGAGAAGCAAATACCAGCAGCTGTTGCAACTATTAAGCATGTCTCAGAAAATGTAGCAAAACATAACTGTTAAAATAGCAATTCCAAAATACAAGAATCAGACTAAGACATTCAAATTGTTTGTCTCCAGCAAGTAAAGAGAAAAAAACTACTGTCCAAAGCAAAGTGCCTATCCTAGAAAATCTGCAGTTGGCAGCTTAATTAACTGAGAAGTGCTCAACTTGAACACCTTCAATGAGTTCAACTGTAGCATGTAACAAAGCAAAAAAAAATTGTATGTAGCCATTTAGGACATAATTCAACAAGAAATATGAAACTAAGTGGAATTCTAGCAGAACTCAATATACATTTCATGTGAATCACCATGTTTGACAAAAGGATTATCATTCCCCATGCTAGTAAGTACCTCATTATTATCTTTACAGTGTTATTGGAATATAGAGTTTACATCAGAACCCATTCTTCAGTCTTTCATTGTCAGCACTGTGATGATGCACTGGAGGAATGAGGAAGCAAATTGCACGGAAGCATAAATCTGAGAAGATTGGATTTATTATTTAGTAAGACAAAGCATAGATTCCATTTTTATAACATATTTTCTAATCCTCTGCCTTTTCTCCTATAAAATGACTTCAAGACATCTTTGTCAACTCACAGAAAATCAAAATTTTGATGACTGTAAACACTTTGAAACAAGAGGACAGATGAATTTTCATGAGATTTACTGCTTGCATCATATCTCAGCCCAGCCCAGTGTTCACACAGAAGCCTGTAACAAACGTCTCCCTTGCACAGGGACTATTTCAGTGCTTACATACCTGCTGTGTAAGGAGACTGACATGGCTTGGTGGGGAATACTGGCAGGCTGTTTGCTTTTCTGCCAGCTGCTGCAGTTCTGCTGTTAGCACACCGGGGCCGTGACGTTTGCCCTGGGAAGAAGCGTGCTCTGCATCTTTGTGCATCCTGGCTGAGCCCACACACTGCCCGCCCGAACTGCGATGGAGACCTACCAAACAAACATTCCCATGTGCTTCGTGAGCAACATGTCAGACTCTCAGCCTGCTGATCACAGACACACAAAAGCAGGCAGGATACCAAGAAGAACACAGAATACACCTGCTCTGCGTGGGTATTGCCCATATGAACAATTAGCAATTCCAATTCTCTTTATTACAATGTATCTAATGGAATCCAATTCCAGAGATATTGGCAGCTGTTACCCAACTTAAATCTGCGAAGTTTTTCCTTAGAAACAAATTAATATCTTTAAGTAAGCTACTCAGCTGGGAAGTAAGATGCATTTTTATGCTAGAGGGGTTGTCAATATACATACAGCAACCCTATAAACATGTGCTGACCCTTACACACAACCTAGAACAAATAAATACCATCAAAATACAAAACAAAATTGGTATCAGGATCACAGCTGTTAGCCTGTGTGTGCTTCCAAAAAGTTTCCAAATAGATTACAGTCTGCATGCAAATTCCTACAGTTTCTCCTACCCTCTGGATTCTTTACAATCTAAAGCTGCATTGCTTAACCATGTTCTACCATAGCATGATAGATGAGATGTCTCTAAATCTTGTTTTTTGAATATGGCAGCGCTGAAACACTCTAGAGAATGAGTTATTGTAATAATTCATTCAGATCCCTCTTTTTTGGAGGTCTTGACACACCTTTAAGTATTCAACACTTATGTGGTTTCATTACAAGACTTCTATGCTTGAGAGGCAACTAGAGAACTAAGAACAGCACATAGACTGAAACAGGACTTCTGCTAATGCAAACAACATTAAACCCACTAAAGTCAGATGAGATCAGTAACATAAAGAAAATATACAATACTCAGTTTCACAGCTCTTTTTGAATGAGTTCAAAGGCTGAATTCAAAGCACAAGGCTGAGGGGAGACCTTATCACTATAACTACCAGAAAAGAGGTTTTTGTGAGGCAGGGGTCAGTCTCCTCTCCCAAAACAAACAGGACAAGAGAAAATGGTCTCAAGTTGCACCAGGGAAGGTTTGGATTGGATATTAGGAAAAGTTTCTCCACCAAAAGAGTTGTCAAGCACTGGAACAGGCTGTTAGGAGGTGGTTAAGTCACCTTCCATGAAGATATTTAAAAGACATGTAAATGCAGATCTTAGGAATCTGGCTAATGCTGGGCTTGGTAGTGTTAATTGTTGGACTTGGTAATCTGAAAGGTTTTTTCCAACCCAAATGATTCTATGATTGTTTGTCCATTTGGTCAATAAAAGCATGTTTGCCTAACAAGGGTTGCATCCTGCACTCCTGCTTTCTGTGAGAAATTTAGCACCATCCAACTAGACTCAATTCTGAAAACGCAAAATTTCTACCTACTCCACAACAGAAATTACACAATCTCTGTACTGAACTAACAGGTTATTATGAATCCCAGAACACTTACCTACTTTTGCAGAGGACAATCTTTGGCTGTAGATCTGAGCAGCTCTCTGAAAAGATGAGAATGGACTAACAGTATAAGTAACAGAACGACGATGTAACCCTGCAAGGCTACAAGTCTCAGTGGACACTGGGTTTGTGAGCACAGAAGAACTGTCAGGAGCTGTGCTCTGCAAGGAGGGTAGTGAGGGTGAGGATTGAATCGGTCTGGGACCAGCTGGAGGAGCTGGCAACGAAGGGTGACCAGCCACCTTTGAATTTTCAGAGGCTGCAGGCTGAGATGGCATCCCAGAACTGGTACTTCTCTGGAACGTGGCACCAGGAAGAGAGGAAGAAGCACCAAGAGGGCTGCACTGAGGTAATTTCACTTCAGCATTTAAGGAGAAGGTGAATCCTTCTGGAACTATACAAAGATAATGAACACACTGTATGAGAAAAAAAATCTGCTTTTTAGGTCCTTTGATAATATCAATACACCAAAATACCTGTATTCAGAAACACTGAAGCCAAAATGACCTCATCTACCAGCAGAGACAAGAAGAAGCTCCATATGATAAATATCCTGTTTCAAAGCCTGCCATATCTAGATCATCCCCCTCAGGGAAGGGCAGCTAATTCCTTCCCATTGCCTACTTTACAGTATCTTCTCTTGTGTTTAAAAGTAAAATTGGGCATTTGGATGTGAACCCAAAGGTACCAACCTTTGTTTAATATAGTATTAAAAACAGTATATGCAGTCAGTTTTGCTCTGTTTTGTTTTTTGTTTTTGTTTTGTTTTTTTAATGATGATTATTTAAGTCAGTTCACTTACAGCTTGGTTTAGCTTTTTTAGTTTTACAGCCTTTTAGTGCTCCTTCTACAGACAAATCTGCAACTGAACTTTTGGGATGATCACCTTTTATTTTTTTCACCATCTCAGGATGTTCTACAACAAAATCAAGGAATTAGGAAGTAGAACATTGCCAATCACTAGAACAAAGCTGCAGAATTTACCCTTGTTGTAATTGACTTTTATACTTCCTGTAGACCACACAACTTCATCGATGACAATTATGCTGTTATGTAAAGTAGAATGGACTACCAGATACATATGGCTGGCACATTCTTCCTTCCATGGAATGCCTAATTAGGCTCAAATATACAGTCTCTGCCCTCCAATGCATACATTTGCTGCAGGCAGCAAAATTTAGGACTTTGATTTTTTTCATCCCTTATTTTGATTTCAAGATTCTCTGTTCAATTCAATCCTTACTGCCTTCAGTTTGCACATTCTCATTTCAGACATGAACTACCATATTTAGGTCCTTACAAATGCCACTCTAAGTTCAACCTATTTCACTTCAGGCAAAGAAAGCAGGAGTGCAGTTACTCTAGTCTTCACATAAGACTGAGTTAAAAAAGAAAAAAAAGAAAAATATATGCAACCTCAAAAAACCTAAGCAACATTGTGGAGAGCTGGCTCTCTTTTCAGAGACTTAAGTTAAACTAGATTTGCAACATCATTTCAGATCTGTCTGCAAAACTTACCACCTTGGGGCTGTTTCTCTGGCTGGTGACTGCTGTTTCTGTATTTTGTGCTTGGGGATTTTGTTCCTAAGAAGACACTTGCTGATTTGTTTTTGTGTGTGTAAAATGTCAGTACTTCCTCCAGGTCACTTTCACTGCAAAAAGGAGAGAAGAATGGATGTAGAGTGAGGATACTAAGCTTCTCTGCATTCATGTAACAATCAAAGATAACAGACATTAAAGAAACTGAAGAGTAGAGTGGGAAAAAAAAAGGTGACATTAGAAAAGTTAATGATTTTCTCAGTTCTACTGGATAAGAGCAGAAGGAAGGCAACATTCCCTGGTTAAACCTGAGATTCCACTAAAATACCATCTTCTTATGCAGTAGAAAATACAAAGCATTCAGGAGCCTTCCCAGGATAAATAAAGAGCAAGTGAATACTCCAAACACATCGGGGGAGATTAGCTCAACATGAGAGATTCCATTCACAGATAAATTTGTGAATCTTCTGCAGGTGCTCTTTAGAATGAGCAGCAATTTTCTCATGAGACAACTCAGCTCAGCTTCTGTTTTATAGTCACAATTAGTAGCTTCTATTCAGCAACAGGGGGGAGAAGAGTAAAGAAGGCAAAAGCTTGTTAATTAGCCAAAACTGCAGGACAACCAGAACAGTCAATATTTGTTAAACTCACAGAACTTGTATATGTTTCTCATTTTCTTCACAAGAACGAAGTGGGACAGCCCCAATATTCTAAACATTTATTAGTCCCAAATCACTATCAGTTACTTGGCCATTCTTATTAGAGCTTGTGCAAGCTGTTGTTCCAGTTGTTTGGTATCTAACATGCTTTTCTTTTGCTTTATAGTGTTGCCTCAGCACCAGTGAGTGGCTGTATGGCATGGCAAACACCAAAGCAAGTAGTACAGTGCCAGCAACACTACAAGAAAATGTAACACATGAATATAAATTAGCAGAGCAGTAGTTAGAATCTTTCAAAATATCCTCTGAATATCACAATTGTAACTAGTATTAGCTAGCCTAAGCTCTGAAAAAAGCCATGTCTAAAGCTGATACACTGAAGTTTACAGCGTGCCCTGAAGATCCAAACTTCATTTTTTCTCCCAGAATAGAAGTGAAGAGAAATATAAGAATAAGAAGTTGTTGGTGGAAAGGTGCTTTAAGCTTTTAAATGAATTTACCAGTATGTATGTGCTTTTACAATGCACTGAAGACATTCAGAATCAGTGGTCATAGCATATGTAAAACTAAACACAATTATGCCCATGTGATATCGAAGTTAGAGAGTCAATGAGGATCTTAACTAAGAAGCAGCATTTATTACCCATTTTCTCCACTGTTGCATTCACTGTACTGCAGAATGAACACTCACAGTGAAAATCTATCCCCTTTACTTGGCTCCAAACGACTTGCTCACTGATTTAAGTTTGAAGCACAGTGCCAAGTAGTGTCAGATATCAGTTTTCAAACACACCTCATACTTCTGCTTCCTAAGAAGCAGAAAGATCATTGCTAGAAATTGTCTGATCATTGGCAAACTATTCTATGTCAGACAACCCAGCAAAATTCTCCAGCCCCAGCCTAGACTGTGCATCAGGCCATGATAGCATGGTATTCTTAACATGAAAACAGAAGAACTTGCAGATCTGTTCTATGCAGCCATCTCTTATCATTTCTGGCAAAAAGGAAAATGACCTGCCTAGGACATAACAGACATTTCAGTGGCCAGAATGATCAGAGAACCAAAAGCATGCCATAGGCCCATGTAACATACATTAGATTCTAGCAAGAGCAGTAGATCCTATGGTGCATGGTAGTCAGGCATCTTTATCTGAAGATTTTTCTGCAATCCTGTAAATCTGTTGCAGTAATGACTCCATCATTTATATTAGCAAAAGCTAAAATACTTGTTTTCATAAGAATGTATCAAGATAGACTGTGAAACCACCTGAACTTACTTAGGATGCCACCCACTTCTCATCATTCACTATTAGTGCTATCAAAACAGAAAAAGAAAGAACACTTTAATAAGCAGTCATAAAAAAGAAGTGACCATCAATCTTCACAGAAAAAAGAAGACAGGCATTAAGACAGGCAGGTAAACTCTGTACAGATATTGACAGGGGCTCTTGCCCATATAGACATGTCATATATTGACCAAATAATTGAGTCAAGAGGAATTGCTTTTTTTGCTCAAGAATCAGAAACTGAAAACATAACTGTGGTTCACTGAATAATTTCAGACCTCTCTATAGTCAGATACTTATAATATCATTGTTTTTCTACAGGCCCTAAGGAACACTTAACTATTTTCAAAGTATGTTTCTTACCAGACTCTTTTAAGTTTAAAGCAGATAAAGTGCAGTGATAGAAAATGCTGCTTTTTCACTGTGAAATTAACTGCTTGCACTGAACTGCCTTAGCAGGCCAAATAAGAGGCCTAACTCCCTTCCTTGCTGATCTTAGAAAATCCAGACCTGGAAAATTCCTGAAGAGAGGCAGCAAGCATGAGATTTGCTTCTGAGAGCAGAAACTCAAGTCAGAGCTGTAACACCTGTTCAACCACAGCAGCTCAAGATCATCTGAGCAGCAGTTCCAGTTTCATTCTCCTTCTGAAGTACTGCCTTATTTGGTCCAGCATCACAGGAAAGGAGACCATTAACTCACCAGCAGCAGTTCAAAACTTACACAGGCCAAGGAAACCACTTCTATCCTTTGGGAAGTCACTTAATGGCTAAAACATCTATGTATGCTCTTCTCTATGCACCAGATGCTGACGTTACAAGTTTTTGGTTGCTGAAGAGAGACAAGAGAAGACAAGCTCTCTGTCCCTCAGCAGGAACAGGTCCGACAGTCAATAAAGGTACCTAGAGGCTCTAGATCAACCAAATCATCTTTAGAACAATACTTCAAGGCTGAGAGATAACTTATCAAAGGGAATAAAATCTATTCCTACCTTGCTCTGGCAATGAAGTTCTCAAAATCTTGAGGATTCACTCCCTCCTCCTCGTCCTGTTTCTTTTTTGATTGTTTCTGAATCATCTGCTCTGTTTCCTGTTAATAAGCAGTATCAGTAAGTGTCTCTATGTTCCATGGCATAGCTACAGCTCCCAGAATACA
The DNA here is from genome assembly GCA_030060385.1 of Muscicapa striata striata. Taxonomy (NCBI): domain Eukaryota; kingdom Metazoa; phylum Chordata; class Aves; order Passeriformes; family Muscicapidae; genus Muscicapa; species Muscicapa striata. The sequence goes on along the minus strand of JAREIS010000106.1, from coordinate 5,178,677 downwards.
AAAAACAATTCCACAGGATCTAAGAAAAAAAGAACATCGCTATGTGCAACAACATGAACAAATATGGAGAGCCCCAGAGACAGCATCCTAAGCATACATTAAAGTCCATTCCTCCACCTGACACAATTGATTCGCTGAGAAAAGGTCAAGTCTTCAGAAATGTGTGCTGCTCCTCAACTACATTCTTTGCTAGAACATAAGGAAGTATGGAAGGGAAAAAAATTTATATCGTTCTGTATAGGTATTAGGTCCCCTCTCCACTTTGTTGTTTCTGCCACAGAGTTCCTCCAAACAGCTTTTGTTTGTGCATTTGTCCCAGAAGTAGACAGATAGCAGGGAAAAAGTGCAAAATTAATCTTAGAGAAACTGATGGATGTCTGTAGAAAATCAACATATTTTCTACTATAAACTAGTAGTTCTCTTGAGCTAATTTCTTTTGTCAAGCAGCAAATTGCTGAGGGCTTATACATATACCAAAACCCCATTGTTTTAGCAAAGACTAAGAAAGTAAAACAGTACAGCCTATGGCAAACATGTTTATACACTGAAATATACTGAAATAAATGGTAAGCCTTTGTGGGTGAAAATGGGAGCAAGTTTGGTCTATTTTACACCAGCAGAACTTGTTGGCACTAGAGGCTGGATTGATAAAACATATTTTATTAGAAATTTCATTAAAAAAACTTCAGACCTGTCTGAAATACCAGCACCAGCTTAAAAGCTTTATCTGACTTGACCTCCACTTCATTTCTTTCTGCTGTTATTGTGAGCATTCCGAGGAAAAAAGGGTCAGATATATCTTTTGAAACATAACTTAAGACAGGGAAGAAAAAGCCGGTTTGGGACATCTTTACCCTTTACTACTTAAGTAAATGTCTGGATTATATGTGATCTGTTTTACTTAATTTGCTGGAGCTGGTTTTTTTTTCTTCTGTGTCATTATACATGATATATAATGGCAAGTAGGGGTCCCTATTAAATCTGAAGTTAGAAGCCAATGAAAGGAGTCTGTATGTTGGAATTAGAAATCAAAAAACCTCACAGCCTAACAGTCTCTCAAGAGCTTAAACACGTTTACCTTAAAACCTCAAGTGATATGTTCTCACTTGTTTTAACTGAGAAAATATGTTTATGATTATGATTTATTACCAGTTACACAGCTTTATTTTGTGAATTTACTCAGGAGTTAGCAGAAAATCCTAATGTTTGAATACAATTTGACTGGAAATTATATCCAAAGCAGCTGCATTCTTCACTCACCACAGAGCCACCCAAGTGTTTTGTGGTTCCTCCTAACAGAGTACTTCAGTGAGCATTAGGCATACAAGGCACTCCCTGGAACAGATTTGGTTCAACACCAACCTTGATTAGACAGATCAAGTCACCAGATGTCAGTTCTGACAAGGTAATGTAAGTGAACATCCTCTCCTAAGGAGTAGAAGCTCGGAGGCCTCTGCACAGCAGCCTCTGAAAGCTGAATTTCAATTACCCTTGTTCTAACACTGAAGATATGCAAGTGGGCAAAGCAAAGGGGAAGCTTTCCTTGCAAAATGAAGATTAGGTTGAAACCACTATGCTAACAACAACACTTCCTACATCTGAAGATGTGAAAATTATTTAAATTAGGACCTACATCTACTTAACACTGAGCATGTGGAATACCTTACTACATATATGTAGCAGTTCCTCAGTATACCAAGTAAATAGTAAAATAGATGTTTCATGCTGTTCTGTATAAAATAAAGTTTATTTAAAGACGCCCCCCCCCAAAAAATAAGAAGTGGAAAGAGGCATTAAAAAGCAGTAGAATCAAAGACAAGGCAAAGAAAAAGCACACTGCCAGGTAAATTCCACTTCATTTCAGCACTTCTTTTTATGCACATAATTACTGGCCCGCACATCCTATGTAATAATATTGTTGTCTATCTGACAATTTCAAAGTACCATTACTGGATGCACAGCTGCAAGCAGATCATGTAAATAACAGAAGAATGCCTTTGAAACAGCCTGCACGAGACACTTTGTAAGAAGAAGAAGAAGAAAAACTAAAAAAATAATTTAAAAGATTAAGTCACCTTCTTATAACAGAGTATGAACTCGCCCAGCTGGCGGGCCAGGATACGACGACGGTCAGTCAGTCCTAAATGACGGCTGGGGAGCAGCAGCCTCAAGGACTGACGAAGGTTGCTGGCAGCTCGCTTCAGAAAGCGGATGATGAGCTCCTGCAAGCGAGAGAGATGGAGTTAACAACGTGCTATCTGCAAGATGTGGGGAGAAGAGAATAGAGATACTACAGCAGCTAAGGACTGGCAGGAACTAAACACATTGTCCTGAGAAAATGAGCTGAAACTGGCAGGCAAAAGCGCTCTGTAATATACACTTTTAATACAGCCCTATAAATCCAATGTGGGGGAGAAAAACAATGGTGTATCTTGATGTGGATCAGAATTTTGAACACTTAAGAAGTGTTTGTCTCAAAAGCACGGCAGATAACAGGAAGAAAACAACCAGTCAGCAAGAAGCAGTGACACATAATAACCTGTACAGTCCAGTATCTTAGAAGAATGTTTCCAAAAACTCACCTGCAATCTGTTAAAGAAGGTCTGAGAAAAAGTGCACTGACATAAAAACTCTCTCAGCAGTACCACAGGACAGGGGATCTTGGTCAGATATCTCCACTATAGTGGGTATCCCCATTTCATCATTTTTAATATATATACATGTATGTGTGTGTGCGTGTATATATATATATATATATATATGCCATATCCTCTTCACAGCAATAGATCAATACATGTCTATATATACAGCCATGTAATTCCAGTCTCCCAACCAGAGGGTCTGTTTGACCTCTAGTGGGGGAAACATATGGCAAGGCAGATGCTAAGGCAAGATGCATCCTGTGGGTGTTTTGAACCCTTTCTGTCTCGCCTCTGGATTTGCTTTTGCTTAGGAGCTCTGCATAAATGAGCAGCCTCACAGCCAAACTACTGGATTTCACAGCTCGCCTCTCACTACCATTACTCCAGGCTGGTTTGATCTGTTATTTTAAATGTTATTCTTCACAGTAGAGCAGACAAAGTGACTCTCAAAAAGCCCATTTTCATTTCCACTTGGAAAGAGCAGAGGTAACATTTTCCACTGAGTTGAATGATTATTCTTGACACACAATTTTATCTCTGAACTACATTGGCTGTTTCCCTGCAACACGCACGCAGTGAGAATATATGCAGAAAGCTCAAGAGCCTACTGTACAAAGCTCTTTCAGAAACGTTTGTGAAGGGATCTAGGCTTGCAGCATTTTTTAACATGCATACATATCAAACACAGGACTTTAAAATACTGCCTAGAAAATCAATCGCTTTTACTTTAACTTCCTCTATCTAGAATGCAAATAAGATTCATAAATACAGATGTCTGGATATATTACAACAGTACATAAGAGAAAAAGCTTAACCTGATCTATTTGAGTAGATGAATACTTATGTTAATGCAGCAGAAACCAGGTCCTGACAAGTAATTTTAAAGAATCTTTTAGAGAAGAATTCAAGAGCAGGTAAGCTCAGAAATCAGTTAACAACAAGAGATCTGAGCAGCCTGAATGTCAACAAGAGTCCGGTCATTAAGAGCTGTCTATCATTGCTCTGAGGTCAGTCAGCAGTCCCACCTCATCTATATATTAAAAATACAGCACTGGCAGCTAGACCAAGATGAACAGCCATCATCTCAGCTGGACTTCTGTACTTGAAAGAAAGGGAACTGACCTCAAAACTCTCAAGATAGATTTCAACTTGGCTTCTCAGTCTGGCCAACATAAAGCTTCTTACCATTTGCTCATTCTCTTTGGCAGCCCAGGCAGGATTCTGGATTTGTTCGCCAGCCTCCTTCATCAGTCGGAGCTGAACATGCTGTAGATAGGCAGAGAAAGCAGTACGAGCTTGTACTTTGCTGTGGACAAAAAGAATCCATCAGCTATCTTCAGAATAGGAGTGGGAAGAGTTACAGCAGTCAGGCACAGCTCATGGACCAAAGTACAGCCACCAAGAATCTCCTAAGTGCACTAATGCTGAAGCTCAAAGAAAGGAGGACCCCTTCACCCCATCAGCATTTTCAAGAAGAACTTCAGTTCACCAAGAATGGGTAGGTATTGCAGGAGGTACAAAAGATAATAGACACTAAGATAAATTCTAAAAATGGAATGCTCTTACTGCCTTTTACAGCCTTGGTTACTCTCCTCTAAAAGCCAGTAACATGGACATCAGCAAAACTGTGTATTTTTAAAACGAATTCAAGGCTCTACTGGGCCTCTGTTTTCACAAACATCTTGAACACCACAACAACAGACCATAAAATAAACAAAGGGCTTGGTACTGGTGCCAGAGTTATAACAAAGTCCCTGTAATTCCTATTGGAAATGAAAGAATTAAATCTGTGAAAGTGAGCTCTTTCCCTGCTGGCTCAGGGATACAAGCCAAATTTCATTGAGCAAGGCACCACTGAGGAATGAAGGAACATCAGTAAAATCTGCTGTGCAGCTGGCTGAACATGTTGGGAAGCTGTAAGCATGAACTGAGGAGAGAGCTGGGAGGGACACATAGCTTCTCATTCCCTCACAATAGTAGCCACTTTAGTATAGGCATCTGTTGTGAGAGAAATTGCTGAAAGCTCTGCCTAATTCTGTTCATTGTCCTCTTGGTCTAAACCCCATCCTCAAACATTCTGCTCTCCCAGTCTCTGCTCTTCCTTACAGTTTTCCCCATAGTTGCTAGAAGCTTTTCATAAGGATACATCAGCAGATTGGCTTCAGTATCAGCAACAGATTTCCCTTTCTATCACAGGAAGTGTCCTAATATGTTCTGTAAAATTTTAAGTTTCACCTTAAACAAACTAAAGTTTTTAACCCATTACTTTCCTGAAATATTATTCCAGAACTTATTGTTCTAATAAATGGGAACCCCCTCTTACTACCCAACCCAGCTTCACTTATAAGCACTTTATAACTGTTTTTTCTTTCTCCAACACTGTTCTGTATCTTAAATATAATCCTTGATGGGTCTCCACCTTGAATGTCTTCATTAACAGAGTTATATCCTTTTGTAGTTTTCGTTTTATTAGTGTGTACTACCCACATCTGCCAGTGTCTTCTAACAAAGCATCCACAATGATGACAAGACCAGCTGCTCACCTCCATCTGTGTTCCACTCAATTTGCCTTCCATGAATATGGCTGATAAAATACCCCACATGAAGTCCCAGAAGTATGTCAAGTGATAAATCCTGGAACACATTTGGTGTTTTCACACATGCATGAGCTAGGGCTTCACAAACTTCTTCTGATCAACCAGCATGCAAGATATTTTTCCTTAGAGTTAATTTCTAGTTGATGAACACCCAGCTGACAGAACTTCTGCTGCAAATTATTAGTCCTTATAAGCATCCCCCATTGCACTTTGTGCTACTGAATTTCATCCTAGTTATATTATTTATATCCTCATGATCATCCAGTTTCTCATATTTAGTCCACTACTTTTTTCTCGTGGTAATAACTCCAAAATATTTTCCATCAGCAAATTTCATTAGCACATTTGTACATTTTGTGTCATTCTTGAATTGACTATTAATATCAGCCTCAAACCAATTCCTGAGGAACCTCACCGTATTTTTTTTTACTTGTTCTCTGCTTCTTATAAATATTCTCAGGTACTTATATGGTCCTTATGACTCCAGGTGCATGAGTTCCTGAAATGCTATTAAAAACTCTGTGCAGCAATTAAGTCTTTCTAGTTTATAGGTCTGTAAATTTCAGGAACACTGTGTTACAGTGTTACACAGAAATCATACCACAGCAACACTTATAGAGATCAATGGATCAATTTAGGTAAGAATTGAAGTTAAAATACATTGAAAGTATCATGTATCAGCTTAATCATCAACTTTTGATGCTCCTGGAAGGTCACACAGGGCCAAAGAGGGGCTAAGCCAATGACAAGGGCACAAGAGTCTCGAGCTAACATCCTGTTAATTGCTGTACTGCAGCAACTAAAACATGATGAAAACACCTGGTTACAATTTCTGTCTTCCAGGAACTACTCACCACATCTACCTTTTCTTTTCTTCTTTCTACATGGGTGGAACGTTGGGAGAACTTCTTGAATCCTAGCTGATAACTGATACTCTCTACATCAGGCCACTATGTATCAGAAAAGCCTCTCACCTTAGCTCTCTAGAGCTGTCAGGTTTGGTTTAGGTACAACTCAAACATCTCATGACTAGTCCAAGATTTGTGCTTGAAAATTTTATTACTTCATCTCCTCTGCCTGTTAAGTTCACAAGCAAAGCTTACATCAATGACAGATCAGATGGGGCCAAGCCCAGCACAATCTTGGAACATGAGGTCACCACAAGCCTTCCTTCTGTGGGGAATCCCAACAGTGCTGGGTGCTGAGCAAGATTCTGCCAGGAACAGCAGACAGAGCTTATGTTCTTGGCAGGAGTCAGTTCTATATATATGTATATATAGACACAGCATTGCTATGTTTATCTTCAAAAGAGGTTTCAGAATCTTCCCTGTCACAGCAGCAAGTGTCCTTGCCACAATTAGACATCAGAACAATCCCCAAAGCCATTGAATAATCCATAGTTTCTCCCAGAAGCTGAACTAAGAAAGCAACAATAAGAAACATTTTTTTTACCTTTGGACATTTTTCACAGAAAACTTAATGTTGCTTCTTGTCTAGAAGATGTAAAGTCTTCCTACACAGATATATATGATCACGTTTTCTTTTTGCACTTTCTGTCCATCTGCAGTTACAGTTTTGCTACCCACATTCAAGGGGAGGATCATATTTCAAAACACCTGGTTAAGACCTTTCTTGGTGTCTTGCTATGGAATCTCCTCCAACACATCTCTTTTTTCAAAGAAACAGTGTCACACATCAGAACATACACTATTTCACACCATCATACTCAAAAAACATGCAGTGAGATGTTTCAGTAATTTATCACTCTCAAATTATCTCCTAATCTTGCTCTCAGAAGGAGATGACCTTGAGCAAAGATTACTACCAGAGGGAAAAATTCTATCATCAAAAAAAAAAGTAAAAAAATGAGAAAACTAATTTTATGGAGAGACAGCACTGAGATATTCCTATCCAACCCTTCCTGCGTAATTTAACATATGTTTATAACCACTTCTTGGCAAATGCAAAAAATGAGAAGAAAAGATTTAGAATTCAGTAGGAGGCATCCTGCATTAAGTCAAAGAGGCATTTCAGAAGCCTGGGCTGACAAAGAGCAGCTTACATCATCAGATTAAGGAACAGCAATGGAAACTATAGGGTCATGCTTTACACTGATCCAACAGGTCAGGCATTTAGGATAAACTGTCAAACTTTGCAATGGTCTCCCTCCTTCTCCACCAACAAGATTTTAAGGCAGCCCACAGTTAGACAAAAATCCACACCTCTTTTCTAGGGTCTTCTTATCTCTTTGCACTCAATTTGCATCCTCCATTTTTTAACTTGTATTAGCTTCAAGTCAAAACTAGAGGCAATATGCAGAAAACTCTCACCTCAAGTTTCCTTGCTTTTGAAGAATCTGAAGCAAGTTAAACCGAGATTCTGAGTCTGATTTTTGCAGAAACAGCTCTTCTCCATCTCCAGTTTTCTTGTCACTTTTTTTTGGTAACCTCTCCTTAGAAGGAGTTTTCACTGAGTCAGAGAGCTTTGGCTTGTCTTTCACCTGGGTGTCCAGAAGAGAGCAAACACTTCTATCAACCTCTTCATTTTCATCTTCATCCATCTCCTCTGCCTCCTCACCTTCCATGTCTGACTTGAGGGACAGCTTTGTTGGTTCTGATGTGCCTGTAGTAGAGGAGAAAACACTTATGTTGGTTAAGGAAAAAAAAAAAGCAGAGAGGACTGTTCTACTATTTATACCCTTTGGTTTACCTCAAAACTCTTTTCTGCTAGGATAGACCACCATTTCAGAAAAGCATCTTAAGTATGACTGTTCTATATATTCTTCCTGTCTTTTTGCTTGTGCATCAAACAGTTAAGAAGCCCATTTTCCCAGTATTACAGGATACGGACCAAGATTCTTATAAATGGAAAAAAGAATGCCCACAAAATCAAAGAGGCAAAGACATGTTCCTATATTTTATCCTGATTCTTACATACTTACTGACATATATACATCCATACTTGATATATATATATATACACACACACATTTTTGTATGTTGTGTGTCAAATAAAACAAAATACAAAATCTAAACTTCCACATATGTCAACAAGGATCATGTACCTTAACACAGCAGCAAAAACTATCTTATAACATCCCGTCTCTCCTACTGCAGTCAGTTTCATATAGCTATTAGAAAGAGTTTAAAGGCAGGAACAGTCACTTGGGGGATCATCCACCTGTGTATCCTTTTAAGTTTTTCTAACATCAGCTTGGATAAAGATGTCTCTTCCCAACAGCTTAAGAGTCACAGCTGTCTAGGAGAACCAGTCTGAAAACTCCCATCTTTCTCTGAAAAGCTGAGGAATTACAGAGGCACACATACTGTTTAATTCTTTACCCAAAATGCAACAAGCTCATCTCCAAGTAAGTACTGATTACCTTTACTCATATACACAGGGGTGTGGAAAGGTGGGAATGAAATTCAAGGCACTAAACACACAAGAAGCTCAGAACTAAAGTGAAGTGAAAACTATTAATATTTGAAACCAAACAGCTTCATTCACATGCAGTTGAAATGAAAAAGTCCTTTGCTTGCTAGTGTTTAACTAGCTGCTCCTGTAAAACTCCAGCCATGCATACCCGATGCTCTTGTCTGTGCTGCTCGAGCCTTGCCATGGTATCGCCGACGGTTCCGTAGCTCCAGCGAAACGAGCTTTCTCTCATAGAAGAGAGCATGAGAGTCCACAGCTTCCATCGTCATGTCCGGCCTTCCATTGACACCTGCTCTGGGAAGCACAGTACAGACATATCCCTCAGTCTCCCTTTGTCTTTCTCTCCCTGATGATACAAAAGACCTAGTAGATCAAACTTTTTCAAGAAACATTCTTCCTGATACAGGGAAGAAATATTTACCATCAGTCTAACTCTGTTCAACTTAAGCTGTAAATGTTTGAAGAGAGTCTTGTATGTACTTCACAGAACATCATCTTTCAAAGCCCCAAGATACATCCACATAGTGTCACACTTTCATGACTGAGCAGCATCTGCCCATCATTCAACAGCTCAGGGCACAATTAACAGAGGAAATTACAAGAGTACAAAACAACGAAGGGGAATGGAAAGAGAGAACATTGACATATATCCAGCTGTCTGAACCATTTATGTAGACAGCTTGTTCTTCACAGATATAAGAATTTCAACATCATAAAAGTGGAAAATGCCAAGCTTTCTACAAGTTCTACCTAAGTCAAGGGATGAGGAGCCCTGCCAGATTCCTTAAGGGAAACATACAAAAGTAACAGCACTCTGCCAGTGCACAAAGATCCAGAAAAGTGGTCCCTATGATATAAGTGGAAACAAGTACAGAAAATGCTTATTTTTTTAATTTATCTTTTTCAATCTAACAAAGTGAATATATGAGTATATGAAGAACAAAACCCTCGTGTATTACAAGATCCTTTGAGAGAGCTCAGTGATGAGGCTTATCAATATGGCAGGAATACTAAAGCAAGAAGCCTATGAGGAGAAATTTCAAGGTCCAATGAAAACGTCAACTCTCTACACATGGGTATATTCTTTTCCCACTGTATTTATGTTTCTAAAATTATTTTCATGGGTTTCAGGTACAAAAGGTGTTGACTCACAACTTGAAAGATGAAGCTAAGGAAATCTAAATTTAGAATAAATCCTACAAAGCACAAATTATTTAATTAAGAAGCTATTTACCGGGATCTCCCTGTGATGAACTCCCTTTTCATCTTGCCCCTACAAAGAGAAAAAGGTCAAAAATTACTCTCCATACTGGATCAGCCTTGATTAAAAAGCCTCCCTAGTCTTTCACATGTACAATGAAAGACCATATTTACAGAATTACTTGTGAGTTCTATCTTAAAGGAGAAAAAAAAAAGGGCTCCAAAAGAGGAGCCCTGAGCAGCTGTACAAAAACTGATGCTTGCATTTGTCTGGCTCAAGCTGGAGAAGACATCACTTAGAACATCCCTGAATGTACAAAGACAAAATAAAAATTGTACAGTACTGAAGCAGGAAGAACTTCTGTAAATATAGTCTCCTTCCTCAGCCACCTTGTCTTTACTTGGTAGTTACTTCATAGCAGATTTCAAATTTGCACAAGTAGAATTTTGAAAAAGAAGGGCATTAAATATGCAGTCAAAGACACTGCATACAACTCTCAGTAGAAGCTCAGCTAGTGGCATGAACTGTCATTTCTACCCAATCACAACCCAGAAAAAGAATAATCAAACCATGATTGCACGGGTCAAGACATAGGGATACTAAAATGCTGGAGAATCAATTTCAGGGCTTACTTTATATGAAGGCAAGCTTTAATGTGACTTGAAATTTGAAACAAAACATAAGCCAGGACCACCTATAATCCCTTCACAGAGAAACCTAAGTGCTTGAAGTTTTTTCATGTCTAAAGTAATATTAGTACTCCAACAATGCCCATGCCTTTTGTGTGTTATCCTTTTTGCCCCGGTTTCAGAAGAGCAATACAAACATATGAGCAACAGTCATTGCCACACCAGAGAAGAGATGCACACTTATCACCACCTGTGTAAATCCCAGATTTGTGTTTATAATATTGGATAAGTGAAGAATCAATCCTTTTTGTATTGTTTGTGTCCCCAAACAAAGAAACTTTTTCTACCTGTCCTTAAACAGACGTGTAGCCAGCATGTAATTCATCGTTGTCTTGTGCTCTAGAAAAGATCTAGGTTAAAAAAAAATAAATAAAAAAATCAGGATTAACAAGACAGAACTCAACTCAATGAAAGGCAGCATAATACAGGAATAAATGACCTCTAAAAGAACATCCCAGAAGTGGATTCAGACAACATGCTGCACCACAACAAAAAAGACAAAAGGAGGAGAGCTATCATTTCTCAGCTGAAGTTCCTGGTGATGCAAGAGACAGAGAAAACATTACAGACCAGAAAAACAAACGTAGGAAAATGTAATATGGTATAACTTTCAGAATGGGTGAGTCCTATATGGTGTTTATGGCCTAATGACAAAAGTAGACCATATGCAGCTTAAGGATGTAAAAGTAGCTAGCAAAAAATCTGAGAGGAAGACACTTTTATTCTAACAGAAAAGCAATACCAGAAATAATGTCCAACAGCTTTCCATGGGGTGGTTATGCAAAGCAGCAGCTGATAAAAAAACAAGGGATCAGAAAAAAGAATATTCAACACTAAAATAAATTTTGCCAAAATTGTCAATACATCTTTTTGAATGCCAAGATAGCCGATCTGCACATATCTAACACAGAATATCCCCCAACATGGGGCATCAGTGCCATCCTATCAGATTTCTATTCTTACCCATAAAGGTCCCATGTTAATGGGGTAGGGAATATCCGGATGAAGCCTCCTCTCCGTTCATATTCCTCTTTCACTCGCCGAAGAACTTTGATCTGATTTTAAAAAAAAATATAGAATAGCCAGCAAAACAGATAACAATGAAAAATTTACCTTCCAAAAATCTCTGAATTCCAGAAAACAAGACAAAACAATTCAGTCCTGCAAATAGACTGGGTAGATAATGATATCCTTAAGGAATTTTGCCTTGCATTTAAATTCTGAAAGAGTCTATCACTGCCTCAAGCACATCTCTGCTTGGCATGATTGAGGGCAAGGGCAATACCAGCAGTAAAACTCAAATTCTGTTTCAGATATTATACTTCTTCTGTCGTATTTTTCATTCACATGCACTTGCTCTTTGTTGAGAAAATAACCCGACACACTGCATGAAAGCCAAGGTAAATAAAAGCTATTTAATAAAATAAATAAATGCCTCCTTACCTCCTCCATGGTGAGGCCTAGCACAGAGCTGCTGTGCCTTCCTGTTGCTTTTTCCCTCCCTAAGGGCATCGAGCCTTTAACTTCAGCATCGCTGGCAGACAGAGGACGGGTACGCTGTAGAGACAGTGTGAATCTGATTTTTTTTCCCCCTCTCTCAATTTTCATATTAAGAAAAATTCAAATTCCAGGACCCCATTCCCACCAGGATGTATACTCCAGAGCACTACAGCCAGAATTCACAATTCCACACCCCAACTCTTGAAGAGCCCCCACTCCAGATGTCACTAAGTGTGAGTATTCAGATTCTTAGGTTATAGCACAGGAGGCACAATTCAGACATGCAAACTCCCAATATTTACATCCCTGGCCCCTTCCAGAAAAACAGAAAACATACCAAAAGCTGCAAAGTCAGAATGTCATACAGGAAAATCCTCACCCAAGGGGCATCAGAGTCAGTATTCACAGGACCCAAACAGACTTGGATTCACACATCAACGGTACCAGAACCATGATTCTCTACTCTAGCTGTGTTGCTACACTAAAACACCAGAACTGTAACTCCCTGGTGAGATAAATGTTGCAGGGCATCTTTTGTTAATAGATTGCTGAATGGCAACTTGCTACTTCTCACACTTAACAGATACATCCTGCAGATGTACACAGTTACATCGTGCAAATTTGCAAAAATATGCAAATTTTTAAAATAAGAAAAGCAATAATTTGCAGACAGTGTCACTAAGCTTATTTTTAACCTGATAGGCAGTCCTGGCCAATTCTAACAAAAGGACAGGAATTCAAAATGTATTCAAACCATCAGGATTATAAAATTTTACAATCCAAGCAAGACAGAAATCTTTGAACTTGTTCGCAAGTACATTTAAGATGGTCTTAGGCTCAGTTTAGATAAACTACCTCTGTAAAAACAGCACTAAGAGAGCCTATTGAGAGGGTCTAAATCATTTATACTAAATTCAAAGTTTCTTTTAGCTCTATACTGAGCAAAGAATGCACAGCGAGCCTTAATCTAGAAAGAAGAGAAAAACATGACAGAAACCTTAACGTGGATAAGTCCAGGGGAATATTCCATACTGCTCAGATACAAAAAAAATCCATGGCAAGATCAGGATGCATCTTTATTTGTAAAGACTATGGGAATTGAATTCCATTCTCTCCGTTTCATTAGAAATGGCAAGCAGCTATTCAGAATCTGTAGATGAAGCAACAGCAAAAGCAACAGGCATTGCACTAGAATAGGTTATACTGCAATGATTGGCACAGAAAAATCCAAAGATAAAACAGACATAGCAGGTACCAGCTGAAACATTTTTTTAAGCCTAACTAAAACTGATTAAAAAGAAAAAAGACAATCTGGATGAGAAGGCAGGAGACACAAACATCTGCAGAAGAAATAAAAATGCCAGCAATAAAACAGGTTTGCTTGATGCTGTAAATGGCAGTAAGTTGAAATACTTTTAGTCTTTCTAAGCTTTCTTCCATTTCAAATCCACTGCTCAAAAACTTTGCTTAACAACTTTCTCTAAAATCTTCTCTTAAAAACCATTTCCTGCCACTACCGTAACAATCCATCATCATGTGAGAACTGCTGCTCAAAGAGAGTATTACAGGAAATTCTTCATCCTATTAAATTGTCTGCTTTACTAAGGAAACACTTCTATGAAATCATCTCCATTGTCTCAATATATATGATTTCATTGATTACAAACAGTAAATGTATGTCTAGGTATTGGCAGCTCTGGCTCCTCCCTGAGAACAAAACTACATTGGTGTCAAAATACTAGAGAAAACTCTGTCTTTGCTGGACTTCCTGCAGAAACAGTTTTTTCCATACTTCACTACAGAATATCTGGCTGTAGCACAGAAACATCTCCAGCTTCACTAAGATCTTGTTTCCTCTTTACCCAGCTTATCTATAAAAGTATAGATAAATCCAAGCACTCTGGTATATCTCCAAGTTCTACAAGTATCCGTAGTTCTCAAATTATTATTCTAATTTAATAAGCACTGACAGCAGCTGGCACAAAGATCCTTCTCTACAAAAAGACTTTCCTCTGAGCCTCAGCTAAACTTACTCAGAATGACAAAAAGCAGTGAATAGACTGAATTAGGTTCTCAGATGATTCCGTCTGTCCTACATTCCCTTCCTGATAGGGAAACCCCATTAAAAAAAAAAAAATATTCCCACTACATTTGTGCAGGAAGCCCAGCAGCAAAATAATGCCTAACATGTCCCCACTTGTAGGGCCACCTGAATTTTGTCTGCATAAATTTCCTGTGCTTACCTTATCATTCAGACTTGAAGCCTTAAAAACTTTGAGAGATTTGATCCAGCCAACCTTGATTCTCAGCACACTTCACCTACTTTTTCTTTAAGCTAGAAGTGATGTAAATATTTTTTCAACAATTGCTTCTGCCACATGGAAACACGCTGGTGCCATCTCCTCATGTTGACTTCCATCTCACCCCCTCGCCCTTGCCCCAGGCCACTCTAACTCTAAAATATATTTGGGGACTAATTATGCCAAAACCATTGTACACAGTAACATTTGAAGCTGTAGCCCTTATACAGGTGATGGGAGCTGAAGGGTACTTACTGATCTGCTGTTTGCTGTTTGTGACTGTGCAGACACAGAACGCTGCAAGAGACACACAAAGAGAATAAAAATCTTGTGTTCTCCAAGACACTATAATCCCTGCCCAAGCTGTTGAGGACTGGCAAGTACATTAAACAAAACAGTGTAAGCAAAGGGTGGTGAGGCACTGGAACATGTTGGTCAGAGAAGCTATGGATGCCTCAACCCTGGAACTGTTCAAAGACAGCTGGATGGGGCTTGGAACAACCTGCTCTAATGGCAGGTGTCCCTGTCCATTGCAATAGGGTTGGAATTTGATAATCTTTAATCTTTGATAATCTTTGGTACTTTCCAATCTAAACCATTCTAGGATTCTATGATAACTGAAGTCCAGAGATAAAGCTAACCTCTTGTATCACCTCAGTTCTGATCTTCCTCATATGCTGCACATATATATCCTGTCTCCGTTCCAAACACAGCACTCATTCTAACCTCAGATGTGCTTAACTGTGCAGAATGCATCTGGACATATGGTTTTCAAAAGCACACTGAATTCAACTGTGATGACCAAAATTTATATTTTTGTAAAATAAGTCACCCATATAAAAACATTTAATATCTATGCATCAAGGAGAAACAGATGCTTTCATGTAAAATTGTTCATAGAACAGAGGGGGATGGAAGTAAAAATCCCATAATTTTGCAAGTAATTTCATTTAAATATCTCAACAATATTCCAGTTCTTGTGAAGAAACAAGATACTATTTAACATTATAACACAGGTGTAGAAACACCAAAATGTCAAGAAGTACCCTGTATTACTTATCTGTTATCAGGCCTACAAGTAAAACCAGTTAAAGGACAGGGACAGGTTCAAAAGAAAACAATCATCATTGGAATTTAGACTTTTCTTGCCATCAGTGGTATTCAGGCTGTCTTCCTCCTCTCCAACACCCATGAGGAGCAAATGGTGTAAGAAAGGATTCTCAGGAGACTTATCTATCATTTCTAGCTGTACTACTGACAAGTTCTTCTTTACAGTTGGTCTATTCAAAACAGATCAAGGTCCCTCCACTGCTTCCAGTTAATTGAAAGAGCAACCCAAATCAACAAGAAGTTAAAAGGAAGCAGCTAAATTGTCCATTTCCCTAGAGGGTGAAATGCTCAAAGAGTCAAACCAAAGAAATTGCACAGGAAACCTGCAGTCCAGTCTGACAAAACTCAGGAAAAAAAAAGTAACCATCTCAAGACTGTTATTCAAGAGAACTCTCAAGAGCACTGGTACCAACAGCTCTTTTCCAAGCAGCAACTTCTACAATGATTAAAAATGGCCAATGTGAAGGATCAAAACTTAAGACATCATGAAGGAGGTAGGAAAAAACAAAAGAGATTATATACACCCTTTGCAAAAGAGAATTGGAACAGTATAAAAAAATTCAAAAATCTGAGATAAAATATATGCAGCAAAGAATAGGCTAAAACATTCTGGGACCATGGAAAGATCTAAACACCTATTTAGCCATGGGATTTCCACTAAGGTACTTAAGAAAAAAATGCTGTAAAACTTTATCACTGGATTAGAAACCTGTTCCTGTTAAACATAGGTTAGAGGAAACACCCTAATCTCATTTCATAACCAACGCACTGTCATACAAATCTTTGCACTTTTGCACTTTTCAACTAGACAGCCTTACATCTCTTTGTGGGTATTTTTTAAGTAAAAAAAAGTTGAAAGCCTCCTTAAAATTCATTGCTTTACAACAGCCTCATTTTCTGAGACTGTCTTGTATAATTTTGTCAAATCACCAGGATCTGATCACATTACTCTAAGAAAGAAGGGTTTTATTTGGAATGGTTCCTAATTTATCTCATGTACCTTTTGTCTGCTACAAAGAGCACCTACACAGTCAGAGGAACCCATATTTAAAGTGCTATTCTATCTGTCTTAGTTTCAGACTCAGACATGCATCCTAAAGATACTCAAATCCCATCTTACCAGCTATTCACCCCTCTCAGAGTGACTAAAGACTGAGTCCTACAAGAGACAATACTGCAATTTCTGTGAGTTTTCCCTATACCAAAATGGACAGTGTCTTGATACACTGTCACTGAACAAAACTGTTCCTAATGTTGTCATTCCCTAACTTGAGCTACACAGCCATGTTGCATGTCCATCACAGCACCATCAGCTGCAGAGATGTCAGAGAACACCGTCTGCCTATTTGCCTGAGGAGAAAGGAGCTGAAAGTCCAAGTGACATAACACATCTCCCTGGCTTTTGTGAATGCTCCATTTCCACAGATATTTATGGAAACTGTTTCATAGACAAAAAGACAGAGAACAACTGCCCTTCAACATTACAGTGCTGAGAAAGCACTACCTCAACAGAAAAGGCAAGGGGCAGCCACAGCAAGCCACATGAGGCCTCAAACCAGTGATCCATGGGAAAGAAAGTGAGATTCCAAAAGAGAATGGCAAAGAAGCCTTAAACTCCAAATCCAAGAACTTGTTCACCTGGAAGGAGGTCTTGGAGACATTCATAAAGCTCCAGGGTTCTGGAAGCTTGTTGTCCACAACAAAACCAAATGGTTGAACAGCCCAGAACTCAGGTATATCCCCTGAGTCTCTGAGAACCATAGAATGGTTTGGGTTGGAAAGACCTTAAAGGTCATCTAGATCCAACTCCCCTACCATGGGCAGGGATGCTTCCACTAGACAAGGGTGCTCAGAGCCTCATCCAGCCTGGTCTTGAACACCTCCAGGGATACAGAGTCCACAAACTCTTTGGACATGTTTCAGTGCCTCACCACTCCCACAGATACAAATTTCATCTTCTGTAGTTATGTTAGGAATCCAGATAATCTTGCTCCCTGCCTCTCACACCTGTGAGTCAAATTCAGTGTGAATGACTTTCTCCTGTGCTCCTCAGCCAGGGCTTGTAAAAGTCACTTACCTGCAGCTTCTGGTAGGGATTTCTTCTGACAGATTCAGACGAATGATAAATGGCCCGGCTTGACCGCTGGCCTGGATCCCGGCATACAAAGCCTACAGACACCAAGAGCCACATGAGAACTTTAGGAGAGACAAACCCTGAAATATAAATCTAGCATTCCTGTTTACACTCTTAGTCCATACATGACCTTTTTGTCCCTGCCCAAGGACCAATAAGGATGCTTTTCTTTTTTTATACTTTGTTTTGTTTAATCTTAAACTGTAATTGCATTACATTTTTTGAATAAAAACTCTGCTTCAAGACCAAGTACTTAAAATCAATAAATGGGTTATAAATAGCAGCACAGAGATAGACTTGGTTTTTTAAACAGCTGAGCAGAGTACCTGATGACAATTCTATTTCTTTCACTATTGAGGCAAATTGCATCAAGCAACTAAATCGAGATGCAAGGGACACTGTGCTCTAGACAGTACTCCAATTCTAATAACCCAACCAAAACCCACACATTCAACCTAAAAAAAATGCATGAATACGAACTCTGAAAGCTAAAGAGAGAGCAGTGTCTTCAAATACCAAATTAGACCCTTAAAACCACCTAAGCATCACAAACAGACAATTATTCTAAAGTTGAAATGTCCATATATCACTTTTCAATGCTAAATACAGCTGCTCTCCTTAAACTAGACTTTACATCTATTATACTGATCTAGTAATATGCAGGTCATAAATCTACCTTTTCCTGGTTTTAAACGAGGAAAAGATTGAAGGATTTTTGTTGTTTCACTCACCTACAAGAGTGAACATATCTGACAGCATGCTAGCTTTGATCTTCAGGTCCAAAGGAGCATCACTGTCCCCACATGCAACAGAGGATAACAGGAATTATTTGTCTGGCATTAAATGAGAGGAATGCATTAGTATTCAATATATCTCCTAATATAATTTTTTTGCCTTCTTAAAACAGGCAAAAACAAGAAGAAAATTAGTTGATTTTCACATATATAGGCAAAGATCAGAGAGCAATGGATTAATCTGTTTATCCTTTTTCCACATCTTTTAGTGTCCTAATGTAAACACATACAGCTTTGTTTAAACTCTCCTTAGGACTAGAAACATTTTCTTTGAAAGTATGTATGTTACATTTCATGAAGTAGGCAAAAGTTGATGTTGTAGAATTCTTAGAAACCACACTTAACTATGCCTCTTCCACATAAAATCATAGCTGAGAGACCTACAAAAATAAATCCTCCATTTCCATTAGAGCATGAGGGTCAGCATAAGGGCCAAGGCAACACTTACTCTTCAGAATTTTTCTGATCAAGAGTATTAGACTGAGCCCAAAACCTCCTCCACGTACTCAAGTAAAGGGTAACTGATTGAACTCTGCTTGGACTCCAAAATCTTAAAGCTTCTATCAGCCAAGAAGATTGAAATCCAACACAATAGTCTGACAGAGCTCCAAAATTTATTTATGATGAGAGATTATGAAGCGTTAACAATGATGACAGAAGAGAAATAATTAAAAAGTAAATGGAATCCCAACTGTGCTCTTTCAAAATCTATTGCTGCAATAGTTTGTTTATCCAAAGGAAAAAAGCAAATTAGTACTCTCTCTGCCAATCAGCTGTGGAACAAAATCTGCAGACATCATGCCCTCCTAGGACCACAAGTTTCAAGGACAACCATCTCCAGCAACAGGCACTGCCTCATATTAAACTGGGAATCACTTACCAGGCCAATGATGGGGACAGATTCACTTCCAACAGCCAGGGTTTCAGAGTGTCATCAATAAGGACATCAAAACCATATAGCTCTGAAAACACAGCAGACACTAAGTTCACCTTACTGCATCTTTAAGCACTCAGGTAAGATCCAACATTAGTCTCTACCAGGTCATTTCTTTCTAAACTATATATGTTAAATCCAGTAAACTGTCTAGGGATGAACAAATAATAACATTCCTCAAGTGGCAATTTTCACTTCCTCAGAATCAAACTTAAATATATTCTGCCTGAGTGGGGAAAGAGGGGAACTAAAATATTAGGAAAGTATTATATAGAAAAATAAAAAACTCTTTACTGCCCACAAGCTGTATTTCACACAGAACTCTACTACTTGCTTTCACATAGAATTGATACAAGCATAGCAGGTTCAATCTACTTCTTCCATTGGATCCTGGAAACAATAAAACTTCGTTCTCCTTTCCACTTTTTAATCCCTTTATTCATTGCTCCAGTCAGCTAGAGAAAATCTTGCTTCCTACAAGCATCAGCTTCTTTTCAATGATTCCTGTATGGTTTCTGCAATATCCCCATGGGGTTACAGCAGACTTCTCCTCAGCAATTCCATCTACATGGACAACCTTCCGTAACTTTTTAGCTTATTGACAGCTTGTCACTTTGCAGCAAACCACCACAGAAATATTTTTTCCTTAGTTTCTAAAACATTCATAACATATTACATCTGCTAGATATGTTCTGCTCTACACAGGTCAGATTGAAGCCAGCTTCCCATTCCAAATCTGATTTACTATTTCACTCTCTATACACGTTCTCTCGTTTGGAAAGAGTTACAAGAAGGATGCTCCACAAAGATGACTGTAAATCAGAAGTTGGCATTAATGCAACTTCTTCCAGCATTAAGAAATAGACTTAATCATCAGGGCAACTTAAGCAATTTTTTTTTAAAACCACCACAAAACAGGGTACTGGCAGAGAAGGATTTTCATGGAATTAACCAGTTCCCTAGTGCCTGAAATAAGAGCAGGAGAACTTTGCCATGTTTCTTTCCTTGAATTCTGGCCTTGGCCTTTTGTTGCCTGCCTGACGTTGATGCTGGCTCTGGGGAGCTGGACCGCTTGACAAGATCCTCCTATGCAGACAGCTGTGCAAAAGCTCATCTAGCTCATAATGGGAAGTTAACAAGCTGGGGCAGGGGGGAGGCTTGGAAGAGGGGGAAATGGCAGAAGAGTAAGCATTGCCTGCTCACTCTTCTAGAGTCTGTAGCCAGACATTGAATGGGAAACAAAACAGCTGAGAGTTAAAGAGTTGGTTCACTCCAAAGAAAAGAGGCTGAATTACATTTTGCTCTCTTGCTCCCCAGACAGGAATGGCTGCAGTAGAAGGAAAAGAAGAAGGTAGAGATTGTAAGTGTAAACATTAGCAAAGCATTTTGACCAGGAGAAACTTATGATGACTTTAATACATTATTTCAAAACACAATCTCAGATTTGGTGAAGACCCATGACTATTAACAGCACAGAAAACTCAGCAGCTCATGCCCAAGGCAGAGAAGCAATGAGTGGGCCTGCAGCAGCTGCTGGTCTGCAACCTCCCAGTCAGGAAGCAGCACATTTTGTTTTGACTAGCTCCTGCTTCTTTGCTGCTGGCCATTCCCTTCCTTGGCCCCTCAGAGGCCTTTTTCTAGTATTTTGGCTCCTCTGACTTTGTCCTCCTCTCCCACACAATTCTCTTGCAAATTGCTTGCTCTTTAAAGCTCCATCTTTCCCACCCAGTTACTCATTCTGGCCACTTTTTCAAATACATGCGAAACCTTTCGACCTCAACTAGCCCTAACCATGCTGCTGGAGCTTCACATTCCTTTCCCTTGTGTCTGCCTTATTTATTAGGACAGTAAGTTCTTCAGGGTATCCCTGTTGACTCAGTCCCATTGTTAAACACTGATTCTAAAGCCACTTGCAATGACTTAGGGTCTCCTAGGAAGTCTCCACCGCTGCTCCATAATACCCCAAGTTTCATGTATTCTGAGCTGTATCTACAAGCCCTAGACAGATGTCTCTGCTACCTCAGGGCATCAGGAGCTATCCCTGTTCTGGCAATTGAATCAAGCCTCACAGATTCCACACAGGGCTTAGCAAAAAGATATGCTCAGCAATCAGAAGTTTACCTAGAAATATCTTGCTGGCCTTCTTTCACATTTAGAAAATGTACTTCCTAGATAAAACACAGTAGTCCCAGCACCCTTTCCACTGTGAAACTTCGCTACCACTTGAAAAAATAAATACATAGGCAGGACAAAGATGTGGAGTCACACAAGCATAAGATAATCAAAAGCATATCCTCTGCAATTACCAATTTCAGCAAGGCTGCCATTCCCCTCTGCAGAGAGAGCAAAGAGAACAACTGAAAGAGCAAAACATGCCTCACACTGTGACAATGGTAGGTTCAGGACAAGCCACCTAGTGCACCATTGTTACTAAGGAAGAACATAAGGAACAGATACCAAGTTTCCATAGGGCCTCCTCTGAAGAGGACTTCAATCTGTTGCTTCTTTAAGCTCACATTTCAGTGAGCACAGAAAATGTTGCTAACACTGGCTGCTGGCAAAAATACGTGCTGCACCCAGCTGCCTTCATTTCATACTGCACTAAACCACCCCATAGGGAGATTTTTCATTGTGCCTGAAAGCAGACCCTACTGCCTTTTGTACCCTACCCAGAAGTGCTTACTTCAGGAGGGAGAAAAATGCAGTCTGTAATCAGCTTGGGCATATGCAGCCCTATTGTACCTCCTGCTCCCACACTGAGATGTCATATCCCTGAAATAAGTGCAAAATCCGTCATCCTCTTAAAAGGCTCCAGAGGTAACCATGAACTCAGCTGGTGACCAGCTTCAGAACAGTGCAGTGATTTGGAGAGTTTCACCCTGCTCTCCTACGAAGTTACTTACTGGTTACAACTATTTTTACTAGGAGCTTAATTTTACATAAGGAATTATTAGCTAATCACAACAAAATAGAGGACTGAGATCACTTCGTTAACAACAGTGCATGAGCAAGGTAACAAAATCATGTAGTACTTGCAATGCTTCTGTGATGCACTTCTGAGAAACAAAACTGAGCACCCCAAGTCATTTGAAAACTGATTATTACTAGAATGCAGTAAATAGCCTCCATTACATGGCCAAAATGGAACTCACTACACTCTTCACATAAGTTGCCACCAGCACTCCATTTTGACATTAGAAAAAGGACCGTCCTGACCTAGCACTCTCTGGGCATGCACTGGTAGCAGGAATCAGCCTGTCTCACCAGTCTAAGAAAATTAAGAACCCATAAATAAATTTTCTTCCTTTAAATCCAGGAAACAAGTATATTACATATAAAGACACTTACTTGTGAAAAAACTGAAGGAGCACTGCAGTATGAAACTATTACAGAAATAAAGTGGGCAACCTCATATGGACAAATAAGTACTTGTGATTTAATTTTTAGGAAGAAAATGGCAATTGTACAGGAGTACTATTCCCTATAACAGCATTACAAGCACTAGAGTAGAATACAACTTAGTTATATTTTTTTAAAGTTTTCCAAACAATACCCATCTCTGCATCTCAATTTCAGATAAAGGTTTCTGAAATCTGAGATACTTTTCACATGATCAGCCCTCCCAGGACACACACTCAGTTTCATTGTTTACAGCTCAGAACAACAGGGGGAAAAAAAAAAAGGCTCTTGTCTAAGACTCTACATGCTGCCTTGAAATCTTCATTCCCAGTTTTCTCCTTCATGCTAACAGCTATGAACTGACCCGTTATGAACATTTCCAGCCAGAAAAACTGAATATTTACAACAAGGCTAGAAGTTGTACAACCAAAAAGTGTCAGAACAAGACACACAGATGACAAATGAACCACACAGCATGACTGGAAGTTCAAATCCTTGAGACAAGGACCACCACTTAATTGTGGGGGAAGGTGGCAGAGAGTACTGAGCTCTGGAAATGCCTAAGTCTCCCTAGGGAAGCAGTATGGCTCCTACTTAAGCTCTCTTTCCTGGGAAGCTCTTAATTTATGTTTACACTGAAATAAACGGAACAAAACAGTTTATTTGTGGGGGAGCATTCTGAGAGGGTGGTTAGTCCAGCCCTGGGGAGGCAGCAGGAAGTGGGATAACCTCAGAGCCAGGCCCAGCAGAAAGTACATCAGGAACATTAGTTTCCATATACACAACTCTAGAAACACAACTGAGGAAAGAAAAGGGAGAAGCCAAAAAAGAGGCAGCTAAAGTGGTTTTGATGTGTCTTTTTTTCAACTAGCCAATAAAGTGCCACTTCACTAAGACCATTATCTAACTCATAAATCCCCATGTAGAACCCGGTCCTTCAATTTCTAGCAAAGGCATCAGAGTCAGTCAGGAGAAACTATGGTGGGAGAGGCAGCTAATTTTGGGAGGTAACTAAACAACCTATCAGTCATGGCTCCTCAATTCCTGACCCCCAAATATCCAAAGATACATTTATGCTGGAGTATTGAAAGCTGCAGAATTGTCAATATCTAAGTGCAACTCAAGGATCACATAAATGGATTTAACCCGTCACAGCTAGTCTAAATGTAGGTTCCAATATCTAAACACAGGATAGCCTAAGCCAAGCTTAGGTTCAAGCACTGAGACTTCATCTTGGTGCAAGCATCCACACGAGTGAAGGACGGCTAGGAGCAGGAGGCCTCTTTAGGGAAGGTTGGGAAGCAGCCACTGGAAAGTGGGAGAAGGCACACTGTGGTACCAGCCACTGCTTTCTGGAGGCAATCCCAGCATGTGCTGGCAGCGAGCTCCGCAATCCTCTTGCCAGTGCATAGCTGAGCGTGGCTGCTGCCAGGAGCGGCCTCAGCCGCCGCAGCTCTCCCACCACACCACAGGCCCTCTGTCCCGCCGCACCACAGGCCATGCGCCCGGCACAGGCCGTGGTCCGTGGCACAGGCCATGCGCCCGCCGCGGCACAGGCCGTGTGTCCCGCCACAGCACAGGCCCTCCATCCCACTGCACCACAGGCCATGCGCCCGCCGCAGCACAGGCCCTCTGTCCCGCCGCACCACAGGCCATGTGCCCGCCGCACCACAGGCCCTCGGTCCCGCCGCACCACAGGCCATGCGCCTGCTGCGGCACAGGCCGTGTGTCCCGCCGCAGCACAGGCCCTCCATCCCACTGCACCACAGGCCATGTGCCCGCCGCAGCACAGGCCATGTGTCCCGCTGTGCCACGGGCCCTCCGTCCCGCCACCAATCCAGGTGGCCACACTGCACCAGCCACAGTGCAAAACTGCACGGCTCTGGAGAAAACAGCAAATGCACTAAAAATGTGCTTCATCACCCACAGCTATTCTCACTAGGGCACTAGGAAATCACCAGCTTTCCAGCACTTCCCCAAGTTCCCTTTCAAGCCCCTTTTCATCATCCTGTTTTCATTTTCCTGCACGAGACTCTGATCAGTGGCACACAGTGAACTAAGATTCAATGCCCCCTGCCCTCACTGATGTTTATACTGAGGAAAAAAATAAATAAAATAAAAACACCAAAATAGTGTCCAGCTCATATCTCTGTAGCACAACAAAGCTAGAAGATTCAAACAGCACTCAACACACAATCAAAGATGTCCCCCAGCATCTTACCAAAGCAGCTGCCACGATGTGAAAGAAAACTTTTACAAGCAGAGGCAATGGACAGCTCAGCAGAAACCAGAGTCTTGATAATCAGGTCCTCCACGCTGGCCATCAGTGCTGCAAGGAAGGGAGTGGGGGAGGAGGAAAAAGGAAAAAAGTAGATTGTGAGGTAACACATAATATCCAGAACGGCGTGAGAATGTGCATATGGAGATACACCTTTGTGAATCAAAGCACATGAGACCCTATGGATGGCAAAGCAATGATGCTTGAAAATCCATGCAAGCCTAAGTATATAGAGACGTGCATAAGTATCCTAGTGCAAAAAAATACTTACAAATGAGTATGATAATGATAAATGTGAGTATATGTACAGTGCAGGTAAGCAGAAACATATGGCAAACACATCAGCACAAGTCAGCTGGAGTCTGACCACTGCCCACTCAGAGTATTAGGAAGGATTAAACAAGAGTTAAAAAAGACTGGGTTAGTGAGATAAGCCCTCAAACTAGAGAATAAGCCATAGCATCAAGATATAAATTTTTTTCTTGAGAACTTTTATGAGAGAACTGTTCTGTGACACTGCACCTTCCTCTAAAGCATCTGTTTCCATACCAAAATTCATAAATCTTTTCAAAATTGTATGACTGGTGACTGACTGGTCCTGCTGACCTACAGATAACCCACAGTAAGAAAGCACTCTCCAGCTCCTGCTCTGTGAACAGAGCTCAGGAACAGGAGTCTAAGCAGACATAAGAAGCAAAAGGCAAGAAAAGATGCACATTAGACAGACCTGGATTCTACGCTGGACTTGGGATGAGTCATGTGATAGAAAGAACACCACATCAGTTTTGTTTTCAAGGACAAGCAATAGAGAAGTGAGAGAAGGCAGAAATGAACAAATACTGGAGTCCTAGTCTCAGAAGTTAGTAAGGATGAAAGGACAATCTTCCCCACCCTTCAAAGCAAATCCACACAGACATCTGGCAATCCGTGCTTCAAAGAGTATCTTCTAGACTGGACTTGACTGGAGAGTTTACTTTAGGTCTACAATTACTATTTCTCATGCTCAGATGATGACATGCAGAGACCTGAACAATTACAGAAAGAGCATGCAAGCAAACTCAGATGTGAACTTCTGTACCAGAAAACAACTAAGTGAAACCAACACAGCATGGAAACTTCCCAGCACACATAAACAACCCAGAGCATAAAAACCCTGCCAGCCCAGACAAGGCCAGCACTTTTCAGCCAGCATTCTGCCTCCCTATGACCAGAACCAGATGCATCAGAGAAAGGTGCAAGAAGTCTTGGAATGGATAGTTAAAGAAATCTGCTTGCATTACTCAGTAGTTTACTTAATTATTAAGAGTGCATATTTTATATTTGAGATTGGGGTGAAGCATAGAGATGTATCAATCTTAATAACTACATTCACAGCTTGCTGAACACGTGTGCTGCAAGAGATTGGACAACCATGCACACACGATGGAAAATAAATCTACTTCCATCTGAAAGTCAGATTTAAACTCCCTTCTCCAACATTCAAGTGCTCCTTGGCAACATTTGCAACATGGGCCATAGCTGCTATACTGATGTCTCAGTATCACAGGTAAATTATCCCTAAAAGGATATACCTGGATTCTACTCTGCAGATGCAGTTACTCCCAGCAGACCTGGCAAAGGTGTGGAAGAGGGAGCTATTTTATATGAAACACAGACTAAATGAAAACACTCAGCAAAAACCTGAGCCATGGAAAGATGACACCACATCCAAGAGTCATTCAAACTGGCACAGCTGTCCAGAGGTTGGTCACTCAGACTGAACAGGCCATGGGAGCAGTAGAGGGAGGGAAGCTTTTAGAAGGAATGGAATGACCTTAAGAAATGGGAAATGTAGGGAAAATATTAAGAAACACAGCCTGAGAAAGTCTCAGAATACTAGTTGCAAAAAGGAAGGGGTTATATCTTGTCTCTGGGGATAGGAAATAAATGCACAGCTCTAGTAAGGAATAATGCTTCCCTCCACCCTGCTCTGGTGCTAAATGGGACTCACTGGGGCTCTTCCCTGACTTCTTAGAATTCACACTAGTGAGATGATCAAGATCCAACAAAGAAATGAAAGAATAAGATTTTTACTGACCTGCAGTGTCTTTCCCCTCCTGTTTTAAGTACCTCAATATTGCACTCATGCTCCACTTGTTTCCATAATCCTCTACTTCAGGATCATCACAGCTAAAAACAAATAAAAGTAGGAGATTGAGTCTACTGGCCTACCTCTATGGATCAGCATTAGACCAACTTAGGTAAATTGACCCAACCTCTAAAGAACAATTTCCATTTTCCAGCCAAGTACCTGACATAATCTCCACTCTTCTTGTTGACACTGTAGTTGGTCAGATGCATGAATTGGTTTTTAATGTTCTTGGATGCCTGGTCATACCTCACTGTTGCAAATCTGTAAAGAGGAATAAAAATTCACAGTATTTCTTAAACAAGTGTCATTCTTGCTAGATACAACAAGCATGTCACTACAAATCACAGACTACCACACAGACTACTCAACAGCAACACCTAGGGAGAGAATGTATGTTATGAGACTTCACCAAATGCAAAATACAGTTTATCCTCAAAGGACACATCAAGCAAAAAAATAATGTCATAGTATATTAATACAATGTAATAGAATAGTTGCAGTTGGAAAGGACCTACAATAGTAATCTAGCCCAACTGCAATAATTTTCTTACACTATGTGTAATCCTGATTCAATACATATTTTAGGCCTCAGACTTTGAAGAAAAATAAATTTTAAAAAATTGAAGGCAGAATCCAGAGCATCTGGTAGGTAAAATAACCAGTATGAGCCACTGATAATCACCACAGCTTGTAACAATAAGCATGTTCCAGTTCAAAAAAACCCCAAACAAGAACAAAAGAAAAAATCAACAAAAGAAAAAACACCTTCACTCTGACAATCCTCCTGTACCGCAAGAACTGAAGATCCCAATGTCTCAAGAGATAAGAGGAGTAAGAAAAGATAAGGGGAGAGTCAAACTCATGCTATCCAAATAAACCTCAGCAAGAGGAAAAGTATATACCAAGGAGAGCAGGGTTAGCTGCATAAAAAGGGGAATAGATATGGGAGAAGCCTCAATGCAGGAAAAAAGGAGACAGGATTCAGGAAAAATGGAAGAGGGAGAAAAAGTTGGATCATCTGGTTATACAATGAAAATAATGTTCAGAAAAGAATGCATCCCCATTTTTTTTCATTAATAGTCATCTCTCTTCATCCTTCCCCCATTATTTCCCATAGTTCAGAAGAAGCTGAACTATACAAAGACAGCTAACAAGCTACACACACCAAAAAAAAAAAAAACCAAAAAAACCCAAAAAAACCAAACAAACAAAAAAAACCACAAAAAAACCCAAAAAAACCCCACCACACAAGCCTTCCTTCCCTTGCAAAGAACTGCCAAAAAAATCAAAGACCTTATTTCTCAGTTAAAATGCTACTACTGCCCTGACTTGGTAGCCATTTTGAGAAATACCTGTTAGCAAATCCATGAAAATGCTTAAACTTATCCTTAAACACACATATGGAAGCAGGGGGGAAAACAAACTCCCCCATGATATAACTAATTTTAAGTGGCAAGGTTAAAAGAGTGAAAAATATTTTGCACTATATTTTTCTCAGCTTTAGCTACATATGAAGTCAGAACAGCTGGCAACAAAAGCATTTGGAAGTTTGGATCCCCATTCCACATACTTCCACAGCTTAAAGTATTTGAATTTCTTTTCAGTTTAACTGTAAGTTTCCTGGATTTAGAATTTCTGTTTTGAAAATAGTGACAAAAGCCCTGTCATGTATTTTGTTCTTATTTATAATTTAATCATCTTCATCTTAACAATCATTTACTGGCAGCATACTAGAAGTATTTGTTGAAGTATAATTTCAGCCAGATCCTGGAAGATACTGAGTACAATCAGAAAGCCCTTCAAGTCTCCCTTGGTACTTCCAAGCAGAGGGCAATTAGGTTCACCATGCTTTTCATCTTATGCTTTTATTTTTTCATCCTTTAATATGAGAACAGGAACCCCTGGCAAACACAGACAACACTCTAAACAACAGTATTTCTGTATCTTTAAATGGTTGCATTAGCTTCCTTCTACAGAGATCATACTTAATTATTAGGTGGTCTGAGTTCCATGCTCAGAATTTTACATTTCCATGGGGACTGTCTATTCAAAAGATATTTCACTGTGTTCCAGAGCTCCCAGTACCTAAGCTTTCTCTTTTACTTGGATGCAATCATATTGAAGAACCTATGGGCAACTTCAGCACTGCACCAAAAACCTCAAAAACATTACATTACTCATATCTACTACCAAAAAAGCCCAAGCTTTAAATAACACAATCTCATGCTTAATACATTCACCCAGAGCTGGTTTGACCAGTCTCATGCTAAGTGCAAGCCTGCAAATGGAAAATGCAAGCTATTTCTAGAGCTTCTATCAATAGCCTCTGGATGTCAGAATAGTAACAGATCAGAAGTGCAATACTAGCAAACAGTCCACACTCCTTACACTTCTGTGTTTTGTACTTGCTTGAGATGGAAGAGTGTTACTACCTCTGAAATACCAGTCACAATTACCTTCAGTACTCTACAGTTCCACAGCTTTTCAGAGTATACCTTACTGTATCTTTCTTCCACTGTAGTAACTATGCTGCTCATCCACCACACTTGCTCTCTTCAGGAAGGACAAGAGACTTGCAGGCTACAGAATGTCTTGCTTCAGCAGAAATTTAACATTATTTTAGAGAAACCAAGGTCATAGGAAAAGGCCTTACAGTAATAATTAAAAATTGAAAAACAATACTTGTAAAATTTTCTAGGTGTTAACCTGAAATTAGAATACACCCTTGAGGAATCTTACAATCTTTCAGAAGATTACTTCATTTAAGTGCACCATTCTTTTCCAATTTCATTCTGGGCCACTACTAAGAATAGAATATATGTTATTTAAAAGATAAGGTCCAAGATCTTAAAAGCAATTCAAAAACTATATGCTAAGCAGGGACAGAAAATAAAGTGCAAGCCTCGTGTTCTCCTAGTAACAGAATTTACCACAAGCATATGCTGCAATATTCTGCATGAACTATTTTTCTAAACATTAAAGGCTTCATGCCCAGGTGTCTCACATTGCTATAATCCGGCCAAAGAGTGATGAAGGCACAAGCTCGTGAGTCCAGATCACCATCTGCCAGGACAGGACTGTTTCTGAGCCAAAGCATTACTCGTGGATGCTGCTATGTGGGAGCCTGCAATCAGACAGGAATCCAAGAGTACTCCTAAACCAGAGGCTGGACTGTCCACACGTGGAGGCCCACCTTCAGCCAAAAATAATATTTTATCAAGGGAAACTCATCTAAACACTACCTTCTGCTTACTAACACCATCTCTTCTTACTCTGCTTCAAGCAACTGTCATTTCCCCCCACTGTGATTTGCTCCTGTCCAAGCTCTGGACTACTCCATAGGCCTTGAAATGCAGAGACCCAACACACTTAATAGGCATTGCTGTTAAAATGTGTGTGGGCTAAGTGGTTCAACAACTAGATTCACACTGCTTTTAATTCTTACATAGAATTTTCCTGTAGGACTTGTCAAATGGAAAAAAAAAAAAAAAAACTAGGAAAAGGTAAAATTTTCCACTATTAGTCAGACAGGAAGGTTTTCTGCCACTTCAGTACATTCTTCTGTCCCCACTTCATCTAAACCAGCAGTTCTTCTTATTGTTAACAATGTGAAATATTATGCAGGTAGCCAAGAAAGGAATGGATGTCTGTTCTGTATCCACCATCAGAAGAGTATCAGCTCGACCGTGGCCTGAATACAGATTTGCTTTCTCTGTAACACAAGTTCTAACCATCAGTTTCCAAAGTTGAATGACTGAACTTTCTTTTACCTGCCAATGTACTTGGAAAGAGTGCAGGAGTAGAAGATGCAAGAGGAGTAGTCCTCTCTGACACCAACAACCTGGGTCATCTCTGAGATACGTATTACACAGAGGTAACACAGTTCATAGCAGCAAGAATATAGGAAGCACCTTCCCATGCCCTGATGTTATGCACTGCTTGTATTCACTGTTGAAAATTAACTGCAAGCAATACTAAAGATATTCACTTTCATTAACTTGTTTATCTGGCCTTAGTGACGCCCTGTTCTCTCAGAATCCTCCCCTTCTAATGAATCTTGTCCTTTTAAAGTCTGAGGAAAGGGCAAAGTTAAGAAAATTAAGGACACATTCTAACACAGTATACAAGAGAGTAGATTCCAAAAGCCTCTAAGCAGAAATATTATAGGAGAATTTCTACCCCAAAACTACAGCTGGAAATAGGAGAGGTTAAACTGAGGTGGACTGTGCATTGTTCAGTTTCCACGCTAACTGCTGCCTGTAATACAGCCTCCCAGGCAGAATCATATTGGGAACAGCCCTGGCAGCCTCCCTCCCTTTCACTGCAGCTTCTCTTTCCCCAGTAAGACAGAGGAGATACCCTTCATTTCTGAATTCAAAGCTTAGAATAGAGAAGTGATACTCACACATTGCACTGTTCTGATACATCTGCTCATGTCTCAGCTGGTCACAGCCAAGTCACAGGGCCATATTCCAGCTTGGGTGAAGGCAACAACCCATTCTCTATACCAGCAAATACACACTGCTACCTACTGCAGCTCACCTTCCTCAACAGCACATTTCCCTTCCCTCTGGCTGTACTTAGTCTTGGACCAGAGAGGAAGAAGAGCAATTAAAAGCAAGCAAAAGGGTGGCGCTCGCAGCAGCAGGTAGCCTGGGCAGCAAAAAAAGAAATTTAAGGGAAGAATCCTCACTAATTCCTTCAAACTCCAGAACTACTCTCAACCTCCAGACTAAGACTATAACATCTAGAGACATCCCAGCTCTCTGCCTCCCTGTCATGCTTCAGTTTCACCTTTGGTATTCAAATATCAACAGATTCCAGTCTTCCTTCCCTTTCTTGTAAGGGTTCATTAAAGCCCAGTAACACTTAAGCTTCACCTGCAATAGGTCACCTTCTTCTCAAGAGCCATGCAAGTTTTTTCCCTGCTCACCCAGCAGTCTGCAAAACATGTCAGAGCTCACACTGAAAAATCCCCAAATCCACCACACCAAACTTTGGCCCTTTACCCACATCCCTACACCACCTCAACCCAAACAACTACCCTTTTACTGTCACAGTTCCAGGCAAGACAGTACCCAAGGGACTGTACAACGCTCTTTGCCTTATCTCCAGAACTACTTCAGGAAATGCATTAACCACAAGGTAAAGTTTGCAAGCCATTTCAGAAACATGTAAACTGGATCATTAAATATTTACAGAAGATGTTACATGGTTTTGCATGAATCTGACAGCTCCGGAATGCTTATTTGAGGCATCTAGTCAGAGCCTGGGAAAGGAAGAGGAGAAGGGAAAAGACTCTGGAGTGGGAAGAAGGAAAGAATAGTTAATCCCTCTTCTCTCAAATGAGTCCTACAAAAAAAACACACATTATGATAGACTTTTCCATGACTGCACAGAGAGTTCCTGCATAAATGTCCTGGAAATAATCAGTGTAATGCTTTTACACGCATGCTCCTCACGTTTTATGCTTGGAGTCACTTTCCCTCATTCCTCCCCATGCATTAGACTTTTATCTTCCCTGTTAGTCTATTAGCTGCCACTTTGTTTAGGGAATATAGTTCCCTTACAGAACAAGACAGAAAATAGAACTCTAAAGACCATCACAATACCCCTATCTCCAACATTAATATGTTTCACAGCATCCTCCTGATATGTTAGTTAGCCATCAAGTATGAACAGGAGCTAAAGCTTGTAATGGAATTACTAAACATAAAAAGGAGTTTTGGTGACACCTCTGTGATGGCAGTTTCTCTAATCAAAGCTGAATAAAATTACTCCAACAGTTCTATGTTAAAGAATAAGATCCAGAAGCAGTTTTACCAGATGTCTGGAGGAACAGGGGGGAAAATAAAGACTTTTTTAAATCTTTTCACAACAAGTTTGAATGCTTTCAATTTATGCATTGCACAATTTTGAACCTTCAGAGCACAAGAAAACACCGTGACGATAACCAAGCACTGGCACTGGTTGCCCAGAGAGGTTGTGGAGTCTCTCTCCTTGGAGATACTCAAAAGCCATCTGGACACAGTCCTGGGCAACCTGACCTAGATGGCCCCACTTGAACAGGGGGTTGGACCAGATCCCTTCCAATCTCAGCTAGTTTGTGATTTGGTGAAACTCTCATTTTCTGTTTCTCACATTCTCTAGTTTCTCATTGCTCAGACTGTCAGCAGCTTTAACAACTGAGCTGACCAGCTTTAACAACTGCTTAGTAGCCTGTCTGTTAAGAACAACAGTAGGGCCATGTAGTTATATACCTCAGTGATTCAGTAGTTACTCACCTCAGTGATCTGAATCCAATTATCTTAATTAAAAAGCAAGGAAGCAACATACAGCCTTCTGGCTTGATGGTCTATCCACTGGCCTGAAGCCCAGCAGGTACATCAAGTGAATAACTACTGCTCCACAGCTTCTGCATGGAGCAATGTCTACTGAAGTGGCTGCAGCCAGATCCCAGGTGTCCATGCAGAAATAAATGAGTTGCACTCCCTAAGGAGCAGAGACTGCTGGGCAGGGGTTACTGCAAGTGGGATGGGGCTGCTGCAGCTGGCTCAGCCAGCTCTGGCCTAAGCACAGCCTGTGAGCTAATGTGAATTCCTTGGCTCAAAGCAAATACCTGAATTCTTTGGAAACCACAGGAATCCAGCACAGAAATGGTGAATATCCCAGAGGAGCCAGTGCCAATTAGGAAGCCAGGCTACTGAAGGAAGGGTGTCACAAGGCTGAGTGGAGTGAGCTCAGGTGGCAGCATGGCAGCTAGTGGCAGTGCTGTGAAGCCCAGCAGTCTAACCCCAGAGCAAACCCTTGTGTCCCACTGGAAAGTCTCCCCAAGCTACTGCTTCTTGGGCCTTTTGCACAAATGTCTGGGTTTCAGCTCAGTTTTGCTTATTCTTTTTCTCTAATCTATTTTTCAAATTCAGTGTAAATCTGAAGGACAAGTTCCTGATCCTTCCAGCTATTTAAGTTCAGAAATGGGGCTATCTAAATGTGGTTTAGGAGAAAAAGTACTCTATTGAGAAGTCTCCCCAAAAGAAGGAGCCATTTCACTATGAATTCCCCACACTATGTGTCAAGCCCTCATCATGCCTGTAGGCACCAAGCTAGAGAGGTCTACCTTATTTTTAATGTGTACTAGAAAATTGTTCAGCACACTCTTCAATCCAACAGGAGGATCTTAAGTCACCAAGTGCCGCTTTATGTGTAACGCACAGCTTCAGTCTCGTTTCAAGCCTCAAGAAAGAGGGAAAAAATCCCCATCCCACTCCACTCCCTCCAAACAGATCACTGAATATCTCCAAATTAATCTATTAGCAGCGTTCCTTCTAGATGTCCACCAGGCACAAAACATGCAAGGAGTTTTGATAGAGTCCAAGGGAGGCATGACTAGAAAAACTGTATTGTAACAAAAAATAAAAACAGAGCACGTTCACTGATACCACTCTTAATAACTCTCCAGAAGTCTGATAGTTGACTCTGTTCACTTGAGGCTCTGCCCCCTTATACAGCTTATTCCACATGGAGTGGGATGGAAATAGCTAGAAAAGGAACCTACTCAACACCAGTGCTTCCTAAGTTCTACTCGGTATTCTTTCAGAGGATAAACAGAAAAAACAAAACAAAACAAGAAAACCCCAAAATCAAAACAAAAACAACAAAAAAACCCACAAACAAACAAACAAAAAAACCCTCAGAAAACAAAAAAAAAAAAAATACCCCAACACAAACATCTTTAAGTCGTTCTCTTCCTGAAAAACTGCATTTAAAAAAACATTAATAAAAAAAGAGAGAGAGAACTTCGGCCAGGGCAAACCAAATAGTTATTTAGTACTTCCAGCACAACAGCTGAAGGCTTTGTTACACACATCTGGGTACATACCCTTCCTATCTCCTTCAGATGAAATTTGGAAAGGGAAATGGAAGGTACAAAAATCCACAATCTCTGACTTCTCCTCAGCTCTGAAGCCTCAAATTCCACTCTAGATCATGTCATGACAAGTCTAACTGTGCCAGAAGAAACAAGGCCTAAGGAAATATCTAGTCAAATATCACAAATATTTTTTATACCAAGTCTGTTCCTTGTAAAGATCATTACATCTTATGGTTTCCTCAGAGCACTCCTTTTCTGGTAGAGGCCACCAAGTTTACTGAAACAGTCAGGTTCCTCTTGGAATATGCAAAGCATAACAGAGAGGAACATGACCTTTCAGATAGACTAAGAAAATGGAAAAAATATTAAAACACCAAGCTAGGTCATCCTTACTACACTTCAGAGACTATCTGCCTTCAGAAAGCAAATTCAAAACATGGAAGTCACCACAGAGCACCACAGCACTAGCTGAGGTTCCAAAACCAGATTGCTTTGTTCTGATGGTATTTTTCACCTTAGATTGCTTCTATACCACCTTTGATTCCAGACCCTGACATACCACCCAGTTGTCTGCTAGAAGTTGTTTCTACCCTTAAGCAGCATGGGGTTTTTCTTCCTAAAGCAAAGTGTTAAAAACAACTTCTACTTCCCAAGGTTAAAACATTTCCCTCCCCCTGCAGAGCTAAACTTTTATCCCTTTAAACCAAAGCATTACATTATGTGAGGCAATACAATGCTCGCTTCCCAGCACATAACTCACAATGTAAAATGAATGGCAAAACAGCTAAATAGGAAGCCATAATCCAGTAACTCCAGATTCTTTACCTCTCACCAACTGAATCTGCAAATGCAGCGTATGGAGAAAATGCAAATTGCTACAACTAAAGACCACTAGTGCCATCTGGAGGCCACACAGAACAGCCCACCTAAAGTTCTATCAGCCTCTGCTCACCTTGAGCATTGTCCTCCAGAGAGCTTGCCAGCACTTGCAGCATGAACATATCAGCTCTGTGGCCACCACAGGTGGGAAAAAGCTTAAGTGTAATTAAAGATACGTCTGCAATAAACTTACAGCTATCATGTGAAAGCATTCAAGTCTTTAGCCATAGCTGACACTTCAGCTGAAGCTGCTCAGTGGGCAGCTGAAGTTTAGTAACAGAACCAGAGCTACTCTCCAGAGCCCAGAGTTATCTCCCTTGGAAGAGAGATAACAGCTCATTATTTTCATTTCCTCTACACCTCTTCCATAGCTTTACTGGTAGAATGGACCATACCCAAAGGAGCATTAAGATACCTAGTGCCACATTTAGTATCCATGTACTATCTACCTCTCAAACAAAGCTGAAAGCACAGGATGCAATTTGAAAGAAAGGAAAGTGATACTGGGGTGTCCTGTAGATATATGTTCCACTTATGTGTGTTGACACCACGTGCATCAGATTTGATTATAGTTTAAACAAATAGAATCTAAACACACATAAAACTGCTAAGGATTTCAGAAAACTGAAAAGTGATTTGCAAGTATTGATACCAGATGGGCATTGAGAAGACAGGCATGGAAGACTGAGAGTCCAGAACTGTTGAGACTAATGTTTCTGAACAAATACCTAGATGTGTACTTCCACACTCTTACCCTCAAGCAAAATATATTACTCTACTAGTAAAAATGCCCAGTTATCCCAGGAGTAGAACACTTGTGTTTATACAGATGAACTTTTCCAGAAGTAAACTCCTTTGTTGCAAGATCAGCAGAACCACCTTTAAGATATCAATGATGGTGCAACTCCTGTCTTTGAAAGCCTGCTATGCAGTGCCCATTCTGAGAACATGCTGGAATTCTATGCTATTTTATTTCCCTCTTCACTTTCCAAAAACATGCAATATTAGCAACTAACAATTTAGCTGCCAGTTCCCAAGAGAAAAGTCTTGCATGACTAGCTCCCTTTCTAAAGTGAATATAGTTATTAAGCTTTCCACTTCCAAAGATGAGCTTCCCCTTTCTGCTTCCTTTTAGGGAAAAAATGTGTTCACATTATCTTTGCAGGCAGAGGCACATCACAACACACCTGAAGGGTGTTCATCGATTTAATAGATGTTTCTTGTGGGATTATTATTTATGTATTCTTTGGGATTCATTATTCTCGTGGGATAAAGATAATTTGGATTCAGTAGCAAGATAATTTGGATTCAGTAGCTACCCAAGTCAGAGCCATGTCAGGCATGAACCCTAGAGATATTCTGAATACATCAGATGTTCTTGTAAGAAAGATACAGCATTGCTTAAAACTGCACTGAAGACAGTCGTGTGGTGTTTTTTTCCTCAAACATCAACTACTACAGCTAAAATTCTGATCTGTTGGTAATTCAGAGGGGTGATTGCTCCAAATCTATTAGTTACTACAGACAAAATATTTTGCTAAATTTCTGGGACAAAGAAAAACTGGTATTTTTTGTAGATGAGTATTGATTCCAGGGAATGTTAAGTCTTTCATGACTTACATGCAAAGGAAAATTGTTATCTTGCAGGGTAAAAACAGTGAACTAGCCTAAAAACACTTAGTAGAGACTGCAGAAAATACAAATGCTGACCTAAAATTTAGAAGTGTCATTGGAATGAGTCACTGATCTCATTTATTAACAGGTCTCCAACTACATTTTTCTTAGGATAAATTTGAGAAAGCTTGGATTCCCTTCCCCTTGGAGAATGGAGAAGAGGCACAACGTTATCAACAATCCCAAGTTTCAAGAAGAACTCAGCCTTGAGAATGAACATGCCAATGACGATCTGTTTGGCCATTCAACCCTTGAGAGTTGAAGACTTGCTCTATTAATTATACATAAAAACAATAAAATCCCTCACTCAAGATCCTATAATCTTTATGAAGAAACCTGATGGGAGACAGCATGATGAAGTATCACCAATTTAAACTCAGCAGAATTCCCTAACTGGCACTTTCCTCATTTTACTATTGTTTCAGAAGTAGAGGCAAGTCAAGAAATGTCTGGATGACCGAGTGCATGTACACTGAAAAACAAAGCCTTCTCCCATACCTGGCCAATCCTTCCTCGTAGAGATAGGCAACAAGTGGATCATAGGATGTAACCAGAACATAGAGACGCACGTCGAACTTGAAATCTGAAATACAGTTGTCAAGAGTCAGTGACTGTAAGTTCTTTCAGACATCATAACTAGCTCAGGAATTTCAACAGACTCTGAGAGCAATAAACCATTATCTGCTGCTGACACAGGTGCCTGAAGCTATCCCAGTTGAAAAGCTTCCAGGTTGTAATGAATCCTCTAGTTACATTTGTCCGATGCTAGACCAAGCTAGACCACTCAATTATTCCACTTAACTCCTGCAAAGGTTGCAGAGATTCTCAGATGCAGGGTTGGGGAAAGGGAGAAAAGCAATTCCTAAGCACACTCACCATCTATGAGCAAGGGATTGCTGATATAACGAGACACCAAGGTGTTGTCTTCCACTACAATTTGGTTTGGCTGCAGAAGAACAGAGAATTTAAGAGTGAAAAACAGAAGATGTAAGGAATAAGAAGAAATTAGATCAAATCACCATTTTTTCCTGCCCTTCCCTCCTAAAGCCACCCTGTACCAAATAAGTCTGTCTGGGGAAGGAAGAAATAAAACCAAAATGAAAAAACATAACTGTCAGTTACAAGACATTTAAGGTAATTAGATCCTAAAGAAAAGTCTAGGAATGATTATATTGCCAAAAAAACCTGCTCAATGAATTTTCCAGTAAAATACTCAGAGTAGCATACAGATTTAACAGCCACAGAACAAAAATGTAAAATAGGCAGAGAAAAAAGTGCCCACATCTAAAAAGTAACTGTTACTCTGTTTGCTTCTCAAGGGTTTAACCAAACACATGGAGAAGGGGTTTAGAAGACCCAGGATGGAGTATGTAATCACATTTGGTGGGAAAGTCACAAGTGAAGAAAATGATTCCACTTGTGATCTTTATAACTACATCCTGGGCTGGTATCCAACTTTTTGCCTACCTTCTACTGACTCTCAGTTCACAGCAGGAGCTTCTGTAGCCAAAAGAAGCTACACATGTAGGTAAGAACAGAAAGCTCCAACTATGACAAATACACACTGCAAAGTTATGGGATCTGTTGAAAAAGCTTTGACTTTTAGCTGTATGCAAGGCTCTTTTGTAACCAGTTTCTTGCACAACACTTTCTTGCCTCCAGTTTGCAAAAGAGGCAAGAGAATCACAGGATTCTGCCTTTATTCAATTTTGCATCTATTCAGCCACAACACTAGCATCACAAGCAGAAAACCTAAGCATATAAAATGCTTATACAGAATATGAGAGAACAAGCTCAACTTCCCTCAGAATGTCACACTAAAGTGACACGCTCTTCTATATGGATCAGGGAAATGCAAAGGTTTGTTATTTTTGGAGGGGTTATTGTTGTTTTCAAAACCTTTTCTGATGAGATTCTGAAAGACACTCTTTTAATGGCATCACACTGAAGAAAACTGACCTGTGGGCCAAACTAGCTGCAGTGTTTCTTGAACAGAAATACACAAAGGGATATTGGTCCCAGAAGGGTATTTTCCCCAGGTCATGGCCAACTGCCATGTGAGCCTGAGCTCATTCCTCCCTTTCAAGCAAAGAAAAAACTGAGTGTAGCTCTGGAAATACTTACCTCATACACTTGGCGAATTGCTCCCTTATTTTATGGGAAATGATCCAAGTAGAGAACAGATGAGGCAGCATGACCCCTTCAGTGCAGGGAAGGCAAAAGGGGTTTGAATGAGTGAAAACAAAATGACTCAACAGTCATTTTGCTGCTGAGCATATTTATTGGAATCCCCTCATGTGTTTGGCTCCAGCTCAGATGTATTTGTTACCTATGACAACCTAACTCCCTGCAAAGCCCACAGAGAGCAAAAGACACTAAAACCTGCACATTGATTTCCAAAACTATCCCCATTACACCTCAGGAAGGACACACTGGCTTTAGGTAACATAGCTTTAAGATTGATACACTTCCTACTCTATCAAGATTCATTTAAACTGGTCTTTTCCGTGGGGAAGTGGGAGAGGAGGGGTCTGTTTGAGGACTGTTTAGGTCACACAGAGAAACAACTAAGGAGAGCTCTGGAAATTTCCACAAGGTCAGCCTACTGTCAGCCACAAAGAGGGTATGAATCAGCACAGCTTCCCAAACTGTCAGGGAGTATAAACTTGCTCCTAATAAGCTAAGACTTGAAGGTAGATTGCAAGATGAGCACAGCATACAAAGAGACAGACTGCTTTCAGTTACACAGCACAGGCCCAGGCAGGTCTTCCAAGCTGCTCAGGGCTGTTGAACTGCTCACCAATATACAGCCAAAATCGAGAAAGGCCAGTGTCCAGTTAAATGCCTCCATGCCTCTTGCCTGGAAGCTGACATAGTTTCATAGTGTTACTGAAGAACAGTCCCTTTAGTGAACACTTACATTGTTTACCAGGTAGACACCTCGACCTCTGGAAGAGGCCACAGGCTTCACTATCCATGGGCCTCTGTCCTTAGAATAGGTATCTGGTTAAAAGAAAACAGCACAAGTCTGCAACATTTTCCATTTTGCTTATTAACAGAGAAACAAGAATCAAGAATGTTGCCTACGGTAAAGGCTTTAGAGAAGCCCACAAGTAGATCAAAGTCTGCTTTTTCAATGTGCTATTTCACCCCTTTGAATCACTGCAATTATAACAGTCTCTCCCTGAAGCCCTCCTGTGGCTCCAAGAGATTCATTCTTCTGCCCTCTGCCTGCTTTTGGCACCTCTCATTTCAGTACTCCCAGGCATTAGGCAGGGATATTGTGAAGCTGATCATCAACAACACTGTGCACATAAAAACTCCTCTATTTCGGAATCGTAAACCCACATCAGCTTTTTGAGAACTTGCACAGGCATGTTATAAACAGCAGAGTAGAAATTACATAAAGAAATCATGTGGACCTTTTCTACTGTCTTCCCAGCTTCCTCTAATTTTGCTGCCTTGACCACCAGCATGATCAAAAGGCTGGGTTATTAAAAATAATTCCCTTCCCCCCACATCCCATTATTTTGTTTTATGTCTGGGCATCACCAGCCATTCACTTACTGCAGAAGTCCTGGTACTCAGTTGGGAGGATGAAAGTCTGAGGTAAGATATGGAATGTCTTGAACCCATGGGCCAGCTGCATTCGACAGACATTCTTGTACAGTCTGTCCTTTCGTGTCAGTTCATATGACCTGGGTCCCAAAACAAAAGACTGTACCTGTTTTTTCCCCAACATTACAGCAACCCTTTGCCCTAGCAACTGAAGTATCTGTAGCTTTGTCAGATGTCTAAACCTTAACTTGCAACTACTCACAAGCTTTACTGCCTCTACTTTATGGCTGTATTAATATCATTTGTGGCACTTCCTGCAATTCCCAAGACAGACTGAAGCACAGCAATCTGTTATAATGCTGGTTACAATTTAGCTGGGGACATAGGGCTATCCCTCTAACTAAAAACTCAAAGTCACAAATAATTTATCATCAAATTAAGAAAAAAAAATTAAAAATCCAATATTTGGGCTACAGACAAGCATTTTAATTTATATACTATTCCCCAGAAACCCCAAAGGCCATTAAGAATGAAGACAGCACATGGCACTGGCCCAGTCTGTTGGGATTTTACAGTACCGTGTGTACTCTATTTTTGAGGGTGGTATCTATGTTCAGATTTTTGCAAATCATCACAGAGATGTTCAACAAAACATGGTATCAAGGCCTTACCTAGGGAAATGATTGACTTTCTGAACATCTGTAAGGGTACGCAGCAAGCAGGGCTTCAAGTGTGATCCTGTCCACATGAGATTATAATCGCTGCTATTAGGGTGAGCCTAAAAAGTAACAAAAAACACCACACGCAAAACTAATGAAAAGTTCCCTAGATCAAAGCAACTCTAGTTTAAGACAGCCTCCTCTATTATCTCTAATATAAGGGCAACTCCAGCCAAACTGCTGCCCTAAGGTATTCCCATGCTGGGAAAAAAAACATGTCAAATTTTTCTAAACTAAGTTGTGAGACTTATTTTCATAGACAGTTTAAACACAGTTTGCAAAGCATTTAAATATCTTCAGGCAACTTGTCAAATCAATTCCTTATGTTGCTGTTATTCTGAAAAAAAAATCAACCCTATATATCTCTCAAATTGTCAATAGCTGCATACAGGACACACTTTAGAGCAAGAAGGCACTAGAAGAGAAGTGTGAAATACTACATCAGTATTTCAGAGAGCTTGTAAAGGCTGAGAAATTAAATCCTTCAGATAGTCCCAAGGGTGTGATGCTTTAAAAGCAAAAAGAGAAAAAGCACATGACCAGCATTCCTTTTCCCCTATTTCTGAAGGCTTAATGGGTTCTCCTTTGAGAGTGCAAAATGACGTATTTTCAGCCCGACTAGCAGAGTGCATGAAAAGACAAAACCAAAAACCTCAAGGGGAGGCCACAGCAACTTCCTGGTTCTAACACTGCTGAGTTAACAAAAAAAACAAAAAAAACAAAAAAAAAACCAAACAAAC
The DNA here is from genome assembly GCA_030060385.1 of Muscicapa striata striata. NCBI lineage: Eukaryota > Metazoa > Chordata > Aves > Passeriformes > Muscicapidae > Muscicapa > Muscicapa striata. Next base: position 5,136,093 of record JAREIS010000106.1, on the reverse strand, counting down.
AAACAAAAAAACCCCCACAAAAACATTATAATCCCCTCCCAGCCCAGCACAAAGTCAGAGCACAGGTTGGTTGCACTCACCTCATGGAATCCATGAGCACTCAGAATGTTCCGAACCAGCCGGCTGTCTGTTCGCACAATCTTATAAGACATGTGGAAGCGCTCTGTGAAGAGGCAGAGACACAGGATTAGAGTCTGCACCTGGAAGAATAAACCAAAGCCACTCATGCTACCAAAGAAAAGGACTCAAACACTACAGCTGCAATTAATTCACAGAGAGTAGTAGCACATAACAGGCAAAGGGAGATAGGAAATGCCAACACCAGCATCACTGAACTGACTTACGTCAATCCTTGGCTATAATAGTAGCATCACAGAACTCCATCACATAAAAATAAAGCACAGGACAGCCTAACAAATACCCAGATTATTTTTTCAAAAACATTCCATTATATAGACCGCTTTATAACACTCCAAACATGATTTCAGTTTTCTTCTCTATTCAATATTGGTATTCCCAGCAAAAAGTAATCATGTCTAATGCCCCTCATTGACATGGCTAGCTTATGTAATCACTTTTCAGATCATGAAAGCCCAAAATAAAGAACTGAATTTTTGTTTACATCTTATTCACCTGTACCAATCTTCCAACAAATAACTGCAAATACAGTAAGAAATAAAGTAAACAGTACAAGAAAATAAAATTATAAACTCACTATGCAAGTAGAAAGTCATAAAAACAAAGGCAGTAAGCAGTCCTGGAGGTATAAGATAAACCAAAAGCAAGTAGCAAGACTAGAGGTCAGTTGTAATACAAAAGGATGTGGCAATCCACAAAAGAGTTCAAGAGACAGTAGAAAAAGAAATTGCAATGCTAGAATACAGAACTGCCTAGAAAAGGCAGTTTACAAATTTATTCAAACTCAGAATAAAAAGGTGAAGATTAGATTAAACTTCAGGAAATACATTCTACCAACAAAAGTAAGCCAAAAAAGCAAGCAGTATAATCAGGAACAAGACAAAGCTAGAAGAAATTTAATAAGTTGCACTATTCAGCAGTAAACTTCTTAAACCCTGTGAGAAAAAGCAGAAGAGACCCACGCTCCAGTAAAAATGTGAGTTACCATTACCATCAGCTTCTGGCAACATCCAAGTATGTTTTTAACTCACATGAAAAGGATCAGGAGTTTCTACATATAAATTACCTTCTCCACCCCTTACCCCAATGAGCCAGAAGCATTTCTGCTTGGATAGGATATTAGAAACAAAAGCACCAATTACCTAAGAAAGGAAAAAGCAAGAGAAGAAGTGTCAGCACCTTCACAAAAAGCAGCTGAGTACATCTTAGCTTTTTTCCAACTCAGCACATCCAGAACAAGCTCCCAGCTGTACACACCCACAAATACTAACTTTTCAAATCCAAAGTGACTGTCTGTAACAACCCAGCCTCTTTAGAGGCTCTCCCTTATTTGACACTAGACGGGTTTGGCCTCCCAACTCATGCACTGCCAGCAACCATTTTCTTTATGGCCTTCTCAATGTTGTAAGGCTGTAGACTCATATTTGTTACTACAGCTTATTACTGTTCAACTGTGGGGCTGGCTGCCCTATTTCCCAGTGAAATGCTCTCCAATGATTGATTTTAAGGTTTTAGCTATGGTGAACTTGTATTTTGGTTCTAAGTTATAGCATGTCCTCCAAGTTCAATGTACAAGCAGACAGTTCCAACTCAAAATACATCAGGGCCCAGTGGAGGGACAGACACTTATCATATCCAAAGACATTATAAGCATTCACCAATGGATTAAGCATTTCTGAATGTCTCAGGGATCAGATACTAGAGAGGATTCTAACTTCTTTCCTACCATGTCCTCTTCTTACCACAAAGTGAACATCAGGTAAGAGATTTTTACCTGATGCCTTCAAACCAAAAGCTGGCACATAGTAGCACCCACCTCCAATTAGACGGAGGTAGCTGTCCTTAGTCAGAATGGCTTCAGCATGAAACACCAAGACAGGAACCCGTCTGCAGCCACCACCAGTCCACTTGATACACGGATGATCCCTGAAATGACAAGACAGTCAGTATAAGCAACTGCTGAACCTCATATATACAGCAGTTAGTTACAATAACAATACAGGAATTCAACATAGTTACCCACCTCGCCTGTGGACAGAACACAGGCAAAGACATTGGGGAAAATAGTGGAAGATTAGTGAGAGGGACAGTAAACATGCCTAAGTGACATACAGCTTGGGTGTAGAAAAATACATGTGACATTCTAACAGTTGTCTATCTTTGTGTGTTTCACAAGTAGAACATCTGAAGTCAGACACTACAGCACTGCAATAGACTTCAAGGCACTCTATCGAACATGCTTGAGATTCCTGCCCTATGGTGGGAAAGGTCAAAGCACAGCAGTAAAATACCCCTGCAAGAATGCCTGAAAAACAGGTGTGAGCAGAAGCTTCAGTGATCCTCTAGCAAGGACCAAGCTCCACAGTGCCTGCATTTCTGCTTGCATGCTTCTGAAGCTGCCTTGAGGATCCCACAGTGAGCAAGGTAACGAAAAGAAATTTATTCTTTGCATTTCAGACACAGTTTTGTGCTTTTATCCAAGCCCTGCCTGTGCTGACTCAACATACACACATGCTAGGCATCTGTAGTGATTCCAGGTTGTACCCTGGCTAAATGCCAGGCACCCACCAAAGCTGCTCCCATCATTCCAAATTTACCAAAAGACTCATGAGTTATGGGCAGGGAGGGACCACTCACCAAATACAGTCACAGGCTAAAGAGACTCAACTTGTGGAAACTAATTGAACTTACTACCAATCAAAATCAAAGCAGGATAATAAGAAGTAAATAAGATCTTAAAAACATCTTCCCCCCACCCCTCCCTCCTTCCCAGGCTTAACTTTATCCCTGAATCGCTACCTCCTTCCCCTCAGTAGTGCAGGGAGATGTGGAATGGGGGTTATACCCAGTTCATCACATGCTGTTTCTGCCATTGTTTTCTCCTCAGGGAGAGTCCATACCCTGCTGCAGCATGGGGTCCCTCCCACAGCAGACAGTCCTCCATAAACTTCTCCAATGTGAATCCTGTCCATGGGCTTCATGAACTGCTCCAGCATGCATCCCTTTCCATAGGGTGCAGTAGTTAAAGAAAAGGCTGCTCCAGCCTGGGTCCCCCACAGAGTTACAAGTCCTGTCAGCAAATCTGCTCCAGGGTAGGCTCCTCTCTCCATGTGTCTGGAGGTACCTCCCAGGAGCCAGTTCCAGCACAGGCTTTCCATGAGATCCCAGCCCTCTTTTGGGCATACACTTGCTTCAGTGCAGGCTCCTCCACAAGCTGTAGGTGCATCTCTGCATCCTCACAGATCTTCATAGACTGCAGGGGCACCATGAAGACCTCACCATGGTCTTCAACACAGGCTGCAGGGAATCCCATCTCTGGCACCTGGAGCACCTCCTTGCTCTGTGACCTTGGTGGCTGCAGAGCTCTTCCTGTCACATATTCTCACTCCTCTCTTCTCTGAGCACTACTACCCCCATGCAGTAACTTTTTTTCTCATCATAGATATTTTATAACAGTGATGTTTCTACCATCGTTCCTAGGCTCCATCTTCACCAGTGGTGGGTCCATATTGGAGCATTGGTTCTGTCAGACAAGGAGGAAGCTTCTAGCAACTTCTCAGAATCCATCCCTGTAGCCCTCCTACTACCAAAACCTGGTCACACAACTGCAACACAGCACCCTTAGTACTCAGCCATAAAAGCAATCTTCCAGATCACCCTCTTTTCAAGTTGCTCTTGCCAGTCTAAGTTTTGTTTAATCCTCTTTAGGTCTGTATTTATTTTAGTGGGTATAATTTAGGAGAGGCCTCATGAGCTTTAACAGCTACAGTTCTCTGAACTTGTAGCCTGAAAACAAGATCTATAATTCATGATGAACCACAATTGCTGGTATCCACACAATGAGACCTTGCAATGCAGGTTCCAGTCTCCAATTTTAGAACTGCAGATCAGAGTAGTCTGCCTGACTGTAATACTGGAACCTGAAGTGCCCAAAAAAAAGCACTAATGCAGAGTTTGAGAGACTAGAACAGACTTGGCTCAAAGCAATGGTAAAAGCTGTGTATTCTTCTCTTTTAATTCCTGTCAGATACAGTGGAATGCAAGGCCAGAATTCAAGAACAATGCCTTCCAGTGCACCACTTAAGCTACAGGCTCTGAGATGCAGTGATCAGTTCTGTACAAAAAAAAAAAAAAGACTACACTGGGAAATATCATCTACTCAGAGGAACTAAGGACACACCAAAAAAATTAGGATCTGTTATATCAAATTCTAGAATCACACAAAGAAGACCTGTCAACCTCCCTAGGCAAATAAAACTCAGGCTGTTTATTACCATTGCACAAAGAAATTAAAAACATGGAAAAGTTAACAGAAAACAGACTGTGGGGTTGGAGAGAATTATCTACAGTAACAAGAAGAAATACAGTACTCTACAGTAACAAGACTGATAGAGATATACAAAAGCATTTGTCTACAGAATATGAAAGATCATTGTCTGCCAAAAGTTTGGAGAAGCTACACAAGACAAAACACCTCCAACACTTAGAACAAAGGAACAGAGATAGAAGGGCAACCTTCTGATGCTAGGACAAGGGCTCTTAAGGGTAGCCTTGGTCCTCTTAACAAAGTTACTATTGTTATTACCCAGACAAATTAACTTCACAGCACTCCCACCTGCTTCTGCTACCTCTAAAAAATTTTTTTCAAAAATCTGCATCTGGGGTATAATTAGCTATTCAGACTGGAAGGGACCCAAGAAGCTTCCAGAATTTACACTACAGGCCAGAGCCTTATGTAAGTGGAAAACGAGCTGAGGCAACAGGACAGGAGTTTATACTAAGCCTGTCCTGAGGATTTGCAGCAAGGCTCAATCCTCCAGGTGACAGTCATTCATTCCTAGCATAACCCCCGGTCACTTGATGCAGACATACTCTTACAGTCACTTTCTAGGTGAAGTTAGTTCTGGACCTTTCCATCCATGAGGATCAAGCAAATCCAAGCCAACCACTTGCTATGAAGCAACGTTCCTCTAAATGTCTTAAGTCCCTGTAGTCTGCAACTGGGCACTCAGAGACAGTGTGCACCCAAAGTAACCCTAACAGGACACAGCAAAGTAGGTCCAGGTGAAACAAAAGTGATTCTGCTACGGGAAAGAATAAGGAAGCAATTCCTTCACAAGCAAAGCTAAAAGAAGTTACTAAACAAAGATGGAACAAGCATTATGACTTGTTACTAGTAAGAAATATCAGGTCTAGTAGTTGAGTTATCAAAAGACAGTTTTATAAAAAGGACATAAAACATTGCATATGAATCTACTGTACAGCAGATTTCTAATCTCTGCAGCAATAAAAGCTAAAAAAAAAAACACACACAAAAACCAAAAACCCACACATGCCAGAAAAGAAAAAAAAAAAGGGACAGATACGAACATGACAAAGAAATCCATGAAACTATGGACTTCAGAGCAGCCAAAGAAAAGCTGCACATCCAACCCTGATGAATGTGGTGGTGTTTCAGGCTGCAGATGTAGGTAGCCTGCCCATAGGCTTGAGGCCCAAACAAACCATCTTCCACTTCACAGGTAGGGAGGTAAGAAGGTAAGGAATGTATCTGTCTTTTCAAACTACTATAGATCCACCAGAAAGCACAGGGACATAGAATCAGCTCAGAGGGTTTTTTTCTACTTACTCTAGTCCATCTATAGCATCTTCCTCCTCCTCCGAGGATGAGCCAGTTTCCTCCAGATCTTTAGCCATCCCAGCTGGCATTTCCTCTGGGAGTTTTCATACAGCCAGTCCTAGCTGCAAGAGCAGTTACCTGCAACAAGGATTAAACGCCGGAATAAATAGCAGAGTAGGACAGCTAGAGGTATCAGGTAACTGTCACTTCCTGCCACTACGTATTTCTCACAGGACTATCAACAAGTTTGTTAAACATCTGTGATCTGTCAAACACCACCTCCGAGCCACGAGAGCGCACAAAGAAGCACCACCTTCCAGCAGAGGATTCCGCGCTGCCCGTGAGAGCCCCCCGGGCGCTTACCGGTAACGCGCGTCCCTGCCCCGCCCTGCCTCGCCTCGGGCCGCAGACCCACGCCAGGCCGGCCCGGCCCCAACGGGAAACGCCCGCCAAGCCCACCCCGCCGCCCGGGGACAGCCAGACACCGTAACGCCTCCACCGGCGCCCTCCGGCCCGGAGGGGCGGCTACGGCCCGGCCTACACCGCGCCAGGCCAAGCACGGCGACCTCCGGTGGCCCCAGAAGAAGCAAGAGCGGCGGGGAGCGCCTAAGGCAGCGGGTCCCCGTGCTAGCCGTACCTGCCCCCGCACGGCCGGGCTGCGCCGGGCCGGGCGCACCAGGCAGCCCCGGCCCCTCCCGCCGCTTCCCCGTTACTACAACAACCGACTGGCGGCGGCCCCGCCCCGGCGCGCAGGCGGCCCCGCCGCCTCACTGCGCAGGCGCCTTCGACTCCGCCCCCTGCCGGCGCTCCCAGCTACTCCCGAGAGGTGGGCGGGGACGAAGGCGGACCCGCCTCCCGCGGGGCAAAGGATCCGATTGGCGGGAGGAGGTAGCGTCACGTGGCGCGCGCATGGAGCGGCGCTCAGCGGCCAATCGGAGCGCTGGGCGGTGGCGCGGGCGGGGCTCCGGTGCCGCCGCGGGAGCGCCGCCGGTAACGAGCGCGGACTCGTCCTGGGCCTGGCGGGCGCGGTTCGAGCCGGCCGGGAGGATGAGCCGGTTCCTGAACGTGCTGCGCAGCTGGCTGGTGATGGTGTCGGTCATCGCCGCCGGGAATACCCTGCAGAGCTTTCGCGATCACGGCTTCCTCTCAGAGAAGCTGTATACCGCCAGCCCCGGCCTCGGTAAGGGCCGCGCCGGCCGCCCTGGCGCCTGGAGGTCGCCTTCCAGCCGTGGGCCTTGGGCTCTTCTCGGGGTCCCACCTCTGGGGCCCAGGAGCTGCCTGCTGCCCCGGTGTGCGCCTCCAAGGCGGGATTGGGGGTGACAGGCAGGGCCGTGCATGGTCTCCATGTGCTCCCTCCTTCTTTACGCAGTGAACGGGCTCCAGGCTCGGACCTTCGGCGTCTGGACGCTGTTGTCATCAGTGATCCGCTGCCTCTGCGCAATCGACATCCGTAACAGGACGTATGTAAAGCAGCACCCGAGAAATCCATCGGTTTGCTTGCTAGACACAGCCTGAGCTTAGGGGGCGGCACAGAGGAGGTGGGGAATCAAGAGCTGTTCCTGAACTTTCTATAGTGTTAACAGCATTCCCCTGAAGAAGCTCAAATAGCAATGTGGGATTTGTGCGATAGCTGCTGCCCCCTTCTTCCTCTGTGGGGACAGCCTGCGCGTTTGATTTGTGTTCTTAGCTCGGTCAGAAACTGGTAGATTTGGGAACCTCTTACTGTCACCATTTTCTGAGCTCCAGCTTGGAAAGCATTTTCTGAATGGCATTGCTGCTCTGTTAATTAAGCAATTGCTAATGCTGTGATGTGACTGATGCTCAACAATTCTTTTATTGTGACAGCTCTGCTAAAGACTGGGACAGTTTTAGGTGCCCCAGTGATCTTAACAGGTTGCTTTTTTTCCTACTCTTACCTGGGGCTGACAACAAGTCCTGAGGGGCAGCCTGATGCTGAGTGGGAGGCACACCATCTCTCCCTGTGCCAACAGAAGTGTTTCTGAGAGGGGTTTCCAAGCAAGCTGACTTGAGGTCTGTGCTAGACAAAGCCTTTATTGGAGGTTGCTAAAATACTTTTGTCACTGCTTCCCTCAGCCCTGCAGCAGAAGTCACTGTTCACCTGGCAGTATGTGCTTGGATTGCCTAGGCTTATCTGAGGTAGGGAGGTGCAGGGATTAAACAGTATGTTTTTAGGGGGTGGTGGCAATGCCAGTTACCAAGAATCAGTGGTTTCTTTGAGGAATTTTATCTTGCGTCTCTTGAACCTGCTCCTTTTCAACAGCTGTGGCCCATAGAGGGTAGCAGAGCACAGGTGGGAAGATACTGGGTGATGCAGCCTGAAGTCAGCCAAGTCCTGTCACCCTAGAGCTCTACTCATTCAATTCTCACCTTTTTGTGTGGGCACATACTTTTCATTTCACTGGTGCCCTACTCATGCTCTCCCCTCTTTATCTTCCTTCAGACCAGATAATGCCTGTGATTTTCAATGCACCATTGAACATGCTGCCCCATTCTCCTCTCAGCTGTTGCTCAGGGAGAATTTGCACCTCACTAGGCAAGGGACAAAGTCCCCTATGTGCTGCCAGTGCAGATGGGGCAGCATGCAGGTTTGCCTTTTTTTTCACTCAGCCATATTCAAGCCCATGGTATAATAACTTGCTGTTTTCTGCTCTTCAACAGCCTCTATCACATCACCCTCTTTACCTTCTTTTTGGCCCTCGCTCACTTCCTCTCCGAGGTCTTCATATACCACACTGCAGCCTTGACAATTGGAGTTATGGCACCCCTCATGGTAGCAAGTAAGTAGAGCTCTGCATCCTCCCCCTGCATACTCCTTGGAGCTATGACACCCCAGAAAAACACCCCATGCAGCTATGGGCTGAGGGGATGGTGGGAGGGGATACCTCATCTCTTGTCCAGCCTTTTCTACACAACTCATCCTGTATCTCTGTCACAGGTTTCTCCATTATGGGGATGTTGATTGGGCTGCAGTACTTGGAGGTAGAGGCACTTTCACAAAACAAGAAGAAAAACTGAAGCTGAGGGCTTTTCGTAGGTCGGTGTAATCTTCTACCTTCACTGCCAGACTTCCACGAAAGCTCAGCTGAACTTCAGGACACCAGTCCCGCTGGTGGGTCAATGTTGGACTCTGTCAATCACTGTCATTACCACGTTGTTTTTGTCTTGTCCAGGCAACATTTCAAATTACTGATGTCAAAGACCAAGTCCCAGAGGAGTTTGTGTCAAAGCTTATGGGAGGCAGTTGGTGACTGACTCCCTGGGTAGCAGGCAAAGCCCCTGGCATGAAGGAGCACTAAGGACTTCTTCTCCTGGTGTACTTGTGGGGACAAGGTGCAGAACTATCCAGGATTTGCTGAACACTTCGGACCAGAAAGAGAGAATGGGTGCTACCCCTGGCACTGCTGTGTAACTTGCATGTGTGTGTTCCCCAGGGGCCATTTCTAATAAATTACAAAATCTGCAGTGGGCTATGTTTGTCTTTCTGCTACACAGCAGTGGGTGGAAGATCAGAACCAACAGCACCTTCCACTGTGTGTTGCAGAATACCTCATCTCTCTTTACAGCAAACATACCTTTCCCTGACTCCTTGCCACAAAGTTCCAGTCTGACTGCTCAGGTAACGCATGTGAAGAGGGTTGTTGATGCCCTCTCTTCTGTAGCATGCTGGTGACAGCAAACTCAAACTATGAATCTGTGAACAAGCACTGAGCTTCCTGTGTAGTGAGTTGTAACTATAGAAGATGGAGAAAACAGGAGCAGGTTCCTTAGACCTAGAGAAAATAATGCCCAAAGCAGTGGGCAGCACACAGAATGTGGAAAAAAACCAGAAGGAAGTCCTAGCTGGGAAGACAATTCACATGCAGAATAAAGAGGGAACAAAGCAGCACAAAGAACACAGCAGTAGCACTGGGCAGAAAGATTTCTTCCATTCTGCAGAAGATTTCAGGCAATTAAATGAGCTACATGTAGACTGTTTTAAACCATTTAATATGAATGTGTCAAATTTTTATTTTACACTTCAAATGTTTGTATTTTACATTGAAATTTCTATTGAATATTATTCTAAACCTCCATCCTCAATCCCAGGCTATCAAAGACAGGACTTCAATCATAGAATATGCTAAATTTGAAGGAATTTATCAGGATCACAGTCCAACTCTTGGCCCTGCACAGGACCCCTAAGAATCATACCATATGCCCAAGATTCTCTAAGCACTTACTGAACTCAGGCTGTATCAAAATGTAGGGTATCAAAAAAAAGTTTAAATTTCACCAAAAAAAAAAAAATTCATCAAAAATAGTTTGTCAGAGAGGAGTATTTTTAACCACTCCACCTCAGTACAGGCTTTGTCCCCTGCCTTAAATAATACATCAGTAACTACTTGATTTAAGGCATATAAGAACACTTGCTGTTCCCAGCAGAGGTGGGATGCTGGAAAGGATGGAGAAGTGATAGAAAGGTCTATGGTTGTGTTTAGAAGATAAACAGCATATAGATGAGCAGTGTCTATAAGACACAAGTGCTGGTAAGTGGGCACCTTCTCCTGTTCTCTATTATGAAGTGGGAAGCTTCCACACTGGTGCAAAGCTGGATTCCCATCATACCACTCCCTGTGGCTGTGAAGAGCAACACAGCCTTGGCTGGTTTTCTCAAAATAATACTTAACAGAAGTTTTTATGTAGTGTTGAAACATGCAAAAGGCACTTTATTGTTAAGGAGGAAGACAGAGTCCTCAACCCAGGGAAATTGTAGTTTGACTCACTTTTATTGCTAATGTAGTGATAAGCTAGATTTAGGCTGCAGAACCAGTCCTTGCCTCAAGCTAAAAGTATCTCTTAATTACTCCTACTATGTAGGAACATCAGGGCAACCCCAGGGAATTCTGAGCAGAAGTTTATCCAGATAAGGAGTGCTTCATCTGGGAAAGCCAAATAATAAAAGAAGAGCTGGCAGTAGCTGGTGCACTGCTTTGCACTTGCTGGTAATGTACTGAGGCCTCTACTACTACCTGTGCAACAGAGAGCATAATGGGAACCAAGGCAGAGCAATCCCTTTTCCCTAGAGCCAGCTCTTCCAGGGTTGCTCATAGAGTGTGGTCCAGCTTCTGCCTTTCATGTCACAGCCACATGCAAGCTGCCACCATCATGCTCAGGGTTAGCCTGGTACTGTGGCTTTTCTCTCAGCACATGTGCTTTTTCCAAGCATATATGGTGAGAGTGGGGGGACACAGCAGATTTTCCCTATTTTTCCTCCCAAACACCAAAACAGCCAGATGCAAAGATAAAACTGAGTAAAGCAACCCCCCTCTTGTTTTGCTCTTTCCCACTCTCCACAAGCAGTTCACAGGGCTCCTGTCCTGAGGCTGCCCCCTCCCATGGGGTGCATGTCACAGGAGGATAGTGCACATAGAAAAGATGGGAAAGGGGGGGCTGTATCTTCCAGCTTTGCCACCCCTTCATTTCACAGCTGTGACTCCTCAAGGACTATGGGATTACCATAGGCTTCTGGCAACGCTTTCTGCAAGTCAGAGAAAAACAAAATGGTTAGGATCCTGGCTGGTCAGATCTTGTGTAGTTTTTAGCTCCCTGCTGGTGCAGAAATCCACAAAGAAGAATTGCCATCCTCAGAGAGTGCTGCTGGCTCCCTCTTCCTTCTCTAGCCACTGCCCAAGCAAGGGACACTGGGGCAGCAGGGCAGTGCAACATCCAACTGTTTAAGCTATGTGCTGTAGTCCTCACACCATTTCTAATTCACGGTGGGGCTGATACCACCAGAAGTAGCAGACCCACAGCCAGCTCACCAACATTTCACTATGACCCAAGCTCAGCCTCAAAGCATGAAGTTGCTGGGCCAGTTTCCTGGGCAAGGAAAGGTGCTGGGAAGTCCTTCATGCCATGAGGCAGCACAGTGTCTGTGCAAACACCAGAGAGAATTTGCTTTCTTTACGTCCTCAGGAGGCTCAGCACAACCACTAGTTCCCCTGTGCTCTTACTCCAGCATGTCTGAGGCCTCTTCAACTCCCAGACACACTGCTTATCTTGCTCATCTTCAAGCATTTTCACCCCACTGCCCACTGAAGTGCTGCACTCTCTGTCCTGCTTCTTCCCTTTCCTCAACTTGGATTTTTGGCTGAGATAATTCCACAGAGCAGTGCCTTCTTCAAAGTTCACTACTCATATCGTAAAGAGATGTAAGAAATAAGAGGCAAACATACAAAAGTTTTTTTTACCATAAATCCTGTAGAAGAACTAGCCTAATTTCTGGAAACCTTAAGATGGAGGGAGCTTTTCCCAGAGGAAAAGCAAGTAAAATGGAGACTGCTGTCCAATTACTACCCGATCCTCAGCTTCATGGAACAGCCAAACCATAGCAATTCCAATTCAGCTTTCCTGGGTGGAGTTTGACAAGCCCAGCTTCTCAGCCTTTCTGGGGTGTGTTAGGATTAAACTTGATACTTCTTCCCCTAGTGGAATTCTGATACCTCTCAAGTTCTGATTCTGCTTACAGTGAGACAGCCCAGCTGTCACCAACTCAGAAGACAGCACACAGACTTGTAAGGGTGAATGTGGAGTTTTCTGCAGCCTGGGCTCTGAGTTTACTCACTGTAGGGCAAGACTGACATCTGAGGCAGAAATCAGAGGTGCACAGGAAAGAGGTTCATATCCCCTGTGCAGCTCAAGAGAAATTCAGGCAGCATGGAAGCAAGAGATATGAAAGTCTCATTTTGAGCAGGCTCTTACACAATCTGTAGGTGAAAAGGTTTTACAGATGTCAGCAGCAATATCTCAAAGCAGAGGACTGAGATAAGGAAAGCTTCAAAGAGATGTCTGGAAGCAAAAGCCAAGAAGTGTAAAGAGGGAACTTCAACAAGCAGGAAAGGTAGGGGAGTGCGTGAAGTAGTGCAGAGGTAGGAATAAGGGGAAATCTGCATTTAGACTTTGGAAACTCCACCAGAATGCACCATGGAAGCACTCAAGCAACTCAGAACAGGCTTCCCAAGCATCTCTGGGGTCTCAGCACCAGTCACCTGCTGTGGAGCTACAGGAGCAGAGATTTAAATCAGACAGTCTGCAGGACTCCACCACCTTGGGAAAGGAAGGCTGCTCTCACAGCTTTGAGTCACAGTACTGGAAAAGGGCACACAGATGGCCTGCCTATGGCTTTGGGACAAGAAAAGGCTGCTTGTCACACAGTAAACACAGAAATGAAGTAGGGAAGTTTGGAAAGCAGAGAATGGGTACACATTGTTTGTGCCTACTACATAAAATTCCGGCATTTTTTTATTGGCAGTAGTTCACTAGAGGCTAAGCATGGTGCAGCTTCCAACAGAATCCAGTAAGCTACTGAGGGTGGGTGCTTGTCCTAAACAAACTATGGAAGATCAGCAAAGATGCTTTTTCTTAATGCAAAGTAACAATACAAAAAGGTTTGCATGGATGCTGAAGATCAAAAGCAAATGAGCACAAACACTATACAGCATATTTGAGAGTATAATGTGTGTGCTGGATCAACTGACACTACTATGAAATCTTAAGGCACAACACTGGAATGGCTTCAGATGCATTTACAACAAAGGCAGCACACAAAGAGCCTCATGATCATGTAAAACAGGCATTTGATCCAAGTGTCCTGAGATACAGAAAGCTAACTCATCTAGAGCTCTGGCAACTAAGGCAGACAAAAGTGGGAAGGATTGTTGGGACCACACTAAAGCTTAATTAATAAAGGACAAGGTGTACACAATGCCATTAGCTTAATTTAATCTACTAACTGCAACATTTGTCTAATTATAACCACAGCAGATGAGGGCACCAATAGAAGACAAACTGCTACACAGCCAAAGGTACAGTACTTCAATGGAAAGTGAGATCTGCACAACTCTACAGCTCTGCATGCTCTGGAAGCTCACATCTGACTCAGAGTCTTCTCCTTGCAACAACCACAGAATTGTTTAGGCTGAAAAAGACCCTTAAATCATTGAGTCCAACCATTTACCCAGCACTGCCAAGTCCACCACTAAACCATGTCCCTAAAAACCATGTCTACATGTCTTATAAATACCTCCAGGGATGGTGACTCTAACATTTCCCTAAGCAGCCTGTTCAATCCTTGACAACCTTTTCAGTGAAGAAATTTTTCTAATACCCAATCTAAATCTCCCATGGTATAACTTGAGATTGTTTCCTCTTGTCCTGTCGCTTGTTACTTGGGAGAGGAGACTGACCCCCATCTCACTATGACCTTCTTTCAGGTAGCTGTAGAGAGCAAAAAGGTGTCCCTTGAGCCTCCTTTTCTCCAGGCCAAACCACCTCACATCTCTCAGGTGCTCCTCATTGGACTTGTGCTCCAGACCCTTCACCAGCTCCATTGCCCTTCTCTGGATATGCTCCAGCACCTCAATCAATGTCTTTCCTGTTGTGAGGGGTCCAAATTTGAAAAAGGACTCGAGGTGTGGCCTTACCAGTGCCAAGTACAGGAAGACAAGCCCTGCCCTGGTCCTGCTGGCCACACTATTCCTGACACAAGCCAGGATGCCACTGGCCTTCTTGGTCACCTGGGCACATGCTGGCTCACATTCAGCTGCTGTTGACCAGCACATCCAGGTCCTTTTCTGCTGGGCAGCTTTCCAGCCATTCTGTCCCCAGCCTGTAGCACTGCCTGGGGTTGTTGTGATGCGAGTGCAGGACCTGGCACCCGACCTTGTCGAAGCTCGTACCACTGGCCTCAGCCCATGGATCCAGCCTGTTCAGGTCCCTCTGCAGAGCCTTCCAACCTTCTAACAATACTCCTGCCCAACTTGGTGTTTGGTCTGCAAACTGACTAAGGGTGAAGTCTATCCCCTCATGCAAAGCATTGACAAAGACATCAAACAGGACTGTACCCAATACTGAGCTTTGGGGCACACCACTGGTGACCTGAGCCAGCTGGATATAACTCCATTTACCATCAGTCTTTCCTTGTCCATGGGACTCTTCCTCATACTTCCATCAAAGCATAGCAGCTTCATGGTCCCTGCAGAACATGCTCTAATCTTAGCAGGGTTAAGGTTGGTTTTCCCAACTGACTCCTGCTGGCTGTGGCACTAAATGATACACAAAGTTGTTCACACTTTGAAAAGCAAAGAGTAGCATGGATAACTTAGTAGACCAGCCTGTCAAGTGTGAAGCAGAGGACAGTCAGTAGTAAATCATACTGTAAAGCAACAGCTGAGAAAATGCAAAAATTCACAGATCAACAAGCACAGAGCTTTACAATTTTCAGGCATTCTTATACCACAAGGCACCAACCCAATGACTCTGTTCTTGCAACACATTTTTAAATTTCCTCCTCGAAGTTGGCCATACACCTTGGCTGTGATCAAAGCCAATTCTTTAAAGGGTTCCTGGTATCACTTCCAGCCAAGAATCTGGACTGTAAAAATAATGTCAGAGAAGTGGCTCCAAAGGTTTGCACCTTCTCTCCCTAACAAATGACTGACAGTCCAGTTCTCCATCTGCTCCAGCACCAGGTTTTGCTTTGCTGCACCTAGCTGAATCCCTACATCTCTGTCTGGCATAAGTCCGGGGGGGATCTTCACTCTCTTCTTGGAGGCTGTCTTGTCTTTCCTCTCAGCTGAGTACCTGAGAAGACCAGAAGGATTCTTGATACTCTACAGCCATTGCAGTCACCCCAGAAATGCCATTGGCTTGGTGCCTGTGCCACCCGGTGAGTGTTCAGAGAAGTAGATTAGTACAATTCTCCTACCTTGGTGTGTTTAAGCTAGTGAGCAGGAATGGGAATTGATGGGGTTAGAGTTACAAGCTACAGTCCCATAATCCATGATCTGATTGCTGCCTTGGAGTCTCTGTAACGATAGTCACAAGTCACCATCCCAGAAAATATGGAGGCAAGTAGGAAGAGAAATTAAAGCAGAGGAAAATAAGAAAGGGAAACAGGCAATGGAAGAAAGCAGTAAAATCACCCAAGCATGTGTAAGGCAGCTGTGTCACATAGAAAAGCTCCAGTACCTGACTTCATCAGAGCTCTCCACAAAGGCAGCACACAATGCCCAAGCCCAGCTGGCTGATCCCCTGGCCGAGGCATCCATCTTAGTGCAGAACACCAGACTCAGCCTACCTTCAGTCTGTCGAGCACCTGTGGTTGGTTGTTAAGTTTGTGAATACTCAGGTGAGCTCAGCCATGTGGAGGACACATTTGGGGCTGTGGTGGGGTGTGCAATATGACTTCCTCAGAACATGCCTCCTCAGGGGGAAGGAGCTGCCAGTGAAGTTTTTGACTGGCTGAGACCTGTTATCTCACACACATCCCTCTGGTTCTTACTACAGTCAGTTCTGGAGACTTTTAGGATTATAAAAGTGACATCGCACCACCTTTGCTCTGGTCGCAATGCTCTTCCCCATGCAGCAGCAAGCTCTTACAATAGTATTCAGACTGAAAAAGACTTATAGTAAAAATGGCTTAGGCAAAAATGTACAGTTCATCTGATGAGAGCTATGTTGGACAAAGGGAAAGGATCTTACTGTTAGAAGGCATCACCTTCACTGCCAAAGGACCTTAGGCCCTTTCCTGGGCCTTCCACATACATGTTATGAATTTAACTCACAGTGCCACCAGCACTGGAGGAGGGCAGCACTGTCTTCTGAATAGAGCTGACTCAAGACAGCAGAAAACTTGAGATTTTCACACTCTGCTAGTCATAGTTGCCAATGGTTGCCTGAATGTTGAGTGGATATTTCTGCTAACATCCTAGAAGAGGAGCCCAGAGCAACATGGAAAATAGCCTCAAGCAACCAGTCCCCCTCCCTTTCTCTGCAGAGAGAGCTTCTGACAGTATCCACTGCAATTAGTTCACCAGAGGCCTTCTCCTGTGTGCAAACAGCAGCATTTATTGCACAGTATACCACAGGGACATCACCTCCCAAGCTCTGGTGTGCAAGTATGAACTAGCAGCCTTGTCAGCAGCGCTATGCAAAGTGTGAGCAGCCAGGTTGCTCAATCCCTCACTTAGGTTTTGTCACCTTAGCTTCCTCCAGTCACATACACTGAGCCCTGCTTGGCAGCTGATGTCAAGGAATAAGAGGAATAACTTGCCAGCCTAGGGGCCTAGAATAATAGTTACTCAGTTCTAAAAAGGAACAAAGCACTGAAGGCCTCAACACATTGTCAAGTGAGAGAAACGAGCAAGCACTGCCCTACATCTGGCCCTAGCCAGTATGAAGATGTGTGAAGCCCTGCAGAAATCCAGAGCCTACAGATTCTGCATGACACTAACACTGAGCAAACAGAAGCCCCAGCAGCTGGCAGAGCTGGGATTACATCCAGTTTAAAAATGCCGACAAGGAACCTCCCCACAAGCCACCCCCTTTCCTAGAAAGAGGAGAAAGGTTGTCCTGAGCTAACAGCAGGAGCACAGCAGGGATTGAAGGGGGTTTACTCACTGTCTGTTCTTTTTCCAAATTGGCCAGCTGTCTTCGGAGATCAGCCTTAATGAATGCTAGAACAGAGGGAAAAAAAAAGGTGTGAAGGCAGTCAAGTCACGATGCAGTGCCCAAGTCAATTCATCCAAGACTCAAAGGAGCAGCAGAAGCCCCAGAAGAGACAGAAACACATTACAATGAGCAAGAAAACCACTCTCCTGGACAAGGTTGAGAACACTTCTGAAACAGACAGGATATAAATTCTTTATTGCAGGTGCAATTTTGAGACCCCAGCCAGAGCAAAAAGCCTCAGCTCTTCTTTGTAACACAGACCAGATGCTTAAAGAGGAACAGCATTGCTGTGGGACTGCTGTGTGGGTTCTGCCCTTTTCTGCAGGCACTGCACATAAAAGCCTTCAATTAATATGCCAAGCCCAAGGCAAAGTCAGAGCAGAAGAACACTGAAAATTTTAATTACCTGTCATAACGGTCCCCAGGAACAGGACAGAACAAAGCAAGAGGTTTCCTGCCTCTGTCCCAAAGCGATTCATGATTTGCCCTTGGCCAATGGTGAAGGCAATACCAAAAATCTACAAAGAAACAAAGGTAATGTCAAGCTGTGCTGTTATTATAAAGCAGCCCAAATTCTTTCCAGTCTTTACCAAAGCATCAGAGCATACAGGCCAGTCAAACAGTTGGCCTAGAGAGGCTAAAGTTTGGTTATAAACATGTCCAGAGACACCTCCTTGCAGCTAATGGAATGACAGATGACCCCAACAGCTGGAATCTCATCTCTCACTGGAGATGAGCCAGGACTATTAGAAGCTATGTTGGAAAAGACAAGAATGACGGGCACTCTGAAGTATTTTCTCAAGCAGAAACAGAATGAGTGCCACTACAGAAATGCCATGAGGAACATCACGCAAAAAGCCAGGTGCCTGGGGTGCTTAGATCTGCAGTACATTACACCAAAAATGGACAACAAATAGGACTCAAGGCTTGGAACTACGATTTAATCTCTTTGCCTAAAAAGAGGCAAGCGAGGGGAAAACAGCACACCTACCTGTGCTGAGACATTAAGGAGCCCTGATGATGTTCCCTCTGATTCTGGGTAAGTCAACTCTGCAGCAAACTCAAAGCCCAGGGGAAGGTATCCTGTCATGAAAAACCTGTAATGAAGTACACAGAAAGGAAGACTCAGCAACTGCCAGAAGGAAGACTGAAGAGGTATAGGCCATAACTCTAAGGGGCATCACCTCCAGCACAGTCAAACAGTCATGCCAGCCCACATGCTTTTCACTCTTGTCCACTGGTCATCTATGGGGCTGTGGTACCACTTGCTTTCCAAAAGCTTCCACTTGATTGCCTGGAACAATTAAGGTGGCTGCAGCTGAGCAGGGTCACAATAATGTGCCTGACTCTAATGAAACACAAGTGAGAGATGGGAAGGGCAGATAATTTTGTTCTTAAACCATGCAGGAGCCATCCAGATGCTATGGCTTTCCCCAGTCCTCCCACAGCAGGAGTTCTGCCTCCCTACTTATCCCCTAGCAGCTCACGTGCTGAGGAAAGCAGCCTGCACATGAACTTACCCCAGCAACCCAGCAGTCACAAAGACCACCCAGAGGTGGCCCAGGCTCAGAGTGAAGGTATAGACTATCATTCCCACCAGAGACATGATATAGACAACTAGCGTTGTTTGCCTGCAAGAAAAAGCAATCAGGGTTTTATTTAATCCAGTCCTCCTTTTCGCCCACAGATGTTGGTATAAAAAAAAAAACAAAACAAACCACTTAAAAGTTGCAGTCTTTTGACACTCACAGCCAGACAGAGAAACTGGACAGACAGATAGTATGGAAGGGCCTGCACACAGAGCAGCGCAGAAGAAGAAAGATCCTACCACAGGTTGACAGGTGCCTGGTCATATATAGTACATGCCACTTGAGGGGGAGAATAAGAGCCAATTAAAGAGATCATTAATCTTCCTTGGGCATCCTCTGTACTATAGTGAGTTGAAGATGCTTACTTACAAGCAGGAGCCAAGGAGATCAAGCACTCTCAAGCAGGAACGTAAAGGAAAGAGGTGTCAACACTGCTAGAGTCTTATGGGCCTATATTTTTCAGTGCTGTCCAAAACAGCTTTCATTGCTGCTCCTTTCTGTTGTTTAAACTACCTGCTCTATCTGCAGAGGTGACATGCAAGCCAGGTTGCCCTCACAGCCTCACCCTCAAGCCATGTGAACTTTTAGCAGGGACAGTGTTAGTTCCACAGCCAACAGCAGCTGAGCCACAAACTCTTGTCTCTGTGCAGAGGAGACAAAGACACCCCATGCTCAGGAAGTACGCCAGTCAGATCCTGGGAACGGCCAAACCTGCAGCCAGGTCACACAAGGATCATCAGTGGATCATCTCAGTACTGTGAGACACAGGCAGCAGCACAGGCCAGATTTTACTGCAACATTTAGCAATTGTCATCCTTGAGTACACACCAAGAAAACCCTTCCCACATGAAAAAAAAAACAAAAAACAAAAAAACAAGGCTCTTCCTAGCACAAAAGGCAGCAGCAGGTTTTCACAGTACATAGTTTTGAGGAGGGAAAGGAGGAAAAGGTAAATACTTTACTTAACTGAACTTCCACTAGGATTTTGAAAGCAGAATAGTTACCAGAGTTGATAAAACCTTTTGATAATTGTATTTTAGGAAGAAGTTACATGTATTACTACAAGCTTCTTGCATACTTTCTCCCAAATTTAAGTCTTAATCCATTAAAGAATGAGTTTGATATCAGTTCCTAGAATTCTACTGAAGAAACTAAACCTCAAACTATTTTCCTTTTTAATGCAAATGACCACTGTCAAAAATCCAACCCAAGTAGGCAGTAAGTATTACAATGTGTAAGAAAATGTTTCCAGTACACTGAATTACTACAGATAAATCCAGACTGTTCCAGTTGAGGTTCTGTCCTCGCTTACTGCTTCAATGACTACAGTCACTGGGGCTCATGCCCATATGTCAATTTTTATCCAAATATAGGCCTGAGAAGCTAATTTCAGGCTTCAGCTATTGAGGCATACTTACAAGGTTCACCAGGCTCATTTAATATATTGAAAGGCTAAACAACGTGCTATGGCAAGAAATTTTGTTGTGTATCAAAGGAATAGTTAAATCCCTTAACCTCCAGTGCTGTATCATTTCTTGAGTATGTTCTTTCCAAAGTTTTCATTGTGGGCAAAGTTGGTATGTGAAGGCAGTATAAAGGGACTGCTTACTTCTGTTATAATCCATTGCAGAGAGCTGCTACATGGTTGCACAGAGCCTGGAGGCTGCAGAAGGAGAAGAGCTGAAAGACTGACTGAACAGAGAGCAGTCCTAGAGAGTGAAAGAGATGCAAGTAAAAGCCTTTCTCTGCTCAATACAGATATGTCACATAGTTCTTATGCTTCCCATGCCTTGACAAGCAGCCATGGAGGAAAGAGATAATTAGGAAAGGAGCTCAAAGCTAGAATTACAGTTCTGTACTTGGGCTACATTAACCAAGTTTGAACTGGGTGCTCCTTCTATAATTTAGCTGTCTCCAAACTACATAGCAGTCAGTGCTAAAATACTGTGCAGGTCTCCAAGAGGTGGCTGCAGCCCTTGGAAGTTTAGTCACTGCCAGCAGAGACGCAGCCCAAAAAATAATTTTTTCTCACCACAGTCAGTTTCAGAGCTAAGGACAGTCACACAAAATCTCACCCAGTTTTCTAGGCTTATGGTTCAAGTATTCCATGTGATTTGCATTTTACTCAGTGTCATGACAGTTGCCAAGTGTTGCACTTCACCTATCATCTCCTGATAAAGGTGAAGAATGAGATAGTGACCAGATGTGGTCAAGACCTTGTTTCACACTGATGCTGTGTCATTTGTCAAGCTGCAAGAGAGGAGTTCCCAGAACATGTTGTGTCCCACTGAGAACTAGAGCAGGCAGACTCATAGCTGCAGGCAAACTCTTGAAGGTGTTCTTCACTGAAACCGCAGAACTATGTAGAGGACAAAATGGAGAAAACCCATCCTGCTATGGGTACCTCATCTAGCAGGTTTTCCTCACTGATCTCCCTGAATCATTAGGCTGCAGAAGGACGAAATTAATCAACAGACCTTTATGAAAGAACAAGACCACAGTCTTGAGTGTTGTGGGAATCACAGACCAGGAAGTGCCCTGAAGCCATGAACTGCTGCCTGCTCACCACAGCCCCTCACAGGATCTGAACAGACAGCAGTGAATGCAAATCTTGCTGCAGGAAACAGCCTTAAGCACACATGCAGACTTCTAAACCGGACTTCAGCAAAACCCTGCTCCCCTGAGCATACCACTGACGACAAGGAAAGGAGATTTAGCGCTCAGCAAAGAACAAAGACACAAAATTTTGAAGAAGGTTTAACTGAAATACTGGTAGACACTGCTGCATAGGGAAGCAAAAACCTCTGAGGAAACACACAGAGGCAGGGTGTTCTCAGGAAGTGGCCTTTGACACCCTGTTCACCAGGGGACAAGAACGTTCTGTGTCTGTAGGGGCACCCAGGCATGGAAAAATGCCCAGTTTTAGCTTAATAAGCCTCTTATCATAGCCATAAATCTCATGGGAGCAATAAAAGCACAAAGGAGGAAAAGCAGATTCACAGAGCACATCAGGACAGCATTCTGGTGTTTTTCGCAACCTACTCCCATGATGGCTCGACAGGGACTGACAATTTTCATTGTCTGAAATAGAGAACAGAGACCATCTACATAACAGGCTGATTAGTGCAGTGAGTGCAGGCTGGAAGTTAGGCATCCTGCCACATTACCTTAGAAAAACCGAGCTTAACCCAGCCCTGTGCTCTAGGGTGTGGGAAGGAAGCCCACTGGACCCATGTGGAAGCATTGCTACAAAGGCACCACTGCCAATTCTCTGTGGCAGAGGTGGAGGGAGATCTGTGAAGGACCTGGCACGCTGGTCACTCAGATGAACCTAACCAGCCCTGACATTCATCTGCCCTAGCAGCCACATTCCCAAACCTTCTGAAGAGGCAGATTAAAGAGATCACACAAGAGACTGTGAGAAAAAAAAAGAGACCTTGGGGAAAACAGCCAGACAGGGCCAGCACCAGCAGGGTGCAAGGCTGAAAGGAAGAACACATCTCCTGCTGTTCAGTCAGCTCCAGAAGAAGCCTCAGAGTAAGGAATGGGTATGGCCCACCCAGCCTTGTCTCACAAGGTCACTTGGATGAGGAAAGCAAAAGTGACAGGACAAGACTCAGAGGGGATTGCAGCTGCAAAAACACTAGAGTCAAGCAACATCTGAGGCAACAAATGAACAAGCTGGGAGCAGGAGGTGGGATGAGGGGAACAGCCACATAAAACAGTTTTAGCTGCTCACAGGGATGTTGTGTGCAGCTCCAGCATGCTCTGCTGTAAGGACAGGGATGACAGATGGCCTCCACAGGTTTTGCTATGAGGACAGCACACAAGCCTAAACAAAGGCCTTGTTCCTATGCTCCCAGAAGATTTCATCGCTGAAGACACAGAGGTGTCAGATGCTGGAGAAAGGGATGAATTAGAGAAGACTGCTTTGGTTTTCACCACACCCTTATCCTTTGGCATTCAGTTTTATGCCACTTTCTTCCTATATGAAGATCAGAAGAAAGGACAGTCTTGGTAAATTATTTATATAAGACATATGGCTGGACAAGGTGAAGACATTCACTACACAAGGACTAACCTTGTGTAAAAAGGGCTACAATAAGAAGGCCCATATTGCAGGTAAGGCTAGGCTGGGAGAGTACTCACCTTTCAGTGGAAGAGACCCAAATGCCCCATCCTTTGCTATCTTTTCTCTCTCCCCCAAATTTTTGTACTTTGCATCTGTACAGACCTAAAACACCACTTGGGGTCTTCTGCCTAGTCAGTGGAGAGAGAGATTAATGTTTCTGACATCTTGCCTTATAGAGATGCAGCAATGAAAGTGGAGGATGCTGACTGCAACCAGCTTGACCTGAGGCCATGTGAAAACTGCACTTAAAAGAAAAGCATAGCCAAAGAGAAGTGATGATTTATTTGGTCCCCAAACACCTCATTCTGAGCCAGACTACCCTACAATTACCAATACACCCAGCAGTCTCCACGTCACAGCTTCATTTGTCCTCCAAGCCAGGAATTTGATGTCAAAACTTTAAGGATCTTCTCCTGATTGTATGATTCAAAGAGATGGGCTGTTCTCAACAAGTCATACCACCAAAGACAACCCCAGTTCTTGCACTGCTTGCTCGTTACTACATAACTCATGTATTTATTTGAATGGACCTATTTTGCACCTGCTATTACAAGAACAGTGCAGGAGCTGCTGCAGGGACTTGCCTGTCAAATAAAAGCAAGAGTGCAAGGCCATGCCTTGCATGACAGATGGGGAAAGCCTGACTTAGCACAGCTTCACCCTTTCAAGGAACTGCTGATGGTACAGTAAAGATCAAACATGCATGTAGAGCTCTGCAATTCCTTCTGTTATTAACCTCCCCCTGCTCCCCTCAATCACAGCTGGATCCCATTCATTTGCTTTCCTCTCTCTCCAAGCTGACTAAAAAAAGGACTTGATATCTTTCCTTCCTGATTTTCATGTGCTTACCATTTTATTCTTGACACTATCTCAGCAACAGAGGGAAGGGGGAGGATACCCACCTAGAACATCTGGCATCTTGGCAGTTTTTTTTTAAATAGACTTTTAAATGGGGCTAAATAAAGACTATGTAGCACTCAGAAAAAAAAATGTGCTAGTTTCACAGAAATCCATTTTGTAGGCTGCAATGGAGAACAAAATTCTTAGCAGGGCTTTTCCTCACCTAAGGCTAAAACTATCTCCCAATAGTCCCTGGGGTCTGTAGGATAAACTCCATGGATGACATAAGTTCTATTTTTCTGCACTGTTAGCCAGCTTTGCCTACCTATGTGATCCCTCCAAGGAAGAAGGGGACATGGAACAAAAACAGGATTTGGTTTTTTCTCTCTCTCCCATTCTACCGAAATTCAAGTCCCAGCTCTGCATGGTGAGTCACAAATCTCTTCAAGCCTTCATGCTGCAACCTAACCCCACTTATGGAGAACCAGGAAGATCATCCAGTCTAGCAGTGCCAGCTGAAGCTACCTTACCACTAGCCCTGGGCTGGAAAGAGACACAAATCACATTGCATTTTTAGCAGCGCAGTTCTAACAGTCTTATTTCTATTTCCCAGGACTCCCATATGAGAAACTACTCAGTGCCACACAACCATATAGACACAGCAACAAACGACCTGCCAGTCCCAGGAGTTCTCACCTACCATTCTTTCTTATTAGAGAAGCCAATTTTATATTTCTGATCCATGTACTTTATAGAGAGCAATGAGAATGTGCTTTTCTGGCCCAAGATATGAGGTAGGATAATGGCAGTAGGACTCCCCCTGATGAAAAGCTGCTGCAAGGAACAAAACTCTGAAATTGCTTTCAAGTCATTACCAGCACATCACCAGTAAAGCCCCCTCTCACCCAACCTGCTCAGACAACAGGTTATAGCACAGCTCTCAAAGCCAGCAGAGAAACTAAAAAGCTGGCTGAACCCCAGTATAAGACACAAGAGTCTCTCTGCATACCCTGGGATATCCTACAGAGGTGTTTCAGTGAGATCCAAATTCCTGAGGACTGGGAACTGTAGGACAAGCAAAGACTCTTAACTGTCCCTTTGCAGATGGCAAGGTATGCTGGCCAGATCTGCCTTCCCAATTCAGCAGGCAACAAACACAGAATCATCCACCCATAACCCCAATAACCCTTATGCCTGCCCTGAATACAGCAACACGCCATCAACACAATGCTTCTGGGCACTGAATTCAATGAGCCTTTCATTACGCTGGACAAAAATTCACAGAGGCTGGTTTGTAAGGGCTGAGAAATGGTCTAGTACAGTCTTGATTCTGCTTGTGCCAAGAACTCTCTCATCCCTGACAAAGCAGTTACTGGGCCATCTCCTCTGCAAGCCTCTCTAGGGACCACCAACACCAGATCTTGTATGTGCCCATGCCGGCTAATGCGCAGCTCCAAACTTCACTTTAGACTAATCGAGTTTTGAAGAACCCTATTTTTTTCCCCACAAATCCTTCTTATGATTTAGTCTCTAGACTGCCAACCTGCAACTGCACAGGGTTGCTCCTTGCACAGTATGGAGGAAGAGCACAGTCACCAGGGCACAGAGGCAAACAAGGGACTTACTTGTAGGTTTTGGTTTTGTCCAACCAGATGCCGGAGATCAGAGCCCCAACCATCCCCGACAGTATAATGGTGAGTCCAATCCTGCCAGCATTCACCTCCTCCCCCTGTGGTGAGACACATACACACTCACACAAATGCAGGAGCTAACTCATATCCAGCAGAAAGCAAAGTGCAGAAAACCCAGAGAGGAAGAGACACCAAAATTAGTCTTCACACATGTTTACTGCTGGTAACACACTAACCAGAACTAGCCTTTGCAGGAACACTTTTGGGCCCATATGTGCCAGTGCTTTCTGATCCATGAAAAAAAATGAAACAGTCTGGCAACTGTGTTTGAGCCAGCCCCGAGAAAAAAGTGTGCACTGGCCAGTGTGAGCAGATACTCTCAGAGGAGTTAGCATAAACTCTGTCAAGCTTACTGTTAGGATTAGGGCCAGATTGACTAGGAAATATTGGGACTCAGTATAAGGCAGTACAGAAAGGAGCTCTGTGGCATGCACCAGCAGTAAGCTGTACAGGTACTGAGGCACCCCACCCCTTCTGCCACCACAGCATGCACATGGACAGCCTCCTGGAACAGATGTCCCAGTAAAAACCACAGTCAGAAAGAAGGAGAGGAAATTGCTAGATTTTCTCAGAAGTAAATTATATAATTTAAGGTGCAAAGGAGCCATCTTTTCTAGAGCTCACCAGATTTTGCATGAGATGGTAAAGGAAAAAAAGGAACAGCCAACCTGTGCTAGAGCCAGCCAGGACTGCTGTGACATTGCCTTTCTCACAGATTCTCCTTTGGCAGCCAGTGCTGGACAACAGCAAGCATCAGAGAGGGCCATGAGGGTTGGATGCACTTACTGGGTAGTGATGGATCACCATGCGGTTCAGTAGAGTGGACAAGGCGTAGAAACAACCTACATTCAGACCTGAGAAGGGGATAAAAATGCAGCACATTCAGAGCCTGCTACTCTCCTGCTGGGTTGTGAAAGGGTAGAAATGCAGAGAGAGAAATCTTTGGAGCCATCAATCCAGAACAAGGCTGCAGAGCCTCAGGAGAGTGAGTCAGACTGGCTAGACATAGGTTACTGAAAGAAATGCAGACCAACATCCAGGCCTCAGCACACAGGAGGAAGAACCCTGCAGTCTCTGGATGGTTCTTACCTAAGCAGCTAGAAGAAGGACTGTACACATTTCTGGTACTGAAAGGTCTTGCAACTCCTTCACAGGGTCTCAGCCCTCTCTCACAGCCAGAGACATCTTTAGCACTGCAATTTTCTCCTCTGCCCCAGCCAAGTCAGAACACTAGAAAAGCATCTGCCTCAGCATCAGACCTTGAACAAGGACCTGAGATTCAATTAACAACAGTGTCAGTGACCTGTGCATTCTCCTCCCAGAGAAGAGCCTGTCAGCATTCTCCATACCGGCAGTAAGTAACATTCTCTCCAAGCCAAGAAATGCCAGAAGACAAGAGCAGAGCTGATTGGTGAAGCACAGGCAGCACTACCCTCAGGCACCAGGGGTGTGTGCCTGCATGGGAAAAGTTCTGCATTTTAAAAAGTATCACTGAGGCCTGAAAAAAAACTATGAAAGTAATTGTGTTTCTGAAAGAGAACTTATATTAACTTTTACAACTTATATTAACTGTAACAAGGTGTCTCAGTATCACCCACGGTGAGAATGAAACTGCTGGGGTGATACTGGTCAAGTGCTGTTCAGACACTGCTCCATCTTACATGCAATTCTCATTGGTCAAATGCCTTCTCAAAAGAGCAGAAAACCCAACAGCTTTGCTCAGCAGGCAAGAACATACACATGTGCACTGGACCAGCAGTAGTACAACGGCTACACTCTCACCTTGGGTGATACTGAGAAACCTTCCCCAGGTGGATGAGGTCTGTAACAGTCAACATAACTTTCTTCTCAGAAAGTCATTTACATTTGCAGTTGGTTTCTCTTTAAGGCTTCAGTGATTCTGATGGGTGAAAGGAAGGGGACAGATTTCACCACTGCGGCTCACCCATCTACAGGCTCCAAAAGGAGCCATGGGCTTAAAAAGTCTGGCACAGATGCCTGAAATCCTGACAAAACAGATACATGTCAAGTTCCCCCTTCCTTCTTTTCCTCTCTAAGCCTCAGCTAAAAGCAGAAACTAACAACACCTGCTGCCTGCTTACCACAGGATACAGAAGTGCAGTCTAACAGGCAGAGCTTTGACAGAGGAAACAAAGCCCTGAGCTCTCCTAATCCTGAAGTCACCTAGCTCCCCTTAAGTACTCAGCAATCCTGTACCTAGCCCAGTCTTCCACTGAACACTGGATACCTGTTGTAGTACACAGATCTATGAGGAGCCACAAGATTGGCAGCTGGAGGATGCATCACACTTCCTTCACACACCATCTCTGACTACATGACAATTTACTGTAAGGGTGGTGAGGCACAAGAATAGGTTGCCCAAAATTGTAGATGAAAGTGTTTAAGGCCAGGCTGGACTGGCCTGTGAGTGACCAGGTCTAGGGGAAGGTGTCCCTGCACATGGCATGGGGGTTAGAACTAGATGATCTTTAAGAGCCCTTCCAACCCAAACCATTCTATGATCAAGCAAAGCTCACTCCACAGCTGTATGGCCCAGGAAACAGATAAAGACTCTTATGCAAGTGATCCCAAATATTGTCAGTGACAATGCTTCCTGCTTCAAAATCATGTGTCAGAAGGTTACAGGAGAGGCTAGTAAGTTGAGTGACATTCTCATTAGACAGAAGAATCTACTCAGTCCTTACCAAGAGTTACTCAGGAAGGCTGGAAATTCCAGCAGGGCCAGCAGCCAAGGATGGGGGAGAAAAACTGGAGATCTCACAGCAAAGAGGCACCCTCCAGCTTTGAAAGCTGTCTCTTTGCAACACTTGGCTATGGCAGAACAGCTAACACACCCTAAATCAGCTTCATCCTATCTCCACCTCTGGAGCATCTTGCTCACTAGGTGACACCACAAGCTGCAGTGCAAGGACATGGGAGTATGGCAGATCAGCACAGATCAGTCCTTCTGCTTCTTCGGTTCAAAGCTGGGCATAAACATTATCCACTCATTTGTGCATTTCTATTTCTCACACAGCCAAGAGGACAGCAGCCTTGTGAAGACAGCCAGATGCTGCTAATGCTGTCAGTAAACCAGCTTTACAGGAGCTCTGTGATCCATGTGATTTCCAAGACAGAGAAGGGCCCCTGCTCCCAAGCTGGGCAGATAGTAAGAGTTGGCAGCAACACTTGGCACCAAAGTCAGGCAAAACATTCTAAGAATCAAGACAATGTGTCAAATTTGCATAAGCGAGGGCTGAGAAAAGTTGTAGGCACTTCATATATCACAGTTGCTCAGTGAAGCTTTTCTGACAATTACAGCTGTTTGAATGTCCATAAAAGAGGTGATGGTAGTTTCCAATGGGAAAGTGGCCATTTGCCCACCCAGAAGAGGGAAACCAGAACTAGTAGCTGGGAGCAGGATATCTGAAGGTCCAGCACCACCTGATGCTTTAGCTAGTTACCATGGTTTGCCTGTAATGTATAATAACGTTTTTGATACCTCATTGTCTCCTCTATTTTATAGAGGCCAGAACGGGGACATTTATTGCCTACAGCTCCAAAAGGAGCCCTAATTAAGCTTCAGACTATAACCTATGTCTCCCACAGGTAGGCAGTCTATTGCCTACATGCCAGACTCTTGGTCTCTCTCTTGTTCATCTTTGTAACTCTCCCCAACAATGGTTCCTTATGCAGTTCTTACTGCCCTGCCTCCTCCTCACTACCTCATCACCATTCCAAATGCTGATTCTTTTAAGACTGTCTCATTCTATCAGTCTTTCCCAGAATTTCCCATCCTTTTCCTGCCCACTGCCTCCCACTAGCAACATGCTCTCCAATGCAAAGCCCAACCCCATAGACTCAGAATTCCTTAATGGCCATTCCATGTTATGCCGCAAGTTTTATTGAAGCAATGTCAGCAGTCTTGGGGAAAAAGTTCTGAGAGCTTTCCTGAAAAACAGTTCACTAGCACTGACACAGCAGCAGTGACACCACTGTTTACAGCACTGCAAGTTTTGCCACAAGAAAGGAATCATTGGCTCCTGGTAATACCAAGACCTTAGAGGTCTGCAGACCTGTTCTGACCTGGCATTGTGGAAAGATCCCCATTCTTTCCATAGCCAGGAGAGATGAACAAGCAGCAGGTTTTCCCCTCTCTCCCCGACACATGCTCTGCTAACACAAAAGCTGACAGGCTGCAGATATCTTTGTATTAGGTAGGCAGGATGACTCAGTTGCACTCATGTGGCTGCAGATGTCTTAAATCTTGGCCAACGTAACTTTTGACTTGAGTAGGAAAAACTGTCACCATTTTAAACCTAGACAAGCTAAAAAAAAAAAAAGTTTCACAGTACAGTTCCCTCTCTGAGTAAGTCTGAGTAACAGTCACCATCTCAAGTCAAGCTGGAGATTGGCATGAGGCTGACATAGAGAGGAACAGAATAAATGCACAGACCAGCAGCAAGAGAAAATGAATTATGAGCCACTGAATGGATTTTCCACACTGTGACTGCCAGAAAAGAAGGTAAGATTCTAAACATGTTCTTTGTATTGAGAGCCCTCCCCTCTCCTCTAGGACTTGTTTATGCCAATTAGAGCAAATGCTTTCCCCTTCATTTTTCCTGAAGGGTTAAGTGTGAACTGAGCAGATGATACAATCCAACTTCAGACACAGTCTGCCTGGCAGATTTTTCTGTCTTCACTTTCTGAGAGGGCATTATGTACTACGGAAAAAAAAAAAAAAAAGCTAAACCCAGCAGCAGCAATGCAAACCAGGAGAGTTTAAGAGCAATCTGAGAGGGGCATTTCTAGAAGTCTACTGCACTGAGAAGGAAGGGAGCAGAGATTCCAACAGCATCCTCAGTAAGTACAAAGCGACCATCTGACTCTCTCCAACCTGCCTACTCATCCACAAGGTCTTTCAGATACAATTGCTGGCAGAACGTGCAGAATTTTCAGCAATATTTAACTGTCCCCCTGAGAAGCTTCCATAGCAAGCTGGTAGGAAGAGTGAGGACAAAACTACCCACAGACTAGCTGGCTATAGCATACCCTATTTTGCAGCCAGGCACAGACCAAAACGGCCTTTCTGCTAGTGAGAAAAACACTTTTCCATATGCCAGTTCAGCATCAGAGAATAGATTCAACACATCATACTACCCTCAAACAAAGAGATCAAGACTGCTGAAGAGAAGCAAGCAGCAAATTCAGCATGCAAGGACAGATGGCACAAGATGGTCTTCAGTCCTTCCTTCTAATTGCTTCACAGTGACTGCCTAGAAAGCTGACAAAGGTCTTCACATCTGCATATTCCACATGACCTCTACAGAGATGCCTGGAAGTCATATTCTATCCTTGCCTTTGGAAGTGACTTTCACTCAGTTCCGTGACTGGCACTCAGACACTTCCATGTAATTCTAATGTAAGCATTCAGACCAGTTTGCTGCAATTAACTAAATGACTGGAAAAAAAGAACAGATAAGGAAATCCCCTGAGCAGCAAACAGTCAAAGACTGGAAGAATAGTTGTAGGGGCATATCATCCTTCATGTGCTTGCCTTCCTTTTGCTCTTCCCCGCTGCATTCACTGATAACCACTGCTGAAGAGTACTGGGCTATAAGGATTCCTGGTCTGTGGCAGCACAGGAAAACTATCTTTATGTTCCCCTAAAACAACTCAAACCAGCTACTGCCACAGTAGAGCACAGAGAGGGAGGGAGAAACTGTGATAACTGCACAAGAGGAAAGGCCAGACTTTACCATAAGTGATCATAAGCAGCAAAAAGTTGATATTGCGGAGCAGGCGGAGGATTGATCGCACGTAGGAATACTCTGCAGGCGGTCTTGACTGGATCGAGGCCTGAGCTCGGCTTGGAGGGCTCGGGGGCTTCTCCTTGAAGACTGAAACCAGACACAAATTACATCTGTTTGTAATGGGACAATTGAGGGGCCTGAGCACACACTGCACCATTTGAGGGATGGCAGAGGGGCTGGTATAACCAACTGTACAAAACACACCATTTTCCTTAAGCTTTGATCTCCATGCTTGAACTTACCCAGGACCAGGAAAGAACAGCTCTCTTCCAACAGTAACTCCTGTCACCTTCCCAAGAGAAACATCTTGCTTTCAATTAGCTTTTTGTGTAGGCAGTGTCCAGCAGCACCAAAAGAATTCTCAGGACTATTAATAATGCCTTTGTCTCTAGAAGGATGGCCAGCCAGGTGCAAAATTGTTATGCGGATTTACAAGTGACAAATCGGAACAGGACAACTCAGTTGACAAAGGCAGCCTGGTGCTCTGCAGTGGCCAGGGCCCAGGGAACAATAACCTTTGCCAGGTTTTATTTCAGGCCAAGCCATCTGCTACCCCTTACTAGTATTGGAGTAGCATCCAGAAATCCCAGTCACAGGCGATACTGCTGTACCAGGTGCTAGACAGGCATTTTTGTACTTGTCTATTCCCTGCTCCATATTATTTGAAGTCTACATCTGATTCAGACACCAGCAACATGAACAAACTGGCAAGACGAGCCTATCAAAAAAATCGCATGGAATTCAGCAACTAAACTCAGCTCTCCAGTGAGCATGCCAGTCTTTCATACTAAAGATCTGGCTTCAACTTCATGTGTTAAGCAGGGGAACTGCATCTCTTGTGTCCTGCTACCGTCCTTCATGCTTTATTCTCTCCACTCATAACTGAGAACAGCTTGTTCCTGTGATGCCATATAATCTGCCTCTTTTTACTCTTAAGGGGTAGTCAGGTCCCAGACATAACCCAAGGCCCAGCACCCTGTTTGCAGGGAAGATGACTATGAAACTTGCAAGATTTCAGTTGGTTTTTAAAGGATTTATTCATGCCTGGAATTTATTATGCAGGCAATGGACAAAACTAACAATTTGGCAAGCTCACTGACAACCTCCCTTCTACATGTGCTGTTCATCAAGGGTTTGAAGCAGCAAGATATAGTATTGCATGACCCTGTCAGCTGCATGGCAGGACACATTCCCAGATGGCCTGCCCAGCCCATTTCCTGGCACACAGGCCCCCATCACATATCAGCTGATCTCAGTCCCATCTGGTTTTGTGTGCACACTCCCACCTCCTTACCTATGATGACCAGGATGAACAGGGCTGATGCCACACCTGCAGTCATGAAGAACATGATGCTGATGTGGTAGGCCAGCTTTTCCACATCCTCCACATTAGGGACCAGAACTGGAGGGACCAGAAAGCCTGCAGCAATGCCAAGCTGAGAAGACAGAAGGGATAAACAGAGGCACGACATGAAACCACAACAGTGCCACCACCCTCAGCTCAGTACAGGCTCAACTGAGCCTACCCAAATTTCACAACCAAAATGAAAATCTTTTTTACTGCCCAAAAATTAAAAGGCAGATACCCATTGCAATTAGGCCATAAGAGAAGTTTCCCCAATGTATTTACAACTGTCAGGATATTCAAGGCCAGGTTTTACAACTGGCTCTGTCAAAGTTGAGGTCTTGTCTGCCCTGACCTCCCCCACAAATATATATTCCTGCTCACACACACATCCCATTCCTTACCTTGCCCCTACTCTAGAGCTGTCCTGGTAATCCAATTTTGCTCATTAAAAATGGTAGAAAACAAGACCTTCAAAACCAACCACAATATTTGCCACATTAATGAATTGAACCAATTTATTTTCCAACCACGTAAGTGCACGGGCAGAGACACCTGACCACTCCTCATAACTCAGATATTAATCTGGCTCAGCCAACTTTGACACAGTTTCAAATGAGCAGCCTCCCAAGACAAGGCACACTCTATGACCACCAGGAGAATCTAGAAAAGCATCAAGTTGACGGCACATATCCTAAATGCCGAGGTTGTTTTAGTAATGGAGCTTGGCAACTGTTCCTAGATAAACTGCTCTGAAGTGTACAGAAAGCAAGGACTAAGGAAGACAAGTTCTGTGCAGCCCATAAACCTCTTGGAAGCATGTCAGTACAAAGCAGAAGACCCAAGAGCCCTGTAGCCCAGGCATGAGCCTGGACAACTTTCCGGGGCTGTCTTCTACCAAAATCTCCTTGTGCTTTCTGCATGCTTTCTCCAACATTTCTCAGTGTTTCAGGGATGCTGACAGACTCATTCTGGAAGACTGACTTACTGGCCAAGACAAAGATCTCAGAACAAATATACTTCAGTTGCCACATCTGGTAGTTAGGCTAAAAATCAGCTTGTGCCCTCCAGCCCCAGAAAACTGTCCACAAAATCCCTACTCCTCCATCTAGCTGGTGTATTTTTGAGACAGGAAGAACGCTTAGGGTTCAAACAGAGCTATCTGCTACTCTCAAGTGCCCTGTTTAGCTTACAGACAAGTGACTTTCCATCATGTCTGGCCAAACTTCTCCTGTGTCAAACAGTGCCCTCCACAGGGACCTGGTATATCCTGGGTCAGCAACAGATGTATACATAAATTCATTCTTGGTGCTCAGACACCACAGGGAGCTAATGAGAAGAGCCACCAAGAGATTACAGATGTACCCCACCAGTTCAAGGCACTGTCAAGAATAAGAACATTTGAGGTTTGGTTACATAGACTGAAGACAAACCCAAGCTGTGCCATCCCAGATAGCAAGTCAAGGACTGAAAGAGTTTAGGAGGAAACTTAAAAGACCATTAGGGAGGATAAAACTTCCTCCCACCCACATGGCACAGACAGACTCTGGCCAGAGCTCAGTTTTTTCAGATATGGCCTATGCCCAGCCTCTCATCACAGCGAGTCAGGCTGACTCTCCTCCTCTGCATTGCCCACTCACTACAGTGAGGTTTAGAGGCTTCAAGCTCTAATCTCCATCAAATTGCATGCCTCCCCTTCC
This sequence comes from Muscicapa striata striata, assembly GCA_030060385.1. NCBI lineage: Eukaryota > Metazoa > Chordata > Aves > Passeriformes > Muscicapidae > Muscicapa > Muscicapa striata. Next base: position 5,101,714 of record JAREIS010000106.1, on the reverse strand, counting down.
CTACACAAGCATGCAGCTGCACAGAAAAGGTAATGGCATCAAACACAGAAGCTCACAGAGATTGCTGGTAGAGAGCAGAAGCCTGCTTTCTGCAGCACATTTATTTTGCCCTCCTTGTGGCCAAGTGCAGGCCTGTGCCTCTGGCACAGGTCAGCCTGTCCTGGTCAGCCCAGGACACAGCCAGCATGGGCTTCACTCTTATCTCCAGAGCATTTCTAAAGATTTAACCTTTGAAGAAGAGATTTCTCCTTTTCATCTGAGGGAAGAGTCCTATTGAGTCTCATATATCAGGTCTTCCATGTGCCCTCCACCCTTTTTCCCAAGTAAGGTTTACAAACACCTTACTGGAAACTGACTCTTTGTCTTGCCACTGTTTCATTCTTGGAAGAACTAAGCTGGATTTCTGTGCTAGGTTGGTACTTCTCGGCTTCCTTTTCTCTGCAATCACATGCTAGCCACATGAGCTGCTGAACAGCAGCAAAACAACAGGAGAGGAGAGATCCATGCTTTTTTCTGACCTCTGACAAAAGTTTCTCCAGGACCACAGTTGAGATTCAATCTTTACCTGTCTCCCTCCAGCTTCCTGGAAAGGGATCTATCTGATACACTTAGCAGAGAAGATACTGAAAGTCTGTATTGCAAATTGTTTAGAAATCTTTTACTGGGCAGTCCAACAGTCATCACTTACCCAATGGGCCACAGACTCACCCAGCTTTCTTGAACTACTTGTTGCCTCTTCAGAAGAATTTTCCTGAACAACTTTTCTAACCATAAATGGATGTTTTGTCCTTTCTCTTCTCCTCCCCTAAAAAGAAGCAGCTCATATCCATTAGGAGTTCATTATACCTTTGATAGGAACCAGGTAGCAGAATGGACAAAAAAAAATAATAGCAATAGGAGCTACATTTTATATTTCAGAGCAACTTATTCTATTAATTCTGTGAAGATGAGACCCCTTGACTTGACTAGAACTGAAGATTTCCTGAATGACACTCACAGACCCTGGATTATTCATATCATTTTTAGTAAAGAAGACAAGGTCTCAACAACATTATGACTATTACACTGCATATCCTTTACCTTTCACAAGGAGATTTTTAACCTGGTTCTCAGCAGGTCAGTGTGCAAATTACCATAAGCCCACAGAAACACTGTAACCAATTAACCATAAAAATTAAAAGATGGCTTAGAAAGGGAAAAAAACTTCTCTCCCTTCTCCAAACCTTGCACATCAGGAAAAATAAAACAATTGTAAAAATAAGGTTAGTTCTGCAAAAGTCTGTGCTACCCTCCTTACAGACACCATCAGTCATAATGGATCATAATGGACCCTCTAATTTAATTTGCATCTCCAAACTTTATACAAGCAGACTGGAGTCCAACACCTGTATAGATAAGCCTGTTCTCAAAATTTGGTACATCACTCAAAATTGTCTCACCTAAAACACCCAGCATTGTCCTGGTCTCTGAGGATCTTTCCAGGAGATCAGTCTGCTGGCACTTTATTTTAAAAAGGCATTGAGGTAATTTTTAAACACAATACCAGGAAAGTCAACAACTACAGCAGAGTGCACTGTTCAGACTACTTACTCTTTAGAGACTAGTAAAGGATAGAATAAATGTATTTCCTACCTGAATTTTGCCAAGGACCAGTCACAACAACATCATATTCAACATTCAAGTGTGCACAAAGAACAAGCGACAAAACCAAGAGCAAGTAGCTAAGAAGATGATATAAATGTACCCAAAATCTTGAAATAGAAAATGATATGCCTAAGGTTAGCTGCTGACAGTCTCCTGAAGGAAGATAAGCAGTGGTGTATCAGCATAAAAATCGTAAATGAATGATCAATGGAGGGGTGCAGGAGTGGACCTTCACCTCAAAGAAAACTACGAGTCAGCAACAGGAATACAGAAGCCCTGTAAAATTCTATAAGTAGGTATAAATGTTGACAGAGGGAACCACCAAATCCAGAAGGTCAATTATAATGTTAAAAGACAGAGAGAGAGAGATGCTGCAAAAGCAAAAATACACAACAGTAAGAAATTCTGACAATGCCCTTGCAAGCTAAATAAGTGTCATGACAGGGATGATGCAGAGACTGCAATTTTAGATTCCATAAATACCCTTTTCTGAGGAAAACTTATAAGAGACAGCACAATTTATGATTTCAACCCCGAACAGCATGGTGTGACTACGACCAATATTACAGAACGGTTTTGCACTGGACTGAAATTCAGCTTCCTTGCAGCTGACAAATAAAATGAAACATCCTCCAAAACACTACAGCAATATATAACTCACAAAAGGAAGCTGCCTAAAAGGAAAGAAGCGTGTTAAATGGAAATGAAGAGGAAAAGCCTAAGAAATTAAAGGCTTGCAAGTGGCATTAAGATTGTACAAAGACACTGAGTAAGAGGCTCACTGTAAGCCTAGAGAATATTAGCAAAATATTTTAGAATACAGTAAAGGAATCACAGTTAAGTAAAAAACAAAAACACAAAAAACCCCAAACAAATTAAAAAAACAAACAAATGAACAAACAAAAACAAAAGGAAAAAAACAAAAATAAAAACCAAACAAAATCCCACCAACAATAATATAAACCACATAGCTCTAAAACTGGACATTATTCTTTCTTCTCAGACAGCAAGCTGGATGAAGCTAAAGTAAAACCATAAATATTTCAAAGGAGGCACCAGAACAGCTTTACAAACTAAGTCAAAACTCTTCAAACACAACAAAATCAGGAAACCTGTAAGACAGGTCAAAAGGTGATCAGTGTGGAAGGAGAACATTAGAGAAAGAGGTCTTGGACTATCATTCATGACATGATGCGTTAGGAGAGGAAGATAGTACTCAATTTATTTAAACTAATTTCTTCTATGAGGTATCAGAACCAGCTGGTATTCATGCAGGAGCCCAAAAGAACAAGTCAACAGAAAATCCACACTAGTTGCACACAAACATACTAAATGGTCTGTTACCAAATATTCAAATTGGAATGGAGGAAGAGAAAAATGATGCTAGTTTTTAGGAGGCTCAGCATAAGCAGAAGTCCCAGGAAATCATGAGACCAGCAGCCTGCTGGTTTGGCCAAGTGACAGAATATGTAGCAATCAAAAGATCTATGCTTTGATAAACACCAATACAACTGGCTTTTCAGACACCATGATTACAACATGGTCTTACAAAGTTCCCAAGCCAAGAATTTGGAGAGTGAGGAGGACGCACTTCAGATTCCCTCTGGATTCACCCAGGGAAGTCCTTTGAGGAGATGCTTTTTCCAGAGCTCTGGGCAACTCAGCATCCTCTTCTATTCTTGTCTGGGTATCAAAGCTCTGCCCTAGGCCCTCCCTCCTTTTCTAACTGCAGGTGCTCCTCAAACTGCAACCATGACATTTCACAAGAGCAGCTGAACCTTCTGATCCCTATAACTCATATATCACAATCTGCAGAAAGCAGACAGCTACCCTCTTCTCACACCCTGTGCCTCCCAACTGCACACTGGCTTCCCAATACCTTGCTATCAGCACAGATCCCAGCTGTCTTTCCATATAAAAGGCTGCAAGAAAATTGAAAATTATCGACCAAGGTGCTGTTTAAGCAGAAGCTGCCTGTTCCTACACAGTAAACTTGTATGAACTGGTGTCCAGAATATGCTTTTTCCATACCACTGACAGTAAAATTAGAAGAGCCTATTGAAATCCAGATAGTCAAGAAGACAATGTACATTCTTGCACAGTTTACATAACCTTCTTGTGGTGTTTTAAGAAAAAATAAGGAAGTACACAAGTTGTGAAAGGAAAAATTGTGATAAGACAAGCCAGGCTTAAGCTCTATTTCCCACTAATGTGGGAGACTTTTTGCTTTTCCAAACTGCACTTGCACAACCAAAGAAGCAAACTGCCTTCCACATAACACTTCTGCTTCTGTGGCATCATCTCACAATGCTTAATATGATGCAATGCTATACAGTGAAGACTATTCCTCTGTGCAAGTTATTTGGGGCCTGTCAGCCTTGAATGCACCTTCCCCAGCCTGCTGGGAAAGAAATGCAACACAGCAAAACAGCAGCAGTAGACAAGAGAGAGAACAAAACAAGAGGGGTTTCAGCTCTGACAGCTACCTCAGCTGTTACTGGAATCCTCAGTGAGGATATGCTTTGGTCAAGACCTACTCTAGTCACCTAATACAGACAGTCCTGGATATCCTGCAGGTCAAGTGCTAAGGGTGCTTGCTGTAGGGTAGGCTCTCCCATCAGAAACACGGCAGACATTAATTGAAACTCCCATGCAGAACTTAACCCAAAAGCCACCTTCTGTGAGAAAGGGGAGCTGCTTTTGGTGTATGTCTGGGAAGGAGGCATCAGATGAAATGAGGATAAAAAGTTCATTTCAGGCTCTAATGTCCATTTATAGAAACGGAGGCATTCCTGCAAAAGCCACATTGCTATTTGGTCAGCACACCCTCCCACACTGAGCCACATCCAGGATCTTGGAGAGTTGGCCACATAGCACTTTTTGAGATCCAAGTGCTCTAATCCACCCTGCCCTCTTTTCAGGGAGAGAAAGGAGACAGGGCTGTCACCCATTAGCTACTGTCAACCATTAGCCACTGCCACTAAAATCTTCTCTATTCTGATAGCTAAAACTCTGAGAGATACAGGGCCAAGCTATAGGGCTGTGTGACAGATCACGACCTGTCCACATTTCTAACCGGGGATCATTTGAAGGGATAGGAATCCTTCAGCAGAGACAGAGCAGCCAAAGAATATCTAGAAGTCCACTCAAAGACTGGAAGACAAGGATTACACTGGACATGATACATTTCCACAATGCTTCTTAGACTTCTTTAGACTACTCAGGAGGACTCTCCCCCAATTCAAAACAGAGGAAAGGACCCACCACGAGAGAGAGAACATTTCCCTGAATTTCATTCACAGCTTATCACCAGGTTTCAAAAGCCATCACCTAATCACTTCAAGACTGGCACTCCCAGCTGGCCACAGATACCACCTAAAATCTCTGCCTCAGGCTGTTTCTGCTATGGAAACCCCAAATCTCTGAAGTCAGTTTGCAGCTACATCAGAACAGGGACAGATCCTAAGATCAGTAAGGTGCTGCACGATTTTTCCCCCAGAGCAGAGCTTAATATGAGGCTGAAGTTCTTTCCTCCTAAATCACATCACTTTTTTTCAAGCCCTGTTTTAAAAGAAAAAAGAAAAAAAAAAAAACTGCAAAAAAATCAATTAACAGGCCCACATCCTTACTCCCAAACCCATCTTGTGGCTTGTTCTTTGTCAAAACAGCAAGAAACAGGAACAAGATCTCTCTCACTCAACAAAAAACCTAATACTAGTGGCAAAGCAATAGAAACTAAATCCACAAATGTTCTTTGTCTGTGTTCAACACAGTTACACACTTCTCTGCATGCTGCCCATGCCTCTTGCCCATCAAGTGACAACAGTGAGATAAACTAGTAAGAGTGAGATATGCATAAAACCCAGGCACAACAGTTCAGCATGCACCATGGCAGCTGAAGGAGAGAGCTGGTACCTGGCCATCTCTCCAGCCTATAAATTTCAAAATGCCATGAAAACTTAACTCGCTACCTAAACGTCCCCACCACCATGTTAGCTCTGTCATGCCAAAGGACCACGAGCTTCTTCATCCCCACATTACAGAAGAGCAAGTGTGCTAAATGAAGGGGCAAGACCTGCTGCTCCAGTAAAAACACACTCTTGCAAAAGCCAGTATCTCAGGAGAGCACTTCTTCCCACTGCAGTCCTGTCACCAGGGAGAATAATGGACAGTCTGCTATCAGCACAGAAGTTTAGAAGCCTGTTTGCTGCTGCCTGTCAAGTCTGAACCACAATTCCAAACAGGGACACAGCTGATGAATCAATACAACAAAATGGCAACAAGCATGGCATTACCCAGACCACTATCTCCTATTCACCTTGTGTATGGGACTTCACATTGATATCCAGCACTGAAGTGCTCCACAGGAAACACTGCTGATGTAGTGGGCACACTACTACTGACACCTGTATTTCATAAGCATGCCAGACAAACTCTTACCAACATTAAAATACATCTGAAGAACATTTGTCAACTCTCCATAACACCTCTGCTTCTTTACCCCAGATCTTCAGCATGAGAAAGAGTCCCCATATAGATTTTTCCTAGTCTTTCAAGCAATGAGAAGCCAGTAGTATTTCAATAACACTAATATATTAAAGCCAAAGCATCCAACACGCAAACTTCTTTCTATACCTCCCCACACATGAACTTCCATGACAAGGAAAAAGAATGGAAAAACACCTATGTACCTTCCTGTTAAAACACAGAAAAGTAAAATGTCATGAAAAGCAGCAGTGGGTAAACAAGAGAATGTGATCACATCCACAGGTATTCACACTCTTCTAGAAGCTCTCCAGCACTGATTCAACAGTGCTCAATCTAATCTGGTTTTTGCACTTCAGATACCATAGCCAACATATGGCTAGAAACAAGTGAGGTGATTCTAATACCTTACTAGGGATTGTTTGCTTTTTTAAAAGGGTGTTTAATACCTGGCCTGATTGATTCAATGATTTACTCTTCAGGGCTAACTTTGAACTTGAAGGTTACCATCAGTCAGCAAGCAGAGGCGGTGTCCTGAGCAAACACAGCTCTGGCAGACCAAGATGAACCAGGAGACAGGGCTTTTCTCAGGACAGCACTACTGAAGTGCAGCCTGGGGCCAAGAGGGCAAGAGCAGAAAGAGGGCAGATATAGGAAATAAAGAAGCAGTGACACTTCCCTGCTTCTTCATGCAGTTGCTTGCAATTCTTAGTGGAGAGGGACGACAGTGCTTGGTATTCAATAATAACAATAATTAAACTAAGTGACATGGCAAAAGAAAGAAAACCATACAGTTGTAGAGAAACGAGCATAGGGAATAATTTACCATACTGCAATTACAAAACCACTGTATTATACCCTTTGCTAACACTCCCTAAGACAGTCTTTAACTGCAATCAAGAAAAATGTATGCCTCTATTTCTTCCCCCTGCCCAACCTCACCAGTAAACAAAATAGCTAGTTTTCATTCACTGTGATTATGCCTGACTATGGGAATAAATAAGTCTTCCCTATGAAGTATGCTCTGTCTTTAGTCACTACCATTTCTGACTTCTCCAGTTCTCTAAAAGGAAGATCTGAGCTTACAAAGCAAAGACTATGTACTGAACTGAGGTCTCATTGTCATGTCAGTTCAACCGCCAGAGCAGTGTGGAACACCAAAAAGGGTAGCCAAAGTTTGCTTTTCACAACCGTTACGCTAAGCCATTCCTGGCATATAGCATAGGCTGACAGCTTCATTATTTGGATTTCTAATGCACTCTGTTGAGTAACTCCACTTGAATAATATTTTAAAAGTCCAACAGCAAAATGCTCAGTTCCTTATTTGCTCATGCCAAGTTAGATACCTTCCACCCTAAAGATTCATGTAAAAACACGTAAAAACCAGCTCACTAGAAGAGCTTATAAGAGCAAAAAGGAAAGCTTAGTTGCACTCAAGGAAAGAGGTTTTCTCCTTCCAAAAGGATGTAAAGTGGTCCCCTTAATTCCCTAGTGCTGTTCTGCAAACTTCTGTTCCTCAAATACCATCTCCAAGCATTCACCTCTTTTTGCCTCAGCAGTATCTAAATAAATACAGAAACACAGGAAGAAGCAGCCTGCATTAGAAGCTACCTGAATTGAAAACCACTCAAATCAGAATGGCAGTCACTCACAGGCTGAACGGTCCAGGGTGGAGCACAGTCACATGCAGGGGAGTACACTGCATCTCAAGGCAAGGGGCACAGGCCTAGACTAGCAGCTAACATCACGTTCCACTTTCCTCTTCTTTGTGTCAGGGCTGCAGAGCCAGGCTCACTTCACTTATGCCCCATTGTATTAGTATTGGCTTACTCACTTCATTCAATTGGTATGAGCTGGTGTTCCGGTGCAAGGGTCAAGAAGCTATTTCCCCAATCCTTTCAAAGCTGTATAAAACTTTATCTCCTCTCGCTACAAGAAAAGACAGACACAGCTTGAGCAAATGTGGGTCACTGGCCTCCCGCACCTGCATTGATAGAAGAGTGCTTGGGGAGCTGACCTGACACTGGCCTGATGGAACTTTTCTATTTTTCTAAGCAACTGCTTGTGGAAACCCTGTAGCTACTTTTAAGAGGTATGAAAGTGCTAAAGTCCTTTTCCTTCAGGGCCCAGTGACAATGTTTTCAGCAGACAGCTAATTTCCTTTGTCCCATCTAGTTGTCAGCAGGAAGAGGATATTGCAGTGTCAAGTCCAGATGCAAATGCAGATACAAGATTTGAAGAACACTCTGCCTGAAGCAGTTTCTCTGCACTGTGCTTTCCCCCCTAGGCCGTTCATAGTTCTATTATCACAGCCCTGGACTGGAGATTCACACACACAGGAAGTGCAGGGCACTGGAGAAGAGCCTGAGCCAAACACCTCTGAAAGCCAGAATCATACTTAACCCTCATGCTGCCCCAGACTTTGAAGATGGAGGTCCCACTTGCCTCTGCCACCACCATCAGCCCTCCAGCTAAAACCAGTGGCATCCTTCCAGATACCAGCTGCAATTTCCAGAGGGAATTTCATGTAAGTTCGTGTTATCCCTGCGGCTGCCCTTCAGGCCATGGGCATCTCTCACCGTCCCTGGTTTGCTCCCTTGGCCCTCCCAGTCTCCGGCAGGCAGGTGACAGCCCGCCCCACACGCGTGGCCAGCCGGGGCGCAGCTGCCCATTACCTGGTTCCCAAAGACCGCAAAGGAGCAGGCGGTGGAGACCTCGTGGGAGCCAAACCAGACGGAGGCGAGGCGTGAGGGCATGCCCAGGATGAAGACCTGAGCCAGGCCACAGATGACCTGTCCCAGGACAGTGACGGGGAAGAGGTGCGGCTTCAGGCTGCCCAGCTTCACCCAGGCACCCACGGCATTGAGGGCCGAGCCAGCCAGGGCGATGAGGCGCAGGCCCCTCTTGTCCAGCAGCCAGGCGACAGGGAAGAGCAGGGGGATGTAGATGAGCATGTAGCTCATGGAAAGCCAGTCGATGGCGAAGGCGCTCACGTCGTAGAAGCGCATGAAGATGTTGTTGATGCTGCCGTACTGGATCCACTGGAAGGCGTTGCACAGGGAGTAGCTGCTGAAGAGCAGCAGCACGGCCCAGCGAAGCCGGGACAGCTGTACCTCGGCGGCGGCATCACCGACTCCTCTCGCCGCAGTCGACGGACTCGGCGCCCCGGCGGACTCCTGCAACACCATGCCGGCACCGTGGGCCGCACCCGACCCGGCTCGGCGGCTCGGCTCGGCTCGGCTCGACCCGGCTCGGCTCGGCTCGGCTCCCGGCTCCCCGCCGGTACCACCTGCCCGAGCGCCCCTCCCGGCCGTCCCCACCGGGCTCACTGACGGCCGCCGAGCGGGGAGGTGCCCCCGGCCCGGCCCTCCCCGCCCTCCGCCCCGCCCCGCCCCGAGGCCGGGCAGGGCCCGGGCCGCCCTGGGGCACGGCGGGCCCTCCGCCGCCGGAGCGCTGAGGGGCGGCAGGCCCGGCCTGCGTCCGGCACAAGCGCTGCCCGCTCCCGGCAGAGGGGCCGCGACCGCTCCCCACGGCAGCCCCCGGCACTGCCCGGCCCCCCGAGAGCCCCCCCGGCGTTACCAGGGCCGGGGGCAGGACAGGCTTGGGCGCCGGTGTGAACGGACGTGGGCTGGGCGGAATTGTGACCTGGGGGAAGCTGTGGGAGAGTGGGCAATGCCCAGCGCCGCCAGAGATGCCAGGGTGGAGTCCTGGAGGAGGAACCGGTTTGGGTTTCGTTTGAGTTGGCCTCTGATGGTTTTTTTCACAACATGGCACACTGGAGAGTGAAAATATCCAGTGAAATCAAAATTAAAACATGTCAGCGTCACTGAAGTAAAAGAGCCAAAAGTGGTGTTTGTTTCCATTCTCATGGGGAACTGGGAGTTAATGAGTCAGCGCTTGTTTTGCAATTACTTGAGCAACTCTCCACTGGCAGATGCCTGCCTGGAGATCATTTATGATCTACAGTTCATTTAATTAGCATCATGTTACCTGAATTGCATAAACATTCCTCAGCACAAGGATGCAAGTTTGCTGGTGGTGTTCGGCTCTCTTCCAGCATTCAACACACAGGTCAAAATTCATTTGGAAAAATGGGAGCGGTGTCTTTTGGATGTTGTATTCCTGAAACAAAGGAATACAGAGTATGAAAAAGTGAAGTTTCTCTGGCATGTATTTACTTGACAGCTGCATCATTATGTAGCCTTTTTGCATACTTGGAACACTGTCAGAGGTTGTTGCTGCTGTCCTCTGAGCTGTAGGTAGATGTTTGCTCCTGTCAGGAGCAAAGACAGACAGCTTTGATGCCTTTAAGTTCTTATTTATCATGAAAGAAAACAAACAAACGAACAAAAAACCCCAAACAAAAAGCTTTGCACAAATTATTCCAAGGAGCACAAATGTCTGTTAAAGTGGTTCTTGCTGTGTATCCTCATAGAGCTTGTTTCTTGTCACCTGCTTGGATTTCCTACTCCCAGCAGTGGCCAGAAGCAGAGATGGAGGTGAGCAGAGCCAGTGCAGTTTTCCCTATGTACTCTGCTGAAAGTTCCACAGGTCAGAGCTGCAAACCCTCGTACTCTCTCCCTCCTCAGCCCACAGCTTTGCCAGTGAACCTCCAGCCTCACTTGGGATGCTTCTCACAATGAGACAACATAGTCATAATGTAGCCTTTTTACATTATAAATAAGAAAGGCAAATTCAGAAACAAAAGCCAGAAAAGGAGTTTTCAGTCCCATTTATTATTAAATTAGGCAACCAAAGTTAATGTGAAGCTCTGCACTGAGACAACAGAAGGAAGAGAGGAATTTGTTGTAACAAATTTGTAATCTGAATGTTATCAGGAATGTAATGAGTGACAGCAGTGCAGATAGGGCAGAGGTGAAATGGAGCAGGGAAAAGACTAACATGATTCAAAAACTGCTTAGTCTGAGAACTCTAATGATAAAAAGTGAGATAGTACAGAAGATTAACTTCTAGGCGGATAAGATTTGAAAATACCTTTATAAAATTCTCCACAATATTATACAGAAATCAAAGTTACACAGAGGTAATCACTATCATTGATTAAAGACCAGTCGAAAAACGAAGTCAAGCAAAGAAATGTACAGGCATTTTTAGGATGGCAATCTGGGTTTGTTCAGAGGACCATCATTTTTATCCCTTTAGCAGTGTAAGGAACAAAATTTGCAGATGTTTAAGACATCACTGAGTTAGTCAAGCTTAACTTAAATATGTCACCTATATGTTGTATTAAGTTTGAAATTACTTTAGGACTGTAGCTTTAGCTATCTGTAACTGAAAGTATTATCACAGTCCATGGCATGGCATCTTTAATTTGTAAACTCAGATAAATGCAGGATAATGGAATTAGGTACTGTATGGCAGTTTGCTGTCATAAGGTCTCTGAGCAGCAAAGAGGAAGATATCAGTGACTGAATGTGGTTTTCAGAAAAAGAACAAGCAGAAAAAATATAAAGAAAACAAATCAGGAGTTGAGGAAATACTGGCACATCAGGAAGATGTGCCAGCTCTACTCCAAACTGCCATCAAGAACAGTCTGTCATCCCGAGTTTTGTTTTTGTCCCACGTTCAGCTCCTACATTTCTCTCAAATATCCTCAGGTTTACTCAGCATCAACATAAGATCTGTAGCAAGTCAGAACAATCAAGGAGCCATTTGCTCCAATGTCTTAGTCCTGTCAGAAAAGCCAAACGTTAAGTCAAGAACTACTAAAAAACAGACTCTGCTGAAAATAACAGCTGAAATCAGATGCATGAAAGCAGTGCCCAGCTTCTGGTGACTGCAGCCTGTCAACTGAACATGAGCCAGGCAGGGAAGCAACACTGACTCCTCAAAGCCAAGTCAAACAAGGGGTTTTCATACCTATAGGCCCATATTTCCTTGATCTCCTGCCCTTGGATTTCAGGGCTGTTTTGCTACTAACTCTGTGAACTATCCAATCACCCGTTTATATAATTTGCCAATTTCTAATTATAAAATACTAAAATAAAACCCCTGCGCTTTGCATTTCCTTCTCTATTGCTGCATCTGCTTCTACTCACATGCCTCTTTCCCTTCTTGAAGCAACAGAGCAGCTGCTTTTGGATTTCCCTCATCACAGCATATTTATTTAAAAACTTCTTAGCCATGAAAAATTATTTATATTTCAGGACAACCCCTTGAAGTGGATTTCAAAGCAAGAGGGAAATCTCCTTTACATGGAGATTAACAGAAGTGCTAAAAAGCTTATAGGATCCTAGAGCCAAAAGTATGTGTGAAGATTGGAATGCTTCCTTAATCAGAGGAAGAAGCAGGACCCAAATTAAGTGTAGAAGTACAGGCCATCAGGTAGAGCCTAAACTCTGTAATCTTCTTCCCTACTGCTTCCCTCTTAAGAAATCTAGCACTGATAGTCTTGGAATATATGCTGCCCTTACGACCAATTAGTACATACAGTTCCTTTATGTTACATAAAGCCTTGCAGCTAGCTTGCTATTCTCAAAGTCCACCCAATAAATATAAATGCTAGGGATGGTGACAGCAGTGATAATCCAGATTGAGGCAACAGGCCTCAATGACAAGCAAGGCAATATGAATGGGTGAGGAAAATTGGCTTGGAGAGTGTGCAAAAGGTATTCTGGAAAATTATTGAGAAAAGTGTAATTCTTTGGTGTCTTTTCTCTCCACATTGGTTCAGAGATCCAAGGAGTAGGTGAACAAAAGAAGAAAGCTGATAAGGAAAAGCAAGTACTCCAGGATCTATCAGATCTTACATCCATTTACGCTCCCTTGAAATGGAAAGTATCTAACCTCAAAGGATCACAGGATGTCCCTTGCTTTCAAACTCTCAGCCTTGTTATTTGTGCCTCTAAATTTCATCATTGCACTTACAAAGCCTAACTAGCTCACCTCTTAGGTGGCTCTATCACATTTTGACTGATAGCATTTAGGTCTAGAAGAACTGCCAGCAGATATCCCACACAACTTTTCACAATGGACTTTGCAGGAAAGATTACAGGATCTTTGTTAGTGGAGGTAGAAGGTTTTATTTTGAGTTCAGCACCAAAACTGCTTTAGTGAAGTTCTTCAGAGGTCGGGTAGTTCTATCATAAGGCCAAATGACAAGACTCAAATAGCTGGCAGAGCCACTCATTTTGGGATCCCACCTGAATGCAGTGCTGGAGACACACAGTGGAGTGTGGGCTGGCAGGGCTGTCACTCTGGACAAAGCCAGTGGTGTTCCTCAATGGAACAGGGAACCCTGCAAGCCCTCTGCTGACACCCAGAGATTTCTGCATCCCAAGATCCACCCAGAATACAGCTTATAAAGGCAATGGATTACTTTATTACTGTAATTCAGGTACACAATTATGTTGATGCCCTAAACCCTTAAGAATCTTTCCTGTTACATTTTCAGTGTGAAGATCTGGGTACATAAACAGTGGCGGAAAACTCTATTCATAACCGTGCAGCAGGCAACCTCTGCAGCACACGAATTTTTGCAAAAATTACCTTCCTCTACACAAACACAATGGCTTAGTTGCAGAGTTTAAAATCTCATCTAGAGAAAGCTGCAGACCTCAGAACCACCAAAGCTGTGCAGAGGCTACCTTTGAGCAGCAAACCTGTACTGTCCAAAGCTTTAGGCCTTTCAAAAATACACCTTGAGGAAGAGAAATAATGTTTTGCTCCCCTTCGGTATATTTCATGTGTAGCTCCCACTCTCTGGGAGTTTCAGCAAGGATGCATCATCTGTATCTATTTTACAGGGGCACAAAGAGTTATGGTGGTTTGTGTGGCTCTGCCAGGGGCAGGATTTTTTTCCAGTTTGACACCTTCCAGCCTGGCTGCCTAAGAGCAGCTTGAATTTGCCATGTCTTTGCAAATCCAATCTCCATGTTCAAAGCCTGGCATTCACAGAACAATGGCTTTAGTTTAACCCTCTCCAGTTCAGATGTGATGTTTGTGTGGATGAATCATGTAAGTCTGCACTGTGGAGAGTAGATGGGAGGGCATGGCTGAAGTGCTAATATTCACAGCTGTTCCCTTTCAGCCAGAAAAAGATGTAAAAGGAGAGCACAGGATGGGAGAGCACTTGCATGCCAGGTACTTCAAAGGTGCCAATTCTGATTAATGCACACCCCTCCAGATACAGGGTGCTTATGCCACCTCTGCATGGCCTTCTGCAAACATATCAACTTGCTCTGCCCCATTCTTTGATCAGGCCGGATGAGAACCGGCTCTAATCCAAAAACTGTGTAACTGTGGTTAGCCTGCTGTGCTGCTTGAGTATCTAAGCCCAGCTCTCAACCTTTGCTTGTGAAAAGCTGTGAGGAAAGCTGTGCATAAGCTCAGTTATTGGAGCAAACTCACTTCACTCCTCTGCTGTGCACCAGGCATGCACATGAGATATGAAGATCTCTTTGTTCAGCTCAGAATAAAAGAAGTGAAAAAAGTTCGAGTTAGCCTCAAAACTTAACCATAGTCTAGATTTCCATGCTCAGTCCAGATCAGATCAGGGTCACAGGTTACCCCCAAATACCAAAGCCTGAAGTATATAAGCCCTTCTTACTCAGCATCTTCCAGCCTCCATCTCAATGAGTCATACCAGTTCAGGGCAATGACATGAGAAAAAGATTTTAATCTTCTATTGCTTGCAGTAGACATTAATTAATAATAAAAGAATACAGGAAAAGGGAATAGCCTCACTGCTGAACTCAGGCATGTCCCTCCTCTTTACCCCACTCACGCTGCAGAAAAAAAAAACAAACCTGGGAAAAGTTCTGAGGACCACGGCACCAAACCACAGCTGTTGTGAGGGGAGAAAAATTGGTAATGTCTTAGCAAAAAGCGCAGAACTGGTACAAGAGCTGGGGGGAAGGTGTGTTCTCTCTGAGGCAGGAGAACTCTCAGGAGCTGGTGGCTGCAACCTCAGCTGCAATGAAAGTTATAGTCTCATGTTCTGACCCTAACACACTGATTGTAACCCTGCCCTGACAAGCAATGAATATATGCTCTCTAACATTTAGTTGGGTAGGGTTTTTGAGTAACCTAAAAAAAAAACTTAATGGATACGTATAACTCTGCCTCACTGCTCAAATCTCATCCAGATCAACACTCCAGAAGGTGGCAAAAACACAGCAGAACATAACCAAAGTGAGCACGGGGCTGTTCACTCAGAGAAAGTCTTATCATTTCATGCCATGCTTAGGTTTTTCTCTTCTTGACAGCTTGTGATTTATTAAAATACTTTGTCTCTTAGCAGCAATTCCTGATTTTCTTTGATCTCTGTGTGCTGAAGTATTAGCATCCAGGCAGCGCATTTGTATGAGTAGTGCTGCTTTGTACACTATGATATGTATGCAGGGATCAGAGAGAGGGACTCTTTCGTGGGCTGCTGCCTTGCTTCAGCAAAGTAAGAGAAGTGAATTCTGAGATGGGATTTGTGAAATAAGTGCATAAACCCTTGGAGCCACAGTGGAATGGGCAGCAGAGCTGCTCAGCCTGTCCCTTGCCTTGCCAGGAGGGATGCAGCGCCGGCTGGGAGCACTCAGCCTTCGCCCAGCAGAGGCCAGCACACACGCAGTGTTCGGCAGGCTGTGCTGGCAGCGCAGGGCTGCCTCTCTCGTGTCTGGCTTTCCTCGGCTGGAAAGTCTCTCAGCCTCCTGCGAGCCCTCGTTTATGTACTGTTTGCAGAGAGGTTTTCAGTCAGGACCTCTGCAGTGCAGCAGAAAGACGCTGCCATCCTACTGGGGCAGGGCCGGGCTTCCACGGGCTCGGACATCTCCCTGTTTATCCCCTCCCTTGTAGCAACCAGCAACGCAGTGCTCCTGCAGCCTGGGCATGGCCAGATACACACAACACTTGAGAAATGCCAAGGGAATGAAAATTACAGGAATTGCGTTGCTGGGAGGAGCAGG
This sequence comes from Muscicapa striata striata, assembly GCA_030060385.1. Lineage (NCBI taxonomy): Eukaryota > Metazoa > Chordata > Aves > Passeriformes > Muscicapidae > Muscicapa > Muscicapa striata. Next base: position 5,085,668 of record JAREIS010000106.1, on the reverse strand, counting down.
CAATCGAAAACAATCGGCAATGATTGCCCTGGCCACCTCCCTGCACCTTGCTCCTAATTTAGGCTCATTTGCAGTTCATTTGCGGACAACAGTGAGTGCCGCACCAGAGGACAGACACTTGGCTACTTAGAAATCAAAAGCAGTTGTGTGAGGAGTCTTGAGGAGAGACCGGGACCCCGGGAAAGAGAAGCAAGAGACAGCATCAGTACAGAAGTGAAGGAATCTCCTCACACAGCTGGAACAAGCAGTTTGTCCAGCCCTTCAAATAGCCTTAGGAAAATATCTTTTTTTTCCTACACTGTTTGAAAGGGCAGAAAAAAAAATGTCCGTTGCCGCTTGCGTGATAAGGACATTCTCCCAGGAGAACCATTCTTCATAACCAACCAAGAGAGGCTGCCTCCCAGGTACCTCACAATTACAGAAGAAAGCAGAGGTCAAAACCGACTTGAACCATTCAGATCATGTTCTGTGATCAGGTTTTTGTAGGCAAGACCAGGCCGGGGCAAAGCCCAGTCAGGCTGGAAGATGTGTCTGCTAGCACCAGCAAACAGCAGAATGGCAAGAACGGCTGAGCACAACACCGGTAGGAGGCTTCCAGCTCACAGCCAGTCGAGCAGAAGGAGGACACATTGACTGATGATGCCAAGGGTAGTGTTTAGGTTTTGGAGAGGATGTTGTTGCAAACCCATCTCCCAGTCTCACCACTTGCTGCCTATTTTCATTCTGAGTTGCAGTAATATGTCTGAGACGTTACCAGTGACTGGGTCTAGCAATTCTGCGGGCATGACACAGAGCCCCACCCAGCCTGAAGGATCTAGACTCCAACAGCTTTGCAGCACAAATATTGGCTCTGTGTCTGTGTGGGCATAGGTGACATATACATCATGGTAGGACCTTCTCCATCTGCAGCTAAAACCAAACTTGGCATTTTTAAAACCATGAGAAAATACCAAGGTTGCAGCAAGGATCGAGATCTCTCACAGTATGCAACACTGCCAACTTCAGTGGGACTCTTGCATCCTCCAGTGAAGAGTGTGAGCCTGAAGTGCCCTCCACAGCCCTCCACAGAAAATCCACCAGAAACTCAAGGAGCAGAAGTAGAGCCTGTAAAGACAAGCTCATCTAGAGCTGGAGTCAGTTGTCTCTCTGAGGCTTAAAGGGACAAATTCCAGAGAAAGGCACCTTGGGAAGAGCCTGTGTAGCCTGACTGGCTCAAAGCATGGCCTGTGCAAGGAAGCAGCAGCTGTTTGTTGAACCAATGGTTAGAGTGAAGCCTATTGGTGAGAGATCTAGCAGAGAGGGGTGGTGTAAGGCACACTGAAATTGTTCCTGTAGATGTATTCTGCCTGTCATATAAGCAGAAACCCAGCTCTGTGGCTGGAATAACCACCACCCTTCCCTATGTCCTTCCCTAAATGTGCTCATCCTTCATCCCAGAGCCACACAGACAGGGAGGGCCAGTGCAGTCACCCATTGCCACAGCACTGCTTTTGTAGGGTGGTGACTCCCAGGCATCCGATGTGCTGACACCAGGCATCTCTGGCCATGGTGCTTCCCATGCTGGCACAGAAACTGGAGGCAGGAGGCTCACAAACCTCTGAACAGACTATGGCAGGATAAATCACAGCGCTATCTGCACCTATCCTGAGGACAGCTTGCTGGAACACAGCAGTATTTGGTTATCATCTTGCTAGTGCAAACCAGAGAGAGAAAATGCACATGGCACGACACTTTATAGGCTTTACCCAGTCTACTCTTGAGGGCTATGATGATGGGCCAAAACCCACCTGGAAATAGGCTGCTTCTCTGTGCCTGCAAGAAAGATATCTACAAATTGGTCTATCAGCAGCACTGCTTGTGGTACTCTATGCTGAAAAGATTGCAGCTGATGCTCCTTGAAGATGGCAGCAGTCACGAGCCACTGTTAGCAACAGAACCACTGGCAGGTGGGTTTCAGCCTTGTGTATAGAGTGGGGCTGATAACTGGGCTGCTGGCTGGTGTGGGGTAAACTGCAGAGACTGCCTGCATGGACTGGCTTGTGTTTCCAGTAAATCAGACTCAGAAGTACTGATCTACTGCTCTCTGGCTTTCAGGTTTCATCTGTTTCAATGCATGAGGGAGTGCAGCAGCCTGTCGTGGAACTGTGACTGATGGGCAAGGGAGAAGAATGTAGGCTGCAGCTACATGCCTTAGCAGGGTGCCTTGGAGCAAGAGTCCTACCACGTCCTGTTCCTCCTTTTCACTCCAGGAAAATACCACCAGCTCCTTCCATGCTATGATGCTCCTTCCCAGCTGTGCTACTGGCCAAACTGAAAGGTCCACCAGCCCACCAAGACCTGCCTGTGAGCTGACACAACATGGCAGTGCACCTGGACACATGCAAGGGGAGCACATGGAGGCATAGCCAGCAGTAGCAGGGAGCTGAGAGGGTCAGCAGGGAAGAGACCTGTGACCCTACGTGACATGTCACACTCATTAGCCAGGTCCAGCCCCACAGCAAGGAGGCGCTCATCCTCCCCACAGACCATTGTTCCTCAGCCTGCCCAGACTATGTGCATGTCTCCCCCTTCTAAATGTGGGGCCCTGGTTGCTGGCCCTGGAATAGATTCCTGTGCATGCAGGGCTGTTTTCTGGGCTCCAAGTTCTCCCCTCCTGCTGCTTGCGTCTTCATTGTATCATGCCCGGCCTTAGGAGTGACTCAAATCCTATTTTGGAAACCAAGAGTTACGCATTTTCAATCTTTATTTTACAAAAATAAACCAGTTTTGCCCTGACACTCTATGGTCCCCAACCTTCCCCACCACCCTGCCCTCTTTTCTCTTCCTGGAGGTCTGGCTGTTGTGTGCCACAGCCAGCTGATCTTATGGAGGCTGCTGGTGCTGCACACTCCTGTGAGTCTCCCCAAACAAGGACCAGAGAAAGGGGTTAGTGCCCTTTTGTGACTGCCTCCTCCTCCCAGAATCCAAGCTGGATACTGTTCAAAGATGCCTCATGGTGACTCTGCCATTTCTGCACAGGGAGCAAGTCTTAGGCAAATCACACTCAGAATACATACTTTAAGAAGGAATGTCCATCTGTCCAATTCCTTCCCTTGGATGGAAAAGCAAGCCCCACGAAGTTACTTCTTGCCATCCGTGGAGCTGGCAGGCTGCTGTCCTGCTGGCTGGCTCAGTGCTGGAAGCGTGGGGAGCTAATGTGGGGCTGGTGAAAAGTGTGTGTGGCATAAAGCACTTCTGGAGGTGGTGGAGGGGATGTCAGGATGGAGCAGAGTGGTTCATGGGAGTTCAGCATCGAGGTGAAGTGCTTCATTTCCTCTGTCAGCTGCTTGATCTCCCGGCGCAGGGCAGCATTCTGTCTCTCCAAGTCTTCACTCTCCTGAGGAGACAAAACCACAGGGCCTTCCTCAGGATGGGACCCACAGGGATGAGCTAGAGACATGAGGGCTGTGCTCCTTCACCTCTCTGCCCCACAGAATTTCCAGAATGATGTATTTCTGGTAAATTCATGACAGAGCCACGCCTGGGCAAACCCTCCTCCCCCAGCTGGCCGGGCCGGGTGTGGGTGCGCTGCCGGCAGCCCCGGCCGCGCTCCCCGGCTCCGGCTTACGAGAATTGGCTGTGGCTTGCTCCCGCCCAGGCTTTCTCGCTCCCTCCTGCACACACACAGCTCCGGGCGCTTCCCGGGCAGCCCAGCCCCCGGGGGGAGCACGCTGAATAACCGCCGTCTTTAACCAGAAAACCACCTGCCACAGGAAACCTGTCATGGCCCTGGAAAGAAGAGACTCACTGCTTCCTGCTAGCAGCCGAGGAAAGCAGCAGCACCTCGGCGAGGAAGGGGAGACGCCTGAGTCAGAAGAAAAGAGAAACTAAGGCCTCAGAAGAACTGAATTAATACTGGTATTAATGAGAATAACAACAAAGGGGTTCGTAATGATGCTCAGCCTTGTCTCAACAATACTGAGAGCATCAAAGGTTTGCTACCTCTGCTTCTGCTGAAGTGCAGCCAGCTCCAGCATGAAGCATTGCAGGCATCAACTGACCGTGGAGCCAGCAGCCTAGGCAGGACCAGAGGATTGCAAACTCAGCTGAGAGAGCTAAAGCAAGACCCAGCACTTGGAGGCTCTGGAAAGCTGCACCACCACCTTGGCAAAGCAAACCTTCTGCTTGCCCCTCTGCTGCCACGCTGATTCCTGGTGATGCCCAGTCTGTGCACGGGTTGAAATGCACCCAGCAGTTACAGCTGCTGTCACAGCAGGAGCTCACTCACACAGCAAACAGCATCTCTCAGGCATGACCAAATGGTTTGGAAATCATGACTGTTGTTGAACTCAGGAATTGATGGGAATCACCCAGGGGCCAAGAGTACCAGCTTTCCCATGACTCATTCCCCTCAAAACTCAAGCTAGAAAACCCTGGGGCAGATGGAGCTGGTGGCTCCTTTCATACCACCATAGCTCAAAACGAGCCATGCTTTTCTGTGAAGAACCACATCAGAAAAACAAAGTCCCAGGTGCAGAATTGACCAAAGTCAAAGAGTGCTCAGGGAATGAACCCAGGAGCAGCAGGGGGTCACTGTCCACTGGGGGAAAGAAAAACAACAACAAAAAAACACCTAGCAGAAATTTACCATCCATCATCTACTTGCCTCCCTGCATTTTTTCATCTGCCTGTTGGGATCCAAATTGGACTCAGCCCCACTGCCCCATCCCAGTGGGAAGACAAGGACTGTGCTATCAGTGCTAGCTGAGCTGCGGTAATCTCACAAGCAAGTGATTGTTCTCTGCTCTAAGAAAAGCAGCTCAATCCTGGTTGGTGCATGGCTAGGCAGGGTTTTCTTTAGGGAAGCTCAGAGCCCATACCTATCTCTAGGATTACTGTGGAGAGAGCACTGACCCCAAGGAAAGGGTATTTTCCCACCTCTCTGAGACACAGTTGCCCAGAGTCATTGCTGCTGGCTGATGTAATGCAATCAGCCTAGAGCCATGTCAGCTCTAGAAGGTTCATCAGCTACTGAGAAAAGAGTGAAATCTCTGTCTTAAACCTAGCTCCAACCATGGACTAAGGGCACTGTGTAAGGAGGAAGGTTCAGAACTGGATTCTCAAGAATTATTTCCAATAATGGGAATATGGAAAGCACAAAATCAAATGATGGTTTTTTGAATATGAGCTCAACTACCACTTTTCAAAGGCCAGCCAAGCCCAGCACAGGGATAATGATGGTTTCTGGCCACTGCAGGCTGCATGTTCTTCATCCTTCCCACCAGTGGCCCAAAATACATGGGATGGCACTTATCAATGTGAAAAATGCAGAGCACCCCAGCCCTTGTGCTCCAACACTGACTACATATGCCCAAATACACACAGCCAGAAGTGACCATCCCTCCTGAAAGGCAGATATCTAGTTCTTCACACCAGGAAGAACTGTGGGGGTGCCCACATTGCCACAGTAAAGTATCTTTGTATGCTGTTGCACCTCTGCATATCTGGTGGCATGAATGTCAAACCTGGGGAGAGCCAACCCAAGTGAGGCTGTGCTATCAAAGAGCTCAGTCAGAAGAGGTTGGGAAAGGAAATCAGTAATGAAAGAGTGAGAGATAAAGAGGGAAACTAGGTGCAAAATTAACACTTCAGTGGCAGTCATCCTGGGCTGTGTAGTCTCACTGCAAGCTGATTTCTACACCCTGCCCTGGCCTCACTGCTCCTGTCCTGCCTCCACTGAGCATCTCTGCTCCAAGTCCCAGGGGAAAAGCACGTTGTCTCCTATGAGTCCTCAACACGAGGGATGAGAAAGGGGGGAGTGCTCACCAAGTGCAGTGTGTCTGCTTTCTGGGTCTGCCTCAGGCGGCTCTTCTGGGCAGCAATGCGATTCTTCTCCCTCCTCTGGACTTTCCTCATGTCATCAGAAGAGTCCTAGGAAAACGAGGCATGGAAATGACTGGGTAATTCTGTCCCTCACCCTTCCCCTGCAGGGCAGTAGTTGGGAAAGGGACACAGCAGATAACATTGAAGCACAGGACACACACTCCACACCAGTATAAAGCTGTAGCCCAGAGGATGTGTGATGCTTTTAGTACGCCTGTTGCCAGGAGGGGCACATCTGATATCCTTAGGGATCCCAGCACAGCTGGGAAATGACCACTCTCCTTCACCAACACACTGGCCTGGGATATAGTTTGATGGTCCAGAGTAAGGACCTCCCTCTGGAAAAAAGACAATTTGTATTTTTGTACAGAAAACCTTTTCCTTCCCTGTCGCTCTGTAGGGTAATGGCACTGCAGACATTCCACCCCCTTGGATAAACCATTTTTCCGGATATTCAGCCAGAATTTTCCTCTTTTCACCCCTGTAGGTCCCTCCTTTCTCCATCACCCTTCTGCCTCAGGCTTTATTTTTTGCAGACCCCCAAAACACAATCTGGCCCCTGCTTTGTTTAACTAGACAGACTCAGAGCTTTTGTTTTTAACACAGATCTTATTTGCTCCACCTCTCTAATCTCTGTCCTACTTTTTTCTGGAGTCCCCTGTTAGCAATGCCTTCAGTGCTGACTGTAACACCCCCAAACCCCTTAGGCAGGGGAGAACAGAGGTCCCCAGGCTTCAGGTCATGAGCTCCATGCACTAGCCATTCTCTGCTGAGATCTGGTCCTTCTGCAGCCTTCTGACAGTTGAAACTGTCACACAGACTTTCATCTTCTATTTTCATATTGCACTGCCCCTCTTGTGGACTCTTAACATTCACACCACCACTTCTCCACAAGACTACAAAACTCAGCCACAAAAGTTATCTTCCCAGCCCATCTATCTGTCCACATCCTCTCCCCCCTCCCCCAGCCCAAGATATTTTTCTTTGAACTTAACCGTTCTATCCTTGCCTTCAATACCCTGAAAATGTCTCAGATATAGCAGCTCCCATATCCTGCATCAAGTCCAGTCTCTATCCTTTGGAAAACCTTGTGCTTTATCCATGTCTTTAGCAGGATGCAAGCCCAGATGCATTCCCATCCTTGTTTGGAATCCAAAAATCATCTGCCTAGATGAACCCTGAGATTTCTGAGCAAAGTCTCAGGCACTTGCTCTTGTTGCCAGCCCTAGAGAAATGTCAAATGACAGATAAAATAAAGGTTTTAGCCAGAAAAGGCAGTAAGAATACCTCAGACTTGTGTCTCTATCTGCCAGCAAAAGACCTGCCATTAAGGTATGCCATGCAACAAAACAAAATCCCTCTGTGAAGCATCACTGATACGAAAAACTGCTGAGACTGAACAGTAGAGAAAGCAGATCCAAAGTAGCAGGGTTTCTCTGGGTCCTGAGTGCTGTCCACAGAAGCAGGAAGCAGGCAGGCTGCCCTGAGCAGCCCTGGTCTATGGCCAGGAGGTGCCTGCTCAGGCTCCTCACCAGATGACCAAGTCGTGCCAAAGCTTCCTGCCTGCCCGGAATGTATCACAGCATCCACCATGCCCGGGGGTCCTGGGCCCCCAGCTGCCCCTGGGATAGCCCCAGGTAACCAGGTCATCTCTCCCTGCCCATACCCAGCTCAGTGGCTGAGCTTCTGCCAGGGCCCTTGGCTGAGCCCTGCATCTCTGTCCCCACAGCCATTCTTAGAAAGCTCTGCCATATTGCACTGTGAGAACACCAACAGTGGGTGCCACCGACTTCCTGCTCAGCCCTGGCCCACCCTGAAATAGTTGGGGAGAGCTGGGGAAGGGTCTCTGCTTTACCTGCTTGCTGGGAGGGGGAGACTGGCTGAAGCTGCTGGAATCACTGCTGTCGGAGCTGTGGGGCATGGCTGTTGTTTCTGCCTCCCAGGGTCTCTTCAGCTTCCTTTGTGCTCTTGGTGTGCTTGCTTTCTGTCTTGCTTCTCTGCCTCTCCTCTGTCACCTCTGATGTGGCCCTTGGCTCCCTGCTCTCACCTGTCCCAGCAGCACTCTGTCCTCCTGCCCAGCACTCCGACACTTTCGCTGCCTCTCCTCTCAGAGCCTCTGCACCTTCCCTTTAGGTCTCAGCCTCCTGTGGTTTCTCAGAACCTCAGGGATGTAAGCTGAAAGTCACGTGGCCGGAAACTTTAAGGCAAAGAAGAAAAATTAGAGAAGAAAAAAATTTTAAACCAATTAAAAAAAAAAAAAAAAAAGAAGAAGAAGAAAAAAACACATCTGGGAAAAATGAGCTTCAAAATAGCCTGAAAAACCCCCGAAAAACACCTTCAGGCAGTTGAAAAACAAAGCGATGGGTTTTCTCTGAGACAAACAGAGATGGAAAGGAAGAAAAGCCCCAGCTCTGGCTGTGAAACTTGGACCCTCAAAGGGGGGCACTGCGGAGGAGGTGACACTGGGAGCCCCAGAAATTCCAGGGGCACTGTGTCCCATGCCAGCCCTGTGCAGGCAGGAGGTCAGTCCAGCCCCAGGCAACCTCAGTCACCCCAAAGCAGCTGAGGAAATTCCCAAGCAGCCACGTATCTCCCCACAAGCCTCCCACCCCCTGCTGCCGCCCCCGACACGGCTGACGTGGGTCCGGGGAAGGGATGGGTGCCCTCAGCAGGTGCCACATAAACACTGCTTGTGCAGGTGGCTCACGTGGGCACCATGCAGCACCAGTCCTGGGCAAGAAGAAAGGCTCAGCACCACAGAACATTTGGACTGGGTTGGGTAGGACTAGTATTTTCTATAAAGCAAAGATACATATCACTTTAAAATGTTCATTAGTATGTCACCACTGGCCTGTAAGGGAATATCAGCCCTGGCAGACAAAGTGCTGTAAATACAAGAATCTATGGATCAGCCCATGCAGACAGCAGCAAGGAGAAACTGCTTTGGATCCCCTTCTTCATCCTCCAGTCTGTGCTCTCTGGGACTACCTTAGAAGAATAAAGATGTGCTGTCAGCCCCTAGGACAGCAGTGCTTTGGGGTACCCTCAGAGCACCCCATGCTAGTGGCTCTGGAGGTGACAATGCAGGAGTAGGAAGTGCCAAAGCAAGGACCATTTGCTTTCTGATCTGCTCAAGTCACCAGATCCAGCAAGGTGAGCCAGGGCCACATGCCAACAGGCTCTCCATCCACAGACAGGAGCACAAGACTTTGGAGTTGCTAAGTTCTTGCATGTGCAATAAGGAGCAAACCCAGAAACAGGCATAGTAATCCACTCCTGTGGAAAAACACAGCAATTCCTAGTTCCCAACTTACTGTTTCTTGTTGCCTGTGGGTCCTTTAGTTGAGTTTCTTCTGCCTCCGGCAGGAACAGCTATCAAGTCTCAGCAGCAGGACATAGGTAAAGGCACTTGAGATACAGTTATCATTTGGGAAAGAGTATTGGAAATAATTTCTGTATTGCAGCACAGAAAACACACTTGAAGAGAGCATATGCTTGGAACACAGTGCAGACTGCATGGGCACTGCTAGCATTTCTTCCTCTCCACTCATGGAGCCAACACAGGAGCAAACATGGCCAAACCAAGAACTGCATGGGGCTGGCTGCAGGCTGGGTGGCTCAGGGAAATCTCCTGACTTAGCTGCACTAGCAAAACTATTCCACTTTGACCCATTTCCCTCTTTAGAAACATCCTGTGGCACTGGTGTTCTACTCTTAGGCCTTTTATCTGAACATTTCACAGCATTGAGTGTGTTTTTCCTCCTGGTGTGCTATATGGAAATGCTAGGATCCACCACACTCTTTAACAAGGGTTTGCTTGGCATGACCCACACTGAGGGACTCAATTTCCTGGAATTGCACCCCTCCTGTAGCACACAGGGCTCTTCTGGTGCAGCTGGCTCCAGAAATGGAGCAGCCAGAGGCATTGGTGAGGTGAGAGGTGCTGAGTTCTGGCCTCCCAAGGCACTGGCTGGCAGCACAACCCTTGAAGGATCCATCACCTTGCTGCATCACTACACTTCCTCTGAACTCTGCAACCCTGTGCAGCTCTTTCTTTCCAGGAAGCACACTGCTGGATTCCTACTCTCCTGAGAAAACCACACTCCTCTGCTGCTGAACAGGTCTCAGAGCCTGCCTGGCCTGTCCTGCTCTGCAGGCTGCTGGATGGAGGGAGTTCCTTCCTCAGAGAAAAATATCCTTGTTCCATTATTGGACAAATTAGCTGAATGCCTTCCTTTTGTACCCAGCAGGGCTGGGAGGCAGCTGGGAAGGTGGTGGGGCTGTTGGCAGAAGGTGGGAAGCTGAGTGTCCTGGCAGGAGCTGGATGGTCAGTGCAAAACTGGAATGTGGCTATGGCAAAAGCTGTTCTTTGGAAGGTTTTGAGTGCACCCTGGTTTGCCCAGAGCTGGGCTTTTATTAACAGCTGATGAAGATACCTCAGGAAAGAGCAACAGCATGGGAGACAGTTTGGACACTTGGTCTTTCTGAGCAGGACTAGGAGAGCATCCCTTTTCCTGCCTTGTGCAAACACACTCCTTTCCCTTGAATTGGCCATAATGTTAATTAATTCCTGCCACTTATGAACAAATAAGCATCTGTGAGACAAGTGTCTCCTGGTGGGAAGGTGGGCAGAGCCTTCACAATGCTTCTCTGGGCTGGGAGTACCCATATTGTCTCCTCATAGGCAGTGAGAGCCCCCTGCCATTTCCCTGGTCAGAGATGTGATTCTCCAACCCAGAACAGCAGAAACCACCAGTGTGGCTCCAGCAGCATCTGCTCACAGCTTAGTGAGAACTCACCTGGGCACCTGCTGCAGGCACAACATGGGGAGCTGATTTCCTGCTGCCTTTGCCCAGGCTCCCCCCCTCTATGAAGGGGAACTTCAGGAGTCAGTCTCCTAATCTCTGTGCTCGACTTAGATGATTAAATTTACACTGTGAATAACATTCCCTGACTTTCTCTCCGGAGTAATTTTCTTTGATCTTAATTGCAGGAGCTGTGAAATTACTGTCAGTGGCACTTGAAAAACTCACCAGTGCTAGGCTACTGCCATACCAGCAGTTTGATGGAGAAAGGATGGTTCCAGAGGCTTTTAGGGGAAGGACAGGACCAAGCAGTCCTGTACTTGTCCCTTGTAAATTACAGCAGGCAATGCTGAAGTGAGTCTTGTCCAGGCAGAGTGGCTGCAGGGGCTCTGGAGCCTGGGCTTAGTGTGATCTCAACTGTGCAGAAATGGTTTGGAAGCAGCAAGATGCAGTTCAGCAAGAACAAACGCAAATGTAAAGCAAAGTGAGTGGTAGGTAGCAGATCTGGAGAGTAACTGATGGAGCAGCAGAATAGCAGAGAAAAATCTAGGGGTTGCAGAGCACTGAAAACCAAAGCTTTGCCAGCAGCAAAGGGGTCAGGTATTGACTTGGGGTTCTGGGGCAAGGCAGAGGGCATGACTGCCTTGTGCTGCCTGTGCAGGACACATTCAGAGTCCCAGGCCAAGAAATGGAGTAGTCTGGAAGAAAACAATACAAAACAAATACACACATAAAATATTGCCCTAAGAGAAAGGGGTGAAGAAGTTGTGCCCATTCAGCCTAGAAAAGTCTTGAGGGTGGGAAGTGGGTGGTGAGGAAGGAACAGTCTTTCATATGTTGTAATGGAAAGGGTGTCAGCTGGTTCCTGTGCTGCCAAAGCAGGGTGAGAGGCAACAGGCTCCAACTGCAGCAGGAAAGGTGGAGGTCTGATGTTCAAAGCAAGATGAGGTTAGGAAGACCTTGGGATGGGCAATTCAGGAATGTTATTCAAGCCCCTTTATATGAAGCGGCTGAGAAGAAACCTCTCTCAAAAGAAGTCCAGGTTGAATCCTGCCTCTGTGGGATGGATTATGTTATGAGTTATGTTCCCAGGGTTTAAATAAGGAAAAAAATAAAAAGGGAAAAAAAAAAAAAAAAAAAAAAAGCACTACTAGGATGGGTTCCTCAGAACCAAGAGAGCACATGAGGTATTTTTCAACCAGCACTTTTGCTTCAAAGCCTCTTTCCCTATGTCCCACCTGTGCAACCAGCTTACTTCAGCACAGGTGGGTGCTGGAGCTTCCCTGTAAGCCTGCTGCTCCAGAGCTCTTGCCTGCAGCAGGCTTATGACAGCAACATTCAAAACAGCATCTCAGCCCATCCACCTCACTCATCTCATTTGCACAGCCATTCAGTGCTATTTAAAAATCCAGCCTAGAGCAGTTACCAACTTCAGCCTCCTGTAAACCACCGAGGTTGTTTCTGCTTCATATGCAGCATTTTATGCAAATAATTTCTTACAATATTTGGACAATCGCAACAACTTGTTTATAATTTCTCACATGAGTTTGAAGACTTTTGCATAGAATCAGTGCTGAGATGTTAAGTGAATGTCTGTGTTGAACAAAGTCCCTGCTCTCCACCAGATGCTTCTGCCATGTCCCACTGCCAGCATGTGTTGTCCTGTCTGCAACATGGGCAGCTTCCCCAGTCTCTGTCACCAGGACTATTTCATCCTGACTGAGCTGAGTGTGAGAGTGAGATTGTGCCAGGAGAGCTGAAGTACAGTCCCACCAAATTCATCCCACTTGGCACAGAGCAAACCCAACACTTTCAGTCTTTACTGGGTGCAACCAGCCAATGCACAGGAAACAGGTACTTTACACCCGGAAAGTCTGATAAATGACAAGGGCTGTAAGTCAAGCACTCAAAATTGTGGAAATCCCATAATCAAATCCCTAAAGCACACTGCACTTATGCTCTCATGCTGGGTAACATGCTGTGCTCTGTAGCTGCATGATCCACTAGGGTTTATTCCCAGGGATGGCTGTGTTACCTTCATCTTGTCCTGCAGTCAGCGTGCTGCAACATCCTGCTTTTCCATTTCTTCACAGACTCTTTCTAATGCTCATCACTCCAGCACTGAGTGCTTCAGGGTAATAAACGAAGTTGGTTTCTAAGCCATCTTTTCAGGTCTGGAGCTGGGGATGAGGGGATGGAGTTATACCTATTTAACAGGTACAAAATAAGAGACAAAAGAGAATTAGGTCATAAGTACTCATTCATTTTGGATACACATTTTGAACCAACTAGGATCTAAATTTTTTTATGGTTTTAGAACTATATAGCACTTAGTTTAATCAAACCCCAGATCCTGATGTCTGTGACTGCATCTGCAAATCTTTAGCACTTCTCTAAAGCAGCTTGGGAAATGAGGAAGATGCAGCTGCTCCTGTGAAAGCTCTTGCTTATGTGGCTCACCAACTCACAGAGTAACTTCAAGGCAGGGGTAGACACAGACCCAGCCCTCCAGGGAGGCATCAGCTCTCTGCCCAGGAGAAACACCTTTCTTTCTGCAGTCTCTTGCTTCATCAACTTGATAGGAGTTTCCCAGCCCTGCTAAGAAAGGACGCAGCCTAGCTGTCCAGCTTATTGCTCCCTCCAGCCAAGGTCCAGCCTGGGTGCTGAAGAAGTGGCAATCCAGGGCAAAATGCATGAAGTGATCATATGCACAAGGCAGCTGAAGCTGGGCTGCCCAGGCAAACCCATTTCCGGCAATTTCTAGGTCTTCAGTACTTGGCTTTGTCACTTTTATGTGGGTTTTTTTGAATGTCATTAGTAATGCTTTTTGTTGGGCGGGGGTGGGGGTCCATATTTTAAAAGAAGGAAACCGTAGAAAGGAAATGCCAAATGTGCTAGCTTTCCAGATAAGGACACTGAGCTCCAGGTAGATGGGGTCCATCTGATCCCACTGGAGAGAAAGAGCAAGCCTGGCTAGAGCTGAAGGGTTGACAGGAGGTTGGCAGGGTCAGACCTCCTGCACATATATGAGTTTCAGGCTCAAGACATCAATTGTTAGAGTTTACCCCAAGCTATTTTGAAGGGATGAACCACATTCTCCTTCTCCTGTCCTGTACAGATCTACGGGTTGTGTGTTTAGTTGAGCAACCTCTAATCTGTTCCTGGCAAGGACTCAGCAGCTCATGAGCAAGTACTCAGATGTACACTTACAAGAGTCTCCAGGCCAGCAGATCCCAAACCCTGGTAGAGTACATCCATTCAAGGCCAAACTTCCTCTCATTGCTGTCTTCACAGGCCTTGTCTACCTTCTGGGATCAGTCAAAAGTGAACCAGGTTACCCAGCTGTGCCTGGGAGGCTGAGAAGGTTCAGCTGCCAGACGCCCCCCAGCCAGGCAGGGTTTCTGTGCTTCCGCTGCCCGGGCTGAGCCCCCTGAACTATCCGAGCGCATGGAGGGTGTGCAGATGTTGTCTGACAGTTTGACTCATCTCGGTGGCAGTCTCGTTCGGTGGGGATGGGGAAGGCCCAAAGAGGAAGGGCAGTGACCCGTTTAACCAGAAGGGCTGATCCACCCCGGGGTAGACTTACTGGTGATGGCAAGGGGCCATGCCCCCAGCTTCCTTTGTGCTTCCCAGTGTGTGCATTTCCAGGCAGTACAAGAGCAGGACAGGTACATGTGGCTGTTCAGCCACAGTGGCAGCAGGACCCAACCTTGGGAATCTGCTATTGCCGCAGTGAATCCAACTGCAATAACCAAGGAACAAAAATTGTGCTCCCAGGGGATGAACAACTCCTGATGGAGGGTTTGATGTTCACAGGGCTTTGGCTGAAGCCATGATCCATGGCATGGGGGTGGATGGTGTCTCAAATTAATACGTGACTCTTGAGTGTATTATGTTGCTGCTTCATTACTCCATTCAGAGGAAAACGTCCTTCAATGCCACCCATCCCCACAAAACATGTTCAAGACTCCCAGGGATTGAGTACAGCTTATTTAGGGTATGTTCTTGCAGACAGACTCTGAAACACCCACCTTGGCAGGAGATGGCTGTGAACAACACTCATGCTAGTACTGTACTTTCACCCCAATGGGATCGCTTCACTTTTGGATTACGGGGGTGTGTGCACCAGTTTTCCCTTCTCTCCACCCCATTTGGTAGGAACAGGAGCTTCCCAAATCCTTCAGCTCAGGCAGCATGATTGGAGGAGGTGCTCAGCACAAGCAGCTGAGCCAACATGCAGCAAGCTTGTGCCCAGGCATGTGTGGGGCTTGTACAAGCAGTGCTGGAGCCCAGCACGTCAGAGCAGCGTGGGGGAGGACAGGCAGCGTGGGGCAGGGTGGCTGTGCAGAAGGTACACATGGTGCCTGTTCAAGTAGTGCTGAATGGCAGAACCACACTGGCAGAGTAACCAAACACACAAATGGGTTTAAGCCCCATCAGCCTGGACAGTGCCCTGGCACAGGCTGTCACACCTGGCACACACAGCTCTGCCTGCTGCCAGCTCTCTGGGAGACAACCCAGAGCCCCAGAGCAGGCTGCTGGGGAGGCAGGGCTGAGCCCCTGACCCAAACCTAGCCCATCCCCCAGAGCCCCCAGCCAGGGCTCTTCAATGCCTTTTTTAGAGAAACACAAGGAAGGAGGCCCATGGTCAAATACCCAAACACCAAGAGAGGACTAGCTTAGTGCTGGCTCTTTCAGAGGGCTTGTAAAGTCCCACAAGTGTCCCCAGGGGGCTTGGAGCAGCAGATGGAGGGAGGGAGGGAGAGGGAGCACTTTCACAGGATCATCACTGTGCTTTTCACCCTTGCCTTTTGGTACCCTGGCAAGAGAGAGGCGCTCTGTAATCAGCCTCCTGGGACACGGCTACTTTTCCACAGGTTTGTATGTGGCTGCCAACACCAGTGCCCAGACACAGGTGACCTGCAGCCTCCCATGGCACCTCATCCCTCATGGTGCTTTGGAGGCAGGACGAGGGAGAGGTGCTACACCTTAAGCCAGGCTAGCAGTGATGGTGCAAGGCCCTGACTTGGAGACTTGGTCCTCCTGGTCTTCATAATATGTCCTAATAATGCTGAAATTGGTTTGAAAGGAGAGACAGGAAAATAGAAACTCCTTGCCACCATTCTTTACCTGAACTCCAAAGTAGTTGTCTAAGAATCATGCCATCTTTTATCATATTTAAGCCAAACTTTTTTACTTCAGTTTTGGGTATCCTTGTTTTTCATATCAATGCCTGATCCTTTGTGAGCCATCTGAAACTGTTGGCCAGCAGGGCAACTTGCCCACCTGCACAAACCAGTTTGCTGGCTCTCTGAGAAGTGTGTCAGTTTACCAGTGTGAAATGAGTTGTCTTTCCATTTCTTTGAACATCTTGTGAGGGGGTGAGCAGAGGAGCAGACTTATCTCTAAGCCAGGAATTGCTCTGCACATCTCTATCACGCAGCATTTCACTAGTTTCCACTCTAAACTAGTGGGACTTTTAGTCCCTATGTAGGGAAATTTTCCTGCAGCCCTAATTTAGGTCAGCACCATCTTTGGATATCTACTGATTTCACAGCAGGGAAGACAGAAGCAAACACAGCAGCCCAGGGAACCTTGCCTGCATCTGCCATGGCATCACAGTTATAAAGGATGGATGTACTCTTCTTCATCCCATTCCTCATGCAGCCTTCCTTCTTTCCCACTGCTGCCCAGTGAGAGGGACCCACAAGGTATCTCTATCCTGAATTTGGAGCACAGCCTTGAACCCTCTGGCACTCACATCTAAACCACCCAGGTGTCAGCTGGCACTTAGGCACACACCAGAGCATGGCTGGGAGAAATGCAGAGGTGCTGCTACCCCAGTGTGAGAACTCAGCTGCCAAGAAGAGTGGGACCTTGCAGCCACAGCAGATGGTTGGTGTCAGATGAAGAAATGTGCTGCTCCAAAGCCCTGCCTGAATGAGGCTCCATGGCACACAGGGTACATTGCTCCTAAGACTTGTGCACGTGATGCAGCAACCCACAGGTATGCAACAGAGAGCAGAACAGGTACTTGCACCCACTTTGCAGACACAGAACACCTAGCACCTGCAGCTGAGGGGGTTTGTTTGGAGCAGTGAGTTTGGGTTTGCCAGCCTGTTACACTGGCTGCATGGGGTGCCATCATGCTGCCCAGTCATACAGCAGTGCCAGCATGCACCAGCACCTGACTGCCTTAGACACTCATCCATTACCTGCTGTCTAGAGCTAGACAGTGAATTAGGTCACTGCCTCCAGGGAAGGTGTGCAAGAAGAAAAGGGATGCCTCACTTGGCAAACACCTGCAAAATGCAGCAGTGCCTCTGCTTGGCACCCACGGAGTTTGCCTCTGTCACAGAAGTCAGTGGCCCACGTACTGAGAGGCACTTGCCAATACCCACACGTTAGCTCCAGAGCAAACCTCCTCTTGCTGCTTGTCTGGTCACCAAGCATTCAGCATCACCTTGAGATGAGCTGTCAGTAGCCATTTTATCCTCAGCCAGAAACCACGTGTTAGCCTGCTAGTGGCTCCATTGGATTTGGGAGCACACAGTCTTGCTGCCCAGTTCTTTCTGACAACCCCGTGACATTTCAGCACAAGCAGGTATCCAGCAAATCCAGCCAGCCCAGATGATGCTGCTGGAATTGGGGCCATGGCAAAGCAGAGGCAGGAACTGCAGTGTCAGGAGTCAGGACTTCCCCTGACAGTGTCACAGATGACAACTCAGCAAGTTCATTCTGCAGAAACTAGATAACATCAGCACAAGGTGGTGGTTACTGGCAAACAATCCTGTTCCTGAAGCTTCATCTGAGACGTGACAGGCTGCAGTGAAACCCTTTTGTCAAACAGACCCAAAATCTGCGTTTGCTGAAAACCCACGTGGGCCTCTGGAAGTAGTTTCATGCTGGTATTTCCTGGGAGCTCCAGGTTGCAATGCTGGGAGCCAGGGCTGGAAAAGCCCATCACCTTGCTAGCACAGGGCCTTTTTGTCTAGCAGAGTCCCTTGAACTAGACAGGGAT
Organism: Muscicapa striata striata; assembly: GCA_030060385.1. Taxonomy (NCBI): domain Eukaryota; kingdom Metazoa; phylum Chordata; class Aves; order Passeriformes; family Muscicapidae; genus Muscicapa; species Muscicapa striata. The sequence goes on along the minus strand of JAREIS010000106.1, from coordinate 5,067,980 downwards.
GCAGAGCTGTCAGTCTTACCCACAGTGACCTACCTCTTGCCTTGAGCAGCAAAAGGTTTTCTTTCTCCACAGGGCCTAATCTTTCTCCAATCCCCATGGCACCCCACTTACACTTTTTGCAAGCACAGCAGGACACAGGACTGGAGAAAGTCCTTCCTTCCTTCCTTCTTGGAAGCAACTGAAGTTCAATAAACCCCTTGGCAGGTGTTCTTAATAAGCATTGAAGTCATCCTAGTACAGCTGGGCTCACTCCCTACTCCCTGGCTTTGCTCACAAAGGAATTATCAGCACAGGCAGTCATACCACTGACTACTCTACCAAATATATCCCTGGGCTGATGTCTGCTGGAATTGGTCACTCCACTTAAAAAAGCCAAACCAAAAAAACCCTGCAGCAAGAAAACTCTGCGGCAAGACATCTGGAGGAGGGTTTTTCACCACCAAATTAGCCCATCACTTTAGCTAATTGGGAATAACTTCCTGCTGACCCTGACACACAAAATCAAAGGCTGAGTATCATTAAGATCTCTCATCCTACAGCCACACACTGCATCTTCAGCCCAAAGTGAGCCCCAGATAATGCATGGGCTGCAAAGCCTGGTTCTGGCCTTTCTGAGCTGCTCTGTGTCTCCCTGCCAGCCTCAGCACCAGCTCCTTCACCACCCTCTCCCCAAGTGTGAGCTGAGGAGCTGAAATGTCTGTGCTGGGCAGGAGACCCAGCTGCATGCAGGCAGAGCCACTGAGGCTGTCAGGGGTGCTGAGGCTTGGGGAAGCATTGCAGGCACTGGCCGTGCCTGGAACTACAACTCGGTTGCAGTGGAGGAGTCAGCCTGAGCTGACAGGTGCTCCCAAGGCTTCTGCTCCTAGGGATTCAGATGCAGAGAAAAGGCAAACTCCAGCCATGATGTCATGGGTGCCAGCCCTCCCTGGTGGCCCTGACCAGCAAGAATGTCCTGGCTGCAGGGAAGGATCTTTTCCTCATATGGAAAGGGTTGGTGACTGAGCTGCTGACAGCAAGCTCCCTCCCCATGGGGCTGGCTGCACCACTGACAGCAGCTGCCCTGCCTGCCTCCATCACTCACTTGGGAAATTACCCTGGCCACCCCACCAGCTGCATGGTGTGGGGAGACTCATGGCCTTAACCAGGGACAGGTGACCCATCCAGCTCTGTGCACAGAGCAGTTCCCTGAGCCCAGTAGGAGCATGATGCCTCCATGCAAACATGGGATGCACACGGACCCATTCCCTTTGCTTCCCTCGCCCACCTCCCACCATCTTCTCCCCCCCATTTCAATCACCAGCAACCACTGATCATAAATAAGCAAAAAGTGTGCAAAGCCATGGGGAGCCAGGTGATGCTTCCAGGCTCAGGGAAGCAGAAGTTGGTTTTTCTCATTTCTCTGTGAGCATCCTGGCAGCACAGTTTTCCCTGACTCCAGCCATGGGCCGTGCTGGTGCCAGTAGTGCTCAGCAGAGTCCGGCACCCATGGTAATCAAAGCGGTTTCCGTGACTCTCGGTAAATATCAAGGCTGGGGATTTCTGGGGCTTGTTTTCCAGCAAGTTGAGCAGAAGAACCAATAAGGACAAAGACAAATTAATACCTGTTGCCCTTGGCTCAAAATGAAACAAGAGAGACAGGTCACTGGCAAAGGTTAGTTAATACCACTTTCCACAGTGTAATGGGTTCACCCTCAGCCAACTGACAAGAAGGGCAGAGGAGGCAATTTTTCATAGACAAAGTGAGAATAATATTGTGAAAACTGCAAAGTAATGACCCCAAAGCATCCTCTGCTGCAAGCCAAGGGAGGGAGGGGCTGGATGCCCCCATCCCCAGGACTGCACACACACCTTGTCTACAAGGGGGTGGGGCAGTGGGCTGGGAGAGGATGAGGAGGAAAGGAAGAGAGCCACAATGGAGCTTTGGCAGCATGATGGCCTACTCAACCTTACTGGGAAGAGCTGATTGCAGGAGAGAGGGGCAAGGAGCTGGCAAGACACAACTGGGGAAGCTGAGTTCTAGCTGTCCGTGGGCCCTGACTCTTGTCAGGGTTCCAGAAAGAAGGAGAGTTGGGCATGCAGTATAGAGCACTCACACCAAACTACTATAGCTGGACTCCCAGTCAGTTTATCCCCCACTGCCTCAGGTCTGGTGATTTTGGGCAAAGTGGTACCTGCCTTTCCTCAGGAATGAAGAGGAAAGGGTGGCTTTGCAGAGGGAACGGGGGTAGCATGTGGAGGGCACCAGAGAGCTATTACAAGCATCTAAACAATGGAAAAGTGATGTGGCTCACCTGCCTGGGATTCAGGAAAAACATTGTATCACATCACTCTGGGGAGAGCTCTGGCCTCAACTATGAGTGAGCGTGAGACGGAGCACAAGAGTTATGACCTGAATTTGAATCTCACAGAACAGAAGATGGGCGTGTCCTGGAGGAGGCTTGCTGGCACCCTGGAAATTCCTGGTGGTCCTGGTTGTTAAGCTACCTCAGGTGTCTCAGAAGCAGAGAGGCCTGCAGGTGAAATGGCCAGGAAGCAGCAGTGTTGTCAATTGGGCTCACATGTTTAACAAGAATCATCTGATGGAAGCATGGGATGGCACCATGAACCACAGAATGACAGAAAGGTTTGAACTGAATGGGATCTTTAAAGGTCATCTAGTTTCAATCCCCTGCCACGTGCAGGACTCCTTCCACTAGTCAGGTTGCTCAGAGCCCTATCCAACCTGGCCATGAAGACTTCCAGGGATGGGGCATTCAACACCTCATTTTAAAAGGTTCTCATATACAATCCAAATCCTCTTTCAGTTTAAAACTCTTGCTCATTGTCTGTCACTACAAGCCCTGGCGAAATGTCCCTGTCCAGCTTACCCAGAGACCTTTAGGTACTGGAAAGGTGCTCTGAGATCCTCCCAGAGCCTCCTCCTGGTTGCAGAGCCCTAGCTCTCGCTGCCTTTTCTCATAGGAGAGGTGCTCCAGCCCCCTGCCCATCGCTGCGGGCCCGCTCCGAGAGCTGCCGGGGGCGGTCAGGGCTCGGGGCGCTCACCCGAGCCGGGGCCATGGCCGAGCGGGAGCGGGAGCGGTGCCGGCACGGTCCGGGCCATGGCCGAGCGGGAGCGGGAGGGTCCGGGCCATGCCGGCGGGAGCGGTCCAGGGTCCATGGCCGAGCGGGAGCGGTGCCGGTAGCCGGGCCATGGCCGAGCGGGAGCGGTGCCGGTACGGTCCGGGCCATGGCCGAGCGGGAGCGGTGCCGGCACGGTCCGGCCCGGCCCCGCCGCTCCCGCGGCCGCGCGGCGCCTCCTGCCGGCGGCCCCGGCCCCGCCGCCTCCGCCCGCCCCGCCGAGCGCACGGCGGCTCGGTCCGCCCTCGGCGGCTCGTTCCGCGCCCGGTCCCGACGAGGCTCTGTCCGCTCCCCGGGAGCGGCGGGAACGGCGGCGGCAGCGCCTGCGGGCGGTGCGAGGAGCGAGGCCTCGAGAGCGGCCGGCACGGGGGCTCCGGGAGCGGGACCGCACCTGCCCGGTGCCCCGGCACTGCCGCAAACCGCCCGCCACGGGCTCCTGCGCGCCTGTCTCCAGTCGCCTCGTGTGCGGGTTTCGGTGAGCACGGGAGGGCCTCGGGCTGGAGCAGCGAGCGAGACTAGAGCTGTGTGCCAGCAGCGACTGCCGTCCTCAGCGCTCCTGCGCCCAGGGCCAGCAACTGCGGCTCTACAACCAGCCGTCCACGGAAAGATCCGTGTGCGTGTGTGTGCGCCCCCCAGGATGAGGGATGCAGCCCGACGGCTGGCTGGACCGGGACGTGGAGCTAGCAACAGCCCCAGAGCTACCAGGCTACCGGCTCCAGCACCACCGGCACCAAGCCCTGTCCCAGAAGTACAGGAACCCTTCAGCTCTGCTCCAGTAGTGGTCCACAGTGCTCCTGACACAGGATGGGGTGGTGTGGATTGGCCTTTGAGAAGTGTCAGTTGACTTTTCCAAGCAAATCCACATTAGCAGTCCGTGCATGAAGTGGATCCAAGTTTAAGGATGCTGCCACAGGCAAAACCATGGCATTTTAGGTTTGGGAGCATGTTCTGGCACATGGCAAACAGGCTCTGCCCATGCCATGTCACTGTAATGCACAAGCCTGTCTAACGGAACATCTATCCCATAGCAAAATTTTTAATTCTGAGAAGGTGGAAGCTGGGTTTTGAGAGGACAGATGCTACCAGAGAATACCAAAGAATATTAAATAACTAGTCTTCTACAGGAACCAGGACAGCTTTGCAGTATATCATACTGCACAGAGATGGAACCTTTTCCATTTAACAGTCAGAGGCTGTGGCATAAAGGGGAAGAAGCCCAAACCCTCTTTAACTTTATTGTGTTACAGCCTAACCAAGTCACCTGAAAAAGAAATGCCCTAAACTTCAAGTGTCAAACACCTTGATACTGACTGGAATATAGCAGAAGGTTGCTTGGGTGACAAAATCAGGGAGTGGATTGGGTTAGGAAGGACCTTAATCACAATCCAACCCCTGGGCATTACTAGAACTCAGCTCCTGCCCAAGCCTTGGCTGAAATAGCTGAGCATTAAACTAATGTAGATACATCATTCTACTGCTGCTACCTTTGCTAGCTGCTTCTAGCATGCTGGGTTTCAAAGGGCACCTTTTATTTCTCTTCCAAGACAGCTGTTTTCATAGAAGAAATTTTTACTGCAACATGGCCATTTGCCAGAGAAAGGCCAGCACCTGCACCCACAACACTGCCAGTGCTGCTGGAAGCCATGTAGCAGGTGAGTGAGAGCCTCCTGAATGGAGATGAACACACAGGCTCTCCAGGTGAGCAAAAAGTACAAGATGCATGTGGATAAGATGTTTGGATCATCTGGTATCCACAGGGAGCTCCCACTGACCACCAAAGAGGGAATTTATTACCATGTACACTTTGCAGAGAGAAAAAAGAGAAAAGAAAGAGGCCCAGCACATGCTCTGCACCCTTTCAGCAGAGCTTTATGAAAGGCAGAGGTATCATGTTTTTCAAAGGATGGAGATTGGCTCCTTACAGCAGCTGAGGAATAGGTCAGATGTGAGCCATGAACTCCACAGTCTGGGCAGAATGAAGCACAAAGGCACATGAATGGATCACCAGCACAAGGACATTGTGATAGCTCCCCTGTCTCTTTCTCAGCACTGAAATGAGTTCAAACTGCTGTATTTGGGACTGAAACACAAAGGACCAGTTAAGGATAGCATGGTCTCCCTCTGCCTTTCCAAGTGGCAAGCCATGACTGCCTGTTGTCTTTGGTACAGCACTGAGATACTTCTTGCTTGACAACAATGAGAGCTGCCTCCATGGTTCCCAGCTTTCTAGGGTGAATTCCCCTGGCCCACACCTGCTAACACAACACCAAAACCAGCTCTGGGATCTGCTCCACGGTGCCACTCAGCCAGGAGCACACCTGGCCTGCCCAGCCCTGCCACAGTGCTGACCCAAAGAGAGCTACAGGAGGACAGCATACGCAAAGGTAACATTTACTGAGAGATACAGAACTGAGTATTATGAAGGACATACATGGATGGAGAGGGTAGCGACACCACTGCAGAGGGCAGCTTGGACCCCCTTCCCAGCATGCCAGGAAAGGAGCTGGATGCTACCAGACAAGTAACACAATGGAGATAACTGTGGCATATGTGTTTGTAACAAACAGACCATTATAACATACATTTCTATGGGATCACATCTAGTGATTATATAAATCCATATAGAGATCACTGTATAAAAACTTTGTAAAAAATACTTTAAAAAAGTGTAAAAATGTGCATTCAAAAGCACGGCCGACACGGACAGCTGGGCTGTAAACATTATACTGAGTGTGCTTGTGGGGGGCGCCTGCGCCACCGAGCCCCGACAGGCCTGCCCACCAGGTGGGGCTGCATCAAGTGTTTGTGGTTCTTAGGTTTGGGTTTCCCTCCGGAGCGTGTGCCAGGAGCAGTGGCAGCCTCTGGGCAGGGTGCTGGTGGGCACTGCACAGCTGCCACGCCTCAGCCTGCAGCCCCTGCTACCCACGGGCTGTGCGCTCCTCGCAGGACACGCTGTGGCTTTGTGGGTGCCAGGGCTCAGAGCAGGCTGAAGGGCTGTGATGAGGTATCACAGGGAGGTTGTCCTCACTGGCACCACCAGCCCTGCTCCCAGGTACAGCCTCAGAGTACAGGGTTGGCAGGTTTCTGATCTTCTCCGTTCTCATGTTTGGTCCATAGCTCCCAAGGAAGCCCACTGGGTCCTGGCTGTACCAGGCCTGGGTGCACAGTTCTTCATACAGTACATACATTAGAAACCCTGGAAGACCCTGTGCCACTGTCTCCTCCTCCTGGCCCTGTGCCACCTTCACTTCTTCTCTAGCTGCTCCAGCAGGGGGTTGGCTTCGCTCTCAGGTGTCTTGATGCTGTCTGTCCGCACGATGCAGGTGGGACGGTGCCGGTTCAGCATCAGGATGAGCTGCTGCCTCTCCTGTTTCAGCTCTTCTATCTGGGCCTTCAGCTCAGCATTCATGAGCTCGAGACGCTCAGACTCCTAGCAGGACAGGAACACAACCGCATGTGACTTTATCTAGCAGGACAAGATACAAGACACAATTTTGCCAACATGCCACCTCTGCTCAGTGCTGTCCCTCAGCCCCTGCAGCAGGGGAGCAGACTGAAGACCTGCCAAGGCATCACCTCCCTCCAGGCAGTTCATCCCCAGCCCTGCTGCCTTGTGCTACTTAGTGCCATCACACAGAAATACACAGCCACCACCTGGGGCAGGTCTCTGCCTGGCTGCTTTCTGTGGCCTGGTGACTGGGAACCCACGTGCAAGTCTTCACCCAGCCCATCTGTAAGGACATGTCCTTGTGAAATGACTCCTTGTCTCATACTGTGTCATCTGCCCATGTCTCCCCACTGTTTGCAGAAAAACAGCAAGGCGCTGTGACAGTTTTTCTGCCTTGGGGTTAGAGGTGGACATCGGGCCTCCGAGTGGGAAAATCTTTAGGATTTCGGTCAAGAGGCCAGCACTGCCAGCCTGTCCTGTGCTACACTCATACAGGTGTCCAGCACTGAGGCAGAGACGTTATCATCCCTCTCTCACCACAAGCCCAGAGACAGCCTTCAGCCCTCTCCAGCCCTGGTACCAGGGGTAAGCTCTGCCTGGGCATGTACACAGCACCACCTTCACAGCCTCATGAACAGCAGGGGCTGTATGATCCCAGAGAAAGGCACTGGAGCAAGGGCACCAGAGGGACGGTTCAGGAGGCAATGCTGCCCTCAGCTGGAGCACTGTTCTAGGGACGTCCCTGCTGTGCCCTGGGACAGATTGGGGCACCCACCCGCTGCAGGAACTCCGTCCTCTCCTTCTTCTTGTTACGACATCGTGCTGCGGCTACTTTGTTTTTCTCTCGGCGCCTTTTCCTCCTCTCCTCTTCCTCATCCAGCTACAAGACAGAGAAACCCAGATCAGAGCCAGCAGGTGTGGGCTGGGGCAGGAGGCAGGGGTGAGCACATAGCAGCCCCACCCCTGGCAGGGCAATGTGGCAGTCACCCGGTCACAGGCCACCAGCACCATGAGTTAATCCTCACTGGAACCAGGTGTGCTGCTGCTACAGCCTCTACCTCCACTTTGTGGGAACACAGAGAGGGAGACCTGTACCCACAGCTGAGGACATGGCTGGCTGGGGACAAACAACCCTCCACAGGGCTGCTCCCTCCCTGAGAAAGGGAAGAGACAGAATAGAGCTCCCTCCCAGAAACACGGATGGTTTGTCACACAGACATCTACAGGCTCAGCTCTGTGACCACAGACATTGAAAGCATCACGTACACAGCCAAGGACAAGAGGCAGAAAAACCCAGAAGATATCCCAGCTGGGCCTGCCCCATTCCAATACCTGGGACTGTCTGCTGAGCTTCAGCACTGAGTCACAGGGCCACCACAGTAAGGTGGGGACAGGTCCTGCATCCCTTGTAAGGGGGCAGAACACAGCAGCACCTGCACTGTTCGCCATGACTCAGTTCTCTGTGCTCTTTTAGTCAAACCACACAGGCCAGGCCCATAGGCCCTATGGGTTAGAAACCCATAATCAAATTATTTGTGGATATATGCTGCAAAGCCTGTGTAAATAGCCTATGGCATGCCTACATCCAAGAACCCAAACTAGCTCCTTCAAGAAAAATCTGAGTGCTGGAAAGCCCTGTGAAGTCAGGTTATACTTTGTGGCATGAATAGAGAAGAAAAGGTCCCCAGTGTCTTCATCCACATTTGGCCTGGCTCTCTGAAATTTGAGGTGTCAGACTGAACTGTCTAATTCCTATTGACTGATACCCAGTGGCCACAAGATCACTCCACATGTAGACACACCAGTAGTGCCTGATGGTAATGAAGGCTGCAGGTGCCATCATCCAGAGTAGACTGTGCACACTGCTAACAGTCACCAAGTCCAAAACCCACTAATCAAAACATCCCAGTGTGATACACAATGACTGGATGAAAAGTGGACTCAGCAAAGGTAGGGTGAAGGGGTAGCTTAAGTAAGCTGCATATCCAATACACAGCATGCCATGGAAGGCAATGTCTAAGCTTTATAGCACTAACAGTTTTGCATCTTTTCTACCTTACTTTGCAAGTATTAAACCAAAATTGCTATTTTAGCTGGGGCTAAAATATTAAGCAAAGCCAGCACAAGCTGCGCACAGATTTCCACAATGCCAGGCTGCCACCATTCCTTTGCCAAGGCAGTGTCATGATGCACCAGTGTACCACACTAGGAGAACTAGGATGGAACTGCACCCCAAGTCCAGCCAGAAATGGACAGCTTGCACTGCACCCACATAACTTAGATGTGACAGGTTAGCAGAAGTCATCTGCAAGGCACTAACTCTACATTCCACTGCCAGGTCTTACAAAATTTCCTGACAGAAATTTAGAAGAGGTGGACATCAGGGTAGATGCAATTCCCCTCTACACATTCACCAACTATTCATCTTCCCATATGACAGCTTCTTGGCCTTTTAGTTCAAGGATTACTAGGAAGGTGCAGAGAGGTAGCATGTGCTCACAGCTCCAAAGCTCAAAAAACACCCCCAAACTTGACTTTTGAAGCCAATCTTGGGGTGTAACAGCAACTGGAAGAGCAACCAGCAACTGCAGCAGCCCTGGGAACTACCTGACATTTCCATGCCCTGTTGGTCCATTCAACTAGAATTAGAGTAAATGGCCTGTCTCTGACCCTAGAAAGGGCCCAGCAAAGGTCTTTGTCCTTTAGATGGAGAACAGATGCCCAAGGAAAGTGGCTCAATACAGACAAAAGCAGCATGAACTCTTAGCTCTGCTTTTTGACCACAGCTCCTGTACCTTCATAGAAATATAGAAAGGTTTGGAAGATATCTAAAAGACCACCTAGTTCCAATCCTCCTGCCACAGGCAGGGACACCTTCCAGTACAGCAGTTGCTGAAAGCCCCATTCAGCCTGGTCTTGAACACTTCCAGGTATGAGGAATCCACAAATTCACCAGGCAGAGAAGTTTTCTTCTCCAAGAAAGCAAGTCTTTCCTATCTGCTTCTACTGGATTTCAGTTCAAAAAGGTGACATGGCCCTGGTGCTCAGGGTTAGGATGGTATTCAGAGGCACATGGGATAGTGATAATGTATCAGGCAATAGCATGTCCCAGCAGTTGATCTCCAGGGGATCCCTGTGGGTTGAACTCTGGGGGATGCCTCCTGAACTGCTTCAGTCAGCAGCCTTAGAGACTGAGGTTATCCTCTGCCCTAGGGGGACGGCTCAATCCCAGAGGGAGCACCCCAGGTGGGATTCAGTGGTGGAGGAACCCAGCAGCATCTGCCTACACCTGTCCAAGAGGAGAGCAGCTTTCCCAGTGGGCTTGTCCATCACCCTGCAGAGAAGCCAGCGCCCAACACCTACTGGGTGTGTTTTGTGTGTGCACAAACACCCCAATGCCAGGAGCTGCTGGTGCCCCAGCAGAGCAGAGAGCAGAGCCAGCTGCCCTGCCCAGGCTGATGGCAAGCAGCCTGTGCTCCCAGGCAGCACAGAGTGGCACGCCAGCACCCAGCATTCCTGGGCTCCAGCGCCCTGCAAGAGGAAAGCAGCTGCAGGCTGCATTGCAAAACTGTGCGTGGGCAGCTTCTTGGCTACTCATGGGATAAGCAGCTACTGCTTCAGCTCCCTCAGGCTTTTGCTGCAAAGCCTTGCCAAGGGCAGCTCCATTTGCTGTCTTCAGCCCCTCAGCTTCACAGGCCATGCAGGGGAGGAACCACCTGCACAGAAGGTAGCAGTGCAGGGGCTGTCAGTGGATTTTCTCTTATCTTTCCTCCACATGGTGCCTCAACAGCTGGCTCAGACAACACTCAGCAATTCCAGCACCTCCTGTAGGGCAGAACTGCCCTGTCCCTGTTACACACATGCCAGTGACATCACAAACCCATGCCCACAAAAAGCAAAAGCAGTTGCAGGGCCAGCTCAGAGGTGCCCGAGATGCCCCATGGAAGGAGCTGGGCCCAGGAAGACAGCATAGCCACAGAGTCACCCTCTTTCTTCCCCAACCCATGAAGCAAGGCAGGCACTGCAGACCATTTGCTGCATTAATACACAGCCAAGAGAATTCTCTTGGAAGAGAATTTGGCTTCAGCTGCGAATCTGCGACTGTTTTGCCCACAGAGGAATGAAAGCCATTAGCATCCCCCAGGGCCTTATGATGGCCTCCCACAGTATCCTAGCCTCAGCTCTTCCCACTGCAGAGCTGCCCAACCTCCAGGCTACACAAGCTGACTGGACACTCTCTTGAGCGCAGAGCTCCCGTGCAAGGTGATCAGATGGACTCCATCATACCAGTTCTACCCACAGGAGTCCACCTCAAACAGCTGGGGGGAAAGAACATGGATGCTCTACAGAGGTGGGCCTGGCTGCTGCTGAGCTTCTGCTAAAAAACTGGGCTAAATCAAGTGCCAGTACCCATTGGAGAGCAGGTTGCTCCCTGGAACTCCTATCTTACTTCCTTCAGCTCACAGCTCATCACAGGCAGATTTTCACATCATCTTAGCACCTCCTTGCTCACACTTCCAGAGAACACACCTCAACCTCATAAGGCATCATCTGTGGTAACCCACACAGAGCAAATGCTCTGTTCAGAAGGCTGTTCATGGGACCTAACAGCAGCCAGCACCCTCACCAACGTGGGACCTCTCAAACGGTGGGTTCCCAGCTCCATCTGCAGGCAGTAGAGGTGCAAACACTCACCACCAGCTCAGCCAAAGACTGGACAACCAACATATGGTTGGGACAGCCATACGAGGAAAGCACTGTCCAAGCACCTCCCTGGTCCTGACATGGCAGCCTGTAGTGCCAAGCAGGAACTACCCACCTTCCCCATCCCAGGAAACTCGAGGTGAAGCCAGGGCCCACCCCAAGCAATGGGGCAGGGGTGGCCCCCAGCCAGCAGCACCAGTGGCACAGGCTGAGTCACTGCTCCACAGCACTTGTCCACACACCCCATCCCTGCTGGAGAGGCAACACCAATGCCAGAAGCAACAAGGGCTTGTTGACAGGGTGATAGGCTGTGTGACATCTACTCTGGGTGTGTACCCCAGCCTAGGGACATGTTGGCTGCAGCAGACCCCACTCCACACGCAGGGTTTGAGTTCAGATGGCTGCCAATTGCCAGGTCTGGGATGCTGAGGCTACCACTGACACACAGAGACACAAAATCAGGCAGGGAGAAGAGGCAATTAGTGGAGCAACTGCCAATATGCGTGCACATCACCAAACAGGGAGCTTATAAAACACACTGCTGGCCACCCTGCTGTGACAGCCAAGCACGGGCAGGAGGGAAACCCAGGCAAGTGCAGACAACAGCCCTGCAGGGCCACCTGCAGCCAGCAGCCCCCAACACTCACCTCACTTTTGACAGGCTGGGGTCTCTTGCCAAGCTTCACCTCCAGGAACTGGAGTGGCGAGATCATGGCCCCGATGTTGCGGATGTCAGCGCACTTGAGCTCCTCGGCGGTCAGGGCTGTGCCAGGCAGTCCCGTCAAGGGGCCCAGCCCAGGCAGCGCGCCGGCCGTCAGAGACGGGTCGGGGATCTGCCCTGGCATCATAGCAGGGGAAACAGCTTCCTAGGCTGCAGGGGGACAGAGACATCCCATTACAACCCAGCTACAGGGCCCCCTGACACAGCACAAGACAAACTCATGCTACAGTGCCATCACCTACAGGGCCATGAGTCAAGGAAGGCAGACCTTCTCCCCCAGGAAGGGCAAAGGCACGAAATAAGCACAAGCTGTATGACAGAAACCAAATTATATGAATCCTGTCAGGAAGAATAGGCTACTGGGGTGTAGGTCAGGAAGGGAAGAGACCTGAGAGGCAAACCACCAGAAGAACAGGAGCTGGCTGCAATGACAGCGATGTGATCACACGGACACCTTTCTCTGAAATACAGCAGATCAAGGTTTGCTTTTAACTGACTTTTGACTAATCAATGTGTGGATTATTAGTACAAGAAAAAAATAGCACAACGAGGACACCATAATATGCCCTAGGCTGGATTTCCTCTGGTCAGGGTTAGGACACAGCACACAAAGACCACGGATAAAACTGCAAGAAAAACCCACCACTGTATAAACATCTCAGCACAGACATGAGGAAACAAAGGCTGGAGGGGAAGGGAAATGGTGCAAGGTTCAAAAGTCTTCTTCTATCATGAAAGAAAAAAAGTGTGAATAGGGTCAGGGCAAATTTCAGCAAGTCACTTACAGGGAGGAGAAAGGGAGTTATTGATAAGTATGAAGAACAAGCAGCAATGAGATAATACAATTAAACCAAAATGGTAAGTCTATAGAGCTGGAGCTGTTACATTAGTCCAAAAGCCATGGGAGCAGATGGTTGTTGGCTGCAATGCAGGTGCATCCCTGCTGTGTAACTGGCCTGGGACACTCATAAGTTATCTATTTACAACATTCAGAGTCAACTTCTGTCCATACAGCAGCCATTTGCCCCTGCTCTTCTTGCTCTGCCCATCCAGAGAAGTCCCAGCACACTGTAGGAGCCTCCAGGCATCCATCCCGTTCTGCCCCTATGCAGGAGGCATCAAAGAGCAGGGATAAAGAGCAGCAATGCCAAGAGAGAAATAGACTAAAGGAATGGACCCAAAATCTCACTGTGCAGTTTTCTCCAACCACGAGAGCCAGTCACAAAGCAGGATTCAATAAACAGTTGGAGAAACTCATGGAGGCTCTCATAGCACCAGGTGTCAGAGAAAGGAGGAGCATTAAATGAGGGATAACTGCATTCACCCTGCTCTTTCAAAGCATCCACTCTCATCTGCTGAGAGACCAGGTAACAGGCCATACAGACTTTTGGCCCAGGGAGTACACTCCTGCAGACCCACACACACATGTATAGCCAAGCCAGCTGCCACAGCTGCTCAGGACTTGCCATCCCAGGGTGACAAATCTATGCCAGTACCAGGCAAAAACCTGAGTAAAGCTGCCTGTGAGATAGAACTGCTGGATCACAGAATCACAGAATAGTTGAGGCTGGGAGGGATCTCTGGAGATTGCCTGGTCCAGCTGCCCTGCTCTGGTGGAATCAGTGGGAGCAGGCTGAACAGGGTTAATCATGACAAACACAGAAGTTAAGGATTTCTTGGTGCTGGCACATCTCTTTACCCAAGAGATTATTTAATATATTTGTTAATGTGAAGGAACCAGAGATAAGCAGCAGAAGGGAAGGAAAAACAAGCATAGTGGCTAGTCAAGGGCAGAGAGGCTAATGCAAGCTCCACAGCATCCAGCACGGGTGCTGTGCAAGCTCTGTTGGTGTGACAGACAGAATGGTTTGCAGCAGAGAGTGCCTACAAGCTGCAATGAGCTGTGAGCTGTCATACAGTCTGATTTGCCAATGAAGAGGTACAGGTGTCAGCACGAGATGTCCCCTGGCAGGGTTTGCTCAGCTGTGACCAAGAAGAGCAGGGAAACCAGATGCAGCAGGACAGAAATCATAAAGAAGTGGCAACTAGGAATCAAGTCCTCTGTTCTAGTCATCCTTTAGGAGACCAGAAAGGGGAAAGCAAGCCAGTGCTCAGCAGTGCTGGGAGCACTGCTGTGGGGAGAGGAAGCTGGGCAGGGAGGAGGTGAGCTGCATAAGGTCATTAAAGCCTGAAGAGAAGACAGGAAAGACAGACAAGTAACTTCTCAAGAGAAGTGATACTATCTGATGAAATGGGCTCCTTCCCATTTGGTGACAGAAAAGAAAGAGAAAATACTTGGTAACAATACTTTACCTCAGAAAAGACTACAGGTCAACTCCTTGAGATTGCAAGGACCTAAACCGATGCAAAGTATTCATTCTTCCACAGAGATTTCTAAACTAGAAAACTGTAATTCCACATCTGCAATGGAATCTTGAACTGACATCTTGTACCACAATCTGCACAATATCTTGTGAGATGTCCAGAGATGCCCAATGCAGCTGGGCTCTGAAGCTGCACACCACCTCCCTCCCCCTTCCTTTCACATGGCTAAGATCCAGAAACAAGCACCATCACACCCTTAGGCTGCGCTCCAAGACAGGAAAACATGAGTTATTTAGGAAGTGTGGCTAAATCCCTACCACCTTCCTCAGAGATGGTCCCTCTCCAGCAGGAAGGCACTGGGGTCAGTGAGGTGGCATGACAAAAGGGGACGGAATATAGAGGCTCTTCCCAGGATCCCCTGCCACAAAGACAGAGCTGTATGGAGTTAAATTCAGTCCACCTTTTTGGGATAGATGTATACACTGCAGAGCTGGCCATTTTCCTGACACTGCCACCAAGGTTTGGCACTGGAGAAAACATCTGCCAACAGTAGCACAGCCCAGGCCAGCTGCTGCACACTCCTCACCAGCAATCCCACAGACGTACATCCCCAGCTTGAACAGCTTACGTTAATTTTAAAAATATAATAGAAAAACAATCAGTAGCAAAAGTATATGAGCATCCACTTGAAGTCTCTTACAGACTGATTTGGAGCCCTGACCCATACTTTCACAGGCTTCAGGATGAGAACTGACTTGATCCCAGCACTGGATGCCAAAATCCATTCTGGACTTGGAGGACTTGGTTTTAATTTATTAATGAATATGCTGAGTTGGAAGGACCCATCAGGATCATCGAGTCCAGCTTCCTGACCCTGCACAGGATAGCCCAAGAGCCAAACCATATGCCTTAGACTATTGTCCAGACACTTACTGAACTCTGTCAGGCTTGATTCTCTGACTACTTCCCTGGGGAGCCTGTTCCAGCATCCAACCACCCTCTGGATGAAAAACCTTTTTCTGATAGCCAACCTAAACCTCCCCTGCCTCAGCTTCATGCCATTTCCTTGAGTCCTGTCACTGGTCACAAGAGTGCCTGCCCCTTCTCTTCCCTTCACAAGGAAGTTGTGGACTGCAGTGAGACCTTCTCTCAGCCTCCAGGCTGAACAGACCAAGGGACCTCAGCCACTCCTCATGTGGTTTCCCCTCCAGGCCCTCCACCATTTTCATGATCCCCTTTTGGATGGTCTTTAATGGCTTAATCTCTTTTCTCTATTGAGGTGCCCAAAACTGCTCACAGCATTCAAGATGAGGCCACACAGGTGTGGAGCAGAGCATGACAATCTCCTCCCTTGACTGGCTGGCAATGCTGTGCTTAATTTCATCATTTCATCATGATGTGCAGTTGACAGCACCCAGGCTAGACAGTCCAGGTGCTCAGGCTGAGTATAGGGTCACTGCAATTTATGAAATAAGGAGCAAGGAGAAATCCATTCTTCAGACTGTGGGACAGCCTGACCACTCAGCACCCTCCCCCATGCAGTCCTGAGCCTGGCACAGCTCCCGGGGACAAGTGGCTTAAGATTTGAGAAAATACTGTGTTTTTTCCAGCACATCTCCTTCTGCATCCTTGTTCTGGTAGCTTAATACACCTTGAAATAGCCTCTGTACAGTGTAACACACAACACAGGCCAGAGTGAAGGGCCCCATGTCCAATATGCTCTAAAAATTTATCCTGGATCTAGGAAGTGCAATGCCAAAGCCCACATCACAACTGCATCAGTATAAACTATTTTTTAAGCTGATCAAACCAAAGTGCCAGAAGCCTTCTAGAAAACCATAAACCTGCTGAGAACTAGGTGGAAAGGGGGAAAAGTGTCTTCTACAAGTGAGAGCTTCTTCAGGGGTCAGAAGGGTTGGGAGCACATTGAGAACTGCCAAGAGTCAAGCTGAATTAGGCCTTGGAGAGGAGCGTTACACCATTCCCAGCAGGACTATAACCATGGAAATAAAAGGAAAGGTGCCCTCTCTCTCTGCAGAGCAGGGGTGCAGTAACAGATCATCTCCCTAGTACTTGAGGGCCTCAGCCTCAGGCACTGCCACTTCTGCTGGTTGGAGGGACTCAAACTTGAACAAACTCCAAGTTTGTTCCACTCCTTTGCTTCTTCCTAATATAAGCACAACTTTCTTTTCATCCCAAACCCCAGATACTTTCCCATTCTTTTCTGGTAAGTGCCAGAGGTAAGTTGTACTTTGATCGTGTAAAAAAAGCCAGAGTATGGAATTCTATTTAGTGCTTCAGTCTTCTTCCCAAAGCCATGGCAGACATGGACATGCTTGCCAACAGCTCCAGCACATTTGTACCACGTTCACACAGTAGGGCAGGACTTTAAAGTTCAGGATCTGAGCATGACCTTGAAGTTGCAGCTCTTCAACAGCCACATCTTGCTGGATGGGGTGAATACAGCTGGTACCTTGCCAGTTCTTATTTCCTTTCTGGATATTCCCTTGCAGCATTTGCTATTTCTAAGGCACATGAACCAACTCACCTCTGTATTCCTTCACTTTCTAACACAGTGCTTTAGTTGGGATTCTTATTAGAGTTTTTTCTTTTCAGAATGGATTCATAAAACAGCCTTTTCCCCCTCAAAGCCAGGTAGTCTTTCAACATCTCCTTACATGAGCTTGGAAATGTGTCTTCAGTAAAACCTGGTTTTCTGGTGTCCTACATTTGAACCACACAATTCCATTGTATATGCATGTATCAGCTATGCTTTTCCACATAAGGAAGCCAACAGCAACACAGCAAGGGGAAAGAGAATGTACAGTCTTGCATATGAACATTGGATCAGCATGACACCAGTTTCTTGAGTTTACATTCACCATACCTCTGCCTTCTGCAGCCATACTATTCATCATTTTGTGCCATGATATCAAGATGCTCCAGAGTGAACTAGGAGACAGAGAAGCTTTCTTACAACCCCAGTTCAATGATGAGTAGCTTATGCCATTCATTGCTATTCAACAACTATCTTTACAGCAAAAATCTGGTCAACACATGATTTCACAGGTCAAAATTCAAATTTCCTTAGCTTTGCCTCTACACTCCCTTATTCTGGTTAAAATGCTGTAACACAAGACTTGACCTATTGCCGAAATGTCTGTAAACTCTCCTGATAATTGCAGCAACTTTTGCATCCTTGCTTTGGCACTGTTCTTCCTGTGGCTTCAATCAACTCAGTTATTTTATCAGCAATCTCATACCCAAAAAGCTGACAGTAGTACAGCCTTCTCTACTCACCTTGGTTTTGCTGCATCTTTCCCACCAGTTTCAAGTGTTTGTGTGCTTTGTTCCCAAATTCTGTCCTTATGGTCAGCAGTCTGTGACAGTGGTTGATTTAATATTTCTTAAAGGCAGCACGCATTACTCTTAGTTTTTTCTCCTACTGCCAATCTGTTAACTTCTGGGAACCACAACCTGGAGGAAGAAGCTTTACCAAGTTGTTTCTGTCCCATACAGTTGCTCAGCTTCCTCAGTGACACTGTCTCCACATATCCTTCCATTCTTTCTCTTGCAATTCTAATCTTCATGTTCTTTGGCTTTTTTTTTTAATTTTTAAAAAGGTTGAGGTTTTTTTCTCTTTGTATACTGATTTGGTTGCTGCTTTTTCAGGGGACTCTGTTTGGTTTTGGCTTTGTTGTCGTCTTTTTTTTTTTTTTTTAAAGAAGCTGGTGTTTGCACAGCAGTTACAGCATAAATTCATATTCATAAATTCATATAACCCAGTATCCCTGGGGGCTTGTACTCCAGTTGCTAGCCTGTATTCACACCCCTACTGCCACCTCTTCACTGCTATTCTTACCCACAGACTAAAACTGGCACACGAATGCCTACCTTCGTTGAAATCATAAGTTCAATTCTCTGCACATAGACTGCCCCAATTTGTATCCACCTCCCTATGCATCGCCACTTATCCAGAGATGTTGTTTGTTTCTTTATAAACCAAATGTGATTGCTACTGTTGCATCAAGAGCCTCATTCTGCAGAGACGACCATGATATCCCAAAGCAGGCTCTGACAGTCACACTTCCATTTAACTTGCCATTACTGCCTTATCTCTGGTGTCAGCTTCCTTGGTGAGAGCAAGGGCTATTTGCAGACTTATTTTCAATTTTGCTGTCTATAATACAATCACAGTTTCTTACAACATAAGCTGTTTCACATGTGCTGACATCTATAATGCTTGATCCAAGTAGCCTTCTGATGCTCAGAGAGCCAGTCTAGCATCTAATATTGCCAGCCAGCACATTCTGACACTCTGTACCTACCTGCATGTTTCTCTTTTGCCCATGTTAACACTGCACTAGAGCATAGTCTCCTACCAGCCCTTCTCCATGCTGGCTGCAGAATGAAGGCCATGCTTGCCTGGTATTCTCTCACCAGGCTCAGCCTGGGTGCCTGCCATTACTTGTCAGCTGCCACACATCAGAGCACTGCTGAAGTCTCTAAGCCACCATACAAGCAACCTGATCTCTTTTTCAGTGTGTTAGCACCTAGCACAATATTGCCATTTATATGTACTGTCTTGGAGCACCCAAGTTGCAGTAACTGGCCTTTCATCTGCTCCTGGCCAACAAGGAATAATAATTCTGCTTTGGACATCAGAAGCAGCGCTACCAGTTTCTAGTTCCTTAGATTTTACTTGGGCTTTACTGCCATTTTTAAACTTTTTTTTAGCTCCTGGCTATCAAGCTCCCTCAGTCTGTACATCATACATTGAATCTATCTAGTTCTTTCTGTGAGCAGAAAGATGATTTATATGAAAGCCCTTTCCTGACATACCCAACTTCTCATGCCCCAAGAATGTAACTTCCTAAACAAAGACAGGGCAGTTTGCTATCACTCCTTCTCAGAAGCTCTGAGCCACTTGCTTTTTTTTCCATCTTCTGATAAGACTGCAGAGTGCTGATGGTCTGGAGCCTACAGATCTTCCTCTTTCAGGCCTCAGTGGGAACAGATGAAGGCAGAAAGACACTATCCCATATTCCCAGTGCCACAGGTAACTTGCTGTGCAATTAGAGCTTTCTTCTGCTGTCCAAAACAAGATACTCTCCCATTGCCACACAATTCTATCTGCTCTAGATGTATTTAATTTCAAGTAGCACCTTATAGTCATATCTCCTAGCTAGCTGCTTCTGCTCTGCACTGTTAAAAGTAGTACCTTGCAGGGCCAGTGCCAAGCACCACAGCAATCAGTGTTGAAGTTATTTGCCAAACATCAGAACACAGCAGCAGAAAGGCCCTTTGAGGGTAACCAGTCTTTTCAGATGCCCGTGCAGTAGCTCTGGTAAACATGGAGCAACCATCTTTAACAACAGCCATGGTGTATTCAGCCATTAGTTGCTGCACCTGTTGATACCAAGGAACCCACCACCAATAGCATACTGAAAAGCTGCAGTGACACCAGCTGGGATAAAAATATGCATGCTCTCTTTTTACTGAGCACCTAATATTACTAACTGTTTTATGGCATCACAGAAATTCCCCCTTGTTTAAAGACCAGTTAAAGGCATGGTCACAGCATGGCCTATCGAGTGCACTGAGGTGGAGCACACCACCTCAGAATGCAGACACTGTAATACCTCACTACCCACTGTAGTGCCTCCACACTCCATTTCCAATCCAGGAGGGAGAGACAGCTTCTATAGCCATGTTCTAGGTTTGCAGGTCCAAAGACACATCTTGGAAAGACACCCTTTTCACAGACACTCTGAGCTGCCATTCCTGCTGTTCCTTTCCTCCCACAGGCAGCTCCATGTGGTGGGAGAAGACTTGCAGAGTATGTGAACACCCATACATGTAACTTCTCACCCCCAGTTCAGAGAGTGAGTGGGGGGCCACAGTGCTGATCAGAGGAAGGAGCTATGAAGAGCTGTTCCTCAGGAGGTGGAATTCTAAACCTACTTCATGAGCGGGAACATTCTGGCTCAGTCCTGCACATCTAGCTGGCAGAAGGAACATCCGAGTCATTGACAGACAGAGGGCTATGAAAAGCTTTCTAAAAACAGGAATGCAAAGAGCCCTGCTGCCCTCCCTCCTCTTCTCCATCAGGCAAGCTCAGAGCTTCCTACACTGTGCAAATAGGGCAGCCCAGAGCAGACAGTATCATCCCCTTGGCAAAAATGCCATTTTGCAGCCCCTTTTCCAACTGAGTCTCACCATCAGGCCTCCACACCTGCCTATCTAATGCTTCAGCTTCTTGTCCCTTTCAGGAGAGGGGGGAAATACTGGTTCTCCAGTGCTCAGCTTTAGAAATAAGCTCCATTTGCCATTAGCAAAGCAGTCAGCTCACAGCCCTTCTTCCCTGAGCATTTCCCTCTGTACCTTCACAGGGCAGCAAAAAGCTCTAGTTCAGCTGCTCCCACCACTGCAATGCAGCGATTGACTTCCAAGCAACCTGTGACAGCAGGGTTTTGTACAGCACTTACCACAGTAAGGCTCCCTCGCGATAGTTAATTGCAGTAACTGCGAAAAAAAAGCTATTAATTATCACAGTATTACTAAGATTGCAATTAATTATTGGAGGTTGTACCACCCGCTGGTTGCCATCCACCAGGATGGCAGTACAGAGCAGGAAGGTAAAAGCTGTCTTATTTGCATCTGAAGCCACTCAAAGGGATTTGAGAAGGAAGGAATATCCTGGCCAGAGAAAACCACAGTGTCTAAGCTGCAGCCTAACAACTGGCTTGTTGAAATTACCCAGGACCTTCCATAACCACATGTAGTAAGGGCTAGAATCTTCTTCAAGAAGACAATCCTGCTCCAGCAGAAAGCTCTGCCCTCAGGGGCCAAGGATGGCCTCAGAGATGAAGCCCCTACCCCCCTTACAAACTCCTCAAAATTATACCCTGAATACCAGGGTCATCCACAAAGACCTCTAATCCATATAAAGGCCAGCTCTGGCTAGTCTGCAACAGCACTGCTCAGCTGAGAGGCCCACATGTGCCTTCAGCTCCCTGGCTGCATGTTAAAATAGCCTGCAATGTTTGGATTGATACTCTGGACAGTCCAAGCAACAGAGAAATGCAGCCAAAGACAGATGGCACCAGGTTTGCAGTGCCCCCTCCTTGCTGCACTGGCACTGCAGAACACACACACTTGCTGGCAAGGGGTCCCATGCCTCACCATGGCTCTGCCTCCCTTGCTCTTGGGGCCAAGCCCACTATGAACAGCCACTGCAGTGAAAAGAGCCTCTCACAGCTTCACATTCAAGACTTTGCATGCTGCCAAGTACCTGGCGCAGGCAATGCAGCTGAAGTAGCAAATGCTAGCACAGGGAAGGAGATCACAGAGCAGATGCTCAGTGCTGCTTGAGCAGTTGGACACACTGCTCAGAGGGACAGGAGAGGAGGAGGCAGGAGGTCTGAGGGAGTATTTACTCCTCCTTGGCAAGGAATGTAGCATAGAGACCTTTGCATCCTGTAAGGAGGGAAATACTCAAGTGTGAAGATGTAGGGAAAGCATCCATAGGTGTCTCAGTGAGGAAGCAGAGGCAATAACCTGCACACTAACTCAGCAGATTTTGTTGATTCCCCAGACACCAGGAGCAACCAATTGCTGCATGACCCAGTAACAGTATGGATGGCAGCTCCTGTACCCACACACTCATCCCCTAGATGGGCAGGTTTTTGCATTTTTAAATCACTAGGACTCACACTAAGAATCTGAACTCCGAAGACTGGCATTCACAGATGCCCTCATACAAGCTTTTACCAACAAATTCCCAGGGCAGACTCTATCAAGAGCCTCCAGACAGAGTTTATTATGCAAGTTTTCTCAAAACTAGCTTAAAAATCCTGGTCTGAGCTGCAGAAGCATTTGCTTCTGCTGAGCTCTTGGAGTCCAAGCACACACACACACACACACACAGTTTGGCAGTGGTTGTGTTCCAGGGCTGGTAATGCAAGCCATGGAGCAGGCTGCCAAGACAAGCAAGTGAACGAGCCAGGCCCTGTTTCATTGGCCACCATACGCTGCATATGGCCCTGGAACCAGCCAGCACAGTGTTCTCACCCTCCTTGAAGGCATAGGAGACCCTGTGTTTTCAAATACACCTCCACAGGGCCTTCATTAAAGGAAAATGGAAACATAATGTGGCTCTTGCTCCCCTGGTATTTCTCCCTTTCCCCCAATTTGCTCTCAAACCTATTTCCCTTCCATGGAAAAAAGTGCCTCCTGGAGCAGAGCGTGCAAAAGAATGCAACTTCCATTCAACTCCATGCCTGACTGCTAGAGCGGACTTGGGACCGCGCGGTGGGGGCACCTCCAGGGCCCCTTTCCTTCCCCGGGCCTCTTGGACTGGAGACACGGCTGGCGACAGGCAGCCCGCCCGCTCGGCCGGGGCCGGCAGCCGCGGGGAGCCCGCGCCCCTCACCTGCGCGCCCGGCCGGCAGGTGAAGCGCAGGCAGCGAGCGCCGAGAGGGGGGAGGCCGCCCGCCGCCCCGAGCCCCCAGAGCAGCAGAGCCCGGAGCCAGGCAGCCTCAGAGGCAGCCCCAGCCCCGCACGCTGCCGGGTGCGGGGGGCAGCAGCCCTGCTCCGAGCCTCGCATGCGGCTGTGCCCGCCCCCGTGGAGGGTCTGCCCGCATCTCCGCGGAGCGCCCGCACAGCAGCGCCCTGCCCGCTGCCGCCCGGACGGGATGCTGCTCCGAGCGCCCCCAGCCCAGCCCAGCCCCACCGCCGCTGTCCGCCACCCCCGCGGAGCCCCCGCGCCGCCGCCGCCCCCTGCCGCAGTCCCGGCCCGCCCGGTGCGCCCCCGCCCGCACCCACACCCACCGTGCAGGGCGACCGGTATGCCGGGGTGCCCGCGGGGCCCGGCCGTAGGGGCCGGGCGCGGGCTGCAGGCTCAGCCCCGCCGCCTCCGCCGCTGCCCCGACCCCGGGCCCCGCCGGGCTGCCGATGTCGGTGCCGGCCGCCGCCGGGGCGCCTCGGCCCGCCGCCGCTCGCCGCCCCGGTGCGCGCCTCCCGCAGGCTGTGGCAGGCGGCGGGGTGGGTTGCATCAGCCCCGGTTATATAGCGGCCCCTGGGCTGCGGGGAGGGGTCGGGAATGCGGAACCGGCCGGGCTGCCAGCGCCACACGTCAGGGAGGGCGGAGGAGCAGGGCCGCGGGGCGGGGAGCGCCGCGCAGGGGTGGGACCAGCCGGGGCACCCCGACATCCCGCACCTCGGCATCCCGCAACCCCCGCCCGGCGTCCCGCACCTCACGGCCCGGCATCTCCGCATCCTGCACCCCGGGACTCCGCACCCGCCGCCCCCCAGCAACCCTCTGCCCTCGCAGCCGGCATGTCCGGCACCTCTGGACCCCTCCGCACCACGGCTCCCCGGCACCTCGCAACCCCCGACCGGGTGCGCGTCTTCCCCGCGCTCCTGTTTGCGCCCCTCCACTCTCTGCTTCCCTTCGCATCGCTCTCGTTCCCCGGCGCACGCCAGGACACGGTCCCGGGGCCGCCACAGCCGTGCCCGAGCTAGCCCCATTTGTGCGGAGCCTCCACTCCTCAGTCCTGAGCCTGGGAAGAAGGAGACGAAGGACCAGAGAGAGTATCCAGTGCTCCCCACCATCAAGTCCGCCTCACCCAGGGTAGCAAAGGCACGAGTGCAAGGAGAGCTGCAGGGTCGCTCCACTGTCCCTTCTCATCTCATCCTTCCCCCAGTCTGGCCTCCTCATGCCCACACAATGCTGTCTCCCTCATACAAGGGCCAAGGGCTGTCAGCCAAGGCTCCTCTTCCCAGCTGTTTCGTTTTCTTAATCAATGGGACATCAGGGAGGGATATTACCTGAAGCACTCCTGGTGCCCAGCGTTCCAGCACCTTGATGTCAGATGGGGATCGTGGAGCAGATGACAGACTGGGTCCTTCCTGATAACTGATTTATGTTTGTTTCTTTCCTCTTTCTCTCTAAATTGGCCTCTTCCCAGCTGCATCAACCAAACCGTTCTGGGGAAGCAAAGCTTTGCACAACTGGGGGACCATGCTGGATCTGCCATAGATAGCGGATGCTCCAGGGCTGTTGCTCCTAAAGCATTTCAGGACAGAAATGCTCCTTTTCCTTTGGAAAGACATCATCCTAAGAGTAGTTAGCAAAACCATCGGGCTCAGCAGCACTACCCAGCTAAGTGACAGTGCCATCTCTCTGACCCACCTAACACCACAGAGAGGCAGCACCCACCCTATCTTGTTTTCCTTCCCCTGACTTGTCAGTCGTTGTTTCTTTTCAGCATTCACCAATTTAATTTCGTTACACAACTGAGGACTCACACTATTCATCATCTACAAGGTCTTGCAATCAGCACTTCCAGCCTTGTCCTCTTCATCTGTACCTCAGCAAGAGAAAGAGAATTCAGTTGGAGAGGTCTGGGACTGAGCAGCAACGTGAGATCAGAAATGCTGTGTTCAGAATAAGATATAACCTGCCCAAGTTGTCCTACAGAAATAGGTAACATCTTGGCTTGGCAGTACACTGCATATGTATCTTCATTACTAATCCTCTCATGCTGTTCTTTTTTTTGTTTGTTTGTTTTGTTTTCAGAGAGGCAGAATACTTTTTATACACTTTTGCATACAACCCCAATATTTCCTTAATCTTGGCACCTCATCTTGGGGGGAAAGGAGAAATGCCAGCCAAGATATATTTTTTTCCATATGCATTCCTTCCTGCATCAGATAGGACAGACTTTTATATTGCCTTAAGCTGCTGGTATCCCGATGGGGTTGACAAACAGTTTGCCTCTCTAGCAAATCAGACAAGTTGCCTTCAGGGCATGGCAGCTTTCTCAGAACTGCTGCATCCTGAGGGAAGGGAAGAGGACAAACAGGAGGGATTTCAGAAGAGGCTGATGACCTGGTTGAGCAAGGTTCAGTCCAGCACATGGTTCCTCCTGCAGCCTTCCCCTACCCCGGGGAAGGTGGGAAAGTGCCATTTCCCCTTCTTTGCAGGGGGTTGGAAGAAAGAGAGCTCTGCCTGCTCTGTCTTCCACCGTTTTTGCCTTTTTCATTTCCCTTTCACTGGTGGGCAGAGCTGGAGATCTCATTGCAACACAGACATCTATTGCCCCAGCCTTGAGTACCTGCTCTTTTCGTCCCAGATAGCTTCCACAGGATGGGATGGGAGCAGGGATCCAACATCCGCCGGTCTGTAAAAGACCAGCACTGCAGCATGTTTGCAGTGCACTGATTTCACAGCTGTGCTGAAGGTGGTTGGGAAGTGGGAAGGAGAGCCCACCAGCCTACAATTTCTTTCCTTCCCTGCTTCCCCGCTGCAGGTTCTGGAGGCAGCTGAGCCCCCATTATTATAATGCAAGTTAGTCCTAACTGGGGCTTATTTAACTTAACTATTGAAGAACTAGTTCCAGGGAAGCAGTCCTTGCCTGGGACAGTGCTTACGCACATGTTTAAAGGGACAAACTTGCATCATTCTTCCTTGCCTTGGGAACTCTTGTCTCACAGGGGAATTTTCCTTGCTCTTGCAGCCGCCTGTGCTTGAACTGCTCTTTTCCCAAGCTGGGTTTTGCCTCATGTAAACACCAAATATGTTTATTTTTCAGATAGTTTCATTTTGGCTAGAAGAGGCATAACAATTAATTGAGAATTCGTGGCTTCAGTGGGTAAAAGTGAACAAAAAAGTCACCTACAACAGGCTGTTTGCTGAATGATGCAGATAAACACGTCTGGCCCTACCAGGGCTGGTCAGTCTTGCCACTGCAGTGGAAACATGTGCTGACAAAGTCAAATTAATCAAATGTGAATGGTAGCATTTGCAACAGAGACAGGAGCTGTTGAGAAAAAAAGCAAAAGTTCCACTGCACAGAACATAAAAAGCTGTCAGTACCTTGCTGCCTGGCAGATGGCTTTCTCTTCAGATGAAAGGGATGATTTGCATATTTTTGTCCAAAACAAAGTGTGTGGAAGGTGAAGGCTCATGGATGTGGAAACACAGCCCCTGCAACACAACATAGGGCCAGAAAGTTATCAGGAACAGAGAGAACTCTAGAGCAAAACAGAGCTGCACCAGCACAGAAGTTTGACTGCAAAGGAGTTGCTCTCAGTCCTCAGGAAAGTCTTTGCTTTTCGCCTGCCAGGATGCATTCCTCTGCCTTCTCAACATGGATGAACTGTGCAGCTCATCAGCCGGATTTAGGGCTAGGCCAGGACACCACAAAACAGCTCCACAACCACCCTTGTTCCTTCACCCTCTTCTGGATTGTCTGGTGGCCCTCTCCCAGCAGGAGTGGATGCCGCCCTGGGGCAGACCTGTGTCTTCCTAAGGTGGGCAGGGGAGGCAGAGCCAGTACTGGTCCCTCTTGCCAGGTATCTCTCTGAAACCTGTTACAGCCCTGCCTGTGGCACAGTGACAAGAGCCAAAGCATGGACAAGGCTCCTGAAGATCCTTGATATTTAATGTGTCCTGTCCAAATGCACTGAGAGCAATATGTAGGAGCTCAGCAATGGTAGTCCTTTGCTTGCCCTCTGCACCCTCCTGATGCCACTGTTAGTAGCGATGAGTTCACAGTAACCACCCTGAGACATTCTTGGCCAAGAAATCCCAAGATACACTAGACCTAAACATCTCTGTTGCATGACCAAGCACAGTTTTATGTGCTTGAAATTAATCAATATTCTAAGTCTAATCAGGATGTTAGCCATTCCAGTTGACCTCCTTTCTGCAATCTCTTCAGGGCTGACTAGCACAACAACATGCACATGGGACATGCCTGGCAGATATAAAGCCACATTGATGTCCTACATGTAAAATTCTCTCTGGCATTGCCTTTCAGGGCAGCCTGACAGGGTTAATAGTCCCCTCCCACCCACTG
Source organism: Muscicapa striata striata (assembly GCA_030060385.1). Taxonomy (NCBI): domain Eukaryota; kingdom Metazoa; phylum Chordata; class Aves; order Passeriformes; family Muscicapidae; genus Muscicapa; species Muscicapa striata. Next base: position 5,040,799 of record JAREIS010000106.1, on the reverse strand, counting down.
AGGCTGAGAGAGCTGCGCTGTGTCTCTGCCTAACTGGGATTCCTCAGACCTGCCGCTTGCTCACACATCTGCCATCCAATATTTGCTGTATGAAACAGTGCATTTCATCTGTTACCCACCCACTTTAATCACCCAAATCCTCATGAATCTGCTTCCCTTTTTTCTGACCTTTGTCTTCAGTATTAGTATGCAATTCTGATGGCCAACTCTGAAAACCATTCACTGAAGGATGTGACCTAGGAGTTGTACATTAAAACTCCTGTAAGCCACAGTACAATACCCATCTGCAGCAAGAAAGAGCTTCGCCCTGCAGGAGACAATGGTGGTGATATGGCAAGATGTAGCTGCCATTTGGCCACCTCTGGCTGCATGTCACACTGCCCTCTTGGCCACAACTCAGTTCTGATTTAACTGTTTCCTTCATGAATCCCTAACTCATTTCTAGTCTTACTTAAAAAAAAAAACAAAACATTACTTCCAGTCATTTTCCAGAACGGGGATGAGAAAAGAAAAATCACACAAGCAGTAGGAGTGAGAGGATGGTAAATTGCCCCTAAGTCACTGAGGGAAAGCAGCTGTGTCTGGGCTGGTGGCAGTGCTAAAGTCTGAGTGGTCACTACCACAGTGGTCAGACAATGCCACAGAGGCTGATGGGCTGACTGATCCCCACATTGCTTGTTTATAAAAATAGGACAGATTAGATGAGATTAGATACCAGGGCTGGAAAATGCTGTGCAAGAGCTTGTCTCTGACAGTGCCAGATCCTTAAATTAAATAATCTTTATGTTAGACAGTTGTGGAATAACCTCTTCAAAAAGGAATTTCCTTCTTATCTTTGTCAGTTAGACGTTGACCTAAACTTCGAAATATATATGTCTCCTTAAAAAGTTACAGTTCTATCTAATTCATATCCCTTCCCCATGTATCTTCTCTGTAAACTGACGTGTTCGCGTTCCTTGCAGTTCCTGCTCATGTGGAAGGAGTTTAATCTTATTAGTAACTTACTTTTTCTGCCTTATTTCCCCTATTTTCCCCAGCATGGATGATGAGAAGCATACAGAGTATTCCAGCTGGAGGTTTATTCCAGCTGAAGGTCTATCCCAGACTCACTATAGTCTGAATTAGTTTCCATTCTACTACCAAGCCAGCCCTGCATGGCTCCCAGAGGCAGGCTGCTCTGAGCCTTCAGGGCTCACAGTTTCTGCTCTGCAGTATTTCAGCAGTGCCAGCACAAATCACCTTGTGGCCACTTAGGCTCCTCAAGAAGTTCCTGTGAAAGACAGTGCTCCCTGGCTTTTTAAAAATCTATGTCCTGCTGTTATTTCCTACAGCAGAAAAACACTCCACAAGTTCTAGCAGCTCCAGGAATATGATTTTCTTTAACAGAGAGAGTGAAACATAAATTTCTTGCTGCAATGTAGCCAATCAGGTAGATGGGGGCCTGTAGATCCATAATGAGCACCCGGCAATTTACCAGGGATGGAAATAAGACCTAAGTCTGCAATTCCTTAGCTCTGCCTGCCCTGCCCCTATGGCTGCACACAGCTGTAATTCTCTAGCACTCTGCTCCTCAGGTGCTGGTGCCCAGACCAGAGGACTATTGTTTTTTAAGACTCCAGTCTTGCTTTTAGAAGTTCTCACTGCCTGAAGATACCTTTTCTGCAGCAATTGAGAAGCATTATTAGGGATGTTTGTCTCTTTTTCTTTAAGTTGTAGGAATTACTTAGCTTCTCTGCAGTGTCTTAAGCTTCCTTAGCTACTCTACTTTCTTTCCTGTTCCCAAAACATGTCAGTGCTCTCCCAGGCTTCCTACTTTCAACAGGCTGAATGAAGGCCCTCTAATTTTTACTGGGTCTTTGTGCTTTGCATTCTCTCCCTACCTGCCAGATTCACATCTATTATATTCCTACTGCAGCCTATACACCTACTGGCTGTTTTAGGCTTAAGTGTTCATTTTCTGAAGGATCTCTCATGCCTTCTGTCCTAGAGGAGTTTGAGGCAGGGGGAGGTGGGGACTCCTTGCCTTCCTCTGGCTTTGTCTACAGCAATAGTACTATTAAAAGAACCAATGAAAAAGATCTCCTGATATTTATCCAAAACTCTCTCTCCTCAGTGCCCCCTATCCTCCTTCCCCATTTCATTTCTCCACGATCTCTTCCTTACCCTGCTCCTCTGAACACTTTGCTTTCTCACTTTTCTGTCTTCATTCCCCCTCTTCTTGTACTCCCTCCTTCTTTCCTGCCTCTCTTCTTCCCTCCCTCTCCTTGGCTCAGTACTCAAAATCCCTGCCCATAGCGACGAAAGGAAAAACAACAACACAACACTCCAGCCTGAGGAGGCCAGAGCACGGGATTCCTTCCGAGAAAACTCAGAAACCAGGGAAAGGAGGGAAAGCAAACAGTGAGACCAGGAAGAAATCTGAATAAAGCATGGATATTTCAAGGGGGAGGGATGAGCTGGTATCTCAGGGAAACTTGGTGGGGATTGAGACAAACACAGTGACACGATCACAGGTCCAACCCAAACACAGAAGAGCAAGTTCTGCTTTCTGGGGGAAGGAGCTGGGTCAGGAAGCCCAGTTCACATAGAGAGAGCCCAGCATACAGCTATTTAAAGGACAGAGATAGCTGTACAGATGGGAGAAAACAGAAATCAGTGACTTGCTCTAGGGAGTGATGGGCCAATGCCCTGGGGACAAGCAGGAGAAATCCCTGCAGTGGAAGTAGAAGGGCTGACTTCCCCAGAGATATTGGGAAATTCTTCCTACCAAAGGCAGACTGTGGGCCTGAGGCTGAAGGGTTAATACCCCACAGGAGGGCCCTGGGGAATCCACTGTAAATAGGTGTGGTTTTCTCTGAAACTCCAAGAGGCATTTTCTTTCTGTACCAGTCTGGACAGGTGAGAAATCGGAAGAAGTTGGAGCCTGTGCTTCCCACTAACACAAAGCAGGGTTGTTAGTACAGGTCTCACTGTTTGTTTGCACACTCCAGCCTGGCTGCTTAACTCTGTAGTACCCAATGCCAGGAATCTCTGGCAGGCAGCATGGTGGTCCCCTGGGTACAAGCACCTGCCTGTTAATGGAAAGCCACAGATTAATGGAGCAGCACAAGGAGCCTTAGTCAGTTACTCACTGCAAAAAGGATAAGTTCAGTGATAAGCAAAAGAGCCAGATATGGCATGTGCAGGAAAGGAACAGAAGCAACTGTCTTCCCTTCTCCTCCTCCAGTATCTCACAGGCCTGCACCCTCACTGCAGTGCTGCACTTGACCCTCCTTCCTGGCCTCATCACTCACGACTGCCCACCCCAGGGCCCAGCCTGGCCCTTTCCAAGTCACATCTCTACACTGAATCAGAGCAATTTTGTTTCTTTCCACAATCCAACCTCCTTTCTTGACCTGGCTCTGAAGCCTGCCTGCTGCTAGGCAAGAATCAGTTTTCAATCTCCTCTGCTCCATTTTCCATTTTTAATGCAGAATATTTGAACCTGGAGGATAATTTTCCCTTCTTCAAATGAATTTTAAACATAGCTGTTTCCAAAGGCAGAACTAGAAGAGACACCAAATCACTAAATCCAGCCATAAGCACTAACAGCGTTACTTATGTAATTCCCTTCACAAACTAACCAGGCTCAATCTTGAAACCAATTGGAATTTTGCTCTCCCTGTTCTCACAAGAAAGCTGCCCAAGGATCTTACTACTTGGAAAGGAAAAGATATTCTGTTAACCTCCAGCCTAAATTTGCTCAGGCAAGGAGAGACAGCACTCATGCAGCGAAGCACTGGGTAGGACATAAGCCTCACAACAGAATTCAAAGAAATCAGATTGAATTGCAAAGAATGGCACTGAGGAATGAAAGCAGAACTGTGTGCAAAGCAATTAATCTTGGGCTTGATTGCCCCAGCCATTTCAGATCCTGAAGGCTTCTTAAGCCTGTAGAGTCCCCACATTCCTTCCATTCTCCAAGTGCATATTAGGGCCGTGACACCGCTGTGTCTCTGGACCACCAGCTCTTTTGAAAACTGCTTCCAAGCAAAGGCATTTGCATGAAGATCTAGTCTCCAAGCAGTTCCCTGAGTCCTACCTAGCACAGCTGCTGCCAAACTGCAGCTTCAGCCCAGGAGAACTGCAGGAAAGGAGAATGCCAGTGTCTACAGAGAGTACAAGGTGTATATTGTACAAAGTTCAACATATAAAACAGTAAAATGAGGTTGCAGTGGGTTGAAAGCTTAAGGATAGATACTACAAAGCCCTGGGAAACAGAAATTACAGCAAGTATTCAAATTTCCTTCTGCCCCCTGGTCCCACTGAAGTAAGCAAGAACGTTGGGTTTTTTGCTTTTTGGTCAAGTTCCATTTGCAGGAGGCCAAAACAGTGATGCTAGACACAAAGGCATGTCATATCCCAGCAGAAACATGGCTCCCCAGCTTACATGGGTAGATGCAGCCGGGCCACAGATACTTGCACTGAATCATAGATTCCTGTCATCCAACTGTGGATGAGGATAATGGGAAACACAACAGAAGAGATGGGGTAGCCATCTGCTCCTCTCGCTTGATTGTGCTGTGAAACTGTAGGCTCTGTTTGGGATAAACCAGCACTTATTTCCAAGGCAACAAATTGCAGTTTCATAAACAACAGAGGACCAGGAGATGCCTGCAGGTTGGAAGCTGAGAGAAAGAACATCCTTCACGAAGGCATAGGTGGACTGATGAGGCAGGACTCCAAGCTCTTGCCCAGGGTGCTGTTTTTTGCCAGTGAGACTCTGAACCCTCTTCCCTCCTCCTCCCAAGTAAAAGGCACCCTGACCATGTAGTACAGCTAGATGTTGTCACAGCTGCAGAGGGTCTAGGTTGCCTTCCAGCTTTGTGGGTATATTTACCTACAACCTGACTGAAGAAAGTCATAAAAACCAGAGATGCAGAGCATCCTTCTGGTGCCCCAGGTCTAGGGCTACAAGTCACAGCAGAGGCATTGCTGGGACAAAGCCCATGCATTCTGCTGCACCTCCATGAGACAAATGCTCAGACCCAAGTGAGGGATCATAAAGCTGGCTCTGGTGGTCTCACACAAGACAGAGCTGGACAACTATAGGCTAAGACCCAAAGAGGCACAAGATAAACATAAGCAAAACACATTAGATTGCCATGACTTGTAGGATTGTCCCCTCTCCCATGTGGTGATCCTTCTGGAGCATAGGTCCCTGACTTACATAGAAAACTAAGTGCACTTGAACCTGGAGGAGACCAAGATGGAGAAAAGCTGGAGAAATAAAACTGCAGCAGAAACATAAGCCTTCTTTAAGGAAGGAATGAAGCTAAGCAGGAGGAACAGGAGTAACAGACGTAAGTGACACTGATTTAGGTAAGCCATTGAGTGCTAAGAGATAAAGCCCCACATGAGAGCATACACAGTTCAGGAGAAAAGAGATCAAAAGGAAGAGAGCTGAGCTATTTAATGATGATGAAGTATGTTCTCTCTGGGGCAGATGGACCAACTAAGTACACTGAAGTTCAGATGTGGGGTGCAATGAAGAGAGGGGATGAAAGTGGGTAAAGACAGAGGAGTCAGTTGAAGAGGAGATAGGAGTGAGATTCCAACAGCTGATGGCAGAAGCTGTAGTCACAGCAGATATGAGCTGCAGGACTCCTGACAGCTTAGATATCTGTTTAAAATGCAGACTTTGGATTTGAAAGACCTGAGTAAATCCAGCTCTGTTCATTCAGCTGCAGAATGTGGGTACCTTAAATGCCAAAGAGGTTGAGGACTGGTGTGCATCTCTCCCACTGCATCACTGCGGCAGTTCCCAAAGATGTTCAGCCCATGTCCCCCCAGCAGTCCTGGGACTCTCAGTCCTCATGTACTGCACAGCACTCCCATAGTGGGGCCAGGTGAATTCTGCTCCTACATGACAGAGAGCAAACCACAGAGCCAAGGAAGGCACTCTGTGCAGAGGGCGGGAAGAGCAGGAACAGCGGGTTGGAGAAGCTGCCCTGGGAGGTTCCTGAAGACCTATAGGTGAGAAGAGGTTCATGCACACACATGGACACAGGAAGAATCCCAGAAAGCATCAGAACGAAATGGAGAAGGCTCAGGGCCAAAGCTGATCTGCTGAGGCTGAAAAAGCAAACAAAAAACCCTGGAAACTGGAGAATGAGAGAGGGAAGTGCAGGGGTTGCAACTGCCCACAGAGAAGAGAAGACAGCTAGCCAGGGAGGAGGTGCACTTGCCCACAGTCATCTTTACTGAAGGCTCCTCCAGAAAAATCATTAGTAGCAGAGTCTGAGAGTAAGAATAGTTAATTAGTTACAGGAAATCCCAAGGCAGAATCAGCATGGTGGAAGAAAAAGATCCCATCGTGTATGTTGTCAGTGGGGCAAACTACAACTCCTTGGTAAGTCTGAGAGTGGATCAAGGGGCAGAGAGAGAAGAAGAATGGCACCCTTGAGATTCTTCAGCGATCTGCATGCTCTGGAATTAATGGCTGCCAGTAGGGACTCTGAGCCAGCACTGTCGTACAAACTGGACTGGACTTTCCAGGAACCAAGGAAAACCGCAAGCTGTCTTTGTGATGTGGACAAAGCGTGTGGAACAGACAAATGGCTTTGCTTATTCCAACTGATAGCCATCAATCAGTTCCTCCAAAGGCTGGGGCACATATAGCCCATGTAAGACTCGATTCTCCACTGCCACCACTACCTAGGAATAGTGAAACTAATTTTAGCCTATGGCAGCAAGAAGGACTCACTGGTCACTTATGGGTTTTTCCCCTGAGCAACACTTTACATCCATTTTAGAGTGGGGAATGTTTCTACCCTTTCTTTCCCTGCTCAATTCTTCCAGACAAACATCTTCCTCTGTGCACTCTATGACTCCATCAGGGCTTCCTACTAACAGACACTGTGAAAAAGGAAGTCTTCCTGTTGTACACAGTGGGCCCTGTGTCACTGCTGGCTGGATTCATGTGTCACTAGTAGCCCTGAGGAAATCCAGCCTGGATTGTAGCTAGCTACTACATGGTCATATACCATGACACACAGAGACAATATACAGCTTGCCCTCAAGTGTGTTAGGGGTTAAGTCCACAAGAAAGTGCTTCTGCTGCTTAAACCAAATTTGCACTTTTTTCTTCTCTCTCTCAGTTTTGGTTTTGTTTTGTTTAGTATTTTCAAGGTGGTTTTGGGTTTTTTTTTTTTGTTTTCGAGGGTTTTGGGTTTTTTTTTTTTGTTTTGTTGAACAGTTAGGAGTTTTTAAAAAGGGGGGGAAAAAAAAAAGAGCTGCTATTTGTTTTGCCCCTGCAGGAGCCATGAAGGGAGCTCTGCAGAGTGGACAGTACAGTCACTGTGGCATCTCAGCAGTGAGGGATCTGAACCAGGAGCTGTGAGGTGAAGGTCCCTGTTTAACAGCTTTCCGTTTGTTTACCAAAAAAATATTGTTCCATCATAAAAACTCCCAAAATAGTTCACGTCTTGACAGACTGACTGGCAGCTACCCAGCTCTGCAGGATCCTGCTAAATGAAAGGAAATAAAAAGAGCTAATCTGGTACCCACGTCCCAGTGCTTGCAGCTTGGGAATCTGCAGAGCCGGAGGGCTCAGCTGTCCCAGTAGGTGTAGGGTAGGATAGAGGGTCCTCCAGTCAAGAAGCTGGATTTACTGATGGCACCAGCTTTCCCATGGGTGCTAGGCAGGCTGATAAGGAACACCTTTCAATGAATGATCAACTTCTGCTTTATCTTAAACACTAAAAAAATCAAAAGGTTTTTTCCTTCCAACCAGCTCTGTAAAGCTTTACCTTCACAATACAGCCACATTAAGGCTTGCAATTCCTAAGAGTTATCAGTGGCTTCTTTGGGGAATTTTTTTCATACAGGCTTTGTTCTGGACCAGTGTGACTCCTGATCAGAGAATGTGTTGAGAAGATCTTACTATGATAACCTACACTTGCTGCAGATCATGGTGATCTTATTAGATATAAATGGAAAGCATCAAACAGCACATGACAGCCAAGTCAAAGACAGTCATCGTCTGTAGGAAGAGCAAAAGGCTGCTGTGAAGTGCAGCCTGCCACAGTGACCAAAGGACTGTGCACACTGTGAGTCATGGTGCAGAGAAGCAACAAACCCAGATTAGGTCATGCAGAATTAGCAGCCTCTGTGGAAAGAACCTATCCTCACCAAATTGCAGATGTCTCCCCAGCTGCAGAGTTAACTTCTCCATGGCCCTCATGGAGCCCAGGGCAAGTCTGTTTTAGGGAGGGAATGAGGGAAACTTGCACTCCAGACCATTCCAGTATTGGCCTCATGGGACTCTCCATTCATTCCTTAGACGTTTTAGTATCTAGCTTTTAACCAGGCCAGGCTGTAGTAGCAGACTTGGAGGAGGGTGGAGGGATGACCATTCCCCAAGTGCTTGCCCTCATGAGTGGTGTGCAAAGCCAGGCTGGCTGTGCTGGCTGCTCCTCATCTCCTAACAAGATCAGTTTGGCCTCCCACTGTGTAACATTCCTGAGCAGTGCCACAGCAGCTCAAGAGCCAGATGTGGGAGCCCTTTCAGTACAGGTGAGCTCAGGGCTTCCTTGGTTTAGATACCTCTTTCACAAAAAAGAGCTGGACATGGTGTGACAATTGGTCAGCTCTCAGCCAGGCCCACGAGCCAGACAAAGTGACAGGTGACATTGCTAATGGATTTCACGCAGCTCTGGGGTTCCTTCCATACTGCACATGGTGTGCATGCTGGCACCTGGGGTTCCCTTTATATATTTGTTGTGCCTGAGAGAAAAGCTGAGGACCAAATTTTGCACTGGAGGTATGCTGCTGTTGCAGGCTGGCTCTGTCCTATCACTGGCCACTGGATCCATTTCCACACACTGAACCGGCTCTGGGTAAGCCACATGGCTTCTTATGATGGAAAACAGACCTAAGAGCATTGGGTATTACTTCTATAATTTCAGCCTCAAGGACACAGGGAGATGAACCCTTCACAGCACTAAGAAGAAGAGAGCCTTTAGGTGAGGAAGGGCCATAGAGGAAGAGGAGGTATGGTTTGCACATCAGGGCAACTTGGGTGCATCCTTAGAAGCAACGGTTTGTAGCCATCTCATAAGATCCTGGGGAAGCAGGGAGACTGCATCAGCTGGATCTCCACAGATCCAGGTGGATCTCCAAGCATGCATGCTGTGTTCCTCCTGCCCAGGCTGGCCACCACATCCAAGCCAGTGCCCGCTCTTCACCCTTTCCCCGCTGCATTCAGCTCCCCCAAGCTCCACATGGCAGTTTAACAAGTACCTGGTAGGAGCACACTGTGGGGCGGCTCATGGATGATGGCAGCAGGACTAGGGGGAGTGGAAGTGTCTCTGAAATCACACAGCCTGTTTTGGGGGAACTGTGGACAACAGCCTGATGATGTGGCTCTTGAGGTGTCTGATTCTTTTTATTTTCCCTTGTGCTTGCTTTCCTATGGACTATGAGAGGACTCCTTTTGTACTCCAACAAACATGCTTCAGGTTAAAAAATGTCTTCAACCACCAGCCCATTTTCTTATCTTCTTTTCCCCATGTTTGCCCATGACTCACATTTGCACAGTCGGGTGCTCTGGTCTGACATTTCTGTGCTGCAGGGCTGCTGTAAGGCAGGGCTGGAAACTCCTCTCCTTCAGCCATCACACAGCTTGTTGTGGACAGACTGACACCCATGGAGCGCATTCAGCCACTCTGAAATCGGGCCCTGTAAAACAACTGCCAGAGCAGCTCTCCCAGGCCGTGAGTCACCCATTTCCTCTTCCACTCGTGGGGCAGGTGATGCACCAGGAGTGGGGCAGGTCTCCCAGCACCTCCTCAGTCACAGTTTTCCTCTTATTTTATGTTCCAGATATAATCATCAGCAGAACAAGCGTAAGGGCACAGAAGAAGGTAAGAGTGCAGGTGAAGGGCATTCCCCTTTCACATTTTAACACTCCAGGACTGGCACTATAAACCATGCTAAACAAAACCAAGCCTTTAAGTTTGGAAAGCAAATGAAATGCTGTCATCTTGTCCTGGGTTACCAAAGCAAATCAGGGGTTCATCAGTCACCAAAACCAAAAGCCCCCAAACACTGGTCTTAACCCCATCTTTTTGACTGGTGGTGCATTAACAGGAGATTGTTGCTAGTCTGTTTCCAAGAAAGTAGCTGCAGAGAAACCCCAGGGCTTGGCTCTCTAGTCTCAGTGTTTGGGGCTCACTTGGGTCCATAAACCAAGTTGCTCTCCTCATCTACAACTCTGCCTGCTCTGTAGGTGTGGCTCCCTTTGCCAGGGTATCTAGGATCTTGGCCACATCTCAGAGAAGATGATTTTCCCATATTCCTGGATGTGATTGTCCTTAAGACCCCACTCCAGCCCCTGGCTCATCTCATAGAACAGCCCCCAACCAAAATGTACATTTGCCTTTCTGCATTCATTGCTGGGAGATCCTTGCACTCCAAGCAGCATGTGAATGAATCAAGCTGATGGGGGCCGGTCTCCGGGATCTCACTGCCAGCAAATAAAGCACAAACTGATCACTGCTATACCAGACTTCTCATTCAAATGAAAAACCTCAGAGAAGGGGTCAGGAATTGAACTTACCTCTGCTCTGAAGCATTAAGTGAACAAAAACGTAAATACAGGCTTTGTGGTTCAAGGACGCCAACAGAACTCCAAGGTGCTCCCTTGTCAGTGTCAGACACCTGCCAACTCCCACCCTGCTCATCCCTGGCTTGTGCATTTGGTTGCTATCGAGAAATCTAGCTCTTTATCAAGACTTATTTTACATTATTTTTTATCATTGCATAGCAAATAATCAGATTCATTATTATTGCTGTTTCCATCTTGCCAGATATGGGACTCCCACCCCCTCCCTGTGGAGACACAGTTCAGTTCTAGGAAGTACTTTCCTGATGCTAAGTCTAAATTTTTCCCTTTAGCTAACGCAATTCCTATCTCCTCACAGATGTTTGGAGACAGCAATGCTTCCCCCACCTATGTCATCTTTTGGCTAAACTGGTTAGCATTGTACTCAATCTGTCTCCCCTGTCTGTCAACACCTTCAATTGCCCCCAGTTCAGATCACAATATTTGGTAAACTGCTCAAGAGAGACCCTCACTCCCCTCCTCTTGATAAAATCACATCGGCTTTTCTCGCAACCATGACACAGACCCCTTGCCTGACTTGCTCCCCACTGCTGTCCTTTGGGCTGCACTCCAAAAATTATTGAAAGTTATTAGAAAATCAACTCCATCTCTTATCTTTCTGTTCCCATAAGGGTAGGACTTTGCTTGCTGCAAGTTGCTGCTCACAAGCATAAACAAATTATCACAGTCCTTTTTCAGTCAGTTGGCAGGCAAGTCCATGCTGGAATCTATGAGTCCAGGAGATGAAGTTTTGTAAAAGTCACAGTTGTTACCTGCTTTGCCCCTTTCTCAAATTGCCCACGACCTGGTCCCTCTTGCATGCAGGAGGGCGGGAACTCCACACTGATCTCATCCATCACAGATGGCAGAAGGAAGGCCAGCCCAGGCACTAGGGAAGGGGGGAAGCAAGTCTCTGTGCATTGGCAATGAGCAGCTGGCTACAAGGGAAAGTTCCCCTAGCAAAGCAGATTAACAGGCCTTATCTTGGCTTGTTGTAAGTACAACACACCAGCCCAATCAGTCTGTTAGTCTTATTGCATTAAGTTTCTTCTTCACATTTTGTTTGAGAAAAATCACAGAGATAATTGCCTAGTTCATGCAGTCACTGGTTGACATCATTCTTCATGTTCCTTGTGCCATGTGGAGTACTGCTCACATTAACTGGCTCCAGCTTTGGATTTCTACTTCCCACTCTCCTAAGGATCTTGTGACAGTGTGTGGATCATGATAAAAAAGCAGAGCTGAGAGCAACTAAACAATCTGCATGGTATCACTCCCCACTTCCAGGAAAGAGATCCTTTCTTAAGCAGCAGGCTACAGCCACGATGAACAAGGAATGTCTTGCAGTAAAGCAGGTCCCCATTGCAGAATTTGGAAGGGGCTCTGATGAGGGCTGGTGGTCACGCTGGGTTGCTGTGGGGTATGGAGAACTGCAGAGACAGAGGAGCCACAAAGGAGAAGTAGCATGGGAGAGCTCCTGCAGAACTAAATCTCTTTTTTGCATAATCTGTGGCAGCACTAAAAGCACCATTGCTTGTTTATCTCTTCTGGAAGTGGATTAAGCAAAAGTGAAGGATGGTATGCAGAGTTCAGTGTCCTCATAGGGAGCTTGGGCAGAACAGCTACTGCTCTCATACTCTTTGCCCTCAACACTCACTGCTACATGTGGTAGGGAGATTGCAACAGCAAAGAGAAGAAAAAAAAGGGAAAGAACCATCCGATTTGATGGCTGGTAGTGAGAGAAAGCCATTTCCAAACAGAGCAATGGGCATAGGAAGAGAGAGTATTAATTCCTCTCCATTAAAGATGTGGAAAAGCCTTGTGAACATTTCCTTTCCTGCATTATTAACAGTTCTGCAGGGTGATATCATCGGGGCCTTTTCCAAACTCAGAGTGTCTCAGACATTACAACACCAGCTTTTGGCTGCTGATACATATGACCAGCTACACCCACCCCAGCCCCCTCCCTGCAACACCCCCAGAGGGACCAGTGAACCCCCACTGACAGACTCTCCAGACCTCTATTCAGCATCTTAGCAGTCACAAGCCTCCAAGATCTCATCCCTGGACACTCTACCTACACCTATGCCAATGCCCTCAAAAGCAGCTCAGCTAAAAATAGACTCTAATTGCTCCAAAGAGCCTAACATTCTGAGTCCCACTGTTTTTAAGACCAAGAAAGCAAGTAGCTCATGGTGCCAGGCACCAAGATGCTGACAGGTAGGTTTGGAAGTAGGAAAAGGAAGGAGGAGAGCAGGTGCCTCTGAAGGACATCTCCAACCAGGCCAAGGTCAATGCAAAGGTCCATTTCCCTGGTGCTGTAGAGCAAGTCCTGGGCAAATTAATAGCTCCCAGTTGAAAACCTGCTCTTGGCAAAGCTACTTGCAAGCTGGAGGAAGGAGAGCAGTCCCCAAAAGTTATGTGCTCACATTCTGCACCCCAGAACCTCTGTTGCACGTATTTTGATAGTTGCAGCTCTCCCTAGGTATGGTGAGGCTCTTGTTCAAATTAGCTCTGCACCAGCATAAAAGAGGAAATGTCTCCACTGACATTCATGAAATTAGCCCAGAGTGTCAAATTAGGCCAAGTGAGAGCAGAATCTGGGTATGGTGGAGATTGGCAGCCAGAGAGCAGCCTACCAGCACAACAGACAAAAACAGTGTGTCAGCAAAGAGGTTTTAGTTTCAATTTGTCCAAGAATCACAAAAAAGCAGCAGTCATTTAAAAAAATGCCTGAGCTGGGTTCCTCAAAATAGTGTAAGTTTCGTTTAGTGCTTACTCCAAGCAGTGTGTTAGCAACGCACTCAGGGCGCCTTCTGGAGAGAGAAAAAGTGCCAAAGGCAGAAGAAAAATAAACAAACCAAATGCCTGGGCTGTTCCACTGGCCAGCACAGATGCCAGATTTACTGTTAATAATGCCGATGGTTTGACCTGCTTCCCTGCCTGCAGTCACGCCCAGGAAGGTGTGAGGAGCCCCAGAGTTGCAGACAGCATGTGCTTGAAGTGTCCCCCAGTGAGTTTGCATGACAGCCTGGCAACTCTGCTCTACAGATGTGCTCTGTCAGTGTAAAACATCCCAGGGCTGTCAGCCTGCTCCCAGCAGCCTCATCTACTCCCCCTTACGCTGAAGGATCACAGAATTGCAAGGCTTTCTTCTGTTTACTGTAAGGACATGTTGCCTGGATCCTTTTTGGATGGAAATTGTCTGCTACATTGCTCTCTAGTCAAGGTTCCCCAGAGTTTTTTCCAGCCCACCAGACAGTTTAGTTGCTCCAAAACAAGACTGACTGGGTTAGTTCAAATCCAGTATTTGATTCAATGGCTCAGCTACATTCCTGCTGGGATATTGCCCTCAGTATCACCACTCTGCCTATTTAGCAAGCAGTCCACGGATGAAAAAGGCAAATGCTTGCCAGAAGTTACTGGGTTCACCAAAGCAAACTAACCACAAAGGTCCCTAGCTGGCAGCCTTTCACCAGGAAAAGAACTGCTCCTAAGGCTCTGCTCTCCCATTGCTCTGGCAGCTTTCTGCTGCTATTGTTTCCTCTCTCTCTCTTCAGAGATTTATTTTAGTACTGACAGGGACACTGCAAGGACCTTTCTTTCCTTTCTCCATTCTAAGGCACTTCCTTTTCTCTCTCTCCCACCCTCTGTGTAGATGAGAGGGCCCATTTCCCTGCAGTGATTAATTCCTTTTGGCCTTTACAACTCAGAAGAGATTTTCTGTTACTGCTGGTTTTGTCCTTCTCTGATTCAACATGCACCTTGCATCATATAAAATAGCTCCAAGCACACTCTCTGGAATAGCAGTTAAAATCCAGCCTGAGTCCTCACAGCAGACAGTCAGAGAAGAACATAGTGGGTATGGGTAAGGGAAAGTACATGGATGCCAGTGTACAGCACTGGCAAAAGCATCACTTCCCTACTTTAAAAGGGATGTTGACCACTGGGGAATGGAGAAGGAAGAGAGCCTGCAGCAGGAAGAGAGCTGCACTATTTGCCCCACAGTAAGCTCAGTCTGTTCAGCGTCTTGAACAGTAGAAGAAAGTGTCATAATTCCACTGTAATGCCAGGGAGTAAACATGGAGCACTCAAAAAGTCCTTAATCTTCTGAAGAAAGGAAGAACTGCAACCACAGCCGGATGCCATTACCAGGCAACCTCTGATTAGAAATAAAACACTGTTTTGTAGAGTGTGGTTGATCAATCCATGCACACGGTAGATTCTCTGTCTCCATTGGATTCTGCACTGAGACTGGTTAACCTCCCAAAAGCACTGCTAGCAAGCCCATGTTATTGGGTGTGGGACAGAGGTAACTGCTTGAAATGAAGGGGCCAGTCTTACACAAGAGGTGAGGCTGGATGATTGCCTGTCAAACCTGGGGAGCTTGTGAATTGCCAGAGCTCTCGTTTTGCCTGTGGCATTTTTGTAAACCTGCCACTGGTGCTGGTTCAGTGCTGGCATGTGTCCTGGAAGCACACCTTCTCCAAACTGTTCATTGTTCCAGGTCTGCCAGAGACTGAATTTGCTCCCCTGCCTCTGGCAAGAAAGTTTCAGCTTTCCTTGTATAACCTTGCAGAAGGAGGGAGCATGGCAACCAGAGAAGGCTGGCTACACGCTCAAACCACAGACTAGAGGCCATGAGCTCCAGATCCAGAGAGGAGGGTGGACAGTCAAGGTGACCCCAGAGTCACAGAGCACACGGCCAGCTCAGATAACATGCACTGCAGTGTGGCACAGATGAAGGAGGAACTCCCAAGGCATGCAAATAATCCCAAGGATCCAACAGTTGTACAGCAGATCACCTTGCAAAGCTGAGCTACAGCCCTCCCAGAGGAATATAATAAGCTGCTCCATAAGGCAAAAACTATGGTTCCTGCTTGGGTATGAGGCTGTTTATGCTCCCTCAAAAAAAAGGGGGGGAAAAAAAAAAAAAAAGAAGCAGATATAAAGCTGTGGGTCAATGAAATTTCTGCACAAGCAGAAAAGGAAACTTTGGCTGCTACAGAGTACCACCCCCTAGTCTTTGTTGACCCATAAACCTGATGCAAGGGGACAGCATACATAGACCAGGCAGTGAAGACTTCCCACAAAAAGAAGCCATGCCACCTTGAAAACTTGCCAAGAGCTGATGGGTTGCACCTAAATCCCTGCAAAGTCCCTCAGGATGCAGGCACTGCTTTCAAGCTCCAAGCCTGATTAAAGAAGAGTTTAGAAAATGCAGCCAACCAAGTGAGTCTTACACAGAAGTGCATGAAGCTACAGAGAGGTGTATGTAAATCTTCACTCATGAGCACAGACTGTCAAGATTTCTTTCCAGCGTTAAGAAGCACAAGCCAGTCTAGATAAAGATCTTGGAACAGAAGAAAACAGCAGGTGAGCCAATTTTCACAGTGCTGTCCCCTGCCTTTGAACGCCTCTCCCGCACGACATAAATCCTGGCTTCCTCTTCCCACCTCTCCCATCCCTGGTTCTGGTCAGTTCTGGTGCATGTGTGTGCTGGCTGTGGTACCAACACACACCCCCTGCATATACAGGGTGCCTGTACATCCCTGGACACAGCTGCCAGACCAGGGTCCAAAACAGCTGCACTCTCTTCCATGGCATGGCACTGAACCAGGCTTGATTCTTCTGTCCAGCTGTAGAACCTCACAAGACCTGTAGAAATCTAACAATCTTGGGAATTTCTGCTCTTCCCTCAAATTTGGTTGAAACTATTCTACGTGTTCAAAAGTTGCCAGAAGGTCCCCATGGTAAACAGCATGATTACATAAACTTTGTCATCTTAGGAAATCATCCAAAACCAGCCAAGAACCTCATACACTACATCCACAGCCCTACAGATTGCAGCCCCACTGCAACAGAACAGGCCAAGAAGGTGCCCTTTCTGCATGAAGCACAGGCAGCTGTCTGCCACTGGTGCTTTGCTGCCTTTCCAGCTCACTTGCACATTGTAACATGGACAAGAAATAAACTGCTTATTAAGCAGCAACCCCAGGTTTGTCTGGTTTTGCTAATGGTGGGTGTCGATCCTCACTGAGATGATTCATGAGTTGACATTATTTTCTGTTCTCCCCTTCTGTCTCCAGCCAGAGCTCTGATATTCCTGGCTCACAGCCAGGGTGCAGGGTGAGTGTCTCTCACTTGTTTATAGCAGGGCTGGGGGATGTTTAAATGAGGGTGGCAATGGGAATCTTGGGAACTTCATAGCACATATAACTGCAGCTACAATCCTTCCTGTAGCTGACAAAGTTCCACTCAGGCCAGAATATAGAAATTTCTTTATCTAAAGACAAATCCATTGACCAGCTACTTCTGGAAATGAAGGCACTCTCAGGGATTGTACTAGTTCCAAAGCAAATTTTAAAACCATAATTATTCATGGCCTGATCTTTAAAAGGCAGGAGTCCAAATCAAAAACCATGTGTGCAGCTGCATGCTTAGTAGACACATGCAGCTACAATGATTGCCTGCAAAAAGAAACACTTTGACAGGACAAAGAGCGTCTGGCTGGACCTCTGTGGCAGGAGCAGGTCCATGCTGAACTGTGCAGCTTCAGCAGTGATGGTGTCAGAGCACAAACCCAGCTTTACAATAAAAAATTCTCCAGTCATTAGTTTAGTAATGAAGCCCTACAGATTATTACTAAAGCTAAAAGAATTTGTTTAAATCCATGCTGTGTTTCACTCTAAATGTTTATTCTCTTTCAGCACTTCATTCAGCTTGGACAATGATAGCAAGCTAATTAGTTTCATATTTGTCCATACTTTTAAGCCTTTCTCCTTTACAGGATTTCATGACTGCAATACCAAGATAAATAAGTATAAGGAGCAAAAGCATGTTTGATTTTTTTGGAAAAAATCTAAAAGTCTTCACTTGATCACTTATTTTTTTATCATCAAGTGATTCCAAAAAGTTTGCTACTAGCTAATACTACACTAGAGGGTCAAAACTGACCTGATCGTGTTTCCTTTTAAAGCAAGCAAACAAACAAGCAACAAAACAAAACAAAACCCACCAAAACCAAAAGCCTGAGGCCTAGCTTAGGAAACTGCAATACTTGCAAGCAGAAAAACTCTTGGAGTAAGAGGAAGAGGAATCAACTCTGACATGATACATTACTATTTTTTAATGCCTTACTGCTCAAAGGTCAGTGGTATACTTGATGCTTGGACGGTACCAAATACCAAGACCCAGCAACACCACACCTATCTATGTTTACAGTTCAAGACAACAAACACATTCAGGGGTTCTGCAGGACTGCCTGTTAATGACTCTTTTCAAAAGACCATTTGGACTCCTTACAAGAGAGTCTCAAACAAAGGAGTCTGGGAAACCCCTAATCAAACAATGCACTGGAGTGCCTGAAGCTCATTTTTGCAAGGGCAGTTCTGTCTGAGAATGCAGCTAAGCACTGGTTCAGTGCTGAACTGCTTATTTTCTGGGAATGCAGCATTAAGCATAGGATCCATCATTGGCCATGAGTGCACCCCATAGGACCATTTAAGAAGAGAAAGACGGAAGGAGCTAGGCAGCAGCACACTCTAACTGCTGCATGTTTCCCACACTGACATCACCAGCCACTGGCAGGAGCAGCGGCACAGCAGCCTGGGTGCTGAACATTGCCTCATTTAAAGGTCTCAGTTCACCTTACCAGGCACCTATAACTTCAGGGGAGCTTCTGGAGCAGAGCTGGGTTCCAGCCACCACATAGCACCCTCAAAGTGCCAACATGGATCAAGTAATTACACAGGACAATTCTCAGCTACTCCTCCCTGGACCCACACTAATAACTCCCCGTAACAACCAAAGTCCCACCTCCCCTTCCCTCCCACAATTATCCTGTATCAATTTTATTTTCTTCTTTCTGCTTCCTACCCATATTCTGCCCCAGCTTCCTTATCTCCTCTTCAGTAATTATGGTGGACAGTCCTGTTACCTATCATAACCAAGCTTTTGAAAAGCAAAAGCTCCATACAGCTATATCACAAGCAACCAGAGATCCTACGTTGCATCCATGCAAAACTTAGGGAGCAACAACTGTTGCTTGCATTACACACATCACAAGAGCTGATCCATGCACTGGAAGCAGCTGCCTATCTGCATATCAGCAGGCTTGGGTCTTCACTGCTATTGTTGCACAGCACTGACCAGTGTTACTGCGCTGGCCAAACCACTCAGCTCAACAGATTAGCCACAACAGCCACACAGCTGGCATGCCTTACCGAGTGAGGGCACAGTGCCAGGGTGACAGGCTGCATGGGAGATGAAGCCAGGTAAATATATAACAGCTCAGACTGGGGATAACTTGGAAAGAAAGTCTACCTCAGTACCACAGTGATGAAAAGCTGCTGAAGCTCTAGAAAAAAAGGTCCTTCTGACTTGCCTAAAATCCCCTAAACCTTCCTTCTCTGCTGAAGCCCAAAATAAAGAACAACAGGAAAGTGGGTTCCTTATAGCAGAAAGGAAGAGACAAAATTCCCCTCAGAAGAGAGCAGTATTTTCCACACTGGTGACTGTCTTATCATGGAAAGACATCTGAGACTTCATTAGTCACTGCCTGCAGTTTGACTCCTTAAATATGTCCCCAAAGCAGCAGAGACCAAAAATAAAATGAGAAAAGAGGAATCTCTCTATCTCCTCAAAAATGTTGAATTAACTGAATGACAGTTTAGATACCATGCAAAGTATTTTCTTTGTATATTTTACAATATTTTCATCTGCAAATAACTTCTTTAGAATGGGAGCCAGGTCCAGAACTGTACTACTAAAAAGGCCCAGAAGTAGGTTTCTTCAAACAGGTGTCTTTACTAGTAAGTCCAAATCCTGAAAATAATTTAAAGCTGCCAGTTCCCACTGGAGCTTCTCTCAAGTTTGAAGATGTGTTGGTAAAGAGGCATACATGCTGAAAGCTGTGTGCTGGATGTGAGTACTCAAGGTCCTACCAACCGTGCCCCTAATGGGGACTGCAAGTCTTCACTAGTAGGGTCAACAGACACCACTGGGAGGAGCCAGAAGAATGGAGAAAGGAGGGATGGAAGAACGTACTGCAGTGCCTAAAATATTTCTTTGCAAATCTGACTTGTATTTAATTAAAATGTTTAGAACCAATAAGGTACAGGACAGGTATTACACTTTCGAATCTCTCCTAGACCCTAGTCTGTACGTACAGCATCAACCTATATACGAGATTAAAAAAAAAAAAAAAAAAAAAAGCCAAGTGAAGTATGGAAAAAGGCTCCATATTTTTTCTGAGCTCTAACAAAGGGCAAAATGACTATGTGAGTCTTCTAAGGTCCCTGGCATTCTGTGGTTCTTATCTGTCACACACTTCACACTTCAAAATCAAGAAATAAAATTGGACTTGCACTTCCAGCAATGGCAAAAACTGCATGTGAGAATCAGAATTGTTAAGGCTGGAAAAGACCCTCAAGAGTCCGGCCACTTACCCAGCACCACCAAGTCCACCACTAAACCATGTCCCTAAAAACCATGTCTACATGTCTTATAAATACCTCCAGGGATGGTGACTCTAACATTTCCCTAAGCAGCCTGTTCAATCAACCTTTTCAGTGAAGAAATTTTCCTAATACCCAATCTAAATCTCCCATGGTATAACTTGAGATTGTTTCCTCTTGTCCTGTCGCTTGTTACTTGGGAGAGGAGACTGACCCCCATCTCACTAAGACCTTCTTTCAGGTAGCTGTAGAGAGCAAAAAGGTGTCCCTTGAGCCTCCTTTTCTCCAGGCCAAACCACCTCACATCTCTCAGGTGCTCCTCATTGGACTTGTGCTCCAGACCCTTCACCAGCTCCATTGCCCTTCTCTGGATATGCTCCAGCACCTCAATCAATGTCTTTCCTGTTGTGAGGGGTCCAAATTTGAAAAAGGACTCGAGGTGTGGCCTTACCAGTGCCAAGTACAGGGAGACAAGCCCTGCCCTGGTCCTGCTGGCCACACTATTCCTGACACAAGCCAGGATGCCACTGGCCTTCTTGGTCACCTGGGCACATGCTGGCTCACATTCAGCTGCTGTTGACCAGCACACCCAGGTCCTTTTCTGCTGGGCAGCTTTCCAGCCATTCTGTCCCCAGCCTGTAGCACTGCCTGGGGTTGTTGTGATGCGAGTGCAGGACCTGGCACCCAACCTTGTCGAAGCTCGTACCACTGGCCTCAGCCCATGGATCCAGCCTGTTCAGGTCCCCCTTGCAGCGCTGTCCTAACCTCCAGCAAACCAACACTCCCCCCAACCTGGGGGTGTCTGCAAACAGAGGGAATGATCTCCAGAGCCAGTCAGGCCTATCAGAGCGGCCAGATGGCTTGGCAAGGGGAAAGCAAGGTTAATTCACCTGTCCTGGCAATGACTCATGGTCAGCTCTTGCTCGAGCATCCCTCCTTGTGACTGACGGAAGGAGAACTCGAGCCAAGCCAGGCTGCGCAGTGTGTTCGCGGATCTGAGCGCCAGCGGCGCGCCCCGGGCTTCCCCGGCCTGTGGGAGTGCAGCGGCCGGGGCGGCTGTCTCTGGCCGTGCCGGTGCCCGCAGGCCGTGTCCCGGCCGTGTCCCAGCCGTGTCCCGGCCATGCCCGGCAGCCGCAGCACCGGGCCCCGGCAGCAGCCCAGCCCAGGCCCGGCCGGGCCCGGCGCCCTCTGCCGGCCACGCTCGCAGCGCCGCCGGCCGCCCTCCCGCCCGCGTCCCGGGGCGCTTCAGCGCTGGAACGGGACACAACGGGATGGGGCCGCCTCATTTCGGGTCACACGAGTGTCCCCGCTCCCCGGACACGGCACAGCATGCGAACGACATGTTAACGCCTCCAGCCAAGCCTCCCTGCCTCCCTTCGCTTCTCCCTGGGCTGGGAGCGCTCTGCAGACAAACAAATTCCTTCTGCCTGCACTCCCCTTTCAGAAGAGCAGCAGCCCCAGCTGTATCCGGGTAAAGGGCTTTGTTCTCTCAGCCGCTGCAGGTTCTTGGCTTTTGTCATCAAATCTTCGTTGTGAGTACTCATCAAGCCCCAAACCAGAGCGATTTGCTAAACCGAAAGGCCTGGAGTTCACTTGAAGTGCAAACATTCTGCCATCGGACCAAGTGTGTTCACTTTTGTGTGACAGCCTCCACCAGCACAAAGACTAAAGCTCTTCTTAGGCACCTACAATGCCCTCAGTGCTCTGCAGCCTCAAAACAGGATCCAAGGAGCTTCCAGAA
Source organism: Muscicapa striata striata (assembly GCA_030060385.1). NCBI lineage: Eukaryota > Metazoa > Chordata > Aves > Passeriformes > Muscicapidae > Muscicapa > Muscicapa striata. Next base: position 5,018,955 of record JAREIS010000106.1, on the reverse strand, counting down.
AGGAAACATTGCAAAGAGGACAAGGGAAACAGTGATGAATGATTAGCAAACTAACACCCAGCTACAAATTTCTGGGGTGATGGGAACTGTACAGGTGCACAGCACTCCCCACAGCTGAAAAGTCATGGTCTCTGCAAGACAGCAAACTGTGAGACACATTATCAGCCTCAACACAAAAAGATTTACCATTTTCCTCACCACCCCTCTCTCACAGGGCAGCCTGTAATTCCCAGATGCAGCTAACAGCAGTCAGTTAGCTGGAAATGACTAGTTGCGGTTTCAAGCTATGATAGATGGCACTCACTGGTAACCCTTCCCTCCCTCTCTCCATTAATAATCCTCCTCCCTCCAGTTACCAGAAAATACAGAAGTGCTGCCTTCTGCCTGCCCCTCTCTCCTCCCTCCAGGCTACTCCTTTGGAGAATTGGCTCCACAGCTGGATTGTAAAATAATCCAGCTGTTCCTATGACAACATGCTGGCAGTGGGCAGAGATGACGCCAGCACGCAGTGTTGGCCCATTCACTACCAACACCCAACTCTGTTTTGGTTTGGGAAGCATTTGTTTTTCTATGCGGGCAGCTCTGCCAAGTACATTTCTGAAGGCCGGAGGGGCAGGAGGAGCCACAAGCCCAGAGATGCCAAGAAAGTTGCTGGCTCTGTGATTTACCCTTGTTTTGGTTTGGCTTTTTTTTTTTTTTGCCCCAGCTCCATCTGATGTGAGGATAAAAACCCCTCCAGCAATCTTGCAGCTGCACACAATCTTTGCAAGACTTGATCCAGAGCCTGATTTGAAAGGCGCAGTGCAAGACTTTGCGTGTCAGGCTTCCACAGGGGAAAGAAAAAAAAAAAAACAAAAACAAACTTTGTGTAGAATCAATAGGGGCCACACAGTCTTTATTTTAATATCTTGCCTGTCAGCAGAAGGTTTGTGGGATAGAGGGAAGCAAAGGAAAAGCTTGCTCCATGTAAAGCATTAGCCAAACACCTGGCTGGACTCATCCAGCCTCTCCAGGTCTGGCAGGAGCTGGCTCATGTACCAAGGGATTTGGGCAGAGGCCATTAGCAGGAGCAGAAGGACCTTCCTGTCAGGCTCAGCAAACAAAGAGGCTCCTTAGGTACTGCAGCTATTAAACCTGCTCAGTAAAGCCAGTTCCTTCACAGTTGCTGGGGTAATTCTGCATACATAGCTCAGTAACTCCAAAGACAGGGTTCCCAAAGGGAAGGTCAGGAATATGCCTGACATTCCTCAGGAGAGGAAGACAATTTCTAAATTACTATCACCCTCACGAGGAAACTCAGCACAACAAAATGTCCCTGCTCCCAGCATCAACAAAACAAGAGGCAGATTTGTTACTGCCTGTACTTTTCACTGTGCCTCCATTTTTATTCTGAAGGACTTGAGAACAGAGCAAAGTGTAAGACAGGTGAGACTCTGTGCCTGAGTAAGTGCTCAGGTAATTGCTCACCACTACAGTCGTAAGAGGGGCAATTTTTATTGCATAGCTGCAGCACTGCAATGGTTTTCTGGCTGCAAGGACTGCAGTGGTTGTCTTACTGCAATGACCAGAGCTCACACTGCTCTGCCATCAACATGCAGAATGCCAGCAAGTAGGAGTGAAGAAAGATGGTCCTCGGCAAGAAAATAAAACAATGAAAGTCGTTACGTTGTTTTTGAAGAGAGACCTCTGTGGCCTGTCTCTGGAGACAGGACACAAATGGCCAATCAACCCAAACAAGTGAAACAAAGGGATTGTATCTCCAGCTGCTCAGGGTTAGTTCTCTCATCTGGCATGGTGAGCAGCTGGACATAGCAGATTATTAGGTATGAGGGAAGTCAAGAGATCAGATTAGCTTAAACCTATACATGTTTCCTAGATGAGAGCAAGAAAAGAAAAACAACTAGAAACATGACTGTTTCTGGAACTGCCTTAAAAATTGCAGACCCAACAGCCTCCCGTGAGCCCTTCTGTCTCAGTGCCACCTGAATATCCAGCACAGTAATTACAGCAAGACACCCCTTCCAGGATCTAGTCTCTATCACTGTTCAGTATTGGGCTCTCTCACTGGCCCAAGACAGGTTTAACCCATAATCTAAGTTCTTCCGGCAGAACACAGCTCAGAGTAAAAAAAAAAAGTAAAATAAACAAAAGCAGGACTCTTCCCCTGACTAGCACAGCCTGTGGTAGTCCAAGAACCTTGTGTGGTATGCTTGAGTCTCCAGCACTTCTCACAAGTGCCAGATCCCACTTTACTGTCTCCTGACTTTTTACTATTTCCTAGGGCAAAATCTGATAAGAGGTTTCCAGACCCCTGGTCTGTATGGTGTTTACAGGAACAGGCCATTCTATCCAAAGCTTCATTAGATAAACTATACTCAATATCAGCACATGTACATATTTGAGAGGATTAAGAACAAGATTTCATCAAAAGGTATTTCAATTACCAGACTGCACAGCAGATACACAGCAAGGCAAAGGACTCTGAGAGCAAGTCTGGCCACGTATCAACAACCTGTCTATCCCATGAAAAGTCTACCTGCCCACTTGGTCCCTCCCCAAGAAGCACCCTTGTGAGGCTTGGCAGTCATGGGAAAGCAGATTGGTGAGAGGAAGGAGGCAGCCTGAGAGCAGCATCAGTGCAGATGGGAGATGGGATCAGGTGAGGGACTAGGAAAGGGGTTTTGTGGAGAGGACTAGAGGTCCTTGCAAAACAGACTGTTGCACTGGGGATGGAGCATCAGCTCTCTGGTTCTGATTGAGCCAATAACTGACTTTAGTTAAACTCGCAATGCCACCTACCCCATCAACTGAGCTTAGAGACAAATTAGTGAGATAGGCACATATTTGTTTCATTAATTATGAGGTGGGTTGGGAACTGTCTGGATCACCACACTCAAAGTCAGTCAGCAGTATGAAGCCCAAGTGTCAACCAGGGGACTCTAGTGGCATCTCTTAAGGGTCAGTTCTCTGATGCCCTTAGTAACATCTTGAATGGTGTGACAAAGCTTACAAACAGTGAATTGATGCACAACACCAGGTCAGGGGCAGCATCTGACATGCTTAGAGAGCAGTGCTACCACTCAGAGGAATCCAAACAGGCTGGAGGAATGGCTGATAACAATTTTGTGAAAAAAATAATCAAATGCAACTCCCTTATCTGGGAGAGAATAACTCCATAAAACAGTACTGGGTGCCACCTGGCTGAGGAGCTGGTTCACTGAAAAGGTGTTTGGCCTTTGCAAAATTTTGGGAAAGCATCAAGGAAATACTAACTCTTCAGAACACGTCCCCAAGATCCCTGTAGTTTACCATAAGACTGATCAAACACTAGATCAAATCACCCAGAAATGTTGTAGAAACCCCATATCCCAGGCATATCCAAAATCCACCTGGACAGCACGGTGAGCGACACACTCCTGTTAGACCTGCTTTCAGCCGGTGCCCGCAGTAAGGACCTCTGGGGTCAGAGCACACTCATTCAACACTCCTCAGCTGGGACTAGTCGCCTCTGCTTTTCTCCCCCAGTGCTCAGCTTCCCGGAGACCAGCAGGGAGCAGTGAAAGGCGAGGAATGAAGACCTACCCACCAGACCAGCAGCATTCCTGCGAGGCTGCCGACACATGCCGGGACCGCCCAGCGCTGAAGTTCTGAATGCCCAGCCCAGGGGAGCGGGAAAGGGCTCCGGCCAGCCACCGGCCGAGAAAGGACATTGTGGGACGTGCCCCCGGGCACGGAGCACGGCCGGGAGCGCCGGCGGGGAGCGAGAGCCGGGCAGGGCACGGGGAGCGCGGGGGGCGGCTCTCGGGGACCTGGCCAGGGGACGCAGAGGCCGGGGGCGTTTCCTATAGCCGGGGGGTCGGGCGGAGGGGCTGCCCAGCTGGCCGCACCCACGGGTGCCAGCCCACGGACCTGATCCCCAGAGCTCCCGAGATCTTCCGATATCGCTGCTGTGAGCGTTGGACGTTGCTTGTTGCTTCAAGCGTCTGGGGCTACAAGGTTCGGATTGCCCAACTGTCCTCCTTGATCTCGAGATATAAACACATGCTTAACAAAAACCGAAATTGAAATTCCTACATAACCACATGACTCCAGGCACTGGGATGATGAAATCCCAAGAAATATTAAGACTCTTCCACTGACAATAGACCTGCCAAAACCCAGGAGACACGGGCCATTTAGCTGGTCAGCTTTGTTACAGCTCAGGATAGTGCTCACATCCGTTGTGCAAATGAGCACCAAGGCCACAAAGACATTTGCATGCCGCTGTTAGTTCCAGTAGAAATTATAGCACATTGATTTAAACTATAGAACTTTATCCACATATGGCCCCTGCAGAAAATCAGACACATGACAAAAAGAAACCCCAGCAAATGGATGTCTTGGGACCCCAAAATCTGGGTGTAGAGATGGCTGAACTTAGAAGGGCTGCCTCAGGGGTCTAACTGTGGGATGGATGACTATGACTGGGGTGGTTGCAGGCATTCCCATTTAAGTCTCTCCACCCTGGGCTGGTGAGACCAGCCTGTGTCCTGGGCTAACACACTTGGTCCAGGGGAGGCAGATGAAGAATGGGAACATCAGTCCTTGTCACTGGGCATCAGGGAGCTCTGCACAAGCCCCTTTCCTCAGTCACTTGGTTAGCTAATAGCTCTGGGCATGGGCAAGGGTACAGTGCAGGCTGTCACCCAGGAGAGCTAGCAGCACACTGCAGACAGCAAAGATAGTATTTTAAATTGCTAGTTAGAGCTGTCAGAACACGACATCCAGATCTTAGAGATATACATAGAGACATTTCATACATCTGGAGCAGCTCCTTGCCACAAACCCTGTGTGTTAGCACCCAGCTGCCTTCACACACACCACCAGGGCATTACTTGGCTCTCCATGACGCAACTGCTCCAGACATTCATACACTCAGTGCATCAACAAAAGTTGGAAGGGGTCTCTGAAGGCCACCCTTCCCATCCCTGCTTGAAGCAGGGTCAGTTATAGCAGGAAGCTCAGGGCCTCAGCCAGCCAAGTTTTGATTACCTCCAAGGCTGGAGGTTCTACAGCCCCTCCAGCCAGCATGCTCCAGCATTTGACCACTTTCATGGTAAAACATAAGGATTTTAGTGCATGCTCTGAAGAGTGAACACTCCAAACTGAACTTAGGCACATCACTTAGGTCCTGGATATACTGTCCCACAGGAGTTTATACAGTTCTGTCAGCTACAGCACTTGATTGGTTCTGCAGTAACTTTGGTCAGGAATTCGGAGCAGCCAAACTCTCCCACATAAATACATTTGTTGTGCCAATGTAACTTCCTGAACCATTTAATTGAGAGGTCAGGCAAGTAACTGTGTACAAGCCGGAATAAAACAGAATGACATGAATGACAGCAGATGAGATAGCAGGACCCCACATGAAGATTGACTTAAGATCTCCTGAAACTGTAGTTTCTCTGCAATAATGTAATATTAGCCTTTGCAAGGGATGCAATTTTCCAAAATGTGGAGAATGAGCTCCCTAAGAGCTAAGGACCCTTCAGTACCTGCCTGTTCAGACTGCAAGCTATGCTGCTTACACCTGTAGCACAATCACATTACAACACAAAATCCACTGGGAAGAGGAGAGGGGAACAAGCCACACATCTGTGTATTAGTCACTTTTGAGGTTAATGGGAAAGTGCTCAGATGATGCTTTGAATGGTTCATGGTAAGCTACAAATTAGAGCAGAACACTCCAATCATTAATGCCCATAAGGGGCTCCAAGATCCTCAGGTGGAAATTATTATATAATAAATACTTCATTCTCTTAAAGACAGATTATTATTTCATTGCATAATGTATCTTAAAAGGAAATACAAACCTTTGCTTGAGAGTCAGAGCTGGTCTTTATCACATTCTATGCCCGATCACCTGCAGGGCACAAGCTGTCATGCAATATCCAGTAATTAAGCTATATTTATTACAAGATTGGAAGCTGTGAGGTCATTCCCTGTGCTACTACACGTGCCTTAAGTTAGCTATGATAATCATTCTCACATGCACCCAACCAATGTTTAGGCCTTCAGCCACAGTTACTTTGCCATGATACAACAGCAAGTGACAAAGTGGCACAGAGTGGAAAAACAGTGCCAACTCTGGTCATAAAGTGATCTGGAAAAAAGATATTTTGCTTGGTTTGACTGCATGGAGTTACACTCTATTCCATATATCCAGCAAATGGAATAGGTTGGTACTTACTGCAAACACAGAAGTATCACCATTCCAGAACCATCTCATTGGTTCCAGAACCATCCTTACCTATTCTATAACAAATGAGCAAAAAAACTGCATTTATTTTTGGCATGAAAATACCTGCAAAGTAAAATCTTTCTCAAATTATAGGTTCTAAAAGATATTTTAAAAATCCCCTCATTTCTAAATTTTTTTGAAGTGCTAAAGTTTTCTTGGCAAATCTTATGTTAATGACATATGACAGGTTTATGAAGAAGTCATGTTAATACTATTCTGGTGTAATGAGAAAGAGTCTTGCATTCCTGTAGAGTCTTTCTGCAATAAAGACTAAAACAACAAAAAGAATTTAATTAGGTCTTGACTAAATGTGTTGGGACTAAGATCCAGTGAAGCATTTGCCCTTGGAACCTAAAGGTATGTAGAATATGGATAAAACTTTTCTCAAATAAGTGTTCCTAATCAGGATCATCCGTTCTGAGGGATGAGGCATAGGTAGCTCATGTGACTATTATTTTGTGGTTCTTAAAGTGTGGGAACCATCCCATCAGCCATGCCCCTTGACTTAGCTCCCAGACAGAAACAAAGATCTTGAAAATACACATCCAGGTAGAATAAAATGTTTACATGTGTGTTATTTCACCATGTTGCCCACCAATTACAGCTACGTATCTGCCATTCAGTGAAAAACATCAGTTCATGTTTCCCTTAAATCCCACCCTGTATTTAGGATGATTTGGAGATAATTTATCAAACACTGCAGTCATTGGGATTCCTTTTGGAGTGCTGAACATGTTACACAACCCTTACAACAAGGTAAATCCTCTAACCTGCCACAGCTTGTTTATAGCCTGACACAGGCAGCATCTACAATGCCAAGTGAAGCTGGGCCAGGAACTGTTCTGTGGTGGAAGGGCTGGACAGTCACTCACCACATTCACAGTGCACAGCACCTGGCTGGTGGTCACCTCCAAACTACACATTGTCTTAAATAAATATTATTTCAGGAGTGTTATTCCAAACAGGCAGATTTTAATAAAAGAGAGCTTGTGCCATAGCCCAGAGGGATGATTTACAATATGAAGCTAAAGGACTTACCATATGCCAAAGCATAGAGGTGTGTTTGACAGTAGGAAACCTGCTGGGATGTTGCTGGATCACCCAGAAGAGTGGAGGGGGTCCAGTCTCAGAGTTCACTGCTCATTGGACACATGCTACCCTCTGAATTACACCCAACCATCATCTTGGAGACTGCTGGTTGATACATGCCAAGACTGTTTCCAGAAACCAGAAATATTACTGTGTAGTAGAGCCCAGTGGAAAAGCAGGAGTCAAAAGCCCTCCCCTCTTTGATTCAGCAGTACAGGCATAGCCAAGGGACTCAAGCTCGAGGCACCTGGAAATTGCTGACAAATAGCAGCAAAAAACCACAGCCAGGGGAAAGTGGGGGGAGAGGGGGGAGGGAAGAGAATGAAGAGGATGGGAGGATCTGAGAGGCCCGTGGATAGTTAAAGCTTTGAAGAGCTGAATTCTTTGAAAGTCTTGGAGTGAAATCCTTATCTGTGCCGAAACCCCATTCTTGGCTTTGTACTCAGTTCTTATGTAATGACAGCAAATTACTTTGTTTTATCTTCCCTGGTGTCCTCGAGGTTAGTGACACATCACCATTAGGTTACGTTACTATTTTAATTCATCTGCCATACCACATGCCTAAATGCTGTAACAGAGCTGGTCTTTCTCTAACATGTGCTACTGGCAACTGTTATTTTTCCTACAAATAGAATTCAAAAGCTTCATAGCAGGAATTTCATCACTCTCATGCTGAAGCACCCAATATACTTCAAAGCAGTGTCAAAATAATGTTTTATTTAAAAACCCAAATATCCTTGCACTATCTGAATTCCATGTACCTTTCAGATTATATGCTTTAAGACTAACACTGCTATTGTATTTTATGGCCTTTGCAATACCATTACCTATTCAGGGGAAACATTTAATTTTCTAAACAAAACCTGATAAAAACTATATAATGAGTTGTTTTTTCTTCCCTTCTTCCCAAGCATGAGAAGATTCAAGATGGGCTATTTAAAAAGCACTCAATCCTTACCAAGTGGAAGATGAGATGCAATCAGAATTAAAATCACTTTTTTAATGTTGCAGCTGTCCATAGCCAACAGATCAAGTTACAAAACATTTGTATAAAAACAGAGCTCAAATCCAATCAGTGAAGAAGAGCTGAAAATCTGTAGTTGTGCAGACTAAAGATGCCAGGAGGGTGGCAGGGGACAGGACGCCACACACAGAACAAGAGCTCCTTAATTGGACATAATAAAGATACATTGTCCACATGCTGGTTACAGCCTTCTTTTGTTTTCCCTTGACATCCTGTTGATATAATATCCAGGTCCCTTGTGGACATCCGCTGTTTCCAAATGAGAAGAATGGGTGTTGTTGGTTTCACTTCAGCACCGCACTGGGTCACCAGCCTCCTCTGCCTGGAAAGGCTACCGGATGCAGCTCCAAAGAACAACCTTATCAGCAAAAGATCTGAACAGATAAGGTGCACAGACACATGAGATCACATCTTCTGGAAATTTAAACAAACTTCAAACACCATTATAATATGGAAGCACAGGAAAGAGCGAAAGTTCAGCTAAATCCTTACAAACCCACATAGAAATGGTCATGTTTGATTAAATCAAGAACAGCTTTTACCCCTCTCTGTTATCAGTCACAGTCTTCTGACACTACCTGGTAGCAACCACCTGAAGAAAGTAGTAAGGACAAAATCAGTGGTCAGTGAGTAGTGCTGCCTTACCACAGTATTCCCTAAGGCCCCAGAAATCTCATAATCAGAACTTGCACAAAGGGGGATGTATGTGTACTTAATAGTCCTCACTATCTTTTGTGTTCATTTTCTCGACTTTTCATCTCAAAAAAACCAACCAAACAAAAACAAACAAACAAACAAAGAGCAACCTTGTCAAGTCTGGTTTTATTCCATATTTCCCCAAGTTTTGCTTGTTGTTCATCATTTCTATACTGAAAGAAACCTCCCCCAACTTGTGTTTGTGAAGCTGAAGAGCCCTAGTTAACTTACCTGCTTCTGACCTAGAAGCTGTCCCACACTTCCTAACATCTACTTGTCTGAACCTCTTAAGGTGCTCCATGTCCTTCTAAAGATCAGAACTGTACACAACATTCAAAGTACTGGCACACCATGGATTTATCCTGTGCCACAATGACACTCTCTGCTTTTATTCTCTTGCTCTTATTCCTTACCTCCTAACACTTTTTGTTCATTTACCAAACCTTGAACTGAGGTTTTCACAGAACTATTATTATGCCAAGATCTTGTTCCCAAGTGATAAATCACTTTCTAGGCTGCTTCTGTATGATTGAAATGGATTCTTTATCTCCCATTTAAAACACTTTACATGTACCTGCATCAAATTGTACTACCCACTCACTCTGTAATGTGACATTTTACTACCTTTGCTCTCAGTCCACAGGCTCCAATTCAGATCCTTGTGGAACTTTGCATATTGACTCATTCTACCGAAAAATATTTTTGTTCCATCTTACAGAGACCTGTCTTTAATGCAGTGTCATCTATCCACATGAAAACTTCTCTTATTCTACAGTTTCTTCAGGAGGTTTTGCTCACAGATTTTGAATCTATGTTGATTCAAATGCTGAATACTTTTTAGAAACCCAAGTAGGAAATGTCAGCCGAATGTCTCTAGTCCACATGCTTTACTGACTCCTCACAGGACTCCAAACAATGCATGAGGCCAGGAGTTCTCATGAGAAAGGCTCTGCCAGCTCTCGTGGTACCCCATTTTCTCCCTGCACCCATTACTTGACCTTTTTAAGTTTTCACTAACTTGGCTGGTACAGAGAACAGTCTCATTGCTCAGCAGCTCTGCAGAACTTTTCAGGCTGCTTTTTTGACTAATCTTCCCATTCTCTGTTATCAAAGCCCTTCTAAATGTAACGTGACACAAAAAACGTTAGTAAGCAGCTCAGCTATTTAAGTCTTGACTTCTCTTAGAGCTCCTGGATGAACATAATGCAGTCCAATTGTTCAACACTTTTTATTTTAGCCATTTATTTCACTATCTCTTCTGCACACCTTCAGCTTGAAACATCCTCTGATAAATCTTTCACAAAATCAAGTATAAGTATAGGAATATTCTTAGGTTCCTCTACAGTGAGCACAGAGCAAAATACTGATTTTTCACCAGAACCTTATCCCTTCTGAATAATCAAATTTTTTGGACTGTCCACTTGCTCTGATAACTTTTTCGGCAGGCTTCCTGTTCTATTTTGACAGAAAGCAGTAAAGTCGGATTTTTGTAAGAAAATTATAACAAAAAAGTAACAAAAAGACAAACGGCACCAGAACTGGCAGAGCAAGTGTTCAAGGGTCAGCCGGTACACTGCAGCCACGTTCATAGCACAGAACTTGTGCTGCACCTGCAGGTAAAAAAAAAAAAAAAAAAAAAACAAAACAAAAACCCAAGGTAATTATTTTCTTCCACCTACTGGGGATAAAATCCAGTTGTTTACTGAGCGGGGGAGAGGGGGGCGGTTTGTTTTGTTCTGTTTTCCCACCATCACGGATCAATTGTGCCAGCTCAGAGCTGACTGCGGAGATTTCCAGGTGCAGGGGTGATGCCACGGAAGCCTAGTTAGGGACAGCGAGAGCTACAAACCGTTACGTGTGAGCTCGCCCGGGCCTCAACACCCGGCTGCGTGAAATCCCCATTCCCTCTCCTGACACCTCACCCCGCAAAGGCGCCGGGAGCGCCGAGGAGGCGGAACGGAGACCAGGCCGCCTTTCCAGCACACCGGGAGCACCAGCTGCGAGGAGCCAGGTGGGGCGAGGCAGGGGGCGGTGTCGCCGGCGGTGAGCATCGCAGCCGCCCGTCCCGGTGTCCGTCCCGCCCTCCTTCGGGATCCTTCCCGCCGCGCGCGCCCCCCGCCGCCCCGCGCCGCACGGGAAACGCGGCGCCGCCGCCTTGCCATATATGGGCACGGCCGGAAGCGCGCGTCACGGCGCTGGCTCGCGGCGTCCCCGCGGGGAGCGGGACGTCACGTCACGTCCCCGGCGCGCCCGCGCGCGGCGCCCCGGCAACCAAACAGTAAACAGGGGCGCGCGCAGGCGGCGGCGGGGCGGGGCGGGGCGGGGCTCGGGCCGCGCGCTGCCTGCCGTGAGGGCCCCGCGGGGCCGCGCCGGGCCCGGCCCGACGCGGGAGTCTCGCGCTGATCTCAGGTACCGGCAGCGGCCGCCCCGCCGCGGCGTGGGGGGCGGTGTGCTCAGGAGCGTGTCGGGACTGCGGCTGCTTCAGCACCGAGATGCGCAACGCCCTCCCGTGCCCGGGTAGTGCTGTGCTGGGCAGCCCTCCTTTAGTCTACCATAAAGGCGTCTGAGGATCTAAACGTTGTTTTACAGCTCTGCTTTCTGTAATTCTTAACGACAGTTCCACCGTGCCTTGCGTTGTGTTGCACTTGCATTTCTAAGAATTAATTACACTGCTGCCCTCAGAGGGATCAGGAGCGCAGGAGGCGTCAGAAATAACACCAGCGTTCCCTACGTGTCTTATCTCGTTCCATTGTTGTGTTTCACAAAGCTTTGTGCTGGTATCTGTGTGATGTATCAGATACAGCTTGTAATTGAAGCACATGCTTATAACACATTGCAGGCAGAAGTTGTTGCATTATTCCTCAGTTGAAGATAGTAGCAAGATTCCCCCTGTTTTAAGTGTAACTTCACTATATAATTCCCAAATGCTAGGAAGCAGATAAATCACGTTCATAGCACAGCATGAATTTTATGTGGCACATCCTGAATTCTGCATTGTTTGTGGCTGAAGGCAAGGAGTAAGGCTGGAACTTGGAGTTAGACATAACCTGTCTCATGTAGTGTCACCCCTGAATTTGACATCTTCGCATAACAAATGTAAAAGCTGACACTTCTGCTAGAAAGAAAAGCCTTGGTTAGGCTGCAAGACTGCTGTCTCTCTGAATTTAGCTCTAGATTTTGCTTTAGTCTGTCCAATGATCATGAGAAATTATGCAGGCCAGGATCACTCCACCTACTTTGAGGGAACTGTGTGGTATTTTTGGACTTGGCAGATCCCTGTTCCTTTCTGCCTCTGCTGAATGTCTGGTGATTTCAGCAGCATGCATGGGCTCCCAGGGACCTTAATTGTTCAACTCTGAACTCAGTGGTCTTTCAGCAAGACAGCACATTGTGATTCCAGATTTACTGACTTCACAGGGTTACCTGTCACATAAATCTGACTCTCTTGGAGTGTCACACCTATCACCTACATGACTGCTTCATGGTTCAGTGCTACTGTGCCTTTGGTGTATCCGGGTGTTGCCTGAGTAAACTCAAGTGACAGCATGAAAGTAGCTGCTTCTCAGTAGCAAGTAGGACTAGTCTTCATCACTTGTCAGCTCTGCCTACAGATTAATGTTGAAAGATGAGAAACTGCACTTGTAATATTTGCTTTTACACAGGGCAGGCCTTGTTGAGCAAGTCATGGAGATGCAATACTCACCACTGAGATGAAATACATCCTCCTGTGTATTCTGATTAGGGAAGGAGTTGAAAAAAGCAGAGCCTGCTGCAGTGACCAGGAAATGTGGGTTTAGAGAAACCCAGCCCTGAATGCCAGCCTACAGAGATTCTCTGAGACCATGGTGTCAAGATGGCCTTCGGCTGGACACACATGCCAGCACAGGTGACATCTTTGCTTTCACTTTGGGAGAGGAGTTCTCAAATTGGACTGACAGGGCTGGAGGCTGTCAGGGAGGCCTTGCCACTCTCAGAGGACCCTTCATGTGCAGCCATTAGGGAGGGAGCAGACCACTGCTCTGCATGCAGGGATAACCTGGCCCAGCTGCTGTCCTGCTGGCAGAGCACATTCACTGCACAAGCAGCAGGGGTGACAGAGGGTACCAGCCCCTCTCAACTAACTAAGCAGGAGAGACCATATTTTCAGAGACCCCAAGGAGGCAGCACATTCCTAGAAAGTGTGTGCCATTTACAATAACTCATTCACTCAAGGGCTGGGCTGGCTTTAGTAGAAACTGAAGAGCCAGTGGTTTGCCTTATACTACTCAGCCCAAACTGAGGGGTGCACAAGCCTTCCTCTTTCCCTCATGTCCAAAGAAGATAGGCTGTAGGTACTCCTAGAGGAACCAGGCCACATCCAGGGCACCCAGAGCCCGGGAGAAGGAAGTTGGGCTGTTAGGCACGTGGAAATGGTCATGTGGGCCCCAGCCCAGAGGTGCCCTTTCACCGCCTTTCCAGCACAACCTCCAGCTAGCTGGTGAAAGGCCATAGCAGGTAACACACAGATGGGGACCAGACCCAGACAGATCAGCTGGGAAAGTCCATAGGGAGTGACCCTGCTGCCTACCGGGATGGGTGTAACCACAGCCAGCCCTGACTAGCACCGGGACAAGGACAGGGCTGGCCTAAATGGTATTCTCACCCTGATGCACCCTAAGCCTCAGGCAGATTGCAGTCGTCTGAAATTTGTATAGCAGTTTATATATACAGTTTATAAAGCCCAGACAAAATTAGAGGCTAGAGAACCCCTTTGAGGTCGCAGGGAAGCAAGTGCAAAAGGCAACACAAGGACAGTTCCAGCAGTCAACTTAAATGCTTTTATTGACAATGTCTCTGAACAATAATAAGCAAACAATGCTTAAGTTTCATCCAAATTCACTTTCCACATGTCAAAAAAGACCTCAAGGTAGAAAAAAATAAAATAAAAATATAAATATCTGAGAATCCGTCTTAATAAATAAATTAAAAACACAATAAAAACGTTTTCATGGAAAACTTATGTCAGAACATTCAGACCACCTCAACAATGCATGATCAGTAAAGTTACAATGAACATCAATGTAGAACTACAGTACATGGATATAGCTATTTATCTACCTACTAGAAAATAAAATAGAGTCTCTTTCCCCCCACGTAAGATGGGTCATTGCTAAGTCATCAGAACACGATATTGCCAGGAACACAGTAGTTATTGTTAATCAGCTGCACTAGATACGAGTTGGAGATACCCAGCACCAGGTTAAATTCCAATCATTTAAAACCAAGAGATTAATTAGATAATGCTAGTGATACTAAGGAGGGGAGGGAGTCACCTACCCAGCCATGTGGGACATGCTACAGACTACCAGCTCTCATGGATGGGCCACTGGGGACAAGACAAACTCCATGCGATTTGCTACATCTCTGGAAGAGGTAAGAGACCTCGGTGCATGACGCTCTGCCAGGCCCCGGGGCACCAGGCCAGATGGGGTGGCAGTGGCAGGGCCCTCCCCAGGCCTGGGGAGCCCCATGGGGCACAGCTGCAAGTCCGTGGGGGTGCGTGGGCAGGGGAGGGGGCCCAGCAGGTCAGTCAGTGCTGGAGCCCTTCACAAGGCCAGGAGGGTGGGGGAGCTGAGGGAGTCAGACGAGGGCTCGTTGCTGCTGCTGCCCTTCCGGTGCGCGGCAGCGCAGCTGGGGAAGGCGTCTGCCTCGGGGTAGGTGAAGACGAAGGTGGAGGTGTAGGTGCTGGGACACGGGGTGCAGGTCACCACAGGGGTGCAGAGGGGCTCCAGCTCACCGCTGGTCCCGGCAGTCAGCGACTCCCAGTCCGACGGGTAGAAGGAGGAGGCCCCGGGCAGGTCCATGTCGGGCACAGAGCGGGAGGCCTCCCGCGGCCCCGTGGAGAAGAGCAGCTCGTCGAAGGGCTCAGCCTTGAGCTCCAGCCCGCTGCTGCTGGTCTCCTTGGGCGGCACGGCCGGCGGCGCTTCAGGCATCAGCGGCAGAGCAAAGGCAGCCTCCTCGGTCATGGGGGGGCTGGGGGTGCCCAGGTCCAGCGCGGTAGCAGCACTGGCAGCTGCCAGCTCCTCGGAGAAGCACAACTCCTCGGGCATCTTGCAGGCGGGCCGGTGGGCCGCCAGGATAAACTCCAGCTTCTCCTTCTCCTTCAGCAGGTTAGCAATCTCCGCCTGCAGCGCGGACTTCTCCTCCTCCAGCTGGTCGGTCTCCTGCAGAGAGAGCAGGCTGTCAGCCAGGGCCGGCATCACTCCCAGCTGGAGTCCCCTTCCTGCTGTCATCCCCGCCCCGGGTACTCCCTCTTCCCCGCCACCTCCCGGGCAGCACTTACCGCCTGCAGCGTGTCGGTGAGCTCCCGCCGCCGGTTGCGGCACTTGGCCGCTGCCATCTTGTTCCGTTCCCGGCGGATCCTTCTCTTTTCCTCCTCCTCCGGGGACAGCTGTGGGCAGAGAGAGGCCGCTCAGTCCCGTTGCCAGCCCGGTGCCCCCCGACCAGGGCAACCCGCCGGCGGCGCGCCCCCCAGTCCCCCCAACAACTCCAATCCGCACTCACCTGTTCGACTTTGCCCCGGCGGCCGATGCTCTGTCCGCGACCGCCCGGCGTCTTCAGCACTGCGGGGCGGGAGTAGGTGGTGGGGGCGGGCGCCGAGACGCCATAGGGGTGCCCGCGGCTCTGGGAGGGGGCCACCGAAGAGATGAGAGTGGGCTGCACCAGCCACTGCAGGTCGGGGCTGGTGGAGATGGCCGTCACCGTAGGCACGAAGCTGGCGCTGGAGGCGGCCAGGTCGGTGCAGAAGTCCTGTAGGTCAGAGGAAGGGGGGGCTGCCGTCAGCGGAGCGCCCGGGCCGCTCCCCGCCGTCCCCGGGGCCGCGGCGCCGCGCTGCCAGCGCCGGCTCCACACGAGAGCGGCCTGTTATAAATATCTCTGACGTCCGCGCTGACGCAGACGCTGCTCCGGAGTCTCCTCAATGAACTCGCGTTTTATCAATGAAGCCGCTTTACACACCCGCCGCAGAGCGCGGCCCGGGCTACGGCACCCCCCGACCGCCCCGCCTCGGCACCGGGGCCGCTCCCCATGCCAGTCCCCGACCTGACCTCCTCCGCGGACACGGCCAGCCCCGCGCCACCCGCTCCCGTCCCGTCCCCTCCTAAGTACTCTTGCCCTGGCCAAGAGCACAGCCGGCACGATCGGCGACTCACTCACCTGCGGGTTGACAGGCGAGCCCATGCTCGAGAATGAGTCCGCTGGGGAGGGGTAATAAGTGAGGCTGTCCCCGGCCGGGGAAGCGCTGCTGCAGCGGGAGGACGGCGCCTCGTACTCCCCGGCGAAGCCCTGGTACATCATGTCGGCTCGGTGTGCGCAAGCCGGAGGTGAGAGGTGATGCGACGGTGGCGAAGCGTCCTTGGGGACGAAGCGAGGAGGGGTCGGCTACGTGCGTCCCTGTGCCTGGTCCGCGCCGCGCGTCTCTCCGCTCCACCGCCGAGGCTGCCTGAGCTGCTGGAGTACCGCGCCGTGCCTCCCTTTTATACCCTCCCGCCGACGTCACCGGGGACGCGCCACCCGCGCCCACGGGGGGGGCCGCCAGCCCCGCGCCCGCCCCGCGCCTCCCCGGGGCCGCCCCGCGCGCCGTCTGCCACCGCCTTCCCTGGCAGAGACCCACGGCATGGGGCGGGGAGCGGCCGCAGGGGCTGGGGGGCCCCAGGGCAGAGCAGGAGGGAGCGGCCGTGGAGCTTCCCACCCGCGCGGAGTGGTACGGCCGGGCTCGGGAACCCACTGACGCAGATATCCTTATATGGGATACATCCTGTGCGAGGGGGCGTGACTGACGGGAAGCGCTCCAGGCTGCAGCCAAGTGCGGCGGGCGGGCGGCGCGCGGGATGGGACGGGACGGGATGGTTCGGGACGTGACGGCCCCTCCCCCCTCCGCCTGGCGAGACCCTGCCAGCGCTCTGGGGCACCGGCACTGCCCTTGGGCTGCCGTCCCGCAGCAGGTGACCCCCTCCCCGGGGGCGCCGTGCCGCCGCAAGTGACCCCCTCCCCTCAGCGGGACCCCGCGCAGCCTTGCCGCGGAGCAAGATGCTCCAAGGATAGGCGGCCAAGAAGGGGCCCGGCCGGCCAGGGGTGCGCTTTGCGCTGC
Source organism: Muscicapa striata striata (assembly GCA_030060385.1). NCBI lineage: Eukaryota > Metazoa > Chordata > Aves > Passeriformes > Muscicapidae > Muscicapa > Muscicapa striata. Next base: position 5,001,738 of record JAREIS010000106.1, on the reverse strand, counting down.
CAGTCAGGCCCCACAGCCAGCGCTGAGGGGGGTCTGCCCGTAGCTGGGCGCAGGTACTCGGCGGGCCCCACGCACGGAAAGCTCAACTTGCACCCCTCTCTGCAGCAAGGAGCGCGTTACGCTCGTGTATCACTATTGACTTGTCTATTATGTGTGTTTGTAATTGTCGAGAGTGAGGGAAATGGCACAGGGCGCTGGGAATCCCTTCCAGGGAAGCCTGAGGGGCCGCAGCCCTCCGGGAAGGTTGGGAGAGCTTGGGAGCAGTGCTAGGGGGGGGCTGGGATAGCTGCCAAGAGCACGGGCAAGAGGCCACCGGGAAACCACCGACGAGGAGAAAGAGGGGCGAGGCTCGTCCTTTCCTCTAGTTTGGGTTTTGTTTTGATCCTTGTTGCAGCGAAGCCCGGAGACACCCACCCACGACGGGGATGTCAGGCAGCCCTGGCTCAGGTCAGGCTAAGGTGGGAGCCAGACCGCAGACTCGCCTTGCACGGGAGCCAAGAGATCGCGGCTATAGATAGTAACAGGGAAGCTGCAGCAGGGAGCGTGTTTACAGCAACAAACAGAGCCTGCAGCGCAGTCTCTAGGCAGGAGCGTCACCCAGCCAGGCTGGGATCCTGCTGGCAGCCTCTCCCTCTGTTTGAGCTCATGGGCTAAATGCAGCGCTTGATGCTGCTGCTGTTGCTGTTGCTGCGCGAGCAACCTCCGTTCTTAGAGATCTGGGCCACGGGGGCGGGAGAACTGGGCCAGCTGCTATTTCTGAACTGCCCGTCAGAGCAGAGGGGACAGCCAAGGACTGCCGCAGCTCAGGGCCCGTACCGCTCCCTGGGAAAGGACCTGCGGGGGCCGTGCTGCTCTCATCCACTCAGAGCTGGCCTGTGGGCTAGTCCATCTGGGGGCAGGCATCTGTGACCCCAGGTTCCTGTACTGCCAAGGGTTCTTTTTCCCGGCCAGCATTCCCCTCATGCCAGCTGCTGAAATAGTGGGACATGCATGGTCCCTTTGGCAGCCTCAGGCTGCAGGTGAGGAGGCCCTCAGCACTGCCCAGGGAGGGATGTGCCAGCAAACCAGCAAAGCCACAGTGCTGCCATCCCGGCCAGTGTTCTGCAGCACCTCCCAGGCAGGGCCTAGGTCGACACATTGGTGCCCAGCATGGGCAAGAGCCTCTGACACAGTTTCCAGTCTCAGACATTTGCCAGGCACATTTCAAAAAACACTGTTTAGCCTTGCTGTCTAGAAACTGCCCCAGGGCTTCTCTAGCCAAATTACCTTCCCCAAAAGAAGTGTCTGGAAATGAGGGAGGGAATCCACTTCACCAAAGCCCACAGTATTTTTGTGGTGCCCATGCAAACTATCTGTTGCCATCTCCACTGGTGACCAAGCATGATCTGTTTGTACCAAACGGAAAGTGCACGGATGCCGCACATTTCTAACACGTGGAGGCAATGAAACAGAGAAAGCGAAAACACATGACGTGGGTTTGTTGTTTGCTCCAAACACAGGGTGCACACGTTTTACCACAGTATGTGTGAGAACAAAAAAAGGAAGCAGCGGTACCGCAGGGACAAAACAGAGTCAGAGCATGAACCCTCATGCCTGGGTGAGAGGGTTGCCCTCAACCAACATGCCAGGCTGATGGAAGTTCCTCACCTCCCTTGCCAGCTGGGAATGGGAGGAGGCATTAGACCCTCACAAATTAGTGCAATCAGTAGGGCAGACCATGAGTTCAGTGAACACTACAATATTATTAAACCTGTACAACCAGGGTCAGCAGGGTTCTGCCAGGCTCTGGTGGAACTTGCCTGGGCCTCATCTGCAGGGACACACTCCTCTGGGGACTATTCCCTTGCTTCAGACAAGCCCACTGCACCTCTGGATCTCATGCTGGTGAGGAGGAGGTGGCTGCTCACTATCACCAGCAGAGACATGGCTCTTCCCAGATGCATGGCATGACAGAAGAAGCCATGCCCACTGCACTTCTTGGGCATCACAATGGTGCCAGCAGGGCAGAAGGACAGCATCCATCAGCATGCATCCGATGAGGATCTTGTCCTGCGTACAACAGAACCCCTCCACCTCCATGGCCTCCACTTTTCCTCCTATCAAGCAGGCAGATGGGAAAGCTTGCAGCTCCGAGGCTTACAACTGAGCAGCAGGTTCCTAAGCCTCAGAGCACAGCACTGGAACTTGGCCCTATTTTCACACCCCTCCTTATCTGAGCTTGCGACTCAGGCTGGCCTTAGAAAACCGCAGCAGAAAAGCACCTGAGGCATGTGGGCCAGTGCAACTGCACAGCCAAAATCCACTTCAGGGGCAAGAGATGGCTGTGCCTAAATTTTGCCATGCACCAGGGGAAAGTTCATGCCAGCAACATGGCCATTTGGTAGTCTCATGACCATGTTAACTCACTCTCTGTCAGCAGCATTGACTGTAGCATGGTTCCATGTTCCCTCTCTAGGCACACAACATGATGGACATCTGTCTCCAGCTAACCAGGGACTCTTGGAGTCATTGGGAAGGAGACCAGACAGTCAGAGCCCAGCAGCAGAGCTGGCATGCAGGGGCACTGTTATAGACACCAAGAAATAGCTCCCTTGCACTGAGAAGTCATCACTGCCCATCCTGCCCATACTATCAGAGGATCTGCACAACAGCCTGTTGTGGTACAGACTTTATGGGTAGGATCCAGGGGCATTTGTGAAATTCTTCCTGCACGCACCTGAACACACACTGCTCCTGATGTCCCCTCAATGCATTCGCTCCCAGTGCAGCACAAGGGATCCCATCCCTCTCCTTGGCCCCAGAGAGGCCAAAAAAGCCAGGCAGAGGCTGCAGGGCTCAGAAGAAACAGGATGGAAGAGCAGAAAAGGGGGTTGAAAAACTAATGGTGGGAGTCTGCCCCCTCTGTTGATGTGGCTGGGCAGCAAAGGGTGGAGGAAGAGCTCACAGTATCGGAGTGGCCTGAACTCCCCCGAGACACACTGCAGCTGTCACACTCCCACCTAGCCCGGGAACCTCCAGGAGGGCAGGGTTCCCGCCTCTGCTGGTCTTAAAGGTACAGTGCATACCCAAAGCAAAGTATAAATAGTAATTAATAATCACAGCAGCTGGGTGTGTGACGGGGACATCCTAAAGAATAAACACCATGAGCAGAGACATCCTGGCATCTCGTGGTCGCACAGCCGCATGCTATGGGCCGCCAATTACTGCAGATGATGCTGTCAAGCTATTCCACTTATTCTCACCACTCTTTGCCTGCACCATGCTGGATACTAACTCACCAGGCAGGGCTGGACCTTGCTGCACACTCTGAGGAACCCATGCACTGCTCACAGCCAGCAGCTGTGAAAGAGCTTCTCCCACTGAAGCACTTCTTCTGCACCCTGTTGCCCTAAGGCTGGGCTGGAAGCCATCACCCCACAAGCCAGGGTTTATAACCCAGAGTAATTCAAGCACAAAGTTCTCCAGATAAATCTCCTAAACTCCTGCTGCTGCTGTCACCAATGTGCCATGTGTGCCATGGCATTGTGACAAAGCAGGAACACCATGGCTCAAGCTGGCTTCTTATCTCTCCACCACCTCCAGCACCACAGGCCCATCCCAGGGCGTTGTGCATGCTCACAGTTATAGTTGCAGGGCACTGATCAGCTGGGAGGAGAGGAAAATGTGCTTGGTGAAAAGCAGCATGTTCAAACCCAGTGACAGACAGGATGATGCAGGACTTTTCTAATTATCAGACAAGAGCCAAACAGCTGTGATTTATTTCCTTGATGGAACCCTGGGAGATGCCTGCAATAAAAACCCACACAAGAGAAAGCTTGGGCTTCCTGTTGTGTCCAAGAGCTTTCTGGAGGTGGGAGCTGGTTGGTCACATTGCACAAACTACCTCTATATGGCTGGGCAGTGATACTGATGCTTGTGGTGGGGGCTGAGTAAAGGGGTTCTGCTCCTCTATCATTTTACTCAAGAGTGGCTCTTGAGTAAAATGGGTCAAAGGTAGCAAAGAAGGAAGTGCTGAGAAGAAGGAGGAAAATGCCACTGTGCTTAGCTAAGGAGATTTTGTTACAGATGCAGAACAAAGCAGCTGAAGTGAAGGGACAGGATGTTGAAGATTATTTAGCACGGAACAGAAAGAAACCTTCTAATTGTTGTGACTGGGGAGTGCTGTGGGGAAAGAAAGGCTGAAGGGGACTCAGGACAAGCAAGGCATCACAAAGGATCGTCTAGGAGCAAAAAGGATACTCTGAGCCTTTGCCACTGCCTGGAGCAACAGTCCTGCTTCACTGGAGATAGTCCTCAGGTCACCTTTCTCCTGTGCCATTCACAGTCGTACAGCAGCATGCTAGGTGGGCTGGTTGCCCTGGAGGATAGTCATGAACACAAGTAAGGTCTTCCTTTTTGAGCCCTTGACTCTTGTAGTGATAGGGCTGTCACAGGGACTCAGAGAGACTCGGCCCACCCTGGCCCATGTGTTAGTCACATTCAGTTGCTGCTGCTGAAAGAAAATGGCAAGACTTGAAAGCAAGGTGTTTGTACCCTTCTCCAGCTGAGCTGTGCCTCTGGATGGACAGCCAGGCTGCACTCCAGGCAGAGTCAAAGGGAGGAGTCAGCTCAGTGCAAAGATGCTGCCACTGCAGGAATAGAGACCCCGGTAACGGAGAAAGAAAATAAATAAGGCATATCTACACAGTGAGCTGCTCTTCTCTGCCCTAGGAACAAACATTGGGAATATCCCAGGAAGCTGAGGTTCCTTAGATGGTACTTAAGAAGTGTAACAAATACAAAATTCAATATTATTAAATTGTCTGGGGTTAACAGTGCCATGAATTTATAAACATGTAAACAGTGCAGAGCCCTGCCAGCCCAGCCCCGAGGCTTTGATCCTCCCTGTGCATCCAGATCTGCCAAGCAACTTGGTTTGGCAGGGAGCAGCTGCTGGAAGAGGAAACATCTTCTCTGTTAACTCATTCCTAAGTATCTGCACAGCCAGAGTTAAGGATATGCCTGTGCAGAGAGACCCTGGAGCAGGACATCTACAGATTATCTGTGTGCTCTGCTCCACCTCAGCACAGTGAACAGAGTCTGGAGGAGAATCTCTCTTGTTCACTGCTAGCAGTTCACAGCTTGTCCCAAGTCAAGAAAAGCTCTTGCCATATCCAGGCCCATACCAGTCTCTGAAGAGATTGTCCATTTTCTTCTCTGTCAAGGTCATATGTGAAACATATCAGAGAATCTAGACCTGGAAACTCAAGAACCTTTCAGAGAAGAGGCACAGCAGTCCAGTTTGGGACTGTTTGACTTGGTGGTTCTACATGGAGGACATGTCCTCTGTACTCTCCTCCCAGGAGCCTGGCTGTCAGAGGCACAACTGACAAGCCAGTGGGGTCAGGGTCAGGTTAACTTGCTTTGTCACTATTTGCTTTAGGATCTCAACAGAGCTCAGTGGGCTGCAAAACTGGCACCTCACACCCACGTGAGAGGCTACTTGGAGGTGCTGGCCTCCCTGGGCACCAAGTGCCAGTGCAGATGTGGGCAGGCGCCAGCCTGGAGAGAAAGGCATCCTGTGCCTCAGCACAGAGCCCCAGTAAGATAGCCTGGAGGGGTCCCCATCCCCGGCTCCTCTAAATAGGGGTTCCCTCCTGCCTTCTCCAGGCAAACCCAGCATCTCCCAGGGAGCTGGGAGATAGCCTGGAGAGAATGGTGCTCACCTGCTGCTGGTGAGGAACTAGAGTGTGGAGCTGTGAGTTCGGGCTCATGCCGCTGAAACGGGGCACCCCGCACCTGGCCCCACCCAGCACACATCACCCTCTCAGGGCCCACTGTCTCCCTCCCGCCGTGTGGCACAGCCGAGCAGGACCCCTCCAGGTTACCAGGCCTGCCTGGACGAGACACTGGAGTTTTGGGGTGCTTGCTGATCCCAGGTAGGCTTCCAGATCTCTCCACCCTGAAAGGTTCAGAGTGGCAGGTAGTGTGTGGGGATTGCATGAGTAAGTATGTAGGGCAGTGGACACATTCAATGTGTTTGCACCTTACCCCCAGACAAGTGCAGAATACAGAAAAAGCAGTAAAATATTGTAAAAAGCCGTGCTGTCAACCTGGCAACCCCAGGGAGCTAAATCACTGCCACATGCTGGGGTCTGGCACTGGCCAGAGGGGGTGAGCATTTGTATTTTGCATCACTTGCTTGGTTTTGTCTCCTTTCCCTTTTATTATCATTATTATTACTATTTTCCGTTATAAAGTAAAACTGCATTTTACTTTGTGTTCAATTATTATTCTGTTCGCATCTCAACCTACAAGTTTTACCTCCTCCCCAAGTTTTACCTCCTCCCTGTATCACCGGGATGGCGGGGGGAGAGGGGAGCTGAGCGAGAGGCTGCGTGGTGCATGATTTCCAGCCGGGCTTAAGCCCCGACAGTCCTTTCTGTCGCCGCTGGGCCCCTCAGGCCCGGGGACAGCAGGGACATAGCCCCGGTCCCGGTCCCGGTCCCAGGCGCGGACACCGCGCGGCCCGGGGAGAGGCGGCGGCGGCGCGCGATGGATGGATGGATGGATGGATGGATGGATGGATGGATGGACGGACGGACGGACGGGCGGGCGGGCCACAGAGGCCACTATGCAGGCACTGCTCTGAGAGAAGTGACATGAGCCCTTGCCCTGCTGCAGGTACTGGCTGAGCACCCCCAGCGCATGTGCCACAGGTCTGCTGTGCCCATCGTCCAAATTGCTGAGTGAAGAGTGGATGTAAAGTGCATGTCCAGCAAACCTGAGAAATCTAGCCTTGACACAAGAGGAAATAAATTATGAAGCGAACCAGAAATGTTACAGTGTTTTCTGAACCACCTCTTGAAGAGTGGCCTGATCCCCCAGCGTCCTTTGCCAGCAGCATCCTCTGAAAAGCCTGCTCTCCCAAAATTGCCCAGCAGATCACCCAGTGCCATCCATGCTCCTGTCACCAGCAGCGGGGGTGCCCAGCAGAGCCCAACAGACCAAATGCTCCTCCCTGCCCTGGGGCTGCTCCAAAGAGCCATGCTCCCGGTGCCCTGTTTCCTCCGCGGCAGCCGGCCTTTGGGTGTTCCTTCGGGAGTCTCTCTGACATCAGTTTCCTCCCTTACAATGCGTGGCGGCCAGAGCCCTTCTAGGTGAAACACCCGACGAAGAGAGCGGCTGGCGGAGGGACCCACCCAGCGGCATCCCCGATTTCCCCGTGCCAGGGCCAGCTGGGCGGCTCCCTGAAATCCCAAAAGCTGTCTTTGCACTGGGAGTTGCGCAGGCACTGCTGGCAGACGGGAGAGGAGGGATCCTCGGGCCCGCCCCGGCCTCGGCCGCTGAGCCGGGTGCCTGCAGGGTGGGAACTCCCAGCGACTGCTCCCGCCGCCGCCATCTGCTGAGGCCAGCAAACTGGGAACCAGCTGCTTGCCCAACCCTCGCCAGCAGCCAGGCCGTTGTCATTGCTATTTGCTTTACATCAGCTCTGTTTAGTTTGGCAGGCCGAGGGCAGCAGGTTCAATCCGGGCGATTTTACGAGGGCTGGTTCCTGTCCCACACCCTTCGGTGGGGAACACGGCGTACGCTGAGGATACCCTCGCCCTGCAGCCCCAGGGCAGGAAAGGGTGCGGCTGAAATTAGTGTTTGCTTCTCAAGGGCAAGCCTGAAGTGCCGGTGTTTGGGAAGGTAATCAGCGGGCGTGAGAAAAGGCTTTCCGCATGGTCACGGCAGCTCCCTACATTCCCGGGTGCGCGGTCACCTCCTCCCGGGGACCGCTGGCCGTGTGGGAAAGCGTGGGTAGGTGGTCCAAGCGGGGATCACGCCTGGGCTTTGGGGCTGCAATGCAGAGCGTGTCCAAAGTCACCTGCCGGGGCTGGAGGGATGTCCCACCAGGATACGTATCCTCCCACAGCCTTTGCCCCGGGCAGTGCCTGCTACTGACACCCGCACAGGGGGGATGCTCCTGATGCATCCGGGCAGCTGGTGCCCGTGGTATGAGGGCTTCTCCTCCATGTTTCAAGTTGACGTGAGAAAGGCAAAATGTCACTAATTACTCCGATTATTCTTGTTGCTCCCCTTGTCCCAACACAGGCTGTCAGCCCTCTGGATCTCAGCCCACCTGAAGGTATAGGCAACAGTGCTGCTAGCACAGGTGCTCACAGCTCCTGGGCTGCAAGGAGCCACAATTAGCCCAGTGTCCTCCTCATTTGCTCATGCCTCATCTCAGTCAACTGGATATTTTCAGTGTCCTATCCTGCCAGACAGGGCTGCCACTGGGTTGTCACCCTGTCTACTATGGGACCTCACCTGCAGGAAGGGAGGGAGCAGTAAGGCAGAGGACAGGGAAGGACCAGAAGAGCAGAGGACAGAGTTCAACACCCAGAAGTGCATCTGCCCAACCCTGCCCCTGCTGCTCCATCCCAAATCTGTCCTGCCCTGTATCACACAGGCCCGGCTGAGTGATGCTGTGGTACAAGAGCAAGCAGCTGGACACTTGAGGTATGAAGAGGGTGGCAATGTAGCTCTGTGGTGCTAGTCCCCTCCTGCTCGAGTAATGTATTTAATTTCTTTGCGCTAGACATAGGAGCATGTAGACATGTGGCAAGCCAGTTAAGAGAGCTGACCTAGATGGAAACAAAACACTTTATTTCAGCAGGTTGAAGGTCAGCTCAGGCCTCTTGCTGCTCAGGCTTGCCATGGGCTGAATTGCCAGGGGGACCCCATACACACTCCATGCCAAGTCCAGTTCTCAGCTGTGGGGTAGGGGGTTGCCCTCTTGTGCTACCCCAAGAGAAAACCCTTTGCTGTCTGTTGTCAATCTGTCCTGTGCCATTTTGTCATAGTGAACTGATTGAGAGCAGAGTCAGGAGTCAGCCAGTGCATGGAGAAGGTTAGGTCCCATGCCAGGAGGAGTGGGAAAAGCCAGACTGTGTCAGTTCGGCTTGCATCGCTGCAGAGCTGCAACTTGGGTGGATGGGCACTCACCTGTGCTGGCATGACACAGGGTGTGGTGCTGGCAGCTACCCAACTGTCTCTGTATCAGCTGATTCAAATCCGGGAGCCAAGCCGGGGGGCACAGTGCTGCTCCGGAGCCTTGCAATGAGCTGTGCTGGAAGACGACTAACCCCACAAAGACAAAAGATGGTGGCGCCTCTGCCAGAACAGCTCCTGGATCTGGTTTGCCAGGCAGTTGTGTATAGTGTTGCGCTGGCACAACAGGGAGGATCTGAGCGAGCTCTGTGGGGTTGGTATTGCTTGCACCACTTCAAACAGCCTCAGCACCAAAACAATGAATGTAAGCATGGCCACAGAGGCAACTTCAAGCTAACTGGGCTCCAGTTATCAGCAGAGTCTCTGAGTCCAAGCCTAGGACACATCTTTATGGAATTGCTGCACTAGGAAAGGAGAGCTGGAGCTGAGCTCCTACAGGAGGGCTTGTCCTTTCACACAATATTTGAATATATTTGCACTTCTCTGTAGAACTGAGAGGAGGCTAGTTGGCTGCTCTCCCACTCCAGTATATTCCAAGTCTATAATATTTTCAGTCCCTGAAGTATTTTAGTTTCTTCGTGCATTTCTTGTTTGCTCAGGTGCCAGTTCTGGCAGGTTTCATGACCTCTGCCCCCGGGCAGCATTCCACATCAGTATTAGAGGGGGCTGCCTTATTGCATTACTATGCATTGCTCCTTTCCTGTGTCCATGCCCCATCTGTAGGGGCTTACAAAGTTGCTGCTGTCTCCACACAAATACTCTCCCTCCACATACACGCATAATCTTTGGGATGCTCCCCCGTATCCTACACTCCTCCTCTTGGCTCTGATTATCCTCTCCCTCCCCAGCAAGAAGGAGCACTCTGGAGTGAGCTACTCACTGCGATCGTGACTGTTGTGAAACAGTTTATCTTCCTACGGGAGCGGCAGCCCTTGCCTGTCAGCCTGTGCCTGGCGCTCAGAACGCCTCCAGCACTCACAACCCCGCTTCCTTCTCCCTGACGTGCACACATGCACGCTCCTGCACGCACTCGCGGCCCTCCTCCGGCATGCCTTTTGCGCCCGCCGCTTTCCCCGGGGACCGTGCCAGCACAGGGGATGCGGTGCTGTGCTGGGGGGGCTGGGGCTCCTGGCGCCTGTGGGGGATGTATGAGGAGCACAAATATGGGTCCTGCTGTGAACACCCCAAGGATGTAGCTCTCCCACCCCAGCCAGTTGCAGGTTGGGTGGGTGAGTGGTGGTTGCGCATGGAATACAGCCCCCTTGTCCTGCGGGTTATCCCTCACCCGGCAGTGCCTTTCGGGAGCAGCTAGACAGAAGGAATGGGCATTCAGGCAGGCACATGCCCGGAGGGGGAGGGAGTCGGATGCCGCGGCCACCGAAGAGGCTCGGCGGTGTTCCCAGGAGGTGACTCTTTAGGAAGTGGGTGCGTCCTGCCGGTGCCACGGCGGGAGGCCCAGCGGGAACTGCGTGGGAGCAAGGAGAGCCGCGGAGCAGGCTGGGTCCTAGCCTGACCCCTGGTCATTAGGGAGAAGGCGGCTTTGACATGACTCAGCAGGAGAGCTGAGCGCAGGGTAAGCAGTACCCAGAGCCTGGAGAAGCAGGGAGGTGCCAATCAACATCGTGACACGTCCTAATTACTTTAGTTTGTGCTATTAAATTTGCTTGCTTGTACAAGAAACAAAAGCAAGAGGCATTCCCCAAAACTTCCTCCAGGCAGTGGGCTCTAGCACTTTACCCAGATGTTGGCAGACTCTTCCTATGTCAGACACAGAAAGGAGTCCTGGTCACGCCGCCTCTTGCCAAAAATTCCCAAGCCGGCAAGCCCAAAGCTTGCTGCCCTGCCTCGCTAGCCCGGGGGCAAGCACCAGAGCATCGCTGACGAACACACCCTCGTGAGGGCCAGGCGTGGAGGAGCCACAGCCCACATGGGCGAGAAGCCCTGCGTAATGCCTGCGCTCCCCGTGGTTGGGAAATGGCCATTGCGCGGAGGCTGGGCGCTGCGGTCAGCGACACGGGACAGGATCGCACCGGCTGCTCGCCACCGAGTGCCCGACGTGCGGGAGGGCAGCCTAGGGAGCGGCCCCTGGGGTGCCGCAGGGCTCAGCCAGGGTCACACAGAGGTACCCCAGACTACCAGGAACCACAGGTAGCTAGGGCAAGAGCCCCCCGCACCTCCTGCATCCGAAGGCAGCAAGCTGCCCAGCACCCAGTGCCAGTGCTTGCCTGGCTCTGCCAGGCATCTCTGTGGCCCCATGGGCCTCCTGCACACCCGCCCAGGTCCCACCGGGAGAGCAGCCTCCTCCTCTGTGGCTGCTGCTGCTGCTGCCACCTAATGGAGCCGCTCCTGTTGCCCGGGAGAGATGAGAGCAGTGCCCTGCCGGCCAAAGCCCGCACACCCCGGGCAGCCGCTGCCCGCTTCTGCCCGGGCCCGCTGCGCTGCTGGGGGAGCGCGTATGATGTGAAACCCCTGGGAGTGTGTCACACCGCACGGCAAGGAGGAGAGCCAATCTGCCCCTGCAGATGGTCGCCCCGAGTGCCGCTGGCACGCCGTCCTTCTCCGTACGCTGGCACACCCGGCACACCCGGCACAGCTGGCCCACGCTGCCGGCAGCGAGCGTCCGAGCCTCTGCTTTGTAGCGGCTGAAAGCAAAGCAGCTCCCAAGCGACGCGGGTCATGGCAAGATGCTTTATATAACCCACCGCCACAGAGAAAACCAAAATAGCTGCCTCCCTGCTGTTCAGTTCGTCTCTTCCATCAAACACGGATAAAATTAGAGCAGGCCGTGACGCGCACCTACGTCTGCGCAGGGACTCCAGGGAGACGGAGGGAGCCGGCTCAGGGCTCTGCCATTAGTGGCACAGCCTGCCAGAGCTTTCAAGTAAGATCTGTCAGCAAGTCTGGTGTGTGGCCGCAGGGGACAGATGTGTGGAAGAGGAGGCGGCAGGGGGGAGCACGGCTGCCGAAGGCTCGCGGGGACGGCTCCGTGCCTCATCGCTGCCTTTTGGGAACGCAGGCTGAGCGCTCACACGCAAGCTGGGCTTCAGCGCTGCGCTGACCCTCGCTTTTCCAGCATGGACACCGCCGTGGGCAGAGCAGAGCTTCTCCCAAAGCTCTGGATTCACAGTGTCTTAGGCCAACCTCCCGAGCAGAGGAGTACTGGAATAGGAATACTTCTGCCAGAGCTTTCTAGCAAACTTGCTTCTGTGGGCTGGAACATAGAGCTGCTGCTGCTCCCTGGGAGGTGACCTGCAGAGCTGGCCAGCTCCCCTTGTCAGCTGACTTTGCAACCTGGTAGAGCCATAGGCTGTGTAGTACTGAAAGGAGCTGAGAAGCTGACTCAGAAAACATTGTTTGGAGACTCAGACTGTTTTAAGAAGAAAAAAAAAACAAAACAAAAAACCCACCAAAAAACCAAGAAAAACAGGAAAATAAAGCCAGGAGAAAAGCCTAGAAAGAAGGTGGAAAACAGTCACTCACACTCTTGTGTAGACACATAGATTAGGTCTGAGACTTTCCCTGCTGACATGAGAAATCTCAATTGCTCAAAGCTCCTGATTGCTAGGTAAAACTAATAGAGTCATTGTCCAGAGCACACACAGAAGAAGGTGTCTAAGTTCTCTTTTGGATGTGTTTGCTTTGACATTTTTTGCCTGGTTTACTAGTCTCAACAGAGGACAGGGGCCAGGAATGTGGTTATTCTCTCATTCTGTGACATTGCTTTACTATGTAACTTTGGCACAACTTTCCCTGATGTCAGTGTGTATGTATGGATGCTTTGGTGTCTCATCCTGAATTCTGGGGCTAATGTTCTCCATCCTCATTCAGCTGACAGCTGGAAGACTTTTGAAGGGGAGCAAGTTTATATAATGTCAGACACTAAAGACAACAAGAACCCTGAAGAAAATTGCCATGGTTTTCCTTATTTATGGAAAAAAAACACAACCAAAAAAAAAAAGGACAAAAGGTTTAAAACTGTTTTCCTACCCTGAGAAACATGTGCCCACTTGTGAAGGTAATATATGCTGTGTCCCCTGGACCTCTGCCACCTTTTCCCTCCACCTCTGTCATATGATAGTGCTGAACACATCTCCTTTTGGAGAGGTGGCTCGGATCCCAGACAGATCCTGGAGACAGGAATCACTGATATATATAGCAGCATGGCAAGAGGTGAGTGAGGCAGCCACAGGAGCAGTTCCTCATGCTGGGCTCAAAAAAATCTCAAACCTCAAACCACTCAGAACAAATGAAGTCTGTTCATCTTCCCCACGAGTTCCTAGAGGTGAAAGCTCAACAGGAGTGAAGTGGCTGGATGAGAGGAGAAATATCTGTGTCACATGGTGAGGTCCCTCCTCACTCAGTCCTGCCCTCAGCCTGGCAAGGCCAGCTGGAGGTTGCTTTTGTGTCCCTGGGGGCATTGTTGAGTATCCATTGATGGCTGTTGCCTCCCCGGTTTCTGAGGAATTCCCCTGCTGCAATCCAAATGTCAACTGTACTGTGCAGAACACCTGGTGTGTCCCTGTGTCTTCTGTTATCTTCTTCTCCTTTGGCCCATGGCAATTCCATATGGAGTGCCTGGAGCGGCACAGACTGGTGGTGTGTATTCAGTGAGGCAGTTCAGAAAGTGTGTTTGGGAATCAAAGGACTGTACAGCAAAATCCAGCTCCCCTGGGTTAGTACAAAGGTCTGTGTGACTCTCCCAAGTCACAAACTTCTCAGTGCACAACTCAGTGCAGCCTCATGCCCCGGGATGCTAATCCCAGTGGGTCCTGCCCAGTGCTGCCCATGACAATGACCCCATATGACAGCAGAGCTCCTGGTGCTTCCTCCTACTAGGCAGGGGGTGTTCATCTTCTGGCTGCCCAGGTTGCCAGGTTCTTTCATTCCACTGAAATTGCTTTTCATTCCATTGAAATTTGTAGCAGAAAGCCTCTGAGAGAGCGGAGAAGACAGAAATGGAAAGGGCCAGCAAGGATGGCACAGGCTAGGAGGGGCCACAAAACATGTCCTTTCCCCACAAGCCACAAGTCAACCCTGCTCAAGCCAGGCTGGCTGTTGCTGACGAGTTATGAGACACCAAAGGCAGGTGAGGCAGCCAGGGACCTGCTGCTGGGGAAGTGGAGACAGGGTCACACATCTCCACAGCCCAGAATATTGGAAGCCTTCTGTACTTCTGATGCACTCACACCTTGCCTGTACCTTCTCCGACAAACCAGCTCTTGAGGACTGGAAGATGTAACACATGCACATGAAATATCAGGGTATATTTGTTTCAGGAAAGGGCAGGAGAGCATTGTGATACTGTCTGGGATTTCCCTGAGGCTGTTGGAGGACTGGTTTTACCAGCGGGCTCTCTGCTGGGATGAGATGAATGAGAAGCAGGATTAATTTGCAATCCCTCTTACGTCAACACTTGACAGAAGACTTAATGACTGGGATTTCCCTCTGATTATCCTGGGGGAAATGGACATCATTCCAGGAGCTCTCGCCCAGTGTCAGGCAAAGAGCCATTCTCAGGCTGTTTGAGTCTCTTTAAATGTCAGGAATAAAAATTGTTTCCTGTGAGCAGCAGCAATGAGTGTCCTGGCACAACTGTGATCTGAAAAGGATACTTACAACAGGAGCATCTTTTCCCTCAAACTCTCAGCATATTCCTCTTTCGTAACTGTTCTGTAGCTCAAAATAACCTGTCCTGGCAGTCAGTGCTACTTGCATAAAGAGGAAGCTGAGGCCCTCAATGAGGTCAAAGGGAAGAGCACCCTGTCTAGACCAACATCCCTGGGGATTTCAGCCCCTGCCTCCTGGAAAACCCCCTGGTCCAGAATTGCTCTGGTGAGTCAGAGCCACTTGCACAAAGCCAGCACTGAGACAAACTCCAGAGCTATCCCACCACTCTGATACCTCTGGGGAAGGCTTCTGCAGGGCAAAGGAAATTTCCACTTTGCTCTCATTACTCCATCCTCATCAGTCTTCATAGCCATGCTGCAGGATGGATGAGAACCTGTGATTGCACATCCTATCCATTTTCATTGTGTGTTTTTCCATTCCCTCCAGCTGAATGCATTCCTTGTGCAGCTCTCCAAAAGGCCTGTCTACTGATACTCTCCATATCAGACATTGCAATGCCAGCCAGCTCTTTGGTGCTCACTGAGACAGGCACACTGGCAAGGCTCACAGGGCCCTCTGGCCTTGGGTACGATGCTTAGGAAGGCTTAGGTGCTTGCTGCCTATGGCCAATGGTGAGTAATGCAGTATCACCAGAGCACCTCTTCCCTGTTTTCTGGGGTGCCTCCTGAACCCCCACCCAGCCCAGCAGCTCAGTTTGCCTTTGCAGAAGGAACTCCTCAATGCAGAAGTGGCCCATCTGCACCGAGTGGCCACGGAGGCTGTGGTTTGGGTGAGCCATCCTGCCCCCAGAAATCTTGCTGTAGAGGAGTTATTAATATTCCTATTGCCCACGTGCCATGCTGACTAGCTTCCAGAGATAAGTGCTCTGCTCATGTGCCTGTGGAGAGAGGGGACTTCCCATGCCTAATTCAATGCTTCCCATTCCTACTTTCTTACACACCAATCTCTGTTGAGGCTATGAATATGTCCTGCTGAATCAGTGTTCATCCAGCCAACTTCCCTTTTTCACAAGGGGAAATATTTATAATCTAACAGTCAAGCCACCACGCAGTGCAGCTGGTGGAAGACATCCAATAAACATCCCATCTAACTGCTGCTTCTGCTGCCAAGCCTCCTCCCAAGAACTGGTGACTTGAGCAGCATTCAGCTGCACTGTTGTTGATTTACAAGAGCTAATATTCATTATGCCATTTGTTAGATGCTGGTTATTCTGACGAGCTGCAGGAAGGAATTTCTTCATGTTAATCTTCAAATAATCAGCAAGGTTGTTCTGAGTTGAAAAAAATGTGTCAGTCTGGAAGAATTCATTAAGCGTTCTTTTCAGTGGGGAACCCAGCTTGGTACTTTCCATTAAATCTAGCATGAAGATATCTTTGAAATAGATAGCACTGCTGTGCATAGATGTCCTCTTTTTATTCTTACCAGGTGATATGAGGATAATATAATTCAGAAATCATGGCTCCATAGCTACAGCTGAGATTAGTTTCATGTTTCAAATCAGAAATACAAACTCTCTATTGTGTTGATATTTCCTCCCTAGTGTTCTTGCACTTACTCTCTATGTATAAGGAGGAAAGATCTAAGAACAGGCAGATAAAAATGCTAAATATCTGAGAAGTTAAAAATAATTAAAATTAGCCCTGAAGAAGTACAGCCTCTAGTAACAAAATGTTTCAACATTTAATCATTGCTGTCGTAGAATAATAAAAAGACTTCAGGCTTCCTACACAATAAAAGCTTCTTGCTGTCATGTGCAAAGCCTACATAAGAGTGTTTACTTTTTTAATTCCTGAGTATTCTTCACATTACTTTTGACAAGTCTCTCTGGATGGTTACATTAAGAATTCAGTTCAGAATTTTTCTTTCAAAAATGCCACTGAAGTCACAGCTTGTCTTACCTGGGAATCATTTGGAAGAGCTGCTGTTAGACACACTTACACTCAAGCCTCTCCTGGTACCTAACCTGGTACTTTTCCTCATGTATTTCTCTCAGTTGCTGTCTCCTCGCAGCTTAGGCAGCCACCTTTCTTCAGAGTGAAATCAACTATGTTCCCATCAGGTGAAAATGGAGGACAGGTTCTGTGAGACAGGCTTGCAGTTATCAAAATCTGAAACTGGTTTTAAGGAAATACCTTTACAGGCATTGGACAGCAGCTCTGGAAAGCATCTGTTTAAAGAGTCCGACAATATTAAAAAGCATTGAAATTTATATGGTTGGCAGAAATATATACATTTTTTAAAGTGAGCATATGTTTTAAAAAGGATAGCGAGTCTTCTTCTGAGGGCCTTTGGTTGGGCCTAACTCACAGTTGTTTGATGCTGGAGTAAATATGTCCTGTCTTTTTGCTGTGGACTTCTCCATTGTGCTATGCCGTATCCATCTCCAGCCTTTGTCAGAGACAGGACAGTGGAGGAGATGGTCTGAGGGGTCTGGAGGCTGGTGTGGGGTTCCCCATCAGTTGGCAGGGATGAAGTGAGTGAGGACTCGAGCTGAGCTGCAGGGGGATGGACCTGGCCAACCACCTATTTCAGATGCTTATTTAAGATGCTATACACTGGGTAAGGACACAGCTCAGTCAGACTTGTGCAGAGCATCAATACACAATGTAACTGCTGATTAGACCTTGATTTCAGCATAAATTCAGTTTGAAGAAACCTGGAGTGAGATGTATCTCACCAGAGTTAGATGTCTGGTTCAGGATGAAAAGACCTGTCTAGAATAACTTCTTTCTGTCCTTTGCCTGGAAAGGGGATGCAGGCCCATGGCCCATGAGATGAAGAGATATGCATTTAAGCAGATGGATGTCAGCTGGGGCCTTTAAAAAAAAAAAATATTGAAAAGTTATGCCCCAAATACCAAATGAACTCTCTTATGTGTTGTTTTGAGCCTGCACTGTGATTCACAACTGAAAGAAAAATAATGGTATGACTTAAGACTGGAGAGATTGCCTGTTGAGACAAGACAATACTCCGAGCTTCTATTTTTTTAGAGTTGAGGCTTAGGTAACAGAATATCTTTAGTAGAGATTCTTGAAAGCCTGTGTAAACAGTAATTTGTTACCCTCCCTGAGCAGAGGCATGTTTATCACAAAGGTCATGGGAGGACAGGGCTGGGGCTTGAGAGGAGGCAAAAAGCCAGCTGCTTCCTGCAGAGACTGGGGGTTTCTAGGTGAGCTCTGTGTTGGTGTTTGCTGGAAAGGTTAATCCCAACACTGTTGCTGGTGAGCAGGAAGGGCCAACAGGCCTCTGCTGAACAGGGAGCTGGCATGGCTCATGCTGCTGGGGCTGTGGGAGAAGCAGGGCTTTGCCTGGAGCCATCCATTGGGAATGGAAAGGGATATGGGCTCCCCTTGAGCTCCAGGAGGGCAGTCAGTGAAAGTTGCTGGGAAGAGAACTGGAACATTTCCTCAAAAAGATAGGAGGGCTGTCAGACTACTGCTTAAAAGCTGAAAACCTGCCTGGCAGCAGGAAAAGCTCTGGGGGCAGATGAGAGGAGAATCATGAATGCTCGCTTCCTTAAAATGGTTTGTTTGTGATTGAATCTGGGCTGTCTTTGATGAAGGATGTTTTGTTTCCCTAAATGAACTCATAACTTAGATTAAGCCCCATACATCTAATTTCAAGCAATCCACATCCATGCAGGATTTTGAAGTACTTTGTAAAAATAACTTTAGTCACTTGGTGAAATGGAAGCAGATACATATAAATATATTGTAACAATAGTTTGTCTCCTCAAAGGATTCAACTTAAATATTTCTTGAAATATAAAGTTGTTTTGTTCCATGCCTCTTATCCAAATTCTATATATTTTAGCTATATGGCCAGCACACAGTACACATGATCTCTGGGATAGATTACAGGAGAGGCAAAGTGGTGCAATGCTGTTTTATGGCTGTTTAGCCACTGATTTATTTTTAGTTGATTGAATGACATCTCTATCTGGATTGTGATCACGATGATGACTGTGAGAGTTATATTCCAGCAATAAGTTCAAATATAGCCCCTTAAAAGTAGTGGCCTTGCACTTTCTAGAAGTGGTGGATGGATAATTTTGCATGGTTAGTAAAAGCACTGATTAGCATCGTAAAGCATATGTAATTTTTGTAGCATTTTCTCAGTAGCTTGTAGTGGATTGCCAGGTGCAAGGCAGAATGCAAAAGGATTAGAGCATAAAAGTAAGTCTAGAATAGTTTATAAGAGGAACATTGTTTCAACTTTTTATTGTCCAAAAGAAGAAAATGCAAAAATGCCACAGCAGCTGACGCAGAAGCAGTAAAAAACCCGTCTAATTATGTAATTCAAACACATCCATACACATTGTTTCACAGAGAGAGTAAATTAGTATTTTCTGCCATTTACCATAGATAGAAGATACATTGTGGTGTGGCAGGAATTGACTACTGCTAACACTCTGTGAACTTTGTCATTTGGGAAAAAATTAGAAATTTGGTGGGAAAAGGCATGTTTTCTTCAATGGCTTTGCTGCCTTAGACTATAGAGACATCCATAGGTTTCCACTGCTCTTTTGCTAAAACAGAACTGAAAGCTTGCTCTCTTCATCATTTTCAGGACAGTAATAAAGCTGCATGAGGGATATTTGGAAACACAAAAGGTATCTTTTATCACACGAACAAAATGGTTTGAATTTTGTCAGTGTGTCGTGATTGGCGGCTGATATCAATATTTACTTTGGGGATACACCCATTTGTCTATGGATTGGTGACAGTGAGAACAAATACCTGCTTCCAGCTGACTGCTGAGCTCCCACAACGCTTAAAGCAGCAGATTAAGCTAAAATGGGTCATTGCTTCATCTGGAAAGTTGTGTAACAAGTTATCAATCTCCCCTTCACCTCTGCTCAGGGTTTTTGAATTACAGGAAGCATTTCATTTTGTTAGCCTCCACTATGTGGAAACATTAAGGCATGTCCCTGCAAGAGCGTTATTTCCTAACCTGCAGCTGAAAGGATCTCCAAATGCTTTCCCTCTGCTGTAAGTTACTTTGCACACTCAAGGGAGATTGCCCCATTGCATGTTTAAGTGCTTTAAAGAGCCAAAAGCTGGGGATTGTGAAGACACTCACGGCAGCTCTGTACCATTTTATTTCAGAGCACACTGAAGCACTAAAGGATCTCTGAGGGGGTTTTATAATTAGATCTGAACTTGCCTGTGTGGCAGTTTCTAGAATAATGCATCCACAGGAGGAGACTACAACAGAAAGCAGGGGATAAATTTCTTGGTAATAAATGTCAATCATCTAAAAATGTACCATGACAAAATGGTCACAATAGAAAGGGATTGTGGTCAGTCACGTTTTTTTTTTTTTTTGATGGTTGAGTTCACAATTCAATTTTAGAAAATGGGGCTACTTTAACATGAATGAGCCACTTTCTCTGGAAAATAAGGCATTATTGAATGTTTTAAACATGTTAGAAGGCTGGATTCATATCATTGGTTTGAGGAATGTTGTGCATGAAGAAATTTGTCATGCTGTGCCAGTTTTATCAGGAATTTTATGGTACAGTATTTCATATCTTCATATTCGAGTAATCTGTGTTTCTTAAAGTTTGTGAAATAATAGCTATTTCTGCCTTAAGTGCTGCAATGGAAAGAATGTTTTTATTTGCAAATATACTTTGACATATTGCAGAAAGAGCAAAATATTTATTTTATTATAGTTACATTTCCAAATAATTTAATTGTCCAAGTAAGGGAAGGTTTGCGAACTGACAAGAGAAATAAAAATGTACTGAAATGTCCATCATGTGACTGTAAATCCCACTTCAAGCAATAAACTAGAGCTTAAAGTAAGGGCAAAGGTTTAGTGCTGGGAGATTTTTGTTGTTCTGGGGAGGTTTTTTGTGAAGGTTCTTTCTGTTTCCCTCCAAGCAATGAGGTCACTCCACCCCTGTGCATTTGGGCTTAGGCTCACAAGGCCTGTTCCTCCAGGAGAGCTTCATCATATTTTCTCAGTAAGTATGAACACAAGCAGGCAAAAGCACTGAACTCTTCTTTAAAATGCTCTGCAGGTGAACATCCAGGCATGGCATTTGCTGCTTAAAGCCTCTTTAGATTGAAGTTTGTACCGACTCCTTGTTATTGCGTGTCATTAGAGATGCTTTGGCCAGAGAAAGAACACAGCTGGTAATGCTTAAGAAATAAAAGTGGAACAATGGTGTAATTTTTTTTTTACTCAAGCTAACAGAAATTTTAAAAAAGATATTTTGCTTTCCAGCAAAGTTACTATCCATCTCTTCCTGTTTTCCTTACATCTTAGCACACCAAATATTTGCAGCTGACTGCAACTGTGGTGACCTTAACCACACAGCTGTGCAATTTTCCTCCTCCCTGTTCGCAGGTTAGGCTGCAGAGCGAGTCACTGCTCCCAGGTGTGCGTGCTCTTCCTGGCAGCTCCACACCGGGCCACGAGGCCGGGAATGGAGACGGTGTGGTGCCAGGGGAAGCAGCAGCCCAAAGCTGGTCAGTGGCTACTTGATGCTATCTTCCTAAACAGCAAAATATATCAAGAGGAAAAAAAAAAGAAAAAAGTAGATTTGAGTATATGCTGGGAAAGGAGAGAAAAAAGTAATGCTCTGTCTTCAAAAATCCTCATTTGCTGCTAAAATGGATACTCCTATTGAATGGTATTCACAAGGCATCGATGCAAAGAAGCGAGACATCTGACAAAACTGAATTTTCTTTGTGTGAAGAAGTCAAGAGGGAAGTTACTCCTCAAAAATGGAAAAAAAAAAAAAGCTATACAATAAACATCAAGTGGTCTCCCAGTGGAGGACTTCAGCCGCGGGGCAATCTTACAGAAATTCAGGCTGCTTGTCCATCCCCAGGATGCTGCTCTGCCTCAGAGCACGGCTCGGTTTTGTTCCAATTTACCAACTCTTTAACGAGCGAAACCATCATTCCTGTTTCCCCTCCGTTATTACGGGATTAACTCCATTACTCATTCGCTTCCTAAGGAAGCAGCCCCGGGGGTCCGGCCCGCGCCCCGCGCTCCCTCAGGCCCGGCCCGGCCCCGCCCCGCGGTGACGCACGGCGGCGGCGGTCACGTGCGCGGGGGCAGGCCCGGCCCGCCGCACTCGGAGCCGCCGCCATGCCGCTGCCGCCGCTGCCCGGCCGCCCCCGCCTCGGGCGGGCCCCGCTCCCACCGCTGCTCCTGCTGCTCCTGCTGGTGGGCCCGGCGCGGCCCATCTCCTTCCAGCTGCCGGGCAAGGCGCGGAAGTGCCTGCGGGAGGAGATCCACCGCGACACGCTGGTCACGGGCGAGTACGACATCAGCGCCCCGCCGGGCTCCTCCAGCGGACCCTCCGCCAACCTCAAGGTGCGGCCCCGGCCGGCTGGGGGCGGGGGTGGCCGGGGCGGGCGGCGCGGCCCCGCCTCCTTTCGCCGGCCGTGCGGGGCGGGGAAGGAAGGAAGGAAGAAAGGATGGAAGGAAGGACGGACGGATGGATGGATGGATGGGGTGACGTGTTCCACGCGTGACAGCGGCCCACGCGTGAGCCGACACCGCCGGGCCCCGGCCTGCACCGCACCGCGGGGCTCGCCCTGTGCGGGGGCCACCAGCCCAGCCCGCCCGGCATCTCCGCGTGCTGGGCAGCCAGGGGCAGGACAGCGTTTTAGCTTGAGCCAAATGGGAGCTTTTTCTCCCCAAAGATCGAGTTGCGGCGGCCCATCCCGCAACCCGGCATTTAATCCGCACTCGATGCAGATTATCCGGCGGCTGGCGAGATGGGCCGCTACGATAAAGCTGCACCGAGGCTGCTGACACCGTGTGAGCAGCAGGGTTATGGTGACGTGGCTTTCCGAGGGCTTCCTCCACGCGTAGGGCCTGGCACGGCGGGATCCTGGCACAGTGGAATGGGGGCTGAGAAACCAGGTTCTGGTACACAGAATGGCTGTTCTCTTGCTCTGCCGTGGATTGCATGGATTTTGGGTAGGCAGATGTTTGCTGCAGGGAAGAAAATCATCCTGAAGGATCTTCAGGAAGTACAGGGTTTGCAGAATATACATGACTAATACACCTTTGTGACACGCAGCTTCGCTTTAATTCAACAGCTTCAGTTAAATTCTGCCCACAATCTGCCCTTCCTAGGCTTTCTTCAAAATTCCAACCTAGCTGAATAAGGTCTGTTGCTACATAGTTGGTTCATAACAGCCTTCTGTCCCTTCTTTTATTTCTGTCTACATCCCAAAGGTTTCAATAGTAAGCACACAGAGACAGAATGGTCTGCTCAGGAGTTTCTGAACTTGGTGTTCTTGCAATTTTAGATTCCTGAAATCAGATTGCCTTTCTAGCATCTGCATACCAATGCCTGAAGCCCGTGGCATTATTGGCAGTTGTGCTTGGTTATGACTAGAGAAAGCTTCTTCTGAAGTGTCACTTTTTAAAAAATCATGTTCTTCTGTTCTTGCATCATTTGTAAGAGGAAACTTGTCTTTGTATAGGCAGAGCCAAGCACCATTAAGGCTTTTAAATGCTGATGTAGTATTTGCCTGGTAAGGCACATGTCTTTCAGATGGAGTACCATGGTCCCATCTGTCTCTTACTGTATGGTAACCAGGCCTCCCGGTTCTCAGGTTGCCCACTCTTAGGTCAGTTGACCCTAAGGTCTCTTCCAAAACTCACTTTTATGGCACAGGACTTATCTAGGAAGGTGATGGTGAACCAGTGAATCCCATGTTTGAGTCTTAGTTGGCTTTGCTGTTGAAGCTGATATCCAGGTGGTACTGCTTATAGAAGTTATTTTTTTGTTCGAACCATAAAATGAAATAATTTTTAAAAACTCTGTATAGTTTGAAGAGCTACAAAGGAGAAAAAATAACGTATGCAATTCTTGCTTTCCTTCTTATTGTTCAGGTATGCTGTGTCCTCCCAATATGCTTGGCTTGTTCTAAGTGCTGAAGCCTCTCTGATAGGTGCCTGCCTTCTCTGTGGTCTGTGTGGGAAAGGGCAGTTCAGGACATGTCTGCAGGTGCTCTCTCTTCTGCACTGCATGGTCTACTTTGGCCCCTTGGATTGGGCCACCAAACGGGGGAAGAGATTGGTGGTTAATTCTGTCGAGGCTCAGTTCGGTTCCTGCCGGTGAGCTGAGGTTTGTGTGTGTGATAGCCCAGCGCTAACAGTGGCACCCTGTGTTTTGGAGGAATCCGGGGGCTCTGCCAGCTGGCTGCTGCGGGGAGGGGGGGCGTCGGGCGCCTGGGCTCTCCTTCGGCAGCCGCATGCTTCTGCCCCATTGTCCAGAGAGGTATCGGTCTGTTTGTCAAGGGCAAACAATGCCCTGTCTGTAGGGGATTGCCTTACCGTAAATAACGTTAGAACAGCATGAAAAATCCCTTTCAGATCGACTCCCCCACAAGCGTTCTGGCTGGGCTATTAGCAGCTTCTCCGCCCTCGCACACCCCGCTCAATGGGCAGTGTATTTGGCTGATTTGGGTAAGGCTATTCAGCGCTGATGAAAGCAGATAGCAGAGCTTTTACTGTCCAGAATGCTGTTCATGAGCTGCAAAGGGCAAAAATAGATCAAGCTGCATAAAGATTAGCTCTGGTGCCTACAAAGGCATAGGAAAATAGTGCTCAAAATAATAGGGGCATCTGAGAGCTGTGTTCTGACTGCTTTTTGTGATGGAGAACCCAGTGTGCTGAATGTATGGTGTCATGCTGATGGGGCATCTTGGTTAATCATGACTGCTCCACTAAACAGCACATGCCATGTGGTGGCTAAATCACAGGCTTTTACATTGTCTTGGCATGGTCAAACATGCTGTCTTCTGCTGCAGATGGGCCTGCTCACTTGGGCCCAGTGCTTCCCAGTGCCTGATGGCTTGAGGCAAGGGGATGGCAGTACAGCTGCCTGCACCTGACTGCACAGGCATGCTTTCATCTGCTTGCCACTTGGAAACAGGTACAGCTCTGAGCTGCTGCACGGAGAACAGTGCTCCTCATTGTTCTCAGACCCTGACAGCTTATGGTGCAGGGGCAGCTACAAGAAATCCTCTAAAAGGCCATGGTGGGATAATTTTATGTAGAGGAAGCTTGTTCCTAAATTCTTGCCTGCTATGGTTTATACCATAAGGTGTGAGAATTTATATACTTGATTGTTTTTCCTGCCTAATGCAGCAATTCTCATCCATGAGTAGGTCCACACTTGTTTCAAATCCAGTGCCAGAGTTAATTAGGTACTCTAATAAGAATAAAGAATGTTTCCTTAGAATAGTTCTGGGTACTTAGCCTTCTTGCACGGCCTTTGTACAGGAAAAAAGACTGAAGTAAAGTAGAATGTCTGACTTACCTTTTCCATGCCACAAATTATTTTGTGTACTTTGGTCTTACATACCTTTAAAATTATTCCCAAGCTTTTTACTTTCTTCATCTTTAAGACTTTCAAAGACCCCTAGTAACTTTAGTGTCTGTGCTGTTTCAGACATACAGTTAAAAATTAGCATCGAGGGAAAATGGGAGGCATTCCAGTGGAATACACACTGTTCATTTTCATGTAGTGTTGTAACACCTTCAGTTTTTTTCACCCCTCTCCCTGGTCAGAGTGTTTCAGCTGGATGGAGCCTTTAATTGAGCACAATTATTCTCAAGTTTGCGTCACAAAATGCGTGTCCTTTCTTTTTATACTCTTTGTTGGGGCATTTTTGTAGACCTTCCACAGTTTTTGCCTATTCTTAGTAGTTTTATAGAGTTAGTGCAAAGCAGTCATTATTCTGTCTGTGTAGTCTGAATTGTCCTCTGAAGTGGCCACTTTTATGGTTCTTGGCACCCAGACCTTGTATAACTCAGGGCCACGCTCGTAGTTCATTTCTAGAGGAATAGATGTACCCTTCTCCATTTCATCTTCTGGGGAATGTGACTCTTTTGTCCCATGAGTCTTCTCCCTATCTCTGTTGCTATGGGAATTCAAGAATTTTGCTTGCAAAATAAAGGCAATGAATGACAATTTCATTCAGCTGTAGTTCTTACATGTAGTCTGTATTTGGGATTCATAGGAGGAAAGAAATTAGTGTGGGTTTCAGTTTCGGAGTTTTTGATTCATTGGTCAATTGCTTTTTGGTGGTGTTTTTTGGTGGTTGGTAATTTTTTGGATCTAAGAGTCAATAATTTGTAGTCACTCTGTCAGCTCCTGGTATGTGGATGAGGAGGTGAGAAATTGATGCAGTCACAAAGGAGGAGGGAAACTGTTAAAAGGAGAAAGCAGCAGATCCAAAGGAGAGGCTAGGATTACTCTTGCTGCACAGGCAGCATGAGCTCATGGAAGCAAAGTACCATATTTCTTACCTTCATTGTCCCTCTTCCAGATAACTGACTCGGCTGGCCACATCCTGTATGCCAAAGAGGATGCTACCAAGGGCAAATTTGCCTTCACCACTGAAGACTATGATATGTTTGAGGCCTGCTTTGAGAGCAAGCTTCCTGTAGGTAAGTGAAATTAAAGGTGTGCTGGCTTTTCTAACTTCTGATCAAGTTTGTGTAGCAAACATGTGGATTAGAAATACAAGTAAAGTGATCTTGAGTGTGGTCCACAGAACACTTTTTGATTTTTAAAGCTGATCTTTGGGAGACTGTGGCCAGTGTCACTGCAGAGCATCTGCTCTGTGTGTTGCATTTGAAGTAATCCTCTGTGGTTGTTGTGTAGGGCACTTGAGTTTCCTCTGAAAGGGGAATTGGGCATTTCTCTTACAGAAGTCACCACAGTTGCAATGAGTGGCAGTACCAGTGAGCAAACCACACTTCTTTTGCCAGTTTCATGCTTCTCCCCATCTTGCAGTTGAGCCAGGACAGAGCTGGGTGCCATCATCTCCAGGACCTCTCTTTCACCCCAGCAGGCCATTTCCTCCTTATTTGATAGAATGTGATCTATGCACAGTGTGTTTTTGGCAGCAATCCTTCGATATCTTGGCAGCTATTTAGTGAGGTTGGATTGTGTGTGTATAGGGAATGTGTCCTTGATTTGCACCCACAACTTGAAGTGGTCAATAAAGGGAAGGGGAAACGAGCAGGATGTCAGCTTTGCATTTGTGCTACAAGGATGGTTGCCTAACGAATGCTGAGGCTTGTTTCCTGTGAGTGTGACATGTACTGCCTTGAATGCCTGAGCTCAACTTCAGGACAAACGAGCTGCAAGTGGCCAACATGCAAGTTTGTAAGTGCTAGATCTTTTGTCCTTGGGCCCAGTTTTTCTTAGGTCTTATCCTAAAAGATCCCAGTGTGTTTCACAGAGCATTCACTAGCAGCATTCCTCAAATCAGTTGAAAGGCAGCTGCTGTTTTGCTGTTTCTGCTCCCTGTATAAGATGCAAATAGTTTGCAAGTTGAAGAGAACTTTACAGAAGAAGAAGGCTGTATTCTTTGCTGGGATTGGGGAGGGTCTGGCTTGTAACAACTCTTCTGTGGTGTTTTACAGATAAAATAGTGACCCCAAATGCTCAGGATGATGTTTTTATTTTACTCCAAAGGTAGCACTTCCAAATGTTCCTTAACACATTGAGACATGCAGGCACTAGTGACTCATCTGGGAGTCACTCGTGCTATTTACTTTCCAACACCTGGGTGTTTGAGAAGTCTCCAGACAGTCCTGCAGATCTTTTCATAGCTTCCATGTGATCACACACTGAAGTGGGAAAGGTTTCTTTCTTTAGTTGTGTCTAGACTCTTAGTTCGGTGCTTTTGAGCAGAAGTTTCTTGCCTAGACCGAGCCCCTTACTACTGTTTTGGTTGTAGCAAATGTTTGTTCCTGACTCCCTCATTGCAAGTTTGTTTTAAAGCTTTCAGTATGGTTGAGGATTAAGTATTTCTTAATGCAGTTTCTACCTTGATGACCTGTGGGACACTGAGCTGCCAAAATCTAGAGCTCATCAACTGAGCAATTGGATCGTCTTCTGGAGGCTTTCTTTTTAGGACTTTCTTTTTAGACCCAGGTCCCCAAATTCCACCTAGCTTCCCATGCTGGTGCTGGAAGTCAAGGAAGTATTAAAGTAAGGGACGTGACACTGTAAGCCTTGATCATCTGCAGCACTTGGTTAAGGTACTTGGAAAGAAGTAACCATGTCACAAGGAAGTACCTTGTGTCCTCTGTAAGGTCAGCATGGGAGAACTTACCAAGTCTGTTTAATTCCCATGTTTCTCTTTCAAGGTTAGGGTCTTTTTCCCAGTCTCACCAAGTAAGTAATCAGGACTTACGACAGCAGCCTAGGATAATGTTTGTGGAGTATTGAAAGAGGCAAACTGTTGGTAGAGGAAACCTAGAGCTGTTAGATCTAAGGAGTCCAAGCAACCGGGATTTCTTAATCTCTAACCACAGGAATGAGGAAGAGGAAGTAAGAAGGAGATCCTATATTGAAGGTTCACCTTATCAGTGTGGAGGAGTTCTTAGGGTGTTTCTTGGAGCTGTGGGTATTTGCATGATGGGTTTTTTACCCTCTTCGAGGTGGAATAGTCCTGTCTTCCTGACCAGTGCTCTGCTCCCAGGCACGTTTACTCTCTCGTGATATGCTAATCTCAGGTGAACAGCCTGGCCTCACTGCATTCTCCCTCTAGGGCTCTTCCGTGTGCTAATCTTTAACTGTATGCTCCTTCTGTAATCCTTCTCTTCCCAAACATTCCTGAGAGAGTTTGGACTCACTTTTCTCATTTTTTTCTGTAATTCATGTGGGAAAACTTTTTGATTTTCAGTTCAACCATCATGTTTTTCCACTGACTTTGCAAATTAAGAGCTCCCCTAATTTCCCAGGAAACAGGTCAGTGCTCATGTGAGATGACCTCTTGAAGACCTGAGGAATGTAGGTATCAGTTTAATTCATCATCTCTGAATCTCTACTTTTTTCTCTTTGCTGCTGATATCCAGCCTGCTCTGGCAAGCCTTGGCTGCAGGAGGAGCAAGGGGTTTCTGAGGATCTGATGAGTGTGAAGGGAGCTGCCTTGGGCTTAGTAAACTTACAGAGGAGCAGCTTGAGTTTTTTCCCTACCAGATTCTGACAACGTTAACCTCTTGCAAAATGTCTGCTCTTCATGCCTTTGCACCTGGCAGCTTTAAGGTTTCTGGTTTCTTCCTGCCTCTTGGCAGCTCTCCCTTCCAATCTAGCAAATTAATTCTTCTAGTTCTGTTCTTCTGTTCACTGGCCTTTTCATCTTTCTCATCTCTTCCTGAAAATTTCAGCTCTCAACTCAAGTTGCAATAATTTGAGCACCATTAAAAAAACCTCTCACTGAACTGTGTGCTGTGATTTTTTTTCTACAGCTACTTCAGTCTGTCCTACCTGCCTGTCTCTGTGCATGCCAGTAATGTGTGTGACATATGCAGTCAAAACTTGTGGTTGGGGAAAGGAGTACTGGGGGTTGTATACAGCCTGTCTGTTAAAGAACAGTGCTGGGACTTTAGGGATTTCTTACAGTAACCAGTTTTTAATAAGAAAACAACAAAAATCCACCCTAATCATAATTTATCTGTTGGACTCTTATATAGTGCATTCCCATAAAGAAACTTAGGAAGCAGTTTGTAGTTGATATGCACCATCTTACCAGTAGATTATTCATTGTCCTGCTAGCAGTAGAAGGTGATTCTACTCTGGTGTTGAAGAGATGTTCAGTAAGTGGGTAGAGAAAAAATTTGGGGATGTTGTATCGAAGATCTGGAATATCTTCCTAGCTCCAACTGGAGTGGCCTAGCATAACCTTACATTGAATTTGTTTGTGGACTGAGGGAATGCCCACTTGGCAGCTTTCTGAGACAAAACGTGAATATTGGACAAGGTCCTGGATAGAGACTCTGAAATTCATAGTTTAAGTAAATTCAGACCTTGTGTTTTGCTGGCAGCCAGTTGAGGACAGCTGTATGTCCCAGCATGCTGGGATTTGGAAATATGTTATGTACAGACATTTTCTTAGTGGGTTGTGTAGTAGAGAATGATACTCAGATAAGCTGATGTGCAGCATTTTTGAGAGTATCTGATATGTGTATATTAAATATATGTTTTTTCCTCTTGTGAATGTTCTCAGATGTGACAGTTTGTAGCAGTTGAAAGCAGCTATAAGCCACAGGTTTCCCTAGCCTGGGGGTTACAGCCTTGAAAGATACCTACTCTGCTGGTGACTGCAGCCTTATGTGCTGTTTGTGCAGCTCCAGCTGGCAGCTCTCTGAGGCAGTGTTTTTCCAGCTTCAGAAGGCTCTTGCTCTCTTGGGGTTTGCATCAGCAGTGTGGTTCTTGGCTATCTGAGATGGTTGGTAAAGGGATTGCCTTGGTTTCTGCAGGCATTCCAACATATGAGGGTCAGTAGTCCTCATATGCCATGTTCCTCAGTTGGAGCAGTTTATCATTTGCTCCTTTGAGGGTAAAGCCATTTACAGCCCCAGTAACCTTGACAAGTTGCTGGATCACTTCCTGTGAACATGGGCTTCCCAGTTGAATATTTGTCCCTCCAGGGACTTGTCTTTCACTAGGCTGTCTCATAGCAGCTGGTGTTCTGTTCTGATCCTCTGCAGTTTTTACAGTGATTTGCATCCTGTAGACACTCAGTACTTTTAGTTACAGCTTGTTCTCATTATCTTTGGGAGGCTCTCCTTCAGCCAGGATTTATTATGAAGTCTCTGTATTTTTAGGCTGGACTGTGCTGCCTCCGCAGTTAGCTGCAGACATGGAGGGAGGGGAGGGATTTGAGTTCTTTCTCACTGGTGGGAAGAGCTGGTGATTTCCTGGCAGGCTGAATGTTTCACACAAGGAATCCTTTCATTATGCTTCCAGGAACAGGGAGGATGCCGGACCAGCTCGTGACTCTGGATATGAAGCATGGCGTTGAAGCAAAGAACTACGAGGAGGTATTGTCCCCTGGCTGCCTGCACAGCAGGCTCCCTTTTCCCAGCACTCACGTGATGCCTTTTGTAGATCTGGGCTCATGATGGGAAGCTGTTTTCCCAGTGGTGATGAAAGCCTGTCTGCGAACTACAATTGCAGTGAGGCTTTGTGTGTTACCGGAGGAAAAAAAAAAGATAAACATCAACTAGAATTGATTGTACTCTGGGAACTGGAGCTTAATGTGTGAATTTCTTCGCTAGGACAGCGTGACCCAGCTTCTGGGCGTAGACATTAGAGGCAGCAAGACACTGAGAGGTGAAGTTTCCCCAGTACCAGAGGTCATTTTAAGTTAATATCTGACCCTCTCTTAAAGGTCAAGTTTCAATGTTACTGTTCTTACCTTCCAGCCTGTAAGATGTACTGGTTCAGCAGGCCTGAAATGGCACTTGTGTGTTTGTAAGATCTGGCAGTGTATCAATGTAAAGGTGTTTGGCAGAGTAGTAGCTGCTGTGGAATGGGTGTTTGGTTGGAAGGTGTGATATTGGAAATAGGCATAAAAGCCTAAACATTTCCATCTTAGGATGACGTAGCTTGCTTAGAGCTTGCAAGAGCCAGCTGTGTAGAGTAGCAATTACTTTGTGCTGTGACAGTCCTGGCTGGTTTGGATGCTGAATTTTTATGGCACCTATCATGCTTTTGGCTTACTAGAATTTGGGATCAGTCACCCCCCAGTACAGAGCCTGTGTCTGAGAAAATGAGGATTATTGGTGGAGAAAAAGTCCCGCACATGATTGTTGTGTCCACTGTGCATAAGAGCATGGGAGATGCCATAGAGAGGAGAGTGGGTAGCAGAGGAGGCTCTGTGTGTTTTCAGGTAGAAAACTGAAATTTCTGAGGTGGTCATGCTGGTGTTTTTATATCCTTTCAAACTTTGGGCTGTCTGGTCTTCCATGATTTAAGTTGGTTGGGAGCACTTCCTGTGTGGACTCTAAGGAGGTGCTTGGGGTCAGGGAAGAGCAGAGCAATCACAGGGCCAGCTGTCTGTCAACCTGCTACTGAGGGATTGCAAGATGCTGAAATTTTATGGGCTGAATCCCTGAGAGCGTAACTGGAGGATTATGTTTGCTATATTTACAGAATCCCTTTAAATACCACCCCACAGCATACTCTGTAGTTACATTACTGCAGTGCTACCTAGAAGCACTGTTGCTGTGCAGAAAGGTTCTCTTATGCCTGTATGTCTACATACTCACTGGTTGTACTGATGGAACTGTCTTGGAATAAATGCATCTCTTATGCTCATGGAAGGAAAAGGTCCATGGACAAATACAAGGAAAGAAGAATTTAGACTTGCTGTCTTACTTGATACCAAATGCAGATCTTGGCAGCCCTGGCAAGCATCCTTGACTTGTGAGGATGTCTCAGAGTGGTAGACTGTGTTGAGCCTTGTTGAGCAGCATGTCTATAAAGGACTCAAACTGATTTATTATTTGTACAGCTGCTACAGATGTTTGACCACCCTGCTTTGCAGTGTGTGTTCTCTTTTTTCACCATCTCTCCTCTCAGTTTGCTGTGGTAGTTGTGAGTTTTGACTTGACAGGTTGCTGTAAGGCCTCAGAGGGCAGGAATGTTGCTTGGGTTTCTCTTATGGGATTGCAGCCTTTTTGAGCCTTTTGCTTGTGATGTTCATCTGTTGTTGGATACCAGTGACCTGTTTGTTGTACAGCCCTAGTTCTTCTTGTTGAATTACTGCAAGGAGGCTTGATTCAGGGAGTTTAATGAGGGTCACTGATACTATCTAAGTCTGGATTCATAAACTTTCATCGATCCAGACATTGTTGGGGGATAGTGAGCTGGATTAGATCTAACTGCAGTGTCATACCTTAGTTATCTGGGTTTGTTTATCCATTCAAGAAGTATAAGTGAAGATACGGAAAAGTGAGAAGATTTCGGATGGCACTAAGAATGCTTGATGATCTAGGCTTTTTTCCACATCAATTACTCTTTGTCAATTCTTGGCTATGGTGTATCTCTTTCTATGCTATGAAGAGAGTTAGATTTTGACAAATCTTTAAGTGACCCCTGGGAAGCTCATTGGAGTTGTTATCCTGGTGCTGATGTTCATTCTAGGATGATGATGTTCCACCATCACAAATGCTTGGTGGGCTTTTTTACAAAATCTCTTGGAGCAACTGTGCATATTGCATTATTTAGGGGTAAAAGGTTCCAGGACTGCCCAGGGAGGTTGTGGTGTTTAAAGAAAGACTGGACATGGTGCTTAGTGCCATGGTCTTGGTGGTGTTAGGTCTTAGGTTAGACTTGATCTCAAAGGTCTTTTCCACTCTAATTGATTCTGTGATTGAGGATACACATCTTGGAATACACACAGGACTAAAAGTAGCTATTAGATGGTTGTAGCTATATCTACTAAGAGCAGCTGAAGGGATGCAGATAGAGCAGATGAGATTTGGTTTTTCCCAGTGGAATCCTTGTAGCCCTCTGTGAATGAGGAAATGAGCCCTCAAGGAAGATAATGGAGCTGGTAAGTGCAAGGTTAGCTTGTTAGTACAGCTGCCCAAGACCTTGTGTGTGTTACAGACCTGCTGCTCTAGCAGTGTCAGCAGAGTTTGGGCTGTAGGCATGCAGACACTGGTGGCAGTTTTTCAGCAAAGCTCTCTGCTGGCAGATATGTGGCCAGGCCACAGGGTTTTGTTATTACAACCTATTAGCTAGAAAGCCAGGAGGGGGTTAACCTACTCCTTCCTACCCCTCCTCTCAAACACACTCCAAGCTGACACTGCTGTGCTGGCAGAGCTATAATATACAGCTTGCCTCAGCATAAAAATCCTCAGATGATTGTTTGATGGCTTGCTGCTTGCCAGGATATGCGTGTCATGTGGAGACCCTTCAGTGGAACGGCTGATTAGCAAGCACTGGCTTGGTCACGAGCATCTCTTCAGCTCTGGCTCTGATGCCCAGGCAGCTGCCTCTGGAAGTGGCATATTGGGGATACCTTCATGCTGGGTGCCCTGTTGCCTGCCTATCAGCATGGATCACTGAGAGATGGCCATCACGCAGCTTATACGTGAATAATCCTGTGAAGCTGAGACTGGTGGCGAACTGCTGGTGCTTTGTGTGTTTTCTGTAACTCATCTTTCTTCTACTGTATTACCTGGGGACACAGCATCTGACCTTCATGGCAGGGGCCTGTCACTTATTGGTAATAGTGACAAATTCTATACAAGACCCGCAGTTACCAGGTTGGAGAAGTGTCAGGAATTGCAGTTAGCTTCCTTTGAGTGTCCTTGTGTCACAGGTTTTATGTAACAGTAACGCGTGTGACAGGTTATAGCCACAACTGGGGCAGAGACACGTCTACACATTCAGCTTAAGTATTTGCTGTTGTGTGCTGTGCTTTCTAATTGAATTTTGCAGTGGATTTTTGTTTTTGGGTAGCCAGCGTGTGGGCCGTGGGCTGGGCGTTGTGCACAGTAGCGATGTGTTCCTGCGGGGAGCGGGTGTTCCCCCCGGAGCCGGGCCGGCAGCGGCCCCGCAGCGACACCCGGTGGCTGCGGGGTCCCTGCCGGGAGCCTCTGCTGCCCTGCCCTGGAGCTTCCGTCCGAGGGATAAAAACCCCGAGCTCTCCTGGGATAATCAAGCCACTGCTACTGGGAACTGGCTGCCTGGGCTTTCTGGGGAGGGAGTCTCGGCGTCAATAGCCTGTGTGCCTATGGAACTGTATCGTACACGTATGTAAGTTAGTCACCTGTATCTCAGTCTGTGACTTACACTCGTTGGAGGTTTAGTCATGTGGCAACATCTTCTACCCACTCCTCAGAAGCCAACTGTGATAAGCTAACATTAAGCCGAATAAGGAAGAAGTGTGCTCGTATGCATGCTGTGCTCCTCCGTTGTGTAGGAGGAGTAGTAGGAAAGTGTGTTTCAGAAAACAGGTGGGAGAAGTGATAGTGTTTTATGCAATGATAGTTTCTGGCTTGCAGAGGTATTTCCCGAGGGGAAGGATGCCCCAGATTTATAGCGTGTGGGGAGGAGCGGTTCAAACTGGCAGTAAAAACCCATGTGGGAGCTTTTGGTTTTGGTTCAGTGATTTGATTCTTCTGTTTCCTAGATTGCTAAAGTGGAGAAGTTGAAACCCCTGGAAGTAGAATTGAGGCGTTTGGAAGATCTTTCAGAGTCCATCGTTAATGACTTTGCCTATATGAAGAAACGAGAAGAGGAGATGAGGGACACAAATGGTGAGAGACTGTGGGCCCCTTCAGAGGGATGGAACTCTAAAACCCCTCATTTCTGCTAAATGTGTTATTAGGGCAGCATTTGGAGATCTAGCAATTTTAGTGGTCCCTGCCTGTTCTGTTCCTAGTAAGGGAAACCTGAAGCAGTCACTGAGTCTTGTTGTTCTGTCTCTAGAAATCATTTCTTTCTGTCTCCATTCCTAATGTCAATTACTCTGTTCCATTCAATGTTGCCCATTAACCACAACTTCACCTTGTTCCCTCTTATTATCCTTCTCATTGTTCCCTCTGCTTTTATTCTCAAGTGCTGCTGGTTCTCAGGTGCCCTTGCTGTCGCGCTGTCTTGCTTTTGCACGGGGGAGAAGAAGTCCTGGGAACTTTGCCATCTTGGGGTGCATCCTGTGGTGCCAGACTCAGTGCGATGGTTTATTGTCTGTTTCAGAGTCAACAAACACCCGGGTTCTGTACTTCAGCATTTTCTCCATGTGCTGCCTCATCGGACTGGCCACCTGGCAGGTTTTCTACCTGCGTCGCTTCTTCAAGGCCAAGAAGCTGATTGAGTAAAGGAGCAAATCTTCTTCCCCCTCCTCTCAGACCCAGCTTGACACCTCTGGGACCTAGCCATGGCCTGCTGGAGCCGTCTTGCAGATGATACCCACTGACTGGAGCTTTTCTGGAGGAACTTGGACCCTGAAGGGGGAGGGGAGCCTGAACATCAGAGGCAATGGGGGACTTGTGAAAACCTGTTGGATGTTGAGGGTGGGGGAGGTCATGATGGGTTTGGGTATTCCTGGGGCAGTGATTAAATAAAAAAAAGATGTTTCCATGACAGCTGCAGCAAGTTTTTTGCGCTGTCTATTCTCCTTTTATAATCATGGCTTGATGATGTCTCCCATCTGTCTGTGACTGCAGTGTTTGTTACTCAGAACCACCTGACCCTGCTGCACTCTTTAGATGGCATGCAGGTCACACTGGGGCAGAGCAGGGAGATTCCCTGTCCTCACCAGGTGGGATCTAAGCCTCAAGCAAATGGAGATGAGTGCAAAGCAATAGGATTCATCATTCCAGCAGGGCCTGAGAATAGAGAGTCTTCCAAGGTTTGGTCCCTGTCATGGACCTCTGTGTTTCTCCCTGTGGGAGCTGGTGTCTGTGCTGACAGGTTAGAGTGCTTGAGCATATGGTGATTCAGCCTGGAGGAAGGGGAGCCTTCTAAGGCAGACTTGGAAGTGTATTTGAGCTTGGAAAGAAGCCTGCTTTGCTCAAATAAGCTATCCAGTCTTGGTCCCACCCTTCCCCCACATGTTTGTCTTGGATTTGCCTCTCTTGTTTTGAAATGGCACAGCAGCTTTCCTGAAAACCTTGGTCGGGAACAGCCTTTTGTGCAGGAGGCCTCATTCAGATACAGTCACAGAGCAGATGGGAGCAGGTCATGCTAGGAAACTTGGTCTTATATTGGGCAGAAGATTTCTCATCTATCCAAGCAGCTGGCTGAATGTCGTTTTATGAGACCTCAAAGCAAGGTGAGCTAATGCTCACATGAGGCATGAGGGTCTGTACCCTGTATTGAGGTCTGAGTGCTGTGCAGGGTAGCAGAGCAGTTGGAAGAATGTGGATGGACTGAAAAAAGGTAATAAAGAGTGGGAATAGGCTAATTCTAAATCTGAGGGGGCAGTCTGAACTGCGCCCTCAACAGAACTGTTATTTTTGCCACTTCTCAGCTGTGCAGATGGCACTATGTTAAATAAACCAGGCTAAGAAAAAGCAGACGGGTTAACTTCCTGGACTTGCTGCAGTTTTTAGGCAGTGATTACAATTCTTTCATCATCTCTGCATTCCTTCAGAGCAAGTGGTTCAGCAGCACAGCATTATGGTGTCCACTGTCTAGATACTTCTGGGTAAGGATGGGGTTGTCATGGCCCTGGACCCAGCCTAACAGTTTCAAAAAAAGCATAGTTTTGTAATTTGTGACCTGAGTCAGATCTATTACTAGGAAGGAAACAGTTTTCCATGGTGAGGCAGTGGAAAAGACAATGTAAAGATGATCTCCTGTCATCTAAGTGTATTAGTTCTTTGCCATTCCCAGGTTCCTGGAGTTGTTAGTTCCACTGCAAGTACTTTGATTGCTTTTAATTTGTTTGGTTTTTGATAAAGCCGTATTAGAATCCGAAGTCCACTCCTCTGCCCTTGCATCCATTTTATCCTTGTATGTTTTTGAAAGTTACAGTGCAGAACAGCAGCACTACCACAGGACTGAATTACAGAAGTCGTTTGAAGGTAGTTTTAGGTCCTACAGTTTGAAGCCTGTAGATCTGTTAAGGTTTTGCTTTTGTTTTTATATAACTTGAAAAAATAGTACAAGAAAGGGGCTTTTCCAGTCTTGTCTGTTTTGATATCCTTTCCCTATCCTTATCTGATTACAAAGTTATCTTAAAAATGATGGTGAGGCCTTAAGTTCCCCAGGTGACTGTTACACTCTCATCATTCTGGTGTTATGTTTTGATCTTCACTGTACTGGTGTAGTTACTGGGGAGCAGGTGCAGGGGACTGGTGTGGATTTACCTGTAATGACTGGTTGGGGGACTGTTGTCAGCTTTCTCAAATAAAATTTTTTGGCGGAAAAACAACCCACCTCACCTTGTTTCTGTGAGTCTTGTCCTCTTTGTGCTTGTTCCTACAGATTGCTGTTTCCTGAAAGTTGACCTGTCGCAGAAAGCAGCGAGTAAACGGACTCCTCACAAGCCTTAGGCCTCTCTAGTCACAATTAATTCTAGACTTGGGAAGGGTGCACAGGCTTCTCTGAGGAATGGGACCAGCACAGCAAGTGAGGTGTCCTAATACAGGTTACCATTTTTTGCCTTTATCCTTCCCCCTTTCATAATTATATTGCTCTGTGTGGAGGAATTTTGAGGCTGGTTGTGAAACAAGGGCAGGTGCCCTAGGGTACAAGATACAATTTTTCACCATCAGCTCTCATGTAAAATTTCATTCATTAAGACAAACAGAAGTACTTTCAGCTTTTACTTTAGAGGAGATTTGAAAACTGTTGCAAAGATGAGTTTGTACTATGTGAGTGGCAGATACTGAAGAGAGTCATTAGATGTTTACTGAAATGTTGTCAGATCTCCTCTGCTGACCCTGCAAGCCTTTTGTTCTGTAGTAGCTGAGATATGCCGCATAACAAGATTGGGGACATATAAATGCTAGATAATTAGTTAGTAACTAATCTAGTTAACTAATAAAGTTAGTACTATCAGGGAGAATTTCAGGAAGGGAAATCCCCAGATCTCTAGATAAGGATTAGCCTCTGCAAGTTCTTTCCCAGATGAATATTTTGAGTATGTGAAATCATACAGCTGCTTGCATGCGGTAGGTTGGGTAGTGGGTCTTGGTTGTTTTACAGCACTGGGGATGCGGGGCTGCTGTCTTCATTCCATTTCACTTCTGGGAAATAGGCTGACATTGAGCTGTTGCAGATGCTTGGGTCTGAGCCCATCTTTGTGTGCGACAGATGCATAACTGGTAAATCTATGATTGCCTGTAGCAAACTGCATCAGACATTTCCAGCCTCTTCCACCCACTTGTCAATGTGACTAACGATTTAATTATGTCAGTACTTAACTCAGCACGTGAGCATTCCTGAGTAAGGTATATCTTTGTGTATTCCACCTCCTGCTCTGCCAGCGTGGGCTGCACCCTGTGCAGGGTGCCCACCGCAGCTGCTGTTTGCGTACATTGTCAGGAGATGAGCATTTTACACGCTTGCTCATTTTTCACAAGCTGCTCAGGTATGTGAGAAGTAACCCGAGTGTACAACATCTGTGTTTTCTTCTGACTGGCAGATGAGAGACATTTGACTCAAACTAGTTTGGCAACTTCTTGTCAAGATCGTGAGGGGATTCCCGCCCATACATTTTGATGGGTCCTGAGG
Source organism: Muscicapa striata striata (assembly GCA_030060385.1). Classification (NCBI taxonomy): domain Eukaryota; kingdom Metazoa; phylum Chordata; class Aves; order Passeriformes; family Muscicapidae; genus Muscicapa; species Muscicapa striata. The sequence goes on along the minus strand of JAREIS010000106.1, from coordinate 4,963,148 downwards.
CAGAGGTTTGGGGAAGTAGCATGGCTTCTCTGCCTCTGTCAGTTCATATGGTGTATTTCTGTCTCCAATATCTTTAGTTGTGTCCCTCTGCTGTACTTGTCTTTCAGATGCCCATGAGATGGCCATGATTTTAGTGAGCAAAGTCTTTGGGAAATGAACTTCTTGTGTTGAAGGTGCCTTACTGGGAATGAGAGACCACAAACCTGAAATGAATAAATCTTTCAGAGAAGAAAAAAAAAGGTTGGGTCTGGTGAAGATTACAGGAGTTCAGCCTTGACAGGTTTTTATTGCTGCCCATTATCCACCTGGAAAATTTGTCAGACTCGTACTTTTTTTTCCTTCCCCAAATCACTGCATGTGGTGGTGTGGTAGCTTAGCAGACCAGAGGCAGGTAACCTTTCTCTGAGGAGGCTGGAAAGAGCAGAGGACTTAGAGAAACTTCCAGTTGGCTTTTCTTGGACGTTTTTGTTAACCTGAAACAGGTGAGCCCAAGCCTTTGCCACTGCACTCAAACACTTGTATTTGCTCAGTAGTGTTTGTAGGAATCCTATTTTGCTTTTTACTGGAAGGACTGGCAGAAGCTAGAAATTTCTCAGTTCAGCTGCAGCTGAAGTGCAAAATTGTAGTAACAGATTCCTGTTCTATTCTACTGCTAGAGGTCTATCACCTCAAATTCAATGCATTAGCATCTGCATTTCCAGCTTGCTGCCTCAGCCTGCCAGAGGACCTGTGATCTCGTGGTGTCCATCCCAGTGATCTTTGCTATGAGGATCATTGTTTTAGCTCATGTTTGGAGAAGGCTGCTATCTCTTAAAGGACTAATTTATCTTGTGTTTCAGTTTCTGCAATAAAATGTACATGTTGAATAACTTCCTTTGGGGGCACATAACCCCAAAAAAAGTAACGACAGGACCATACTTATATTGCTTTCTCTCACTTCTGTGGTTTCCTGTCACTTAATTTCCTTTCACAGCTGGTATTCCTGAGGTAGCTTTCCCCTGAGCTTTTAAATCTATTGCATTATGTGATCTTTGCATAAACTGCAGCAAGAAGTTCTGTTGGAACTGTGATGGTAAGAACTTGTTTTTCCTTGGTTATCTGGTGGATGCTGTTCCTACAGCTGCCAATAGATGAGGCAAGCAGAGGAGATGTGCTTGTGGTGCTTATGTTTTCCTGCTATGTTCCACAGCAGCTCTGCAGAGTTTTACCCTCTAGCATTTTCTCACCATACCAGCTGCTTGGGCTTTTGTTTCCCCCCAAGTGTACTTTGTTTGGACAATCTTCCCTCACACGTTAAGTATTTGCTATACATATGCAACTGGATTTTCATGGTGTTGTCTTCTTAATTGTAATTAACCATGTAGATGCCTTGTCACTTCTTTCTCAGCATGGGCTGATGTTTACTTGCAATGTGTTGACTGGTATTTCCTTAGTAATATAACCAATGTACTGCCTTAACTCTGAAAACCATGAATGAATCTTTGAAATAAGGCAGATGTTTGCTATGATTTGGTTTAAATGACAGTATTCCTACCTTTACCCAAATTCATTCTTCAATACTCATTTTGCAGGAGGGAAAATGACACATTGTCCCTTGATGGGGGCTTGATGGTCTGATTTCTTTAAATGCTTGAGTAAAAAATACAGTGTAAACTCAGGTATGCATTCTTCAGTCATATTCCAATAAACCTGAGTGTGCAGTGACTGCCACTTACCTTAGGGGCATCTTGCTGTGAGAATTACTGCCTGCTTCTTAAATGGTAGTAAAGGCAATGCTGTGTGGTGGCTAAATCTGATTATAGCTACTACTGTAAGCATTTTGTGGAAGAATTTGTAAGATACTGTATATAATAATGGTCAAAATAGCTCAACTTTTCAAATAGGAAAAATGAAGATTGGCTTTTTCAATTAGTCTTCTGATTTTCTACAACTGTTCTAAATCTTATTTGCATGAGATTTTTGTCATGTCGATTTTTTTAAATTACTATTTGCCAGGTGACATTTTGCCAAATAATCTCCTTCCAAGGGAGGGAGTAAATTAGCAAGACACATCTGAGCTTTTTCATCCATTACTGCAAGCTTATTTATCCTAAAACTGACATGCTGTTTTTGCTGCTCCTAAGGACATCATCTTTGTATGGAAATAGTTTCAAAGCACAACAAATCGATGTTGATGTATAAGTTACAAATAGGTGCATATAATGCTAAACAACTCTTCAACCTTCAGCACCTTGCAAGAAGCATTGCTCATTCTTTCAAGCATCTTCCCAAGGTAGTGAAATAAGAGCTAACTGGGCTCCGTCGTGCTTGGGTTTAGGGCTTTGGGCTTCAGCTCCTGAGGTCTCCTGTGGGTATTGGATCACCTATCTGGAAGTGAACGTTCTCCATCATTCAACTCTGCTTTCCCACCTGTAGCTGTGACCACAAAACTTTGAAAATAAAACGTTGAAATTATGATGGTTTGCACCAGTTGTGAAGAAAAATAATCACAAACCTAAGATTAGGGTTGCAAATACTTCCTCATGACAGAGAAGTCATTTCAGCTTCAGCTCTAAAATTTATGAAGCTTTTAGTTTATTTCTTCGTCAGAGAGAGACTCCATGAACTGTGAGTGGCACAGAGAGGGAGATGACTATGCTTTATTAACAGTGTGAAATGTGTGTCCAGTGCAAGTGCTCTCACTACTGCAACAGATCTTTGTGCTTGGGGTACAGTCGGTGTTTATCCGTATATGTGTTCTCCCTTCTCTCAGTTATTTTTCAATAATATATATAATGATATATATATATTATATTATTTCAATAATATGTATGGCTAACAAAAAAACCCAAAACATTAACAGCTGCACAATAAGAAGCAGTAATTACTTTTTTGATATAAATCAGTTACTTCAGTTTGTTGTTCCTTAAAGCTTTCCAAGAAGCTGACGCTGGACGCTTGTGTTCTTGGGGAGTGAATTCACGCAGAGCAGCGGCTCCGCGCGTCCCGTTCCCCGGCCCGGTCCCGCTCCGCGGGCGGGCGGGGCGGGCGCCGGGCCCGGCGGGGCGGGCGCGCGGAGGTCGCGGCGGCGGCAGCGGCGGGAAGCGGTTCCGGGTCGCGGTCGGGAGCCGACATGGAGCCCGCGGGGCCGCGCTGAGGAGCGCCGGGCCGAGCGCGGCCGCCGTCGCCATGTCGCTGGGCGAGTACGAGCGGCACTGCGACTCCATCAGCTCCGACTTCGGCAACGAATCCTCGGGCAGGGGCGGCTCCGCGGCGGCGGCGGCGTGCCCGGCGAGCAGGAGGAGCTGCACTACATCCCCATCCGCACCCTGGGCCGCGGCGCCTTCGGCGAGGCCACCCTGTACCGCCGCACCGAGGTAGGCAGGCGGCCCGGCGGCGGGACACGGCCCCGTTCCGCCGCCCCGCCAGCGCTCGGGGCCGCTCCGGGAGGGCGGGGGCGCTGCCGGGGCCGCCGGCGCGATCGCCAGGGCCGGCGCTTGAAGGCGCCGGTGCCCGACGGGCTCTGCCCCTGGGGCGAGCGACAGCCCCCAGGGGGACACTGACCGGCACCGCTCTGGGAACAGCCCCCATACGAAGCGATAACCTTGGCCCTCAGTGGCCAGGGGTGCAGGGTCTGGGTTTCGTAGCCCTTGGGCGCTGCCAGTCTCTGGGTCCCCTGAAGTTTCACAGGGAGATGCAGAGATCCTTCTGACGATAGTAGACTACTCATTTTTCTGTGTTTTGTTCCAGTTACAGAGGACATGGGGTCATCTCATACAGGTAAACTCTCACGTGCTTAGCATTTCAGTGTGATCAGGGGAGACTGGGTGAAAAGCCAGTCCTCCAGTTGCTTCCAACTCGATTAATACCATCCAGTTCAATTGTAGTTGTGGTTTTAGCGGCTGTCAAGGAAAAATGCTTGATTTAGTTCCAAAAGGAAGTTCTTCAGGTTTTTTTCTGGCCACCTTGAGGTTTCATGGCTTGGGCAGGTGTAAGTGAACACTGTTCACGTGAGACATCACTCATAGCATGGCTGACAATGTGTGTGGGCCTAACAAGGGCAAACTTAATCTAAATTCATTCTGGTTTCCTTACTCATTTATTTGAGGTTTGGTTTTTTTTTTTTTTTTTTTTTTTTTTTTTTTTTTTTTTTCCTTCAATATTTGTAACAGCTTATGGTCTTGTACAATATCGTACAGTTACAGAATTAAAAATACAATGTTCTCCCTTTGTTGAACAGGACTATGTTTAATCTTTATTGAAATAAATCAAACCCTGTGCCTTTCCCTTGGTTTGGTGTTTTGGTTTTGGTTTTTTTTTTTTCCCAGACTGAGTGTTGGCCAGCTAGAAAGATGGCTTCAGGCCATCACTATTTCTAATGACAAACAACAAACCTCAGAACTTAAACTGTGAAGAAAATATTTGTCTGAAATCTGTAAGAGACAGAAAAGTCTTTTACTTTCCCTGCTATTTTAATTTCGTGCTATAAAGGCACATACCATTCTGTTCATAACAGTGTGTTTTTAATTGAAAGATGTTTTGTGTTTCAGGATGACTCACTTGTAGTGTGGAAAGAGGTGGACCTGACCCGGCTGTCAGAAAAGGAGCGTCGTGATGCTTTGAACGAAATCGTTATCCTGGCTCTGCTGCAGCATGAGAACATCATTGCTTACTACAATCACTTCATGGATAACACCACGCTCCTGATCGAGCTGGAGTACTGTAATGGTGAGATCCCTACTCCCATTTGTGAACAGGCAGCTGCCATGTGTCTGGGTCACCCTCCTACAGAACCTGCAGCAAGTGTTTCTGGAGTGTCAGCTGGAGAGCAGAGGAGTGGAGGTGAATTCTGCTGCATAGCTCCTGAAGAGGAGACTGAGAGCCCTTTCAGTTTGTGTCTCAGGTGCTAAAAAAAGAAGTCCAGTAGTTAGTGGAGGCAGTCTATGCAGTAGATGATTTCTTCAGTTTTCTGAATGGCTGGTGCACTGGAAGGAGTGGATTGTTGGTGGTAAACACTTCTAGTACACCTTGCTGTGTCCTTTTAGGAGGGCAGTAGGAAAAGACCATGAGACTATCTAGGCCTCTGTACCAGTACAGAGCAGGGCTTTTCAGTACTGTCACTTAAATAGATTTATAATTTGGCAGTTATAAATCAGAGCTTAAAAATGTCCTGCTACACTGAAGTCAGGACTTTTTCCTGCCTTCTGCTTTCAGCTTTTACGTTAACTATTAAAAAAACCCAAACAATAAAAAAATTTCAGGTGGTGGAGAAAATTTTAAAATTCTATCCAAGAGTTGCTCAGGTTGTGTTTGGAGTTGGCAGGGGAAGCAGTCCTAGCTTGGATGGAGCTTGAAAGGGTTTGCAATGAGCTTGTGACAAGCAGCTGCTCTTAGATGGCAGGAGCAGGAGCCCACACACAGCTTACACTGCTGGAACAGGATACATGCCTAGAACTGCAGTGTGGTTCTTCTTTGGGTGAGTGGGACAGCTCCCAAAGCAGTGTCTGGTTTGTATAAGGCTTGCATTAAGCCTTGGCTCATCAGAAGAAACATTTTTTGCTGGAAAAGGCTATCATTGTGTTGTGTTCACCTTAAACAACAGATTGCTTTCACTAGAATGGGTTGGAGAGCACAGCAGAGTTGTATAAGGTCTTTTAGAAGAGTGTCGGACACCCTGGTTGGCAGCTTGGCCAAAGCTGGTTTTTCTTCCCTGCTTTTTGTTCTTATGGAGGGTGGAGTCCCATGCAAGCATAGGGGAATGTTAGCTCTTTGAGGCACCTTTTATTTTAAGGGTTCTCTCTCTGTGTGAATCACTTACTTGCCCTGAAAAGACTGCATGCTTGAGGCCATTATAATTTTGTTGGAGGGCATAGAGAAAAACTGCGTAGTATTGATGTCCGTGCACATTTGTAGATGCCTCTGTTGGCTTTGGGATAATAACCAAGAGATGAGTGTATAGCTGGTAGAGAACAAGGGACGTGAGAAACAGGAAATCTTGTGTGGACTTTCACGTAGTGGTTTTGCCAATGCATTAATAATTGTTTCTTTGGCTTTTTTGTTTGTTTGGTTTTTTTTTTTTTTTTTTTTTACAGTGTACAACCCAAGTTAATTTGTGAATAGTTTTTAAAGTAAGGCAGGACCAATCACTGTCAGACACTCAGAATCCAAAGGTTTTACTGTTTAATTGGCTTGTCTCTTCTGAAGATCTAGAAAAGAATTTCAAATTTCAGTGAGTGTTGCCCCTATTTTACGGAGGAGGAAGCCAAGTTATTGATCTATTTGCCTTTAGTTCCATGTGTATATCATGGTACTGTAAGACTTGGATTTACCACTGGATAATATCAGTGAATACAAATGAAACATATTTGGGAAGAAATATGCTATAAAACACAGTAATTGAAAAGAGAATAACCTATGTTGGTTAGATGTGATTAGATGAAACAAATACTAAATTAATTTGGTTTTCGTATGTGTGCGTAGAGGTATTGGTTATATGAGTCAAGAGCTAACTTGTCTCCTTGTGTAGGAGTTCCTATCATGCTGCTCTTTGGTTCACAAAAGCTGCAAAAAAGATGTGGAAAAAAAGAGATGAACAAAATTGACTAAAAGCCTGCAAAGTTTGAATGGCTGGAAAAGACATACATAAGAAGAGGCAGAAGTGAATACTTTGATTAAATTGTGAATGTGAAGAGTGGTTTATAGCTAATTTGTAAATGTGAATGTAAGGTAGAAACAAGAAATGTTGGGAAGTTACAGCAGGGCTGAATGAGAAGAAATTAAGTGAAGGGAATCTTAATTAGAAAAATCTTCCTAACATGAAAGTCTGAATTAAGTCCCCCAAGTAGACAGCAGAGTCCTTGCAGCCTGTTTTGGACATTCACCACTTGACAGAATGGAAATCATGCAGACAAAAGCTGTCTTGCACCATGGGAATGGTCCTAGTGATCCATTACAATTAGGACATAATATATCATAATTGGGAATTGGAATAGCAGCAGGAGGTTATCAGAGTTTTAGGATTTACTGTTTGGGTGCTGATCTGACAGGGAGTTTCTCTACCTGCAGCCCTCAGTATAATTTCTTTTAGCTGTCCTTGATTTTCAGTCTGCTGTCTTGAAGTCATGGGTTGCACTAAAGATTTCTGCTGATTTCAGGCTTCTATTAGTGGTACTGCTGTTGTCAGTGCTTTGTGAATTCTGCACCAGTGTATTTGGCAGGGCATGTAAAGGAGAGGCCAGTCAGAGCTGGGGAGTGGGTAGGGGAAGACAGTAAATTGTGCTTTCGTGAACTACTCTGACTTAAAATTTGTTTTCTTTCTCTTTTTAATGTATTATTTATATATACAATGCTGAACAGGATATTCTCACTTGATTTGGCATACAGCTAATACATGTTTACATACCCAAAGAAGCACTTACAAAAAATAAGTAGAAAAGTAGGGACTGCTGGCTGAGCTTACTGATTTACTTTTCAGAGAATATTAAAGGGTGGTGGTAAAGAATCATCTCTGATTAGGCTTAAATACACCATTGAAGTTCTTAGATGAAAGAAGAACTTAGTTTTGTGAATGCTGAGGGAGCTATAGTGATTGATCAGATCTCTTAGGGAGTTTGAGTATTCCCAGCAGCACTTGAGCAGAGTAACTGCTGCCATTAACTAAGATGAACCTCTGTCTTTCTCACTCACTTATAATTACAGGAGGGAACCTCTACGATAAGATTCTGCGACAGAAAGACAAGTTATTTGAAGAAGAGGTAATTTGGAATGGCTTGAGGGAGCAGTGGAGCTGGCCTAATGTTCTGGGGATCTGTAGGGTTATTTGAGTATTTATTCCAATTTTTTTTCATTGTGTTGGTGGGGATTTTCTGTGTTTATCTGGGGACTGGCATCTTCCTGGTTCAATATTGCAAGCATTTATGAATATCTGAAACTTCTTATTTTCCTTTTCAACTGTCTATAGGCAGTATATAGTTCTAAGGGAGGAATAATGAAAGAGAACTGGCTTTCTTCACCTTACCATCTTGGCAAACATTAAACTTCTAAACCTCTTTCTGTGTTTCTTCCTAGTGGGCCCTCTATTTGTCTTCCTTCTTAATCATTTTGTAGGGATTTTTTTTCAAGTCATATCCTTGAATCTATCTTACACTTCTCTTTTTCTGTCTTTATTTTATTTAAACTTACTTTTTGCTGTCTGCTTTCACTGCATGCTGAGCTGATTAGTAATTGCACTTAATTGTCTTTTATAGTGACTTCTAAGACTTTCTGGCTCATGGGGAGTATTTAAGGGTCCCAATTCATATTTGAAGAGCACAACTGTAGGTGTTTCCAAAGTGGTCATCAGTTGTCATTATTAAGTCTTTTCACTTATTGAATCTCTGATGCTTCTCAGGAGAGACACTATGAATGGAAGTAGAACAATCTACCTATTGAAATGGGTTGTTTTAGATATTTTCAAACCAGGAAGTTCTAAAATTTTCATACTCCTGAGGAGCACCAAGATGGTATTGCCAGGCCCTCTTGCTGTGCCTCAGTGTGACAGGGATGTATAGGGTTTTGTGATTTTTTTTTTTTTTTTTTTTTTGAGCCTCACATTATGTATATATATATTCCTACCCATGCAGATGGTGGTTTGGTATCTCTTTCAAATTGCATCAGCTGTGAGCTGCATTCATCGAGCTGGAATTCTTCACAGGTAAGTGTGGCATGCAGAAAGCTGAGATAACCAGTGCAGTTCATGGGAGTGAGTTTGCTGCTTTGTTTAAAGCAAGCACTGAGCTTCTCTCCAAAGTGTAATAGGATCTCCTAGATGTTAAGAATCCCTTTTTCATTGGGCTAGGAACCGTCTTGTGATAAGTGTGGCAGGAAATCTTGTATTTGCAAATGGAACTGCAGCTGTGTGAACAAAGAGTTTATCCACATAGGAAGGAAGTAGATTTGCCTTTTATTGCGATAGCATATAAACGATGTTTGTTAAAGTGGGTAGGAAGAGCATTTACCACAGGCCAAAGGTACTTCCGACCTGTTCCGCAATTAATAGCTGCAAGCCAATGAGTACATCATTCTGTAATTCCTGGAGGTTAATGGTGAGGAAGACTTTGCTTTTGTCCATTGCTGTAATATAACCCGTGTGAAGATTTGTCCTGCATTAGTCTGAATCTTATTTCTTTGGCCTGTTACTTAAGGAGCTAGTATAGTCTGTTGGCTTGTAGTGGTAATTTTGACAGTTATTCTGAGATTTTAATGTGTAGCTAATCACCTTTTCCTGTTGCCCGTTTCTGTTTGGGAGCAGTAGATTTCATGTCTGATGTGTGTTTCAGGGAGGCCATGATGGTCAGGGGAGTATTGCACATGTGGACAGCCACTTCCAGCACAGTTGGGTCATGTGTTGCACTCACTTATGGGCATACCTGTGTGAGGGTGTTTTCTGTAGGAGAACATCCTGGCTGCTGCCATTCTGAATCTTTAGTAATTGGCAAGCCTTGCTAATGAGGGGTTGGTAGCCTACACTCAGCAAAGTAGTGCCTAAGCTTTTGACCTGAAGCAGATGTCTTGTCTGTCCTGGTTGCGGTGATTTCCTTTTTACCACCTCTGAACATGTGTAGCCCCAAATCCTTCCATAATAACAAACTGGACAATTATTTAAATGTTTGCAATGATTTCCTTCTGCTGCAGACATTGTCAAAGTGACCCAGGACTTGACAATGCCCCAAGTGGATGAATGCAAAATGCTGCTTTACTTGATGCTTTCCCAATTTACCCTTGGATGTTGATTAGAAAAGGAGGGTGTTATGAACTGTTGGCCATGAAAAGCCTATCATGCTGCAGGGGTTCCTCTCTATTTCCAGCCTCTTGTGTTGATCTGTGAAACTACACACAGATTACAGGGTGTTTTCTATCGGTTTTGGAGTTCAGCATTTTTGTGGCCATCAGCCTTTCGATCTCTTGGGCATAGTATGTCATGGAATCATGGTATCATTAAGGTTGAAAAACACCTCCAGGATCTCAAGAGTCCAACTGAACACCACCATGTCAGCTAAGCCATAGAACTAAGTGCCATGTCTAGTTGTTTCTTAAACACTTCCAGAGATGGTGGCTCTACCAGTTCCCTGGGCAGCCCAGTCCAATGGTCAATTTCAGTGAAGAAATTCTTCTGATATCCAGCCTGAACCTCCCCTGGTATATCCTGAGGCAATTTCCTCTTTTGACAACTGTCACCAGTTACCTCGGAAAAGAGACTGACCTCCATCTTGCTGCAGCCTCCTTTCGGGCAGTGGTAGAGAGTGGTAAGGTCTCACCTGAGCCTCCTTTACTTCAGGCTAAACAACCCCAGCTCCCTCAGCTGCTGCTCATCAGACTTGTGCTCCAGACCCTTCACCAGCTCTGTTCCCTGGACATGCTCCAGCACCTCAATGTCTTTCTTGCAGTGAGGGGCCCGGAACTGGACTCGAAATGTGGCCTCAGCAGCATTCACCAGTATAGGGAACAATCCCTGCCCTGGTCCTGCTGGACACGCTGCTTCTCATACTGGCCAGGATGCCACTGGCCTTCTTGGTCACCTGGGAACACACTGGCTCATGTTCAGCTGCTGTTGACCAGCACACCCAGGTCCTTTTCCGCTGAGCAGCTTTCCAGCCATTCTGCCCTCAGTCTGTAGCACAGCCTGGGGTTGTTGTGGGCCAAGTGCAGGACCCAACATTTCACCTTACTGAACCTTTACAATTGGCCTCAGCCTATTGATCTAACCTGTCTAGATCCCACTGTAGAACCTCTCCTACAGTCCAGCCCATCTGCACTCCTGCCCAGCTTGGTGTTTTCTGCAAACTGACTGAGGGTACACTCAATCCCCTCGTCCAAAACATTGATAAAGATATTAAACAGTACTGGCCCCAACACTGAGCCCTGGGGAACCCCATTGGTTACTGACTGCCAACTGGATGTGGCACCCATCCCCACCACACGTTCTGCCCAGCCACCTGGCTATTTTTAACCCAGCAAAGAGTGCACTTACACAAGCCGTGGGCTGCCAGCTTCTCCAGCAGCCTGCTCCTGCATCTCTAAAATTTCCTTCTTAAAGTATGTCCAGCCTTCCTAGGTCTCTTTGTTTTTAAGAGCGGTTTCCCAAGGGTCTGTCTGAACCAATGTCCTGAAAAGACCAAAGTCTGCTGTCCAGAACTCCGAGGTGTAGATGTTTTGTTGACCTCCTTCCTTACTTCACTGAGAATTGAAAACTGTCATTTTGTGGTCGCTACCTAAGACAGCTTCCAACCACCACATCCCACCAGTCCTTCTCTGTTCAGAAACAGCAGTTGCTGCCCCAGTAGGCTTTCTTACCAGCTGTGTCAGGAAGTTATCTTCCACACCCTTCAGGAACCTCATAGACTGCCTCCTCTCTGCTGTGTTGAGTTTCCAGCAGACATCCAGAGGTTAAAATCTCTCACAAAACCTGGAGATCATGAAACATCAGCCAGCTGCTTATGGAATCTCATCTGGCTCTTCATCCTGGTTGGGTGATCCTCCCCCTGATTCTCACCCAGAGGCACCATATCAGGAGCCATATCATCACTGACCCTGGGCTCTGTGCAGTCGAGAGCCATTGTACAGAGCCATCCCTTGCTCACCTGTCCCTTTTGAAGAGCTGCACTGCAGCACTCCAGTGCACTCCACCACATTCCTCTGATGGCTATGTCACAGCTTTCCTGCTGCACAGTGGCTTCCAGATGCTCCTGTTTGTTACCCATGCTGTGTGCATTGGTACAGATGCACTTCAGCAGGGCTGTTGATCTCACCCCAACACTGGCATGTAGCCCATAGGCTCACATCTAGCCAGCCTGGTCTTACCTCCTTCCCCCTTCAAACCTAGACTAAAGCCTTCTCAATCAGCCCAGCCAACTCCTGGGCTAGAATCCTATGTCATGTTACAAAGAGTTCTTCTTGAGAGATAAGGACATTATGCTTAAGTTCTAGAGTGGCATCTGTTTCACATTCTCTGTGTATGTGTTTATATGTGCATACATAACGTTTTTAGTGAGCTCAGCATCTTCTGGCTTGGGTCTGTTTATAAAACTAGCAAAAATAAGACCTGCTCAATGACCTTCATATGAGAAGAAACTGAGAGGGGGAAAGAACTATCTTTGATCTGTGGCCTTTACATAGCTGTCTGAGCCTGAGCTTTTGAAACTGTGGTGTGTTTGCATGGGGAATATGATAAAACATGGATAACTGCAGTTACTGCCCTGGTACTTGGGGCAAAATTGCCTTTGGAGAGCTCTGTGTATGTGTGTGTGATGGAGTGCTGGCAGAGTAGCAATGGCTCATTTTGGGGGGAAAGTAATATGGGGAGAACTGTGAAATCTGGAAGCATATTTGAGTGTTTTGAATTTCTGTTTCTCATTTCAGAGACATAAAGACGTTAAATATCTTTCTAACCAAGGCAAACCTGATTAAATTGGGAGACTATGGGTTGGCGAAGAAGCTGAACTCTGAGTACTCTATGGCTGAGACTGTGAGTATCTGCCATCTTTGTGTGCAAACTGAGTTGTGTTTTTCTTTCATCTCTGCATGCCTTGCAGAAGACCAGGGAGTCGGTGCATTCTTGCTGCTTGTTTTCTATTACTTTCCTTTTCCTCACTCCTCAGTTTCCCTCAATGTTATGGTATCTTAGAATTAAGGTTGGAAAAGACCTAAGTGGCCTCTAAGGTCATTGAGTCCAACTGTTAACCCAGCACTGCTGTGTTCACCACTAAACCATGTCCCCAAGTGCTGCATCCACAGGTTTGTTTTTTTTAGCACTTCCAGAGATGGTGACTCAACTACTTTTTTGGGCATCTTGTTCCAATGCCTGACCCTTTTAGTAAAGGAATTTTTCCTAGTATTTTATGTAAACCTCCTTTGGTGCAATTTGGGGCCATTTCTTCTTGTCCTGTCACTACTTGGAGACTGGCACCCACCTCGGTACAACTTTACTTCCTAACTTTATCTTGCTAACTTTGGCATATTTGCTGATGCATTGCAGCCTGCAGTTATTCTTGCTCCATTACCTTTTGGAGGTCTGTCTCTCTGGAAAGCAGCAGTAGACTAAAGATTGGTGCCACTATGGAAATAGAATTGTACCAGAGCAAGTGTAGCCATGCTAGAGAGCACTGCTGTTCTTTCCCCTTGGCATGGTTTCTTCTAAAGGTGAATCTGTGTAACATGAGGGCAGTGCTAGCTGAAGGACAGAGACAGCATTAGAGTCACATCAGAACAACGCTCTCCCTCTGGGCTAGTTAAGGCCAGCTTAACAAATAAATTAATTTTGTCATGCTGCTAACAGGTAAATTATGTCTCAGGTGAATCTGAGATAGCTTGGTTGTGCATGCCTGACATTGCACTGTGCCACAGGCATGTCTCAAATCTCTTTCATATTCAGGCTCTGAACTGAATTTCGAAGCAAGAAAGGCACTTATGCTTCTTATGGTAACCAGATGTATGGTTTATTGGTAATGTTCCTGAAGGGGGAGCTTTGTAGGAGAGATTAATTCTACCAGAAGGCTGTCAAGCTTGGCCTTTTTCCAGACCCTGCCAGAAAGCATTTTTGCAGCCAGTTGTGACATGGGGTAAGCTGTATTGCAGGCACCTAAAAGGTTCAATTTGGATTTCTCAACTGCATTAATTTCTGTGGTGAGTGTTAGGCTTGGAAAGGGAGACATTGTCTGAGGTTCCTATCTGCTAAAGGCCTTTATTATAGTTTGGGACACAAGCCAGCTCACACTTCCCCTTACCAGGCTCTGTTATTCAATTTAATGCCAGGTGTTGGTGTTCTGTTAGCATGCATAGTTAGATACTTGCCAGTCCCTTTCCAGAACATGAGCACTGTTGTGCAGTTCCACTGTAAGTGGGAACTCAAGGCTACTGTATAAAGCCATCACTAGGCTGGGCTGCAGCAGAACCACTTCTTTTTTTGTCACACTTTTCATGACGTTCTGACTTTCAGAGGCGGTTCAGTCTGTGCTGTGAGTTTCCAGGTTTGTTTTTGCCTGTGTTGTCTGTATTCATCTATACCTACTATACCTGCAAGCATTGATTTTTCATTTTTCTTATATGAAAAACTTTGAGCTACACACCTTCAACCATATTTTGATATTTATATGCTGGCTATGCTCTGGTCTAGTTGCTTGATTTTTAACCTAATGACCAGTGGCAGACTGGAAGTAATTTTTTTGGGAAATGAGTGCAAACATTTTGTTGTCATATTTGCAATTATAGCAGTCAAATTGTGATTTTGTAGAACACTCACATCTTGCCTACTAAACACCGAGTTCTTAATTTATCATTTTTTCTCCCATTTACCAAAGAAGATACAGAAAATATATGTCTTATCTTTTGCTTAAAAAATGTTTATGTGCAGTGTCCTAGTTCTCTGTGTTACAGTCCAATTCTTAGGGCTTCTAAACCTTCCCATAGCTGGAACTCATGTACCTCTGTAGCAGTCACACTCTGTGACAGGAAGTGGGAGGGAGATGGCAGATTCTGAATGTACCCATTAGGTATCCAGTGTACTTGCAGAGTCTCATGAAGGGCAGGCTTTGTAGTCCTTGGAGCTTTGCTGAGAGAGTTGAAAAGAGGTCATCTATAAATATTTCTCCTTTTTCTAAATTCTATCTAATTTTGTTTTACTGTCTAGTTTCTTTCTAAGGAATGAGCTCCATTCATGTAGAAGCTTCATTCTTACATCTTTTTTTCATGTTTATTCTGTCTCCTTGTTGTGACTTTGAGCTAAGCCACTACTTTTGCAGTACCTGGGAGGCCTTTGTATTTAGGTGCAGGGTTTTGGGTTTTTCTGTGTGGTGGGGGTGTTTGTTCTACACAAAACAGTTGTTCAGGAAAGTCACTTCTGAAGTGAAAGACTTTTGGGTGGGACTCAAGCCAGCTTTCTACGTAGTGACCCAAAAGGAACCCTTCTTTTCCTTTGAGACAGAGCAGCCTTTGTCCTGGCAGTATCTTATGATCACAGTGGCTCCATAGCTAAGGTCTGGCATCTGTATTTGGAAGTTTTGCTAGATCCTTTTTTCTTCAACCTCATGTGATGGTTTCCTTATGCCTGATCAGTGCATAAAGCCCTGATTACCTCTAAATGCTGTGTATTTAAGAGGCAAAAGTCCTTGTTGTTTTTGTGACTATTACTCTAGTGAGAAGTATGTACCATATTAGGTACATGAGAAGAGAGGTGTCTAGGATCTTTTAGAAAGCTCAGGACCAGACAGATTTGTGGATGACAGGGGAAGAAGTGTGCTTATTGTTCCCACCCCTCCAGCACATTAGGGAGGTATATCACTTCAGTACTGTGTCAGATCAGTGTCTAGCTCTGTCCTGTGCGAGCATAATGGATACAGAGCTCCTGAGTTGAAGGCTGCTGGATCATTTCTGATTTTTAAATGTTTTGGATTTTTTTTTCCTAGCTTGTGGGAACTCCATATTACATGTCCCCAGAGCTCTGCCAGGGTGTGAAATACAACTTCAAATCAGATATTTGGGCTGTGGGCTGTGTCATCTTTGAGCTGCTTACTCTGAAGAGGACCTTTGATGCTACTGTAAGTCTGCAAACCAGTATGGACTGAATAACTTTATTTTTTTAATTGTTCTAAGATTCACACATAGCTTTCTTCAGTCATGTTTTTCTTTTGTTGTTGTTTAAATCTGCTAATTAGAAAAACAGTGGCCTGAGAGTGACAACTACAGCCAGGGAAAATGTCTGCATGATTCCTGCACCCTTTGTGCAGATTCCCTCCTGCCTTCATGCAACAGCCTCTCTGGCTTGTGCCAAACCCACCGTTGTCTGCAGCCCATGTTTACTAGATGCAGAATAATAACTGTGCTAATTTGTATCATGGTTATGAACAAAGTACCCTTTTCACTACAAGGAGGAAGTTTGTGATTGCTTATGTAGTCTTTTAGCATTACTAGCTGTGAATTTTCTGTGTAGCATTCTGTAGCAAGAAGTCCTGGCCTTCAGATTTCATAGGATCTCATCCTGTTACTCTTGCTGGAAGCTTGGTTGCAAGAGGTCTGGTCAAGCTGGTGTAGGGAGGATGAAAGGAGCCTTGCTGGCTGGCACATGTGATTTGCTAGCTGTGCCATGTGATGGGAAAAGCTGCTAGTTGCTGTAGGCAAGATGTTGTAACCCTGAAAGAGAAGGTGTGAAAACACCATCCTTTCCTGGTTTTCTCCAGCGATGGCTGTCGAGTCCCAGCAGCTTTGCTTCTGTGCTGTGTTTAATGGCAATATGTGGCATAGGAGATTTCATGTGAAGAGAAGCCTGTTCTCCCTGTGCTGTTAGAGAATTTGTGACAAGCTGGGTATTGCCACTAAGTCCTAGCTATCAGGGTACCATTTCTGGAGCAATTGTTATTAGATTCCTGGAGAGCCTGCAGGGCAGGGAAAAAGAGGGGTATGTCCTGATCGGAGATGGAGGAGGAAAATAATGGTGGCCTGTAGCATCTCTCCACATTGGACACATTGTCCAGTTTGGTTCCATTATGGCTGGTTTCTGGTTTCTGCCTAGAATCCCCTGAACCTTTGTGTGAAGATTGTACAGGGAAATCGTGCCATGGAGGTTGATTCCACTGTCTACTCCTGGGAGCTGATTCAGATGGTGAACTCCTGCCTTGATCAGGTTGGTGAAATTCATTCTAACTTTCAGATACCCATTCCCGGCTGTCTCAGTCATGGAATTCAGGGGTGAAGGGAAATGTCATGCCTGTTTCAGTATGAGCTGTTGATGCAGGGTAATTTTTGTGAGGCCTGAGACATCACTAAGGTTGAGCTTTCTCCAGTCCTCTGAAAGGTTTATCTCAGTCCTGCTGCCTCTGGAGGTGTGCTGGGTTTACTATGATCACAAGTATTTAATGGGCTGGCAGAAGCAATTATTTTTTAATGCAGTGCTGTGGAGGTAGGAGCATCATCTCACTACAGTGTCTTAGGGCTCTGGCTTTCTGTAGGGAATTAATTTATTGAAAGCAGACATGGTATTAATACCTTTGGAGCATGCAAGTCCCTCCTGCACATCTGTGGTATTTATCCCTATTAATTCTAAATATTTGAATTAATTCCTTTCCTTTCTGAAGGGACTCAAGGAAGGAAGTCCATGCAGGCTTGAATGAGGTGTTCTGGCCCAAGATTTTATTGTAAATGATGAGTATTTCCCAGAGAATTACTTGTTGCTTCCTTCTTTCAGGACCCAGAAAAGAGACCCACTGCAGATGAATTGCTTGAACATCCCCTTCTCAGCAAACGCAGGAGGTAATCAGGTGGTCTTGCCTGAAACCTAGATGGCTGACAGGGAAAACAGGAGGTTTTGTGCAGGCTGGTGGTGTTTATGCTTTCACAGCAACATCCTTAAGTGACTTTAGACTGATGTGAGGCAGGTGTTTAAGTATTTCATTCTCTTTAGGGGGAAGCTGCATTTTTAGTCTTGTCTTCTGATCTGGTTTTCTGTTGGTGTGTGAGAAGGGTTTCTGCATCCTTAGAAGCTGTTGTATTGAGAACCTTGAGGTATTCCATTCTGAGACTCTTTGAGGAATGTTTCTTTCTATTCTTCAAATATCTGTGAATGAAGAGTCACAGGGATCCTCTAGTGATCATTGGAAAAAAACATTTTGAATGTATATATTGAAAATATATGGATCATTCAGTATGGAGACCCTAATTTTTTCCTTTTGTTGTCTCCCTCTTTGGGAGAGACTTGCACTGAAAGTGGCCCATTTTAGCATAGTTTGACCATCAGCCTGCGCACACTATCTTGTCATGAAAGGGGACAATAATTCTGGGCTGTTTCTATTCCACATTGGTTTATTTGGGAACAGCAGACTTAGTCCTTTATATCAATACTATTTTGCCTGGTGATCAGCAGAGTTTGAGTTTTGTCTTGCTGTATGCATTGCTAAACACCCAAACCCTCATAATATTTAGCCATTTAAGGTTATTCTTGTGCAACATGGGTATGGTTGGCTGCATTTTCATACAAACATAGTTTGTTGTCCTCAGCTCTTCTAGAAGTTTGTTAGCTGTGTGGCACATTACTTCTGCCCTACTTACTGTGTATTGCTGCGAGCTGGTAAACAGCTGCCATGTTTCCTCCAAGAGGCAGCAGCCTTTTATTGGGGAGGAAAACAGTCTGTGTGTGCTGCTTGTCAGTAAATTGCATAGAGCAATGTTGCTGTTTCCTAAAATCCTTTTTCTCCCTTGGCAGGGAGATGGAAGAGAAAGTCACGCTGCTTAATGGGCCAAATAAGCGACCAAGGTAATTATTTAGACATGTGTTTGAAAGGAAATATGGAGAGAACAGCTCCCCAGAGAGGAACTGAGAGTGTTAGCCTGTGACAACCTTAATGGAATAGTGTAGTTTAGAAGATCCCTGAATGCTAGAATTTTGCCACAGCAGTTGCATGCTTATCATCCTGTGTTCAACTCTGTCTTTTATATCCTACTTATTTGTATGGCTGGAGCTGTACCTCAGCAGATCCCATCCAGCTCTAATCTGTCCTGCTGAGGATATAATCTTTACAGCCTACATATCTGAATTGTAATGTAGATCTGTCCTTTCACACAGATTCCCTTCAGCAGGAGGAATATGACTGTCTGATTATTAATTAATATTACATTAATATAAATATCTTATATTTTTCTGTATAGCAGAGGTTCAGCAAAGTTCCCAGCAAGCTTGTAAGCAGGGTTGCTCTGTGAAGCAGGTGGCTTCTGTGACATGTATAGCTGATTGATTATTTATCAGACAGAATTTGACCATTTTTTCCTCATAAACTTGGAAGTATTAAAATTATCTGAGCACCTTAGGTGAAGTTGTCCCAGTTCATGGGCTATTCACACTTTACTGGAAGAATAGTTTTTGAAAATAAGAACCATAATTGGTTGTGAAGAGGAAACTGCTAGACAACAGCAGGAAAATGGGTGATGACAGATATGCAAACTCATTATTAATTTATGTGTGATTTGTTGGGGGGGTCTTGTGCAGGTCAAGTACCATGAACGAGGCTCCTATTGCAGTGGTGACTTCGCGCACTAGTGAGGTGTATGTTTGGGGGGGTGGTAAGTCCACTCCCCAGAAGCTGGATGCCATCAAAAGTGGCTGCAGTGCACGCCAGGTGTGTGCTGGCAACACTCACTTTGCTGTGGTGACAGTGGAGAAGGAGCTCTACACGTGGGTGGTAAGTGAGGCAAACGCAGGAAGCGGGAAAGAGTGGGAAAGGAGGGTTCACGTCTGCTGTTGGCCATGCACGAGCCTGTTTGAATCAGATGGGCAGGAAGCTTGGAAAGGGAGAAATCTGACTGCAGTGGACACTGAGGCTGTCTGATTTGGGGCTGATTCAAGTCTCCCAAGGCAAGTGTGTTCCTGGGAGACATTTCCCATTGTGACAGGAAGTGTCTTGGAAATGTCTTGGAAACTTGCTGTGCACTTGAGGTTTGTAAATGTGGTCTTGTAGGCCCAAACACTGAGTCAGACCTTTCTTCATTCCATTCCTGACTGCTAGACATTCAGTGGAAATTTAGTGATTCTCAGTTTTTGTATTTTCAAGGAGGGTTTTAAACATCAGAATGGTGGGCTGAGTGACCTTTTTGCCATACAGTTGTCATCTGCAAGGTAACTTCCATCTGAAAGCAGAAGGATCTTATGCTAAACAACTCTGCTTTTTATGATGAGTGGAAATTCTGGAATAGTTTAAAGTAAATAAAAAATGTTGGCATATAATGCATTTTAAACAATTGAATTTAGTCTTCTCAGGTTTAGATGGTCTGTGAAATGGATGTATTCTCCATCTCCAGGCTTCCATGGGTTTTTGTATTGAGTATACAGAATCTCTTAAAAGAGATTAGAAGGTAAGTCAGTAAGAAAGGAAAGAGATCCAAATAGGAGGAGAACAACTTGGAGTAATTTGCTGGATATTTCTTCAAGAGCAACCACTGAAAACTTTCAGCTAGCTATTAATAGTTTTAGTTTCAACACTACTTGTTTTTTTTCGAAAAGTAGTTTCCAAAAGCTGAAGGATGAATTTCAGTTCTGCAGCAGGGAGCAGGTTCTGTAGCCTGGCAGATGAGAAAGGAGCAGGGATTCCTCACCAGCTGCTGACATGAGACTGGATCACTCCTTGTTAGAACATCACTGCTAGAGAGTCTTTGCTACCATTGAGATTGTTGCCTGCTGTGTGCACAGATTGCAGTCTTTTCCTGAGAGCAGACAGAACATTTTCTCTTGCTCCTTGCAGTCTTCTGTTGTTTGCTTCTGTTGTTTGTGGTTAACTATTGACACCATCTCTGGGATTGTGGAAGTATAACCTCACCAGGTGTTTCTGTCCTGCAGAATATGCAGGGGGGCACCAAGTTGCATGGGCAGCTGGGACATGGAGACAGAGCTTCCTACCGGCAGCCAAAGCACGTTGAGAAGCTTCAGGGAAAAGCCATTCGCCAGGTGTCCTGTGGAGATGATTTCACCGTGTGCATCACGGGTGAGAGCTGGAAGTCCTTTGGCTCAGACTGTTATGGACGCGTAGGCATTGACAAGTCCCCTCACTTTGCTGAGCTGTTGAAGGTGTTTGCCTTCACCATCAGATTAACACAGCTTTGTGCACAAAGGATGAAGCCCCATATGTTACTCATCCCTCAGTTTTGGGGATAGTACCAACATTATTACATTTGGGATAGATTATATCTTGACATTTGAGATAAATCAACATTATTACACAGAGGAAGTTATTGACTCCCAAGAAGGATGGGATTTTGCTAAGGATAGTGATAAAGCTGGGTGTTGACCATAAATCCACAAGTTTGTGCAGAATCTCTGCTTTTACCAGTGCATGTGTTGCCTCCATACATGCTTGTACTAAAGACAATGAGGCCTGAAGTTGAGACTGTAGATATGTTTGAAACTCTCTTTGGACTGTGCAGGGAAGGAATCACCCTGTGATGAAAAAGTATATGTATCTAGGATTTGCTGTTTAATTCAGAATGCTTGACATCTGGTAGCTGTCTCTAGTTCTAACCCTGCTCATACTTTAAAGGATGTATTAGGTGTGGCATTGTCTGTTGTTATAGTTATAGAAGAATCTGACTCTTGCTTTACCCATGCAAATGATTCTCAACAAGATAGTTTCAAGCTTATTTTGCCAGTGCTGAAAAGGCAGAGATAAGCTCTGGTGGTCATTTTGAAGAAGGAGTGACTTAGGTGACCACGCAATCAATTTGTGGGTTAGCGTTAAATTGTCAGGTTCAACCGAACATTTTTTGGCACTGAAGTAGCTGCAGGTTGTCAGGTAAGATCCTTCATAACATAAACGAGAAAGAACTCCATAGTCCCGTGATGACATTCTTCTGCACTAAAGAAGATGATTGCAGAAAAGAATTTGCTCTGACCGTGTCATAAGAGGTTAATATGCAGCATAACACGAGGCCCATGTGCTGACCAAGCTTCCCTTACATCCTTCAGATGAGGGCCAGGTGTATGCCTTTGGCTCAGACTATTATGGATGCATTGGCGTTGACAAGGCTTACGGCTCTGAAGTGCTTGAGCCCCTGCAGCTGGATTTCTTTCTTACCAATGCTGTGGAGCAGGTCTCATGTGGAGATAACCATGTGGCAGTGCTGACCAGGAACAGAGAAGTGTACACGTGGGGCTGTGGAGAGTACGGTAGGTAGAGTCTCCCTGAACCCTAAGGGCGCTGAGACATGCCTGCCTGAATGTGCCTTGGTGTGGCTGTATAATGCAGGGCCTGGGTGAGGGCTGCCTGGTATATACCCCGGGGGCAAAAAACATTGTTTCTTTGGGACTTTCTTTCCTTGTAAAAATGGGGAACTGGAGGCTGAAGCCTTAGAACTTTACTCTGGAAAGTTCTAGGGTGCCGTTTGGCTTCCTTGAGGGTAGGGCAATGGTTCTATGAGTGGGGTTGGATTCCCTTGAGGACTGGCAGGCGATGATGGATGTCAGGGAGCAGGGACATTCTAGTTCTGTAGGGAGATTATTTTTGGACTATAGCAGTTCTTAGATACCGGCATCTGGTGAGACCATTTTTAACTGCAGTATTTTCATTGGTGCAGGGCGCTTGGGTTTGGATTCAGAAGAAGATCACTACACCCCTCAAAAGGTAGGGCTGTGACTACTTCTCAAGATCTGCAAGGGCACAAATTCAAATTAGTTGCTGTTTGGAAATGCTATCTCTCTGAGGCTCAGGTGTTTTTCTGAGACATTATAGAGATTGCAAGGGTTGTAACTTCGCTTCCTCATTTCATTTTGCTTTGTTTCTGTCCTAGAGATCATGGCAGAGTCATACCCCTCACAAACCAGACAGCACCATGGCTTAGAGCTTCATTGCTCTGATTTCCATGATGGAACTGTATATGCTGGCCTAATTTAGAAATCATAGTGAAAAATACCAAATAGTTTACCTTGGGTATATAGAGGAAATTCATAGCAGTGCAGCTACTGCGAGTCTTTGAACGTAATATGATGAGTTAAAGATTCGTTGAAGGTAAAACCGTCTTGAAATACAGTACTGAGGTAACTGGAGTATTCCAACCCACTGGGGATTAGAAACAAATAAGGATGTACCTGGAAGCCAAAGATCTGTGATCACACAGTATCACACCCACATGGCAGAGACACAAACCCAGCCCTACTCACCTAACTGGGTTTGGTGTTTGTAGAGCCCATCTGGCCAGGTTGCCTATGCATCATTTTTCCTGTGCTGGTCACTGCTGTCTGCCTTGAATATCTGCATTGTGACCTGAATTTCCATATGCTAGAGACTTTATGGTATTCTTACACCTTCAAAATAACTGTATTTGCTATTGATAGTGTCCAAACTTAGCTGTGCCACTGCTCTACCCTCATATGTTTTCCATGTGCCAGCTTCCATGTAATAGGTGTTGGGATTTTTATTTTCTTAGGATATATTTCTTCCACCTAGGTGGATGTTCCGAAGACCTTAAACATTGTGTCCGTTCACTGTGGCTGTGATGGAACTTTCCTGCTTACCCAGACAGGCAAAGTCTTGGCATGTGGACTCAACGAGTTCAACAAGCTGGGCCTGAATCAGTGCACATCAGGGATAATCAATCATGATGTAAGTGCATTTGGATGCCTGGCTCCAGCTTCCAGCAATCTGTAGTATATGGGGAAATGGAAGTCCTCTGACAAAATGTTCATTAGCTTTGTGCCAATGCTTTAATTCCAGTCAAGACAATGGATACTGGGATTGTGGGAAGAGGCAATTTGTTCCTCAGTTTTCTGTCTGCCTTGTGGGCTTATGTCAGATCTGAGGTAGTGAAAGAGAGTGACCTGCTCTGGTAACTTATCCAGTGATACGGATTCTGGCAGTTTTATATCCTACTTTTTGTAGGACTGTCTTTATGACCTAAAACCTAGATTTTAGTTCCATTAAACCTAAACTTTAGGATGGTCAGACCTGAACTTGCTTGAGTAGGTCTTAGATAGATGATGAATGCATGATTTTTTCACTCTGTGCTTACCCACATCTTTTGTCAGACATACTGTGAGGTGCCATACGCCACTTCCCTTACTTTGGCCAAGCAGCTGTCCTTCTACAAGATCCGTACCATTTCTCCAGGGAAGACACACACAGCTTCTATTGATGGTGAGAGGCTTGTGCAGTAAGAACTGACTGTGGTTGCTGAATTGCATTACATCAACTTCACCATTTCAGCCTGGCCCTTGACACCAGGGGTTTTGCTCTTGGTAGCAAGGTTCATGCCTGCTCCAGGAACTCAGGATTCCTGTTTCTCAGCAGTCTTGTTTCCTGGCCAGCTGAAGCAGCAGTGTCAGCTTTCCTGTTTTTTTAAAGGAGAGAAAAACAGTTTTGGGAAGAATCATGCTCTGGGCTAGCAGTGGAATAATTTATGATCAACTTGGGCTTTGCCCAAGCGACATCAGTCAGAGAGCTGTGAGGAGTCCCAGCCCCCAGCATCAGAAAAGGGAAGCAGTGGGAAAAAGAGCTGGGGAAGTGTTTCCAGGCTAAAGCCATTCGTTTTGGCTGGCACTGTCCCCTTCCAGCCTGGCTGGCTGCTCAGCAGAGCCATCCCTGTTCATGGCCTGTTGCTGCCTGTGCTCTGTATGCATGGCTGCTTGCAGAGTTGGGCCCTTGCCGTGACTGTCTCCTCCTTCCTCCTTGCAGAGCGAGGCCGCCTGCTCACCTTTGGCTCCAACAAGTGTGGACAGCTTGGTGTTGGGGACTATAAGAAGCACCTGGGAATAAACCTGCTGGGAGGCCCCTTGGGGGGTAAGCAGGTGATCAGGGTTTCATGTGGAGATGAATTCACCATAGCTGCTACTGACGGTGAGTGGGTCTTTGGCAAGTTGTGGTGGGTTACTTTAGACTTAATCTACAGTGTAGTTAACTAGCTCCCACTGATCGTTTATTTTACCAACCCCACAGCAAAGCACGGAAATAAAGAAATCCTCCTAGACTGGGGCTGTCTTGCCCTGTTAATCACCCCCATGCAGCCCCAAGTATTTGCTGTGCCTAAGGCTGCAGAGTACTGACATGATGGCTGCCTCTTAGTGGTTTGTTCTCCCACGGTCAAAATCGAGCTGGTGGATTAAATACTTTGGGATAGCAGTTAGAGCAGAAAGACTTACCCTTACAGCAATTACAGGCTGAGAAGGAGGGAGAGAATTGAAGCCCTGAATTTCTCTCTCCTCAGACAACCATATCTTTGCTTGGGGTAATGGCGGGAATGGGCGTCTGGCAATGACATCGACTGAGAGAGCTCATGGCTCAGATATTTGTACCTCATGGCCTCGGCCAATATTTGGATCATTGCATCATGTTCCAGACCTATCGTGCCGTGGCTGGCACACCATCATCATTGTTGGTAAGTGTAAATTTAGGATGTAGCTTTGGGATCTTTTTTATGATGACATATTCTCTTGCAGGAGAGTATAAACCTTGCCTGAGAACAAATTTCTGGGGCAAATGTGGCAAGCTGCTCTGAACCATAGGCCTGTAACACTGGCTTTGTAGGAGTTATCTTGCTTTCTGTGTGGCACTGTAACTGAATGCTTCTCTCCTTGCAGAAAAGGTGTTGAACTCCAAAACAATACGATCCAACAGCAGTGGTCTGTCCATTGGTACTGGTAAGTAACATGCCGTGGGAAGCTCTGGTTTAGGTCCAGTCAGTGGTTAGTATGAGTGGATGACATTTGGTCCTGCAGCACCATTTCTCTGTGTTTGAAAGGCCTTACAGAAGTTTTCAAAGGGAAGAAATCTAGTTGGTGCCATGCATAGGAAGGTATGGCCCAAACCTGAGGAAGCAACAACTCAAAAACTGAGATGAGAAATAACATGGGTGCAGAGAGGGCTTTGTAGTTGAGGAACTTCGATTTGACAAGTAAAAGCTGAGAGGAATTCACTGAAGGGAACTGCTATGGGAAGGGGCTCTATGGGAGCAGTTGCTAGAGGGATGGAGTCCAGTTTCTTGAACCTGTGGGAGGGCTGGGGCCAAGAAGCTGGAAAAGACTGTTGCACACAAGCCCTTGTGTGGAGGCCTGCAGGGAGTATAACAAGCTAAACTGCTGAGGGAGGTAATGCTAGCATGGGCTCTCACCATGACCATACAGCACAAATTTATGCATCTTTTCTGCTCCATCTGGGTTTTGGCAACAGGAATAGCAGAGGTGGGAAAAGTATAAAGTTTTCACTTTTGTTTGCTAGTGGCTCAGAGCTGCACAACTGGGGGAGGAGAGGAAGAGGATAATGAGCAAGAAGCAGAAACCCCCAATCCCAGTGGAGGCTTTCGGGGAACCATGGAAGCAGATCGTGAGCTGGGAGGCTGGATCAGCACTACAGAAGCAAAGGGAGGCAACAGTGCTGACAGCAGCTCCTGCCCTGGCTGGCTGCGGAAGGTAATGTGATTCCTCAGAAATGCCTTAAAATGGGGATCTAGGCTGGGAAGACTGGCAGGCCCCTTCCACCCTTGAGGGATACTGATAGGTTCTTAGAGCCGTATTGCACAGAGCCCTTAAGGCCTCAACTGCCTGTTTAACCACAAGAGGGTGTTGGTGCATTGGATAGAAGATAAAATGACCTGCAGGAAGTTGGCAGGCCTGACAGAACTGCTTTTGTATATCCAGGAGCTGGAGAATGCTGAATTCATCCCCATGCCTGACAGCCCATTTCCTCTGAGCATGGCATCTTCAGAGCCTGAGAAGGAGACTCTTCCTTACCAGAAACTTCAAGGACTCAAAGTGGCCTCTGAGGAACCTGTTGAATTAAACAAGCCCAAAACAGAGCCCTGGGTAATGTTACCAAAGTGTATGCTTGGCTGAAAGCTCTAGGGGACCATAAATGGCAATGTTGGAATTATGGGGAGAGCTGAGAAGAAACTGTTGGATTGGCTTAATTCATCTGAATGAGGAAAAGAGGGCTAGTGATAACCAGAGATGATGCTGCAAAGAGAAAAATTCCCGAGGATCTAGAACACAAAGCTGAATCTTAGGCAGATTTAAGGTAATGAGATCAGTTCTGTGGGCAAACGTGTATAATGCAATTGGAAAAAAAAGAGAAGCCAAGGGCTCAGGAGCCTAGCAGAAGACAGAAATTTAGAAAGCTGGATTTGTTGTGAGATAGGAAGAAGAATTGATACAGAAAATCAATGAGAAATTACAACCTATGAGACTACTTAGCTCTAGGAGTTTTCTGTCTCAAGAGGAGGCACAGATCCTACGCTTAGGGAAATGAGGGTAAACTGGATGGATTTTGGTGACAGGAGGACAGGAACAACCTTCCCAGGAAAAGGAGGAAGCTAGTGGCTTTATACAGAAGACAGAAGGAGAAGTAGCTTGTTGGCCCTGCCTGCTAGAAGTGTGGCAAGTCAGGGAACACGCTGGGATAACACTCCAGGCATGTTTTTTCCTTGTGGCATATACAGCTCCTGGCCTTGCACTCAAACCTGACCTGACTTCCTTCCTTGTCTCTGCAGCCTACTTGCCTGAGTCCAGCCTTTACCATGTGGTGAAGAGAAGGACGCATCTTCTGGTGCAGGCTGCATGTGCAGTGCTCTGCAAGTGGAGGTGACGCACCTCCGGGGCCTGGTTTTACAGTGTCTGGATGATCAGAAGAAGCTGCAGCAGGAAACCATTCGTCTGAGTGCCCAGCTCCAGCGGTTCAGCAGGAGGATGGAGGAAATGCAGCAGGTGAGAAAATCTGTCATCTGGGTGCACATCAATGCTCAGGGCTCACCATGCTCCTGCAGATTATGGAGGCTGTGCAGAAGGAAACAGCTCTTAACAGCCATCTCTATCAGCAGAATTTGGTGGGACTGAGAAAGATGGCTGTTTATTGTGTAAGCTGCTGATGCAGGCTCTGACAATAGCAAAACAAGAATGAAGCCAAGAAGCATTTCCTCTGAGGACAGCCCACTCTTTGAGGGATGTGAGATTTACCTTTATTTCTGCTGATGAGAAGGGATGGTCAGTCAGATGTTGCAAAGGGTCACAAACGGCTGTGGAGAATGCAAACACGGCCTTTTGCAGCTTCTAGTTTTTCTGCAGCAAGTCCTGGTGCTGTTTGGGTAACTGCTGTGTGTTCTGACAGGTGAAGGTTCATTCCAAAGGAACACAGACAACCAAAGAGGAGATGGAAGTGGATCCGAAACCTGACGTGGATTCAGATTCCTGGTGTCTCCTGGGAACGGACTCGTGCCGCTCCAACCTCTAGTCTCCTGAGCCCACTGGGATCCATCTAACTTCACAGCACACTAACCGAATGCAGAGAGCGGCTTTTCTGGCGTCAGGTCACTCGCAGACAAGGAGCGAGGCCGGAGGCTCCAGAGCAGCACCCATGTACGTTTGATATGACCTAGGAGTGAGTTTGAGAGGGGGAGGGCCCTTGAGCTCTAGGCCAGCTCAGTGATTGAAGCAGCAGCAGCTCCTCTTTGTACTTTATCTGTCAATTCTGCATGTGAGGCAGAACGGCCCCATTATGGCAATGGCTCCAGTAGCAGCTTGTGGCCCTTTCATTGTTTCACTGTTTCCTGGGAGCTGCCTTTGGGACCCCAGTATTCATCACTGCAACTCTAGATGAGAGGAGGAAACATGTTTTGTAATGAAGCTGGCTGAACCCTAAGACTCGCCACTTCACTTCAGAGGGGTGAAGGACTAGGATCCTCTCCTTACCGTGTGGTAAGGCCCCGCCAGTGAGGCTGCTTCCCTCTGCTCAGGCGCAGAGGGACCAGCGAATGTATCATTCAGGAGGCAGTGGAGATGTTCCTCTTAGGGAGATAATAGTAGACAGCATGTCCCTGGCCTCGAGGCATAGCTTCTGGCCATATGGCTGTGTCCACTGGTCTGTACAGACAGAGTTTGAAGGCTTTATTCTGGGTGTGAGGGCTTTCCAACTTCCAGGCAATGCACCGAGATGAGTGAATCAGGTGTTTCCCATAGCAGTAGTGGGGATGGTCTGAGATTGGATTTGTAATTCTTGATTTCTGACCACCTGCCTCCCAACCAGATAGCAAGCTTCTGGGCCTCAGACTAAGTTACCCATTTCTTGCTCCAGCTGTTCAACTTGGTTTGAGTGCCAGAGTTTCTGGTTTCTTGGCATAAGCCTGTAGCTGCTCCTTGCTTGGCTTCTCTTCTGCTCAGTCCCTGTGCCTACACTCTGTGTGGGTGTGGGAAAAGTCTGTGTTTTTCCACTCAGTGTTCTGATGAAGCTGGAATGCCATTTCCTACCCAGAATAGGTCACTACTGCTGTGGTCACAGGATGTAGCCTTCCCCAAAGACCATGAATGATCAAATCTCAGTCTGGAATTCACCTTCTTTCAAGAAGTAAGAAGCTTTCCCAAGAAAATTGGAAAAGAGGCATGGTCTGATGCTCAAGATTTACTCATTTTCTGTTAGAGAGTGAGGTTAATTTTATTCCCCTTAAATTTATTAGCAAACTGACTTTGAAGTAAAGCTTAGGGGACTGGTAAGATCCCTGTGAGCAGCCCTCCCCTGCCTTACGTGATGCCTCCAAGGAATCCTGAGTTCCTCTCACCTTTGCCGTGAGAGTGGGGTTATGATTTCATCAGGCTTAAAGGATCCCCATCAATGTCACGTTACTAGAATTGCCTTAGGTCTACTGGAGGTGGAATTCGTATCACCTCTGACAGACTTCTTTTGAGAGACTGTTCTGGGGAATCCAGCATTCCCCATTTGTCTCTAGAGGTGGTTGCCAAACCATTTGCTCGTAACATAATGCTCCTTAAATACTTCTTTGGTGCCTATTCCTACTATCTGGGAGCTGAATCAAGTGCTGTCATCCCAATGCAGTGTCCAGGGCAAGGATATTTCCTGTGTGCCTGTCCATTGCTACCAAAAGCCAGGCAGGAGGAGAGCCCTCCTGGCAGGTGGTGAGAATCAGGTACCCTGGTACAGCCAGGCTTGTTTGCCCTTGGTGACTCTGCTGTCATTTCCCCCCATGTGCGTTGGAGCCAGTTCTCAGGTCAGGGTCCCGGCTTGAGGGTCATTGGTCACATGTAAGAGTGCCTTTGAGGACTGAATATTGAGCCTGAGCCATGTCCAATAAGCAAGCACCAAGCTGATGAGAGTCGCTCTCCTGCAGTGCACTGCTATCCTCATTTCTCAATGCTCTGCAGTTGGGAAGCTAGGTGCACAGACTGGATTCCCCTTGGATCTAGTGGAGGATTAGGGTTCCTGACAGAGGATGCCCTGTGCTCCACAATCTCATATGTGCCTTAGAGGATTCACGCTATCCAGGTTGTGCCTGTTACAGACCACGGATTTCACACCAGCCAGCTATGCAACAAAAAAAGCAGTTTAAAGGTAGCACCTTTGTCTTGGGCTGAAAACGGAAAGGCAGGCAGGCAGAAGTGCCTTTGAGCAGTTTCAAACCCTTTTTCTTCTCCCCTTCTTGCAGTGCTAGCTCCATATGTGTTGGTCTCCTGCTAGTATTGCTGTTGAGTTGTTGAAAAACAAACTTATGCCTGCTCTGACACTCTGGCTGAAAACTAGTTTGTCATTGTCTTTCTTTGAAAGGTTAAAGGGTGGAGTGGTTTGGAATTTCTGTTTAAATAAATGTTTAAACTCATACTCCTGTGTTTGAACTCTTTTTCTTGTATTTTTTTTTCCAAGGGAGGAAAGGGAAATATGCATACAGTCATCTGGTTTTGGCATTCTGGTTTTGATTATTTTCTTTTGCTTATAGAAAGAGGGTGAAAGCCCTTTTTGCTCTGGTTAAAAAAAAAAAAAAAAAAAAAAGTCAGTTTCTGTGTCCCTTCATTAAAAGAAACCAGCAACAACCAAACAAAAAAACCATTCTTTTCTCATACTGCTACATCTCCTCCTAGTGACGTCAGGAGGTTTTTTTGTGTGTGTTTGTGTGTTTATTTCCACAGTTTGAGTGCCAAGTGGGGAAATGAGTAACAGGAAGAGAGGCTTAAAGAAAAGAAGTACCTGTTTCTCTCAGATGATCTTCATTGATCATTAAGGCCTGCTGAAGGAAGAGCCTGACTGACACCTGTTCAGCTAGCTGTTCCTGCACACTGTACTTAAAGCCTGCCACTTTTATCGGAAGTTTTATTGAATTGTGGAACATCTTGACAGAGCAGAGTTAAAGACTTAAAATTCACTAGGGATTTGGATGCTGAAAATGCAGCATGTCTCTGAGAGGAGGAATGTACTGCAGGAGTAAAAGAGGAAGCTGAGCTGGCGTGAATAACACAGCCTGAGTAGCATCAGAGTAACTAAACATTATAGCAAAGCAGCACCGTAAACCTTTGTGCTGGGCCTGATACTATGTCTAACATGTTACTAAGTTTTAAACCAGTTATCAGAGACTTTCTGGATGTTGAAACAATAGCAAAGAAGGGTGAACTGCCCACCTTAGCTCAAAACAGGTAACTGTTTTGGTAACAAATGAAGCCTGGTGATTTAATTCTGATAACTTTTGTTTGATCTACAGTTTCAATCTTTTCAATATCAGTGTGAGCCATTTGCTTGTCAGTTATGAGAAGTCATGGGTTTATTTTATAGCATCAAATGCTTTTCTCTGTGTATCCACATGTCACCATTTACAGTGCTGATCTTTAGGGTCCACTAAATACAGTCAGTAAAACATAGTGCAAGGGAAACAGAGTTAATATTAGAAGACAGGCTGAAATTTTTAAGTAGCGTGTTCAAATCACTTATACCTTTTATGAATTCAAGGAGGCTGGCATAAAGGTTTCACTTTATCCCTTTCCTACCTCTTGTCACCTGTTGCTCTCCTGTTTTTCAAAACCCTGAAGTTAAACTTCTCTGATCAGTTTGGATACAGTAAATTATTTTCCCTTCTTTTAAGTTTGCTTTTTCTCTCAGGTTTGTACATGCATTGTTGGCTGGCACAGTGCAGCAATGATCCTTTCTGGGACCTTCATGCTTTTCCAGGGTGTGCCAAGGCATTGAGATTTCTGCTCACGTATCTTTAGAAGAGAAGCTCTCCAACCTCTTTCAGGAGTCAAGTTCACTCCTTGAAGGCTGAACTATTTCTTCATATTCAGCTTCTGATTATTCCAGCTTAATCTAGTTGCTTTAGATCTTTTCCTAGGTTCCCATGAGCTGCTGCTATTGCTACTGGAGGACTTGCAAAAGTAGCTGCTGGGGTTTTTGTATTCCTTGTTTGCTTCTTGTTGCAACTTTCTCATACAAAGCAGTCATTCTTACAGTGAGAACACAGACCACTCTGTGACCATTTAAAATAACTTTTACACAAGAGAACTAGTTTAATATATTTAATAATCAGAATCTAGGAAAATAACATCTTGAGAAGAAAACAAAAGAAAGGATATGTCTTTGTCATAATTCCCTACCATTGAAGCAATCAAGATGAATATAAGCAGATGACTTAAGGAAGGGTGCAAGCTTTGTTTTTTAGAGGTTCCTAGCAACTTGGCCTGCAGAAAAACTCAATTTAAAAAAAAATTAAATCTGATTGTGATGGTTGTTCTGTTGCCTCAAGGACCTGGCTTATTCAGAGTATCCCTGTTGTTCTATGCACATGAATTGACATAAGGTTTCAGTAAGGATTACAAAAAGTAAGTGCCTGCTATTGCTAGCTTTTATAACCCCTGGAATTTCTGATCTTGAGCTTCTTGTGCTGAGGAAAGGGGCATCTTTTATGGGGCAACCTAGGGTGCAGGTCTAAGTATATGAGTTCTGTTATTCAGCTTATTCATCCTGAGCTGCTCACTTGCTGTACATAGAAGCTTGCAGCCAGTGTTGAGACTACAGAAAACAGATGTCTATAGCTGAGAATCTGGCAAAAACCAGGCAGGGAATCACAGCAGCTGGTACAGTTGGGCACTGCCTGATCAGCGCCTCCTCTGTGTTGGAGGTGGGGGCCTGTTCTTTATGTTTTTGCATTTGGGAATGTGCCTCTCAGCTACTCGGGGAGCAAACTTGCGTCCACAGTAGGTGCAGGCAACATAGTCTGGATTTTCGATGGGAGGCAATGGGGGCAGGTCAGACACCTTCCTGCCCTTAGCGAGGATTTGCTGCACCTGGCGGGCCTGCGACAGGATGTGGATGAGAGCCTCGTGCTTCTGTTTCCAGTTGTTCTTTCTGGGTGGTGTTTTACTCTGTGGAAGGGAAAGCCAGTTAGGGCTACTGGGACCACCATCAGCCTCTGCAAACTTAGACCCAGAGCCCAAACCATGCCATGTGTCCCTGTGTGCTTTCCCTGTTGGTATGAAACCTAGCCTGGGAAGCTGAGTCCCACAAAGGGAATCAGAAAGACCACACAAAGGAGGATGTAAAGGAAATACTGATGGAAACATAAGTATTTAGAAAGAGCTTGAGGATAACCAGAAAAGCAAGCAGTAGGGCCAAGGAACTAAAGAAGGTTGCTATATCTGCTTTGCAGGAACAGAGCTGCATGTTTTCACCGCCTTCATTTTAACAGAATGTGTTATTATCTGGATTTTCAGTCAGCTGCCTGCAGCCCCTGATGTCACAGAGTTTAACTGCAGCAGAACCAGTATGCATACTAACTACAGCAAGGAAGTGAGCTTTCTCCAGTAGTACACCCTTGACACATTGTAAAGCCAAGTCGGGACTCCTACCTCCATCTATGAGATTTTAAATGGATCTATTTATCCATTTGGCAAGAACCTTTCAGAGGGAATAGCTGTATTGTATCCCTTAGCCCCATGTACGTGGGAAGGTGCTTGTGTCTCAGATGTTGAAGTGGAAGGAGTGTGAACAGTAGATGTGGATCCAGGGAGGCAAAGGGACTGCACATTACCTGAGGACTCCTTAAGCTCTTCCTCTGCTGATACTGTTCCAGTTCCGTTCCCCTAGTTCTGGCCTTGCTGGAGTCAAACACTTTCCTCTTGGAGTCTTGGTTCTTGCCACAGATAGTCATGTGTTTCTCGAGCCTTGTGCAGAGAAACTTACGTTTGCAGAAGCTGCACTGTCCAAAGGCCTCCTGCTCCACAGCACTGGCGGCCTGCGTGTATAGCATCTCTGCAGATGGGTGGTCATCAGAATCTTGGTCTGAGAGGGCAGAGAGAGAAAGGCTATGTTTTGGGGCCAGTTTTGAACAAGAAGCTGAATGCTCCATGGGTATGTTGTCTTGTATTTTGCTGTTGTTTGTTTTATCGTATTTTGTGCCCACTAGCCACTCCTTGAGTTTCCCCACAGCCAGCTCTTGGGGGGGGAGAGTGGTGCCAGGCTTGGGGATAGTGTCCTCTGCAGACTGGGCCCCACTGAAGATCCCAACACCTGGTTTGTCTGCAGCTCTGAAAGTTTTCTCTTCAGGGTGCCTTGTGGCCTTTTGCTCACTGGTCCTCTCCACTTCACTTTCTCTTCTCTCCTCTAATTTAATACGCTCCTTCTCTCTTTGAATCCTCCTAAGTGTCTCCTCTGTCCTCTTTAGCTTCTCTCCAAGAAGGGCCTTTTTCTTTTGAATTGCCTCTTCTAGGTTCCTTCTATCTGCCTCCAGCTTTAGGACATTGGCCAGCTCTCTCCTGTATAGATGGGGAACTGATGTTTCAAGCTCTCCTGTCCCAGGGCAGAGCACTGCAGCTAACTGAGACCTCCCTGCTGGAACCATCCCTTTGCCTAATGAGCTTGATCTACGATTTGGAGCTTCCTGCACATGTGGGGAACTTCCAGTGTTGAGCAGTGGAGCTCTTGCACTCTTGTGGTGAGAAATTGGTTGCAGGGGATATGCACGGTCCACTCCTTCTTTATGTCTGCCTAATGATTTAGCTGACAGAGTACAGGCCTGGCTGATGAGATCCTTGCTCTCTAGTCCACCTGACCAGAAGCCTCCATATCTGGGCCTGTCCTGAGTGCTTTCTGCAGACATAGAATAGGAATATCTTTGGTTCTTTTGTGCATAGAGATCTTTTAAACTTTCCTCTTTGTCAAGTATGAATCCATGCTGAAAGTTGTTCTTCTGGTGTTTCAGCTGGGAGCCAGGAGGAAACTTAGTAGCTGTCACCTCAGGAGCCACCGGTGGAAAAGCCATTCAGTGCCTGAGAAAGAGCCTGACATTAGAAGCAAAGCCATTACAAACAATTTTATCCAAAACTGGACAAATTTTCTCCTAACAGTTTATGCATGGAGGCTGCAGACAGAGGTTATAATAAGTATTAGTAAAGGTTCTGTAACTTTTCTGCTTTCTATAAACCTATACATTCCTTCCAGCTAGGGAGCTCCCATGCTTCCTCTTCTAGTCCCAACCGTTTATGCTGCCAGAAAAATGACACATTTTTATTTCTTTTCTGTCTGAGCCCTGTCTTGTCATGGTAGCAGCAGAAATATACTGCAACGACAGAGGAATTGCTATACTCCCCAGCGGTTTCCCATAACGTGTGCCTTCAGTTCTGGCAATGTTATCCACGACTCTGTCACACAGATCTGACATTCAGGAGTCCGACCAAGCTGCGCACAATCTTCCTGTGGCTCGTTCCACCACATCCCCCGAGGTGTGCTGGGTACTCACGCCGCGGGGCGGGCGGGGTTACCTGCAGGACTGCGCCGGCCTCCCTCCTCGGCAAGCTGCTTCGCCACACACTGCGCTTATGGCCCGAGAGACCTGACCCCTCCTGCTGCTGCTCGTGGAGACGCGCCCGCCGCGGATCTGTGCCCTCCGCGGATCTGTGCCCTCCGCGGAGCTATACTCCCCGCGGATCTGTGCCCTCTGCGGATCTGTGCCCTCCGCGGATCTGTGCCCTCTGCGGAGCTATGCTGGCGGCGGAGCTGCGCCCGCCGCGCCGCCCCGCTCGCTGCCGGTGGCTGTTGCCGGGAGACCGGCGCCGCTCCGGCCGGCGCGCGCCCCAGGATCGCTCCCGGCCGCGCGGCCGTTCCATTACGGCACGAGCGCGGAGCCCGTGGGCGGCCCTGATGCATTATTCATGAGGTAGTTAGATACGCCTTACCCGTGAGGCGGTCCGTCATGGGTTATCCGTGAGGCGGTCCGGTATCCATTATTCATTAGGCGGTCCGCCATGGCTGAGCTCTGGCTGCTGCTGAAGGCGGCTGATACCACGGTGCTGCTGGCAGCCTGGCCGGGTTATGTAAGCATGACTGAAGGGTGTGTTTCAGCCCCAGTTTTTCGCGTGAAAGAATATATTGAGTAGTCGAGTGAATCCACTGCTGCTTTCCTGCTGCCTGAGCCACAGGAACTTCCTTGGAGGTCTGTGTCTTGCCAACAAAATTGGCTCCTCTACGCGAATGTTGTTCTGTTGCTCTCTTACAGTTTGGATTAACCTCATTTTGCTCTGCATTGTCTTCTCAGGGAGAAGCTAAGAAACTGGGGCTTGTTGGCTGGGTCCAAAACACCAGCCACGGCACTGTTCAAGGGCAAATCCAGGGTCCAGCTGCCAGGGTGCGGGAGCTGCAAGAATGGCTCAGGAAGATAGGAAGTCCTCAGTCCCGTATCAGCCGAGCAGAGTTCAGCAATGAGAAGAAGATTGAGGCACTGGATCACAAGGAATTCCAGATTTTGAAGTGACTTTGTCCAGGAAGAAGCAAAGTCTGGAGCGTGAGCTGCCCTCACAGAACATTTCCTCTCTTCCTCACTCACTCATTCAGTCAGCCAGTGTTCAGCTCTAGAGAACTTTATTTTATTAAATTTCTAATTTATTGTTTTGCTACACTGTTAGTTTGATGCTCAGCTTTTCGCAGAATTCCAGTGGGTAGAGGAAGAGCTATGTTGTCTCAGTTAAAGGGGTTGTTCAGGGCCAGAACCTCTGTTTCCAAGTGTACATGGTTTGGGGAGTTTTAAGTGAGATAGATATGAAATTTGTAGTGTAGTGCTCATGTGAAGGAAATCACAGGGTCAATGCTGATAGAAAACATCGCTAAAAACATTATTTCTGTGCACTAAATGCCTCAGAAAAAAATAATTCTTTTATTCCAGAATTTCATATTTTCTGTAGAATAAAATTGCTTCGATTTCAACTCCTGTGTGGAATGGATGTTGGATGGAGCAGTTGAGTGGATGACGGCCCTCGGAGAGGGATCTTGTTGCCAAAGCTGTCCATCGCCGTCCCCCCGGGTGCTGTGCGGGAATGGCCAGGGGGAAGCCGTGCTTCCCGCAGCCGGGCCGGGCTCCCGGCCTTGCCAGCCTCTCTGGGCACGGTCGGGCGGGAACTACAACTCCCGGCGTTCCCTTGCACGAACCCGCCCGCTCGCGCCTGCGCACGCGCCGTTGCCCCGCGCGAGGGGCCCGGCCGCCCGGCGCCGTTTGTCTCGCGCGGCGGCCGTTGCGGGGCCGGCCGGGACCGGTGGGTGCTGAGGGGGCGAGGGCGGGAGCGGGAGCGGGGCGGCCGGGAAGAGGAAGCGGAGTGCGCTCCGGCTGTGAGGGGAGGGCACGAACGGCCTGTGGTGACGAGCTGAGCCGCGGGTCCGCTCCGCCCTCCTCAGCCCTCGGGGCCAGGGAGCCTCGTGAGACCTGTCACAGCGGCGGCACCAGATCCCCAGGCACTGCTTGCAGGCCCCTTGAATGCCACTAGGAAACCAGTAGGCGCCAAGGACTTGGAAACAGTGGGTTCTCTTTCGCATAAACAGCTTGCTCTTTACCTGACACCCATTGCCAAGCCCGCTTTACTCCTCTCCTGGATAAGTAGCATCAGATGCTATTTGACCAGGACGAAGCACTGTGAATTTTTTTGGGGACGTAGAGGTAAAAACAGGAGAAAAGCAGGTTTCTGCCCCTTTCTTGGTGAAATTTACTCTAAAATTCTGATGAAAATTGCAGTAGAGACCTTTTGCTTGCAGGTCCTTTGTTTTGTCTTGTATGGTAGGAGTGTGATTTGGGTATGCTGTCTGAGTGCACAGCATGTTGTTAGCAAGGAGCTTAGACTCAGGCTCTGGCCATCTACCCTGCAGGCACTGACAATGTGTAGTCAGAGCCTGAGCATGAAAGTAATCACAGAAAAAGCCTCTGAATGCCAAGAAAACTAAGGAAAGTGTTACTTATGAGGGTGAATGAAATAAATGACAGTCTTTCCAGGTCTTTAATTTGTATTTCTTTAATTTTTTTCTCTTTTCTCTCCATGTTTTAAGGACCATGGAGCAGTAAGCTCCCTGCAGTTTCTTGTGTTCCTCATCTATCAGATTTTGACATGATCAAACGTTTGGTGGAAGATGTGCGAGCCAGGCTGCGTTCTGGAGTCACCATCAACTCACTTGGACAGTGTGTTGAGGAGCTTGTCCTCAATAGCATTGATGCCAAAGCTACATGTATAGCTATCAGGGTGGATTTGGAAGCTTTCAAGATCCAGGTGGTGGACAATGGCTCTGGGATGGGGAAGGAGGACTTAAAGGCTATTGGAAAGCGCTACTTCACCAGCAAGTGCAGCTCAGTGAGAGACTTGGAGAACCTGACTTTCTATGGCTTCAGAGGAGAGGCTTTGGCAAGTATAGCCAATGTGGCCAGTGTAGTGGAAGTCTCATCTAAGACCAGCAGGACAGCAAAAACATTCATGAAACTGTTTCACAATGGGCAAGCACTGGAAGTGTGTGAAGCTGGATTGAACAGACCAAGTTGTGGAACTACAGTCACCGTGTGCAATCTGTTCCATCAGTTGCCTGTGAGGAGAAGGTGTATGGATCCTGTGTTGGAAATGGAGAGAGTGAGACAGAAAGTAGAGGCTGTTTCACTAATGCATCCTTCTATTTCCCTTTCTTTAAGAAACGATGTTTCCTGTTCTATGGTGCTTCAGCTCCCTAAGACAAGAGATGTATACTCTCGGTTTTGTCAAATTTATGGACTGGGCAGATCCCAGAAGTTGCGAGAAATAAATCACAAGTCTGGAGGATTTGAGATAAGTGGTTTTATCAGTACTGAGGGACATTACAATAAGAATATGCAGTTCTTGTATGTGAATAGAAGGCTTGTTTTAAAGACAAGACTACATAAACTAATTGATTTTTTGTTAAGAAAAGAAAGTGTAATTTGCAAGGCAAAAAATGTCCCTGCAAGCCGACAGGCTAATTCGAGTCCTGGTCGCCATCGCTGTGGGCCAGAGTTGTATGGGATCTTTATTCTCAATGTAACCTGTGCATACAGTGACTATGATGTGTGCCTGGAACCTGCAAAGACTCTGATTGAGTTCCAGAACTGGGATGTTCTTCTAAATTGCATAGAGGAAGGAGTGAAAATATTTTTGAAACGAGAGCATTTATTTATTGAACCATGTAGTGAGGACATCAGAGAATTTAATGAACATAATGACTTTCGTTTGCATAATGCTCCAGTTCTGAAGCCCTCAATTCTTGATGAGAAGAGCATCCAAGAAAGTTTTAAAAAAGCATGTAATGAAATCGTGGACTCTTATGAAATGTGTACCTTGCAATCAAAAGATGTCAAGAGAAAATCTGTTACTGAAAAAAAGTTCAAGTCTTATGCAGTCAAGTAAAAATGTGCAGGAAGCTGAAAATGCCCCAGTTCAGAACACTGCTGAGTTATCTGATCCATGTAGAAACAATAAAGCAGAGATTTCATTTCCAAGCAAAGATGACACAGTTTCTGATTTAATGAAATCAAATACCTCAAAACAGGAGCCAAAATACAGTAACAGTTCTCAAAAAGTACCTCATACTTGTCTGAAACCTTCAGAATGTCTTCATTCCTCTCTCAGTGGAGGGGCCAGATCAGAAGTAAGAGAAATAGATAGTTGTGGTGACCTAGGGGGTTGTGCAGAGATAAATATAAAAGATGTGGGCAGCCAGCAAGGTCAAGTAATACAGGAAAGCAATAAGGTCCGTGTCTTAAATAAGGATGTTATTCAGTCACTGCTTGAGAGAGAAGACCCTGCTGAAACAGCAGCGGGACCTGAAACTGTCTCTGGAAGTTCATTAATGAGACTGTGTAATGCAAGAAGAAACAGGGAAACAGCTGAAGTGAAAGATGATGCCAGAAGAGGGGCTGTTAGTTCATTAAAGTTGTGCCTTACAAACCTTGTAAAAAGTGTTATGCAAAATGAGCCCCCAAGTGACTGTGAACAAACAGAAACAAATCCTGCATTAAACACACAGCGTAGGCCTGGCCCTGTCAGTGCCAAGGATATTTTTGACCACAAAGTCAGTGTTGTGAATCAGTCTTCAAATGCTAAGGGTATTTCCAGTAATACTAATAAAGAATATGTGGCTTCTTTTACCAGAGAAGTATGCATGACTGATGGTAATGAGAACAAACCTTTGTCACATCGGGTGAGGGAGGAGATAGCTAAGCCTACTGCTGCCAATAAAAGACCTTATGATACATCGAATAATGTGGAATTGCCCCTGGCGACTTCTTCAGGTATTCCGCCAAAGAAAATTGTTATCAAAAACACTAGAAGACACATAGCTGTGCCAAGACCTCAGCCCTCTAGGAAACTGAGCTTGTCCACACAGCTGGGATCATTAGAAAAGTTCAGGAGGTATTATGGGAGAGTTAAGTCTACGCTACCAACACCCACATCAGAGCGAAGTGAATGTGGTCTCCCAGTTCTTAATACAGCAACTAACTGTGACTTTTCAAAGAATGGGAATGACAATCACGGTAACTTCAACAGTTGTGAAACTCCACCTGCAGAAGATACAGGTTCTAATAATATTAGCCAAAGTTTTGGTTCCTTGGAAAAGACTTCATTTTGCAGTGGAGAAATGTCACAAGACAAGCGAGCCCTTTGCCAGAGTCCTTTGACATTGTCTGACTACTCTCTGCTTAGTGACAAAAATACAAGTTGTAAAAGATCTCCAGGATCATTATCTTCCAAACTGTCCAGAATGAAAACTGATCACAAAGAAGTAGGACAACTTGGTGAAAAGTCCCAAGCAGACTCAAATAGAAAAGATGACCATTCTTTTGATCTTGAATCCTCAAATAATGTTTTTTTGTATAATGTTTATCAAACATATAAATCCTCAGTGGAAAAAGTGAGGGAGTCCAGCATTTGTAAGGAGGCTGCATGCCCCCAGTCAGATGGTGTGATAGCAGAGTCTGTGAAGAGTCCTGTCAGCTCATCACCACTCAGCAGTATAGAAGGAGAGTACACAGTCTCTTCAGGCAATGTTCTATCATTACCTGATAAAAATGATTGTACTAACATCTGTAAAGATAAAAGTCCGTTAGATGAATCCTCAGAACAAAATTTGAAAGATACTGAGGTTCCCCATGTGACCTTACAAAGGAACTTGGAATTCTCTGCCAATGGCACAAGCACAGGCAGTCCTAGGAATGATTCGTGTTCTGTCTGGCTGCAAGATTTTGATGCTCTATCGGGTAAGACAGTATACATCAATAAAGCAACTGGACTCAGCACCTACGGCACTCCTCCTAGTGAAGGATTTCAGGCTGCCTGTATTCAAGATATAACAACAATGGCTGTGAATGTTGTTTCAGAGAATGGTAAGAGGGGTGCTGGTTATAAAAATGGGATGAGGAAAACTCTTCTAGGTGCATGAAATAATCTTGCTGGCAGCACCTGAGAGCTTTTACTGAGTTAGTCACTGCCTTATAGGTAATAGCTGCATGGAAAGCAAGAAAGTGTTGGGAGCTATGGAGACAATAAAACATTAACAGTAAAGATATTAAAAGATCATTTTTAATAAAACGGCAGAAAGAAATGTCAGCATCATGTCAATTAACAGATAGCTGCCTAGTTTTCCCTGGGCATCATGACATTCTCTGTGATAACAGTTACATATAATTGTTGTCGCATATAAAATGAGAAACATACTTCAAATTGAGTGTACCAGAAAAGTACTGTGTTTTTTACCATTTTGTCCTAAATGGTTATGTTTCTGAGAATGTGTTGACAAAGAGAGCCTTATATTAATCTTTTTTCAAGCTGCATACAAAATTTAAAGGAACCCTTGAAAGAGGAATAAAAAATCTAACTTCGGTGAGAATGTGTAATCTCCTGTCCATGGATTTTAGAAGGCAGGCTGTTCTTTTACACTTTGTAGCAGATGTTGTACAGCATTGTTGCTGTTTGGATGGTGGACCTTTTCCTCTAGTGAAAGAACTCTGCATTGTATTATTTTTTCAGGGGCATGGTGTCCATGAGCCTTCACTG
The DNA here is from genome assembly GCA_030060385.1 of Muscicapa striata striata. Lineage (NCBI taxonomy): Eukaryota > Metazoa > Chordata > Aves > Passeriformes > Muscicapidae > Muscicapa > Muscicapa striata. Next base: position 4,921,612 of record JAREIS010000106.1, on the reverse strand, counting down.
ATATGTCTGTTCGGTTTTGACTTTCTGTATCTTCCTAATCTAGCTTGTCTGTCTAGCACTGTCTTTAATAATTTTCCCTTCAAGGGATATATCTGTTCTCAAGTTGTTCTTCATTCTGCCTAAAGGCAGATTTTATGAGTGAAGATGCAGCCATTCTTTGTGTAGGCTTCATTTTCTACTGCATAATTTGTTTTGAAAAAGTAATTTGTTTCTTTATAGATAGTTATAATGTAAAAAAAAAATAGTCTGGTCAATTGTCATGGCCTTTGGTTTGTTCCATTTTTGTCTGTTACTTCCTTGTTTGTCACCAGTCACAGAAACACTGGGGCAGTAGGTGTTTCAGTTGTTGAACTATTTCCTTTTATGTATAATAATTGATGCCTAAAGTTTTTAATATTTATTGTGTTCCATTGCAGAAGATTTGATGCAAGCTTTTATTAAGCAAAACTACTTGCAAGTGCAAATATACACTCCTTGACTAACATTTTTGTTTCTGTGGTATACCAGTTTTGTTGCCCACAGTACTTTTTAGTAACCAGTCAAAGCCCTGAGATGTAGTACTTGACCTTCTATCCAAAATGTGTGATAGTGCAGTCATATTTATAGAGATAATACCTCATGTACCCTTATGCTTTCAGATGATGTACAGTCTGTAGGCTTTGAAGACATATTGTATTGCATCTTTTTACCTCCGTGGCACTGTTCTTAGCCTTAGCATTGGTGTTACTCTCTTTTGTGTCAGTGGTGCCAATCTTTCTAAATTCTTGTCAGTTCTTTGGGGAGATGTCTGATTTTATTATTTTCTTAGGTTAGGAGTTGGACCTCCCAAACCTTCACAAGATGTTTGAACTGTGGCTAGATCCTAGGTTCTTAGATCCTAGATGCTATAGGTCTTAGGTTTTCAAAGTTCAACAAACATTTTCTTTCATATGTTTTTGAAGCAAAGAATGTTTGTTCCTTTCAGCCATAGGAATAAACATAGTTGTGTCCTAACACAGCATTCTTATCTCTTTATGTTGAGCAGTGTTTTATACGGCTGTTAAGACCCAGGAGCAGAATGATTCCTTCATTTGTACACTTTCATTTTGCTTTTTAGAGTAGTGTCAATAACCTCATGGTGTTGACTTAAAATTTCATAGCCCCTAAGAACAGCATCTCATACACAATTCTAGGGAAGTTACACTGCTTAGCAATAGGTGGAAGTAGGTAAGAATAATCCATATCCTCTTTTTCATGACAGCAGTGGCTGGCTGTTGTCTTTTCCAGCCACAAGCCACGTGCTCAACAGGGATGTTAGATTTTGTAGGCTAGACCCAGGCATCTTCATACTGATTAAACTGATTGCTACAGGAAAATTTATCAAACTTCATTTCACCATAGAATGCCTTTTTGAACAATGCATTTGCAGTAGGAAACTATCCTAGCTCAACCTGATCTTTGTTGTTATACCAACTGCATTTGCAATATTTGTTCCTTACATTATGCTGTGTTATTACACTGGTATATCTTCATGATCTAACTGAGGCAAGGGAAAATTAATGCTCAGATATGGTAATTGTAAGGGGTTTGCCTGTATGAAGTATATTTGTTATTATCTTCTGCACCTTTTCTGATGTTACTTGTCAGAAGAATAATTTTAATAATATCTCTGCCAAGTCTGACGTCTCACCAGGCTTGGAGCAAGTAAATCCTAACTTTATGAACAATGTGTATCTCGAACAAGGATTTTTCCTTCAAGAAAAAACAGGGAGATGACTCTTGTCTGCTACATGTGTAAAATCCTGGACTTGTGTTGTTACAGATGATAGATTCTTTCATGAGCTTGAAAGATACTGTCTTTTCATGACAATACCTATAAAAGTTTATGTCAGAGTCTGAATTAGGCAGCATTCTTCAATTTGCCACAGTTTACCAGGAACTACATCAGGCCATGTTGTCCTCTCCTCTGGGTTTTGTGACAATGGGATACTGAGTTACTCCCCAGTGCTGGGCTGCCAGTTTGGATTCTTGAAAGGATTCTCAGTCCCCAGGGTCACTAGTCCTCACTGGAATGGAGCCAACAGTCAGGAGTCTATGGACTGGCCTAAGATTTTATAAGGCCTTTTCACACTGAGCTTATCAGCACACAGCTGATTTTCTTTGGCATTATCACTCTGCCTCTTTTCCTGAATGCACACCCTTAATTTCTTGTAGAAAGGAACTTTATTAATTCATTATTATTTCACAAATAATAGAAGACTGAATTGTACCAAAGGAAGGGCGAAATGTTTACCAATGTGCTGGAAATCTGAGCCATTTTTCTTAATACTCTTGATAACAATACAAGTTTGTAATATTAAATCATTTCTGGGTGGGTGGGAACAAATTGTTGGACTAACTGTTATCTCATGTGAGCTCACTGACTTGTAGTTTTCAGTTTTACAAATTCCTGATATCTGTATTAAGTATTGATAGGAATGGTGATAGACTGACAGTTTTGCTGCTCCTTAACAGAGGGAATTCAACAGTGTTTTGATCTCTGATAGACTACTATATGTGTCCTTTTTCTTTGGGGAAAGTACTTCTGATTGCACTAATTCTGGAAATAATTATTATTAGTTTAAAGCAGCAGCCAATTTTTAAATATAGTCCTGAAGAAAGCTTGGTAATATTTTTACATTTCCCGAGGCATGTGTGTCTGATAATTCCCAGCTTTTTTTACATACGTGTTGTTATTTCTCAATATTCGGTTGCAAAATCTGTGGGATACTCAAAATTTTACAGGGCTAAGCACATGCTCCTCATGCTCCTTTGTAAGAATATAATAATTGTATAGCTTTTAGTAGTTTTGCATGTTGCTGGTTATGCAGCAGTAAATTTATTTTTTTGTTTAGGGTTTCAGTTCAGATGCCATCCCTTTAGAAGTGAGATTGTGCTTCCCTTCCTTCCTAGACCTCAAAAAGAGAAGACTCAGGCAAGCCAGAATCTGAGAGGTAGGGCCAGCTTTCCAGGACACAGTGTTCTGTCATAAAAACAAATCAAAGAATTCTCCCAGATGTCCCAACAGGAACCCAGAATTACTCAAGGTCTGTTAACAATGGGACTGTGTGAGTCATCTCAGATCTAGAACTGGAAAAAAAATATTTCAGGTTGAAGGCAGGTTAAAGGATACTTATTTACAGGATGAAATACCCAATTCTTTGTTGAATTATGTCATGAGTTTAAATAATAATTACCTACTCCCTTCTTTGTACTCATTCCAGCCTTGGAATGTGAAAAATAGCTTCAATCCTCACACTTTCTTTTGCAGCAGTGGAAAGGGTGAAATAATCTTTTTGGTATGTAACTTTGTCCAGAGGGAGTGGGTGGCTAAACAGGTCTTTCTTTCTTTACTGTCCCTCCACCCCTTTTCCAGGCCTATTGAATTGTGCTGAATTTGTTACGGCATTTTTAGGAGTCAGAAAGATGGACATTGCCCTTCCTAGTTAAAGCAGACAGTACAGGAGCCTAGTACCATGTTCCATTGTTTATTTGTACACTCTCCCCTTTTTATGAAGGAAAAAAATGAAATAATACTTGTGTGAGGTTGAGGTACCCAGTGACCATTCTATTAACAGATGGTGGTAGTTCCTGTAATATCTATCTGTTTATTCCTAGATGCTGAAGGGGAGTCTCTCCAGTCATTGCTTTTGGAATGGGATAATCCTGTTTTTGTTCCCTGCCCAGAGGTAAGTATTACCTTGCATCTCATGCTGAAATAGGAATAATTTTGGATTTTTGTTATTTTCTCACATTGGGTTTAAAATTGCAAATATAATGATTATTGCATATAAGTTATCCAGAGATATGTTACAGTGTGGACCTGGCAGTTTTGGTTTTTATCGACTGTGTAGATACAAGTCATTGTTGTGGATTTATTCAAAGAGAAGCAGATATCAGGCTAATCTTTAATTTTTCATAATTTCAAAACCAAAACATTGTAAACTGTCTTTCCCTCTATGGAAACAGTCATCTCAAAATTAAATGTTATCAAGTTGCAAAATTGTAATATAGTGTCTGTCTGCCTTGTGGACAGAGATGAAATAACTCAGGCTTGAGCAGTTCTTAAAAGCGTATTTCACCATAGCAGTTTTTAAAGCCTGGCAGGATTACAGCATGTGAGAGGGAAACAATGTTGGAGCTTTTAGAAAAACTTCCTTTGCTGTCATGAGGTAGCATTATCTTGAATCCTCATGTTGTGTGTGTGTAAACATATGTATGTAACCATTTCCACTTGCAAACAATAGGCATGGAGCTGCAAACCACCTGCTGGTGAGTTTCTGGAAGGGAACAGTTCTGTTCGGTCCTTGTGGTGACGTGTGCTCTGACTCATTCTGGGGTAATGCATCCTTTGTAATGTTATCCCCTGAGAGCTCACGTAGGCTGATCATTAACCTCAGCTTCTCACAGGTACTTGGAATCAGCTGGATGCATTGAAATTAGCAGGTAATAGCCAGATGGGAAAGATACATGGATAGAAGCAGAGAAATTGACAGATGATTTTTTTAGTTGTTTTTTATTCTTGTGTAGAAAGCTTGGTTTGTCAAATGCAGAGTTATTTCCAGTTTTTATTAAAGCCTGTTTGTTTGGAGTATTTGCTCTGTGTGTTTGGGGTTTTTTCCTATCATTGGGCCTTTCCTTTATGTGGAATCCTGTTCTTTCAGATTGCAGTTGATGTGGCCAGTGGTCAGGCTGACAGTCTGGCTGTGAAAATTCACAATATCCTGTATCCTTATCGTTTCACCAAAGACATGGTTCATTCAATGCAGGTACAATATAATCTATTACTATTTCATCCCCAAATCCCCTTTCAGCAGATGGGATTTGCTGATATTTCTACCTGGTAGGAAAGAAGTATCCAGGAATAAAGTTCATATTCCTAATTTTCACAAGCACTAGCAGAATTCTTGGTCATGTGTGATACCAGCAGACGTATGTCATGCCATTATCTCTCATTGTTAATCAGCTATCTGCAAGTGACTCTAAAATTACTTGACTAGTATGATTAAATCAAAATGAAGAGATAGCCCTCTTACTGATGCTTAGAAACATTATTAACTAAATGATAGTTCAAAGTACAGTTTTTATATTTGTTGTAGGCATTTTCTTAGTTCATATTTCTCTTAAATCTGTGTCCTATATATTTTTTTAAAATTTATCTTAGAAATTTAATTCCTTAGCCGAGTGATTTCAAGATCAAATCCAAGATTTAATGGAAAAACTTGAAATTTCACCCTAAGATTTATGTCTGCCCTTAAAAGTGATTTTTTTGAAATGGCATAAAAACATCAGGTTTTACTATTTCTGTGGTTTTTTTTTTTAAATCAAATGTTTTGAGTGTTAGCTTAAAAGCTAATGTAAATATGTGTCTTCAGCTTACATATCTGATGGTTTGCTTGGGTAGAAATGCCAGAGTAGATTCTCTCCCTCTCTTGTATCTCAGTGACAAAAGGCTTACAGGTCCAGCTGGCACTACTCTTGTGCAGTCAGGTTGCTGACTTTGGGATTGCAGGTTCTGACTGTATGAGGCATGGTAATGTTCATCTCCAGGGTAGACAAGGAACCAAATTATTCCCTTACTTATATTGTGAGTTCATGAATAATAGGAGTAAATAAAGTTACTGTAGTGAACAAACTATGTTTCACAAAGACAAGAGAGGAAAGATGGAGAATGGAAGGTACCATTTGTCGGTTTTCTCATAATAAGAACTGAATGTTTCTGTGATTACCTGTGTTGTGTTTTCCTTTCTATGTTTTTAAGAAGGCAAAACTAGAGGAAATTACTTCTTCCTATCTCTGAAAAAGTTTAAAACTGCCTTCAGTAAAGCAATTTTGAGAATCTCTCTACAAAAGATTAAAAGCAGAAAATGTGGCATCATGCAACAGGAGAAGAATAAAAAGAATCATTAGTCTTGCATCCCTGCAAAGAAATAGAGTCATCCATTAATTTTTACCTACCAGGTGAACAATGTGCATGTTGTGAAACAGAGTATTCAGGGTGAGCTATGTGGCATTAGGAGAAACTCCTCCATAACTATATATTATAAATATACCTATATATTTGAAATATAACAATAAGATACTGAAATCATTGTGCACCTCATCTCAATATTGCCTGTTGCTCTGGTTGATTTCTGATGCTTGAGGGGAAAGTGGAATCAAGGCACAGAGGCAAATTATATAACAAAAAATAAAGGGAAAAATTGCTTCCTGTCTTTTGCAGATGATTAGCAGGTTAAAAAAGGTTGTTTACATTCTTTTTTGGTGATATCAACAAATCAACTACTCAGTGTCACTGCGCACAGCTTTCACTCCCAACTCAAGGAGGTTTCTACATTACCATTTAATTCGCCTTAGAACAATTAGTGCTCATGCCTGTATTACTAGCTTTGAAAAAGTTTATCCTGAAATTTTTTTTATATTTTGGAACTTCCTCTTAGATCCAGATGAAACTGTTTAATGACCATTTAATGGTCATTTGACCTTCTGCCAGTATTATCTTTTAGCTTAAATAATTTATGCCTTTTCCATATTTAGTTCTGTGCTCTTTTTATAAGGAAGAACTATATAGCTTCTCAGTCTAGTTTTGCTAGGCCTTTTGGGTTAGGAAAGATGTTGCTTCCAGTCCTCTAGTCGTCATATGAGCTATTTGTTGCTCTTGGTCCATTTTGATTGTTGTTTCTTTTGCTTGCCTTAATTTAAAAAACAATTTTACTGCTCTGTAATGAGTTTTATGACTATCTTACAGGTTCTTCAGCAAGTGGACAATAAATTTATTGCTTGTTTAATTAACACTAGGAATGGAATGGATAAAAAGGCAGGTAAGACTGGTTAATAGCATGAAGTTGAGGCTGTCAAGTGGACTGCAGAGGGAGCACTGTCCTATTTGTAGGGGAAAATCTTAGTCTTTGCTTGAAATGTCTTGGATCTTCTTTATCTTTATTTTGGACATTGTTGAGTGTTCCTACTGCCTTCAGATTAATGTTATAAAAATAGATTGTACTCAGATTACTAATATCTTTCAGGCTCTGTTCACAGTGTCTGGACATACTCATCGTTGAAGCTCTGTAACTGTACAAAAAAGACATTCAAAATCAGTAGTTTTTGTAACATTTTGAAAGGCTGTCAAACAGAAGAGTTTATAGGTGACCTCAGCTCTCATTCTTAAGTTAGATGGAGATGTCAATAGACAAGAGTTCCTGACTCAATTTAATTACCTAATTTAACCACCAGTTTGGACCATTGGATTTCTGTTCTGTAGTAACTTTATGTTCTGCCAACACAGCCTCCTCCTCACTTTGTTTCTGTGAAACAAGCTGATACTTATCTTCTAAATGTGACTTCTGGGAAGTGGTTATTCTTTCTGACCCCTGCAGTTGTCTGGTACAAAGTTGCCTATTTCTCATCTGTTGTGGTACATTTTTAGATGGAAACCTCCTGATTTTGGTGGACCAACATGCAGCTCATGAACGGATCCGCTTGGAGCAGCTGATTGCAGGTGAGGATTCACATGGTCTAAGAAACATAGATAATCAGTGCACAGAAAAGTACAAATGAGCTCTCTGGGATATACAGAACAGATAGGATATCTATTTGTCATCTATACCCTGATCCCTAGAAGAGTACAGACATTCAGTGTCTGTAGCAGTCATAATATTGGGAGCTGAAAATTCTTACAGCCTTTCCAAAAATAAAAGATATAGTCCCTACCCACAGAACTATTGAGCTAAAATAGTCCTGACATAATGAAAGAGCAGGAAGACTGATAGGAAAAACAATGAAGAGGAAGTAGAACAACATAAATAAGTTTGTGTGGTTATACTGTGAAGAATGAGACATGAAATGCCGAGTATAGAGCCTAGTTCATTTGGTTCCTTTTTAGCTGAATACTATGCTTAAAGCCTAAAATTTCCACAGTCTGATTATTTGCAAAGGGATAATAGTCTTCTGTGTAAGCTCATTAGCCATTGGTTTCAGTGTTAAAAAGCACAATAGCCATCCATCAAGTACTTAAAAATCATTGACCTTCTCTTACATCAACAAACACTGCGCAGTTCCTGCAGAGTGTTCCAGGAACTCTGCTTCTTCTGGTCAGGTACTGAAAAAAGGTAAAGAATGAAGGGAGAAATGCATAATGAATAGTATTTTAACTCCATTTATATCTGACTTCTCTGTGGAAAAATTGTTCTCTCTGAGTTGAACCAAATATATCAGTAGGGGTTTTTTTGCTATTTAGGGTGACTCTTTTTTTGGAACTGGTGGGAAAAACAAAGTGGCATTAACCAACCCTTCCCCAGAGACTAGATGTCTGGTTTGTGACATTCCCAGTCCTCCACAAGTTTCAAGAGAAGGCATTCTGTGGTCACTTTTTAATCCAAGCAGGGGATTACATGCCAAACCAGAGGGTCACTAAGGGTAATGCCTCCGTAAATATTTTAAGAGGGATACTTCTAAATGTTTCATTCACAGATTCCTATGAGAAGGAAGCTGCAGCATGTGGCAAGAAGAAAATACTGTCATCCTCCATCTCTCCCCCTTTAGAAATTGAAGTTACAGAAGAGCAAAGAAGATTTCTACGGTTAGTAGTAATGATTAGCTCTTAATTTTTGGGGATGGCTCTGTTCATCAGGAAGATCTCTATATATTGCCAGGTTACCATGAAACTCAGAAGAAAAGTTGTTGTTTCTTTCCTGAGCAGAGCCCAGTTGGCTCTGTCTATACTGAGGGAAATAGATATGCTTCTTAGGCACGTTGTTACAACATCTCAACAAGACAAAACCCTCGGGTGTGCCATTTCTGTGCCTTTGCAATGTGCTCTGATTTCCCTGAGAAAGTAAACCTTCATGTGTGGGCCAGAAGACTGCCAAAGCAGCTTCCAACAGTTCCTCCTGTCTGGGGCTCAGGACCTGGGAGTGCACAAAGGACTGCAGTGCCCAGTGTTGACCTAGGTACTGACTTTACAGGCACTTTTTGAGAAGAGGAGGATGGGGTATGGAAAGTCTGTATTGCAAATCTTTCAAAAACACATTCCTTTTTCCTCGGTGACTGCCAAGAGTAACTAATGAACACTGTTTCCCAAATGTTTCAGAATGGTGACCTAGCTACAATTAGGATATTTAACTTTTGTACTTCAAGAGTTTAGATACAGATTTATTGTTGAACTATTGCAGACCTGTTGGACACTCAAACTTTCTTTTCCCCCAAATTCCTGTCACCTGCCACATGCATTTGTGACGATTTTTTTCAGTGCATTGTTCTGAATTTTCAGATGAAATTCTGTCAGTCCTCATTGCTTCTTTTTTTTTTTTTCCTTTTTCTGTGATTCTGCGGCAAGCTCAACAGCTCCTGGCTGATTCAATCCTTATTAAGATTTTTACCTATTACAGGGATACACTTGCTTAGTGTTGTTCATAGATTGGTAATATTTGGATGTCTTTATTGTTCCCATCTCTCAATGATGTTGTTGTTAACATCACAATATTTGTAATGCCTCTTGTTCAATTTTGATTTATTTTTGCACTCATCTGTGAATGTCTTTCACTCTAATAGATCTACTTTAGATAATGGATGGCTAAAATTGAATACAGTATACCAAGAGAGAGAATCCCATTGATTCTTACCGTAGCTTTGCAGCTGTGCCCATAGTTTCTGGTTATTATATCCACCTGATATTTTGTCTGTTTTTTTGGCTACTGCTGCTTGTATGAGTTTTTTGTCTGTGGATGGTCATGACAAAGAAACAGAGTAGTGGGGGGTATTTTTAAAATTTGTGTTCTTTATGTAGAAGCTGGCCAAAAGTAATAACAGATTAAATGACTCCTGATAATTTGTGTTTATTTGTCTTTAGGAGCAAGACTTTCTTTGTCTTTCTGCTCATTTTTCATTCATCCTACTGATTTCATTCTTCATCTTTCTACTTGTTTTAAATTCTGATTGAGTTCAACTTTGTCTCTATTCTCAGCTGACCTAAATAATTTTGAGCTTTCTACAAATTTTCATGCTTGACCATGCCTCTTCTTTTCCCCATCATTAATAAAGAGTCATGAGGATACAGATCAGAACTCATGCTGAACACTGACCATCTGTTGCCAGCATACCTTGCTTCTGTAGTCTCTAAATCATAATAAATGTTGCTTCTCTATCCATGACAAGCTTTTGCATTTCCTTTTTATCTGCTTTTAAGTGGTGGCATTAAAGTCTTTTTGAAAGAGCTAATTTTTTTCATCAGGTAAATCACAAAAATTCTACAAAAATTAGTAAGGAAATAAATCAAAAAGGCATGTGTTTCTTCTCAGGACACTGGTTGAATATTCAGCACAGAGGGATGTCAGTTGTGATTTTCAGCAAGAAGCTTACTGGTGCTGGCTTACTAGAACTTTCATTGTGTGACTTAATTTTTCAGTCTGTATTAGTAGTTAATCCCTTTGCAATTGCTCTGTAAGACAATCAGTACTATAAAGTTATGAATTAAAATTATTTTGTGAAAATCTAAATTCTGTCAGACTGTGACTATTCTGTGGTTAAGTTTGGTGTAAGAAAATAAATTGTCTAAAAGACCTTTCACTTCAGCTATGCTTGCAATTTAATTGTTCAGCTGGATCTCTGGTTCACCTGCAGCTTTGATTTTGTTGTCTACTAAGCATTGTAGTAATGCATTGTTCTGTTGACTCTCTTGAACTTCCTTCTTTATTTTTTCTCTTAATAATAATTTTTAAAAACCCAGAAGAGCCCAATTGACTAGGTGCTTGGATTTTGTCATTTCATTCACAATGGCCTTTTTGTCTTTCTGTGTGCTTGCTGAAGGCTATACATGTCTTCTTTTTTTGACTTGAATTTCACAAGCCATGTTCATGTGGAGGCTAATAATTGTACTATTCTCATGATTGATTTAGCTAAGTTTAGATTTGCTTCTTTCTATTTTTTGTTCAAAGAATTTTTTTTTCTAGAACTAACCTTTACCACCTTTGTTTTAAATGAATGTTCCCTAAATTGATGAAGTATATATTGTAACAGTTGTTTTCATTTTGATGATAAGCTCTCATCTGTCTGTGAAGTCTCATTTTTGTGTGTATTTTTCCATCCACAGGCTGACATATGTCATAATTAACTAAAGGTTGTTCTTTCCTGTGTTCCCTTTGCTTAACAGAATATAAAGTTCATTAAACCATCATAAATTTCTTACAATATTTTTTCCATTTTAAGTATTTGCTAATACGTGTCAATTGAAATCACGGTTTTTTAGATTAGACTTAAAATAGTCTTAATGCTGTGTAATTCCAATATTTGGAATGTTTGTATGTTGAACCAGACATCCCATGCATCTTCAGAAAAGGCAGAGTTATAAATTTAGAAATAAAACCTCTCTTCACATAATACAGGAACTCTTAGATCTTGTAGTTGTGTAACATGAAAAATGCACAGTTGATTGGAGTGAAAAAATATGTCTGAATGTAAGCTGAAAGGGCAAAATTACTTGGAATCTCATGAGGCACAGATTTTGGGATGGAAAACTGTTACAGGAAGTGAAATAAGGAAATCATGTATGTGGACTACAGATATATTTACGTGTGCTCTGGAGTCATAGATACAGTGATTTATTTCTTTTGGGTTTTTTTCCTCAGATGCTGCTACAAAAATTTGGAGGACTTGGGTCTTGAATTATCATTTCCTGAGACAAACAACTCCTTGATTCTTGTGAGGAAAGTGCCAATGTGTTTTATAGAAAGAGAAGCCAATGAATTACGACGGAAAAGACAACCTATCACTAAAAGTATTGTGGAGGTCAGCTGTGGATATGGGTGAAGTTATGATAGTAGGTCTTGTTCTGTATTTATGGCCCAGGATATTACAGGACTTCTGTTATGAAGGAGACAATGAAGTCCCCTGGCAAATGTGAGTGCCTTTTAGAAGCGAAATAATCCCAAAATTGAAATCACTGACTATAACTGAAATGGTAGAAGACTATTTCAGACTTGGTCTAGTGGAGAAACTATGAAAAACTGTATATAGCAAAGATATTTCAACAGTTTACTGCACATGGATGCTTGAATGGACAGTAAATGCTTGAAGGAACAGAAAAATGATTAAATGAAGGAACAGTAAAATAATAAGTCCTAACAAGTAATATTTATATATCAGCAATATTAAAGTTGTTTCCATTAAATTTCTACATGTGCAGTGGGGCTTTCTAAAATCCACTGTTTCAGATGTTCTGCAGTTTGAGGGAGAAATTCCTGAAGTGATTACTTGCTGTGGGAGGTCAGGACTTCCACCTCGATCTTTCACACAGTAGTCAGTGTACTACCAACAGTATCACTTTTTCTGATTCTGGCCATCACACAGTAAATTATACACAGATGTGAACAAAGTAGGGTGGGGGATAGAAGGGAAAAATAGCAACTGATGACATTACCTTTTTTCTTTTTAGGAGCTTATTCAAGAACAAGTTGAGGTGAGTTGCTGTCTACTTCTAGAGTTGACTATTACAATCCAAAGCTTACTGGGTGAATCAAAGGGAGCGTGTTGAGCTTCAGATGAGAGAGTGGACTAGGTGATCCCCTAGCTTTTCCTCATTTTTAATTTCCTTTGTGTTACAGTTTTCTCAAAATAAATGGAAAATAACATGATGTTCCCTTGCTGCTTCTAGCTAATGCAGACCACAAGAGGAGGAGCACGAGGGACACTGCCTCTGACGTTTCTGAAGGTGTTAGCTTCCCAGGCCTGTCATGGTAGGGAAACTGTACTTTTCTTTCATTCTTTCTCTCTCTTTTTTTTTTTTTTCCCCAAACCTTTCTCTCTACACAACATCCTCCCTGGGGCAGTGTTTGGATGTGTTTGCAGCTATTGCAGGGTTGAAGACTGTGTGGGATGACGAGATAATGCTCATGGACAGCACTGAAGGATAAGCAATAGTGTCCCAATTTATTCAAGAATGGGCCTAACTTTCCAACCTTCATGTGAAATATATAGTTCTGAGATGCATTCATCTGTGTGAGCTCTAAACCATTTGGATAACTGCTCTATCATGGGCCAAGGGGGAGGGTGCTGGAATCTGCTTGAAAGCATGCAGGAAAGAACACTTAGGCAGCCTTTCCAAATTTTTAATTTCCTTTAAGTATCCCAAGTGGTAGTTTTAAGTGTGCCTGCAACATTTCAAGTACTTTTGGAAGGAGTGTGGTGAAAATTTATGTCTTCTCAGGGAACTGTTGCTTTCCAGCACCTGGCAATGAGCAGGCCTTACTGGTGTAGACTGCAGTAGCTCCAGCCTCTTGTTGCAATTCCTGTGCCATATACAGTATCGACAAGATCACACTGAAAGGGCAAACGTGAACCAGAAGTATCTGTTTTCTCAACAGTGTCTCAATTTACAATTGGCAGTCAATATGTTTCAGTTTGCAGATGATCTTGTGCGTCTGTGGAGGCTGAAGTTTGCAAACACCTCTGAAATAACTCCCTAATGTTCTCCTTGAATTTCCTCTGGACGCCTTTAAGTGCTCACTTGTGAGAAAGGACTTAGTGGCAGGGCTAGCACTTGGTCTCAGAAGTCCTGTCCGTAGCAGCCACAGAGAACTAAAGCCTCTAAAACTGTTATAAACTGTTATTTTGGTTTAATGCTTCTTGATTTGTGAACTGTTTTCAACTTCAACTGTAACACATACATACAAAAAAGCTCATTTGCCTCTTGCAACATTACCTGAAATGCCAAAATGTGATAATCATACCATCCATCGGACTTGTGCTATGTGAAAGTTTAAGCCACGTAAAGCTGATCTCCTTATACAGCACACTCTTTAATTGAGCTAAGTCCCAAGTCTGCCACACTGCAGCCTTTGCGTTGCCTTTGCAGCCTCTCAGCTTATCTTTGGAAGGTGCCTTCTTTTCACTGAAAACCACAGGTGTAGAAAGGAGTCTTCTTTGGCAGCAGGGCTAAGAATGTATCTCTTTTTTTCAGGAGCTATTAAGTTTAATGAGCATTTGACTTTGGAGGAGAGCTGCAGGCTTATTGAAGCTTTGTCATCTTGTAAGCTGCCCTTCCAGTGTGCTCATGGAAGACCTTCAATGCTACCTCTTGCAGACATAGACCATCTACAGCAGGAAAAACAGGTACTGTGTGGGACACACCTCCGGTACTCTGTGTTCTGGATTATCAGAGGTGCACCATGAATGTGTGTTAGAACTAGGATCGTCCAGTTTGAAACCATCACTGCTGGCCTTATATTACTTGACTTTTTACACATTATTATCAATAAAATGAAACTTTAGGACATAAGCGATCTGTCCTGAAAACACTTTAGCAAGGATCTTACATATATTATTTGAATAGTCACACTGACTTGAATAGTGTTCTTAAGGTTAAGCACACATTTAAAGTGTTTGCAGTTTTTTAAGTGTAAAATTTGGAAAACATGGAAATTCTGAAATTCTGCTAGTGGCAAAGATGTTAATTAAATAAATGCTTACTTTCCCAAAGTTTAAGATGCTATAAAATGGGGATAAAGCACAGTAATACCAACATTTATTATAAAATCGTAGGCTGGTTTGGGTTGGAAGGGAACCTTAGAGCTCATCTAGTTGCCATTAGTAGGAATGCCTTCCACTAGACAAGGTTACATTTCAATTATATTTAAATCAGGTTAAATTTAAAACAAAATTATTGCTCCTCCCTTTTGCTATTATTTACTTTATTATTATTAAATTGGATTCTATTGTAAGTCAGGTGGGACTTTGAGTTAGACTTGGGAAGGACTGTATTAGGGCAAAGAGTATGGAAATGCTGAAACTTATTTACTCAGTTATAACTTGTGCTTCTTAATTTTTCTCCCTCCAGCCTAAACCTAATTTGACTAGACTGAGGAAGATGGCACGTGCATGGCAGCTATTTGGAAAAAAAAAGGAACCTATTTAAAAAAATTTAAGACTGTAAACTGCAACCACTAGAAGCGCTGGTATGATCTATGAGCTGTGTTGTTAGACCACAATACCTTGTGTGGAGCTAAGTTCTGAGCCAGTGCAGTCACCAAAGCTCTCCTCTGACTACTGAACAAAGAAGCAGAGACCAGCCAGGAGAACCTGGCAGGAGGAGCCCGCCCTTGGAGCCTGGAGAAGCTTCTTCAACATTAAGGAATAGTGCTGTAAGTCTGGGCCCCATGTCAGTGCTGGACTGTTGGGTGCAAGGAGTTGCAGCCACTTGCAGTTACTAAAGCAAAGCATTTATTTTCTGCAAGCACAGCATAATTCTGTATATATAATTGCATAATAGTGAGGGGAATTTTAATTAGTGTATTTTACAGTACTTTGAAAATTGGAAGGCAGTTCTTAATAAAGTTCACACTAAACTCACTCCTTGGGCTCGCGCAGTGGTTGGAATGAGGATTGACCAGCTTCATAGTGTATATATAGGCCAACTTACAATCAGGAAACACTTTACTTGGCAATGAATGACACACACAGCTGCTTTCTCCAGCTCCTTGCAGTTTGTGTTCTTGAGTGAGAGATTTCTAAATCCTCACATAGCCCTGCAGAAATAACTAAATAGTTAAATATCCATTTTGAAGGCAACTGTTGAAGGATTCCTATTCCTATCACATTCACATGTGAAAGCATGCTGTAAAGCCTGCCACTGCATCATGTAGTGAGTGCAGACAACTCACTACACTGGTAAAACTCGTGCTAGTTAAAGAAACAAAACAACTGCATATGGAAACTGTGCTTAACAGTGAGGTCACTGTAAACAGCCTTTATTGCAGCGTACTTTGAAGTAACAGCTTAGCTGCCCCAGTTACTCAAATGCCTTGCTATTTCAAAATCAAAGTGGGTTAGCAGCTTCACATCATTTCTGACACAGCACAGAGATAAAAACCTGTACAAGAGCTTCTTTTGGGTAGGAAAGACATTGCTGAGCAAATTCCCCACTGGCTCCCCACAGCAACCTGTGTTTGCAACACACACTTTAATTAGCTGTTCTATCTTTCTGAAGACGGAAAGAGTCCAAATAGCGATGTGCTTCACAGTATTAGAGTTCATAGTCATCTGGATGGTAGAGCTCGCTCATGAGGCGGTAGATGTAGGAAGGTGCATTACCCCCAATGTTAGAAATGAAGAGAGTAATGAGCTCTGGAGGGACATAGTCAAACACTGGGCAGTGAACATTGATTTTTGCCAGGATCTCCCCTGTAAAGTGAATAGTAGCGGTATCAGTCAAAGCAACTCAAAGTACATTTAGTCTTTTGCACACCTTCTGGAGTCCCTGAAACTGATTATGCATATGCCACCCTGAAGTCAGTACTTGAACATCCTGAATACTTTCCAACTTCTTCACTAATGTAATTGAATTACAAGTATACAGCAATCTTGAATGAATGGCAAAACTGTTTCTGGTCATTTTTGTTGGTAGAAACCCCAGATCCCCTCTGATGTAGATGGCTCTAATTCCAAAAAAACCCCTACCACTATGTAATACAAGAATGCTGATATTGCCAAAGTTAGTATTTAAAGAAATGCTCAGAAGGCCAAAACTAAAATCCAATGCCAAGCCCGCTATCTTCATTTCAAAAGTCTTTGTCACATAGAAATGTGGCTTTGAAAGAGACTTTGCTAACTGAAAATGGGCTTGGGCACTGACACCTTTCTAAAGATGGTGCTTGTGTGGGAAGCCCACGGCAGAGACACTGTTTCAATGGCTGTATCACGTAACAAAGTTTCATGAAGTTATAGCAACTAAGGGAACCTGTCCTCTGTGTTGGGCATCTGCTCTGTCCCAAGGAAACTGCTATCTACCTATGTGGCATCATTATCACCATCCTATAATAAAATATTATTTCAGAGCAGAGCAAAACTGCAAAGACAGTGTTCAAAAGAAATCCTTTTTCTCTATGTAATATAGAGTTATAAAACTGGATGGTTCACAGCACTCTTTTCTGAAAACAATTTTCTGTCTTGGGTTATAACATAGTCCGATGATTAATTTTTTATATGAGTTACAAAAAAGAAAAAACGTATAGTCTGAACCAGCTTGACCAGATGTATAAAGAATAACCAGTACCTTCTGTGAATGGCAGCACTTCCTGTGGTGACACAAACTTGTGGAATGAATCTTCTTCGTTAGGGAACTAAATGAGAAAGAGTACAGGAAGATCAGGAAAAAAAATCCTACCCAATTATCCTTGTGAAAACAGATCCTGGCACTGGAAGGAGCTAATGCAGAAGAAGATGACTTGCCAGGTGATATTAACTTTGTGATTATTGTGAAAATAGTGCTTGTGTCTAGAATCTCTCTAGCATTTACAGATGAAAGGTTTTTCCTCAAAGCTTTCAGAGCCTTTTATGACATGGCTGCCCTTATCAAAGCCTAGTGAACTGGAGGAGTGAATTCCTCAGTCTGCAATTTCATCTGACAGTATTGAAAAAGTACCGAGTGTAAGAAAGACTTTTGAATGTCTCATTCTACATTCTCTGCCTTTCAGCACTAATACTATAAACTGAAATCTGTCATGCTTGAGGAAAAGCTAGTCTCATCAGTCTAGGCAGTGGTCTACATCCTTACACCCAATATACTGCTTTGCACATATGGCAGAGGGCGGTGCTTCAAGGAGATCCTGAGGTGTGCCAGGAGATCCTGAGGTATGCCAGATTTGGGTGAGGATCTCCTATCTGAAGTAACAGTGCTAGATGGGAGAGATGTTTAATTTATTGACCTTGCCTTGGGACAGATGGTGCTCTCCACCCTAAGCTCCCACAAGTAAAAGCCCCTGCAGATGCAGTCTTGAAGAGCTATTGTACTTACCTGCGGTGAAAGCTTGAACATGGGGGCACACACGATGAGTGGAGTGGAGTGGTGTTTAGCTGCCAGTGCCAGAGTGTGAGTCCCACTCACAGCAATCAGGGCGCCATTGGCCAGGATTGTCTTTGTACCAATGATGACCTTAAAAGGGCAAATCAGAATTGGATAGCATGTTCCACAGCAAACTGGGGAAGGAACACTTCCTGGCTCAAACCCTGACAGATGAGCTGGAGGAAGACTGTGTCAGTACAGCCAGCCAGCCAGTGGCTGAGTTACAGGGCAGCTGAATGCTTGATCTGTTTCATCTGGCACTGGCTCTGCACTGAGATGTTCCTCGCTAACAAGAGCATGACTCCAGCACTGGGAGGCCAGCACAGAGAACTTCAGAAGACAAATGTATGTTCTACTGCAGGGAACACCAAGAAGAAACTGGGCTGTGGTCACTGTTGTTCTACAAACCTATAAAGTAAGCTTTGTACAAGTAACTTGACTATTCATTGCAAAAATCCCCTTGCATTATGTTTGAGGGAATAATATAAAGCAGCTCAAAATATATAGATAAGAATTGGTGTGGCTGGATTTTAATATGTTACAAGTACTTTTTCTTTCCCCCACTTGGGGTGCCAAGATTTCATCTCTATAAAAGTACAGAATAGATCTGTTTAACAAGACAAAAACCTTAATTATTCCTTTCATCAGTCATCTTCTGTTTCAGGCAAAGGGGTGTTTCTTCCCTTTGGAAATCCTGCTTTTTGTTCCATCTACTTTGAAAACTGAGGTTAATCCTTTGAGGCTCTCTTGTAACTGTAGCCACTAAGCCAGAAAAACCTATCACCATTTGGTCAGTCATCATACTGACTTGGCATTCCACACTGAATCTCCACCCCAGCAGTGAACAGGGACAATTATAATTTTGAGTTAATTTCAGTGAAGAAACACATCCATCACTGTTGGGACTTGCAGCTGATTTGAGAGGCCTAACCACCCAACCTGCCAAGAACTCCCTCCTCCAGCGAAGCCCTCCTTACCTTGTTGACTCGAGACATGACAGCAAAAATAGCTGCATCGCTCATGACAGTAGTTTCAATATTCTCTTTAGACAGTCGGACAGCCATTTCATGACCCTAAAAAGAGGGAGAATCCAATTGGTTCCCTGTGATATAGCTCCTTCAGTGCAATTGTAGAGGTATCAGCACTCAATTCTTGTCTGAAATGCAAAAATACCAAGTGATGAAATCTAAACACAGCCCTTCAACTCAAGGATGCTGGGGTAGGATAATGAGCTGTCTCTAGTCTCTCAACTGAAAAGAAATTTCCATAACATCCATCTTGATTGCAGACATAAGATTTCAGTAAGAATGTGCAGGACAATATGGAGCAGCCAGCGCAGGCCTCACCTGGCAGAACGGCGCACACTCTGCCACGATGACCTGGAACTTGCGCTTGCGAGCGGCTTCCTTCAGGAAGGCCTCCACAGTGCGTGAGTAGCCGATGGTCATGATCACCTCATTGGAGTGGATGTGCTCCAGGGCCTGCATAGCAATGTTATCAGTGGTGCCCTCTGTAACAGAAGGAAGACGTGGGTGTAAAAGCAGACAGCAAAAGCAACACTTGCGCTGCTAGGACTGTCCTCCAGCAAGATCATTTTTCACTAAAGTAATGTTATTAGCATTGGTAGAGCAGGAGTAGCTTTTCTCCTCATTCCTTCTGCCAGTGGAGTGGAACCAAGAAGCTGGCCCTTGAATGCCCCATGCTCCCTAGCATATCCCTCCCTATATATAAAAATAGCTGTACTGAAAACTCCATTGTGAGGGGAGTGGATTGTGTCAGCATTACTCCAGATAAACACCAGGCCCACAAAACTTTTTTGTAGTTCAGTAACAGTGCAACTTGGGCCTCAGCAGGTGGGCTGGATGCCTGATTTGACACAAGTATTGCAGAAAAAGAAAACTGTACCAGAGTTCTTTGTTACAAGGGTCAGATTATATGTGCACAGGGATTTTACACTCTTTTTCAGAGGACTCAAGACTTCCCAGAAGACCAAGACTGCAGGCCTACAGCCCCCCATATTGCTCTTTCCACAATCTATCCATCTCCCCATAAGCCAAAGAGGACTCAAAACTAAGTCCTAGGAGTAGCTGGGCTTCAGTCCCTTGGTTCCTTCAGGTTAAGCCACCCAGATTCTTATTGTTTTATTTTCACCTAAAGGAGAGGGAAGCATCAGCCCCATCCCCCAAGAATCTTCATTCAGGAGCAATTCAGACCCATACATACCTAGCTCAATTAGCATCTCATTAATAGCTTCAATAACATTAGCTCTGAGGGAGGGGTAAGGTGTTCTGAAATCTTCACTTAATCCTCCAGAAGTCAGGAGCTTGTGCAGGGATTCTTGCTGGTCACTTTCCTCACTGCGCCCATGAAGTCTGTGGAGAAAAGTGGCCTCTTCAGCCTCAGGAAAGAGCACAGGGCCACAGCCAGTCTGAGCACAGTGTGGCACACCTGGACGTGAAGAGACAGGAAGGAAAGCCACCCACAGGAGGCACGCCATGCCACACCAAAGAGCTTCCATAGCTGTCTTGGCAGAACAACACCCAAATCTCTGCCAGAAAGTTCCTTCTTAAGTCATGTGCAAACATTGCTGTCCATAGACAAGGAGCAGGCTCGAGGCTACTGCTGCAGTGGGATAGACCCCCCTGGGTACAGATAGAAAGAACAACCCAAGGCCAGGGCACAGACAGTTGTCATGCACTCACAACACACAGACCAAGTGGTTTATGAAGAGGAAATGTCATCACCCAGGGTGGAATCAACAGGGTTCCCTTGGTGTTAAACTCCCTGAATCCCTCTTTAGGAGAGGTGGGAAAAGGTGGTGATGGAAATTAAAGGGGTTGTACAGAAGCAACTTAAAAGGGCAGTTCTGGGCTTTCAGAGAGATATAGGGTCCAAGAGGGACACTTTACCTGCCATATTCCTCACGAATGACCTTCAATACTCGTCGCACCATGTTGCCCACTGTTGTCTCTGACGGCTGGGCTGCCGTCATCCTCTGGCCCTCTGTCCGGATCAGATCCATGAGCTCCCCTAAAAGAGGGGAGGGCCTTGGTTATCGCAGCCCAAAGCAAGCTCATGTGAGCATCAAACCAGTGCACACCCCTCAACATCCCAGCGCCAGCAGCTGCTCCAGCACAAGGACCACTATACCAAGAAACAACAGGGGCGAGCAGAGAGCAGCTGGTTCCACTGGTGGGTTTTGCAGTCGAAAACGCTTGGACACAACACAGACTTAGGGAAGACCATTAGCAGCGCATTTGGTCTTTCCTCTGAAAGGGGAAACCGCATGCTGCTGGAAAGGTCCGTGCTCGGAGTGCCGCCGCTGAGGGGAGAGCAAGGCTGGAGCAGGGCAGCTCCTCGGGTAATGCGGCTCGTGAGCCCAGCAGGCTGGGAAGGGCTCCGCCGCGGCAGGACAAGCATTGGCACTCCGCTGGCCGCCGCTAGCGAGGCCCCAGCTCCCGCGAGCCGCAGCGCCAGCGGCGCCGCATCGGGCCTGCCCCGCTCCTGCGGCTCCCTCCGCCCCCGACAGCCGCGACCGGGGTGCAACTGCCCCGCCGCCGGCTCGGTCCCGGCGCTGGAGGAGCTGCA
Organism: Muscicapa striata striata; assembly: GCA_030060385.1. Taxonomy (NCBI): domain Eukaryota; kingdom Metazoa; phylum Chordata; class Aves; order Passeriformes; family Muscicapidae; genus Muscicapa; species Muscicapa striata. The sequence continues at coordinate 4,900,176 of JAREIS010000106.1, read as the reverse complement.
CCCGCCTGGAGAAAACGCTGAGTCCGCCCGCCGCCGCCCGGCTCTCACCGGCCCGGCTCCATCGCCCGTTCCCGACGATCTTCCGCAGCAGCGACAGCGTCTGGCGCGCCGTGTCCTCGGAGCGCGGCCGCTCCCCGCCACGCCGCAGCCGCGCCGCGAAGGCCTCGATCTGCTCGGAGAGCTCCGAGCCGCGCTCGGCGGCGCCCGGCATGGCGGCGGCACTTCCACTTCCGCTTCCGCCCCCCGCCGCGCCATTGGCGGAGGCTGCAGAGCTGTGCCCGCCCCCCGGCAGAGGCTCGGCCAATGAGCGGCGCGTGCGGCGGGTGGGCGGTGCCGCTGCCTCAGGCCGGAGCCGGGCGGTGCCCGCGCCCCGGGAGCGCATGGCCGGGTTTACTTTGGAGCGGGCCGTGCCCCGCGTCTGAAGAGCCAAATCAAACGTGTTGGGAAAGGCGCAGTTCCTGGCAGCCCGATTGTTCTTGCTGGCAGAGCCAGAACCGGCCCTGGATAAGGCAGGAATGTAGCTCCTTTGTGTCTAGTTCCTGGAGCAGTGTATCCAGGGAACAGGCAGGAGCCATGGAATAATTCTCATTGCGGTACTGCTTTACTCTGTCGCTCTGCTCTGTGTCCTGTTGTTTGAGATTAGGAAATAAAAGCAAACAGGTTTATGCTGGAAGCTTTCAGTGATTGCTTCATGCTGAGGCCTGTAGAGCCTTGGATGTTCATGGCATATTTTTTGTGTTCGTCCGGTTAGCTTAGGACTCGCCCTACAGCCAGCTCCTGAGCAGGGGCTGTTGAGTCCCCAGCAAAACACCAGCGGCTGGTGTGCTGGCTCTGAGGACTTGAGGCAGGTGGTTTGTCACCCAAAGTCTGCAGGTGCAGGGGACTGAGTCCTTCCATACCTCTCTTTTTCTCCTGCTTCCTCAAGTGCCCCTGTGTGCCTGGAAGCCAGAGCGCCCAGCAGCCTGGGAAGGAAGCTCAGTGTATCTCTCCAATGCCTGGCAAAAGGCCACACATCCAGGTTTGGCTGGATGCACTTGGAGGGTGCTACCGCCCTGGGTGGAAATCAGAGTTTCACTCCATGATGAGCTTGTCCCATCCTTTGCCCCTGAAAAAAGTCAGTAGAGGGTGACAGGGTTTGCCCAGCTATTGGCTCCACTGTGCTGGGCCCCACTGTGCCAACTGGGCACGTCCTGGTTCCCCGCTGCCTTCTCTCCTCTTTCTCCCCAGATTTAGCTGTATGTTTTCTTCTATAGTGTGCAAATCAGAGGTTCTCTCTGGAGCATTTGTGCAGGGCAGCCCCATTCCCCCTTTGCCTCTCTGCACAGCCACTTACAGGCAGGGCTGGGGAGTCTGCCCGTGCCCGTGGGCTGCCTGCTGCTGCTGCAGTGTTGTGTGCCAGCTGCCTCCGTGTGCAGAAACAGCTCCCACACATGCACCCAGGGACTGGGACCTGTGGATTGGCCAGAAAAATAAAAATCACTGCGTTGGAGCTTTCCTTTGTTTGTTTACTTATCTTGCTAGTAAACAGAGCAGCTCTTGGAGATTATGCAGGATGGAGAAGAGGAAGGGAAACCAGGCTCTGAGGTTATGACCTCCTTGTGGATGCTGGGCTGTTTACATTCCCTGCTTTGGTCCCAGTAACTATTGCAGGACAGTTTTTTCCCAGCACTCTGCCAGGCTGCAGAGCTTTTCCCGTTTGTGCTGTTTCTGTTCTTTTCCCCACAGCACTTTCTGGCGGGCACTGCTGCCACAGCTAGTTTAGGCGGCTGGCAGTCTGGTGTCCCTTGAGGGACAGAGTCCTGCACTTGGTCTGCTGCCTTGTGTTTCATGAATGAAAGCCTCTGAATGGGGATTTCGGGAGCTGTTAGCTCTGCATAGCTGAGCTGAGCCAAAACCTGTGGCTCACTGGAGAGCTGTGAGGCAAACCCAGGCTGCTCAGAGGGACCATGGCCACGAGACATCCAACTGTCACTAGCCAGCCGATGCTGTCAGGACCCAATGAGTTAGACAAGGACTGCCCAACAGGACTGGAAAGGAGGGATTGAGGAGGAGGAGAGGCAGCAAAGACAGGAAAGGGGACTGACACAACTGCAGGCAGTGCTGGTGATGTGGACAAAAGAGGTGAGCAGGGAATGAGCTGGCCAGCCGAGCATGGCAGCATGTTTTATGGGCCTGCAGAGGAGCTGAAAACTGTCTCACCTCCTTGGAGAGCTGCCAGCCTAGTCAGGATGGCATTCTGCTCTGTACCATCTGGGCTGATTGCCGGGGACACTGCTTCCCTTGGCCCAGGGAATTCTGCATCCCTGGGGGCTGAATGTCATCCCCCAAGTGCTCATGTGAGGGAGGACAAGGCAGGACAGAGGCTGGGTAGAGCCTGGGAGCACGGGAACATCGTGTGCTGGGAGGCTGTTTGGATTAGAAACTCTCAGCGGATAAGTGGGCTGGATAAAATGCCAGGGAGGAGAATCAGTTTGCTGAACTCTAGTAATTGGACTCATCTGCAAGAGTTGGGTAAGCAAAGTGCTCTGCTCACGCTCAGCACAGGCAAAGAAAAGGAGCCAGCAGAGGAGAGCCAGCAGAGCCATGGCCCAGCAGGAGCAGCAGGGCAGGCTGTCAGCTCAGCATGGACTGTGAGGCCTGGGTGGGTGACATGGGAAGAAGCAGCATTACTGCTGGGTGCCTAAGCCACTTGCTGAGCACAGGTGAGAGAGTGAAGGAGGTCACAGTGCATGGGTCTGGGGGGAACACAAAGCACAAAGGGGAAGGATGCACTAGGGTGTTTTTGGTGTGACATGATTGCTTTTCAGAAAACCTGTGCTCAAAGGCCTGGGACAAAAATAAGTCAAGACCAAAGCTCTTGCAGTCACAGATGTAGAGGCAGGAATTAATCTGCTGAAGGGAGCCCAAACCAGTGTTTTCTGTGTGCTACAGGGGAGAAAGTAGGTCACTTAGTAAGTGAAGGAGATGGAAATGATGAGCTGAACTGAGTGTGGAATGCAGGTTTAAAACTCCAGCTTCCAGGGAAAGAAGACAAAAAGCCCAAACAAACAGCTACTGATCAAATGCAGGTATGTGGATAGCTGGAAAGCTGAGCTCTGTGGCTTTTCAGGCGCACGCACACATTGTCTGAGTCATCAGCAGTTTTGGCATGCTTGAAATTCACGTCTGACGCTGCAGGTACCAGGGCACGTGGTCTGCTGGTCTTCGCTGATGACTCTGGTAACAACTGTCTCCTAAACTGGTCGTCTTCAGGAAAGCCTGGCTGCCATAGCTGCCTGGGTGGCCAAGGGGAGACAGGCAAGGATTGCTAAGGGGAATAGCAGATGGATTCAGTACCTCAGGTTAGCAAAGGACTTGGTACAGCTCCTGGCTTGGCCGCCTGCGTGTACGTGTGCTTGTCTCTGCCTGGAAGATGGCTGCTGTCTCATCCTCACGTCAGCACAGCACACACAGGCAGGCCAAGCCCATAGCCAGATCCTTGCGGTACCAATGGAGTCCACAATCCCTATGGAAAATGAGTAGGCGGTTCTGAATCCAGCCCAGGGACCGTCTCTCCTGCCAGCAAGTTTGTAATTTGTGCCCCCCCTCCTTTTAGGAGCCTTAAAAATAGAGACCAAGGCTGGAAAGCATGAAGGTTTTTCTAGGGCTTGTTGTGGAAGCAGCCCAGGCTGGGCTGCCTCTTGCTCTTCCCAGCCCCTGGGAGAGGCATGGGAAGCTGGCGTCCAAATGCCTGCCCTGGATGTGGAGCTTCACTCGTCGGCTCATTCATCTATGGCAGTAGCCCAGGTCTCCCCTCGTGATACAGGCAGCTGGAGGCAGCTGGTTCAAAGGCCAGGCTGGTCAGGAAGAGGTGAGGGAAGTGTGGGAAGTCACTGCATGTCATGTAGGAAAACAAGCTCTAGCAAGGGATGAGGGAGCATGCTACAGAGGTGGGTGGGATCTGTTGTCCTCAGCATTGCTATTAGTGTCCTAGACCTTCATACCCTGAAAAGCATTGGGTTTTTTCGCTGCCACCAAAGGCAGGAGGGCTCAGAAAGCTCCATGGCACCATGCAGGTGTTGGCTGTGCCCCTGCCACCACTTGGAGGGTACAAGGCAGGCTGCTGGGCTGCAGAGGAGCTGCTGCTGGGGGTTCATCCCTTTGGGCTGGCTTCAGAGGAACCCCGGAGCAAACCTGGTGTGGCTGCAGGAAGCCAGGCCCTTGGAGCGAGACAAAGTGCGGCCCGGACGCTTTGTGGTCACTGAGGGGTCCGTGACACCAGCAGTCTGGGCTGCTTCCTGGTCACAGCCAGCTCCCTGCAGCTCCCCTGCTCACGCTCCCGGCGCTGCAGCTGGCCCCAGGCTCGCCTGGCTCATTGTCTGCTGCGGCTGATGGCAGCTATTCAGCAGCTGCCAGGTTTCAGGGAAAGGGAGAGATGAGCCACTCCTCCACCCACATTCTAGGAAAGCCTCTGGGATGAAGCCCTGCCGATACACACGTTCACTCTCCTCAGCAGGGAGAGTGTGCTGTGAAGCTTATATCCCCCTCCACCCGCATCCCACATCCCCCCTTATCAGCAGGAGTGATGCTGAGGAGCAGAGCTTGGAAGCAGCCCTGGCTTCTGCCTGTCCCACACAATAGTGGAGTCTGCTTCTCCCCATCTCCTTGCCTGTTTGCCTTCCAGAGCCAGGCAGAGTCTCGCCATCACTATTATTTTGCTTTGTGTCAATATTATGACAACTAAAAGCAGGAGAACTGCATCCACATGATAAGCGGCCAGAAGCTCTGGGCTGGGTGTGGATCGGGTTCCAGTTTGGCAGGGGAGAAAAGGGCCTGGCAGCCCCTGCCCACGGACTAGCTGGGCTGGGAAAGCTGGAGATGAGGGGCAGCAGCAGCAGAGCAGCAGCCAGTTTGTGTCTCTCTGCCTCTGTTCAGTGCTCACTGCCCTTTCCCCAGGGTAGATGAAATGCACAGAATATGCTTGGTTCACTGGTGGAAAAGTAACCTCTGTCTCTTTCCTGAGGAGAGGATTGTCCTGCTGGGAGAATCTCACCCTTCCCACGGCTGCCATACCCTGTGCCTCCCGCCGGTGCGGGCCCAGGGTGTTCTGTCTCTGCCGGTGGCAGAAGGTCATGCACACTGCTGCACCAGCCCGTCCTGTCCTCAGCCTTGTTTTTCACAAACATAGTCCTCTACAGCTGCTGGAGAGAAATTCCTGCAGGCTCTCTGGGACTTGAGGATGCAGCTCCCACCCGCCCTGGAATATGTTCTTCCTTCGGGAGAGGAACTTGGGCAGAGCAGGGTGAGCTGTGCTGTGGTTACTATGTCTCTGCTTCCAGCTCTGGTCTCTGGGCACTTAGTGTGCATGGGGCTGTTGTTCTGGCATGGTAACTGTGCTTGCTCTCGGGGCTGCTGACAGAATGCTTACCTGAAGGTTCCCACGTATGCCTGGGGCTGTGGTGTGGCTCTCCAGTGCCTCATCCTGCTCCAGGGCTGTGCTTTTCTGCAAACACCCGTGGCCTGGCCAGTCCCTGCAGCGTGGGGCTGGTCAGCCACTGGCCACTGTGCACTAAGCTGAGTGGCACTATGTCTGCCAATGCTGATCTGTGCCTGGAACGCTGGCTGGATGAGGGCTGTGGCTTCACAGGGCTTGGGTCTGGCAGTCTCAGGGACCTCCTTCTTGGTAGCATCATCCCTGTCCCCATGAGGAATTTGTGTCTGAAAGCAGTACCCAGGTTTGCCAAGGATTTCCCTTGCCTGGCTTCTCAACCTGGAATGCTCTCAGACAGTCCTGGTGCTCATCGTGTGCCCCTCCAAAACTCATGTCTGACCTAGGCCAGCCTGCAGTGCCCGTGACCCGTGACGACCAGACCCTGATGTCCCCAGGCATGGGGCTGGACTGTCAGGTGCTTGCAGTTTTGGCTGTGGGTCCCTGGGGAAGCTGAGCTCCCCTCCCCAGGAACCCAAACAAACAGCAGAGTTCCTGCCACGTGCGGCCGGGGCTGACTAAGGCCGGACGCTTCCGCCTGCCGCGGGCAGCGGTGGCTGGGGCTGAGAGCCACCACCATGGGGGTGCACAGCCCGGCCCATTTCCCCCTATTGTCAGCCTCCCCCTCAGCAAACACATCCCCCTGCGCACCTGGGCTGGGAGAGGTGCTGACGCCACCGCAGCCAGCCGCCGGGGACAGGGGATGTGCTGCCCAGGGCATCTCAGGGTGGGAGCTGCTGCAGCACAGCCCTGAGAGTCCTGCAGGGCCCAGGTGCCCAGGCAGGTTGTGTGCAAGCTGTTTCCTTGAGGAGCAACACTGGCTGTTCAGGGGTCACTGGTGCAGCTCTGCTTTGCCTGCAAGGGCACAGGGGAGCCCTGTGTTTCTCAGAAGTCAGCAGCAGTCTCCTGAGAGCAAGACCTGGGTTCCCTGTGACAAGAGGCTGGAGCTGGGGATGCCCCAGCCAGACCATTCCCGTCCTCATTCTCACTGTGGAGACACAAACTGCAGGTGATTGACCTGGTTCATATCAGTGCTAGCTATAGACTGGCTCACTGATAGTGGAGCATAGGAGACTCTCTAAGAAGAGATCAGAGAACCACAGAAAGCAATCAAATGAAACAACGAGGGTGAGACATGGGGGCTCTGGGATGATGGGCAGGTGTGAGGAGCCCAGTGCCCTACATCCTTATGCTTTGACCCCAGGAGTCCTGTCACAGGGCATAGGGAGCTGCTGGCAGGGTTCTTGCATACTGGGGTCACACACCAGAGTGTGCTGGGCACTGGATCATGTACGGTTTGGCCCTTCCCTTGGTAGAAGCCTATAGCTTTGATGAGACTGAGTCCTGTTCCTAAATAGCAGCAGAACAAAAATAATACCCTTGAGGATTTCAGAGGTGTTCTCTGAGGGTTTCAGGGTGACATAGGACATCCTGGCTACAGTGACTTAAGAATGATGCAGGAACAAGTTTTTGTTGGGTTATTTCTGTGTGAGATGCCAAAGGTGGGATTTTGCAGGGTATAAGATGCCCATGAGAGAATTCTGATGCTGAAATGGGGCTGTTTTATGGAAAAGATGACTTAAGAGAGACCTTGCCTGCAATGAGCAGGGTGGGGTTTTGCAGGGAAGAGCTGCTTGCTCTGGGCTCCCTCAGAGCTCTTGGGTGGCCAGGGGCCCTGCTCTTGCCTCTCACCCTGAAGGTGAAGGAGGCATGGAGGTGATCCTGTTCCCTGGCAGGGCTGTGCCATGGCATGCTTGCAGCTGGGTGCCAGGGCTGGCCTTCCCCCCCCTGACAGCCAGGGCTCACCTACATCATCATTCCCCACCCACCGCCTTCCTCAGCTCTGTGAGCAGGGCAGGGAGGTGGCACAGGCAGGCAGCGGCATATTCCAGGTGATGCTCTCAGTCAGCAGCCACTGTGTGGGGCTCACTGCAGGGGAGGCATGTGCTCTTTAAGGAAATGTCTCTATTTGCCTTATGTCCCTGACTGGTTCCTGGAGCTTCCTCTGTCCCTTGCTCCCAAAGTGCGTAACTCTGCTCCCCAGAGCCAAGTGGGAAGCGGCACGAGGGACATGCTGGTGCATTTATAGCATCGACCTCCAGCCCTGTCCTGCAGCTGGGGAAGGGCAGATTTGGCTCCCCAGGGAGGAGCATGGCAGAGGGGAAAGCAAGCAACTGTGACCCCAGCCGGATTGATGTTTCTCCCATATGCAGGAGGATGTTGCTGATCACAGGTTACCAGTATCCAAATATTATTTCTCTTCTCCTGTCTCTGTTCCACACTGCCTAGAAAGTGGATGCTCATCCCAGGAATGTAAACTCTGCCCAAGGCCTGTGAGGAAATAGCTCAGGACTGGAACAGGACTGCACTCAGCAATTAAGGGCTGGTCTCCCCAGCCACACAGCTCCTGGGGGAGAGCCCTTTGCTCCAGAGCCAGAGGCTGGCCTTGTGTCTGAGAGGTGGCCCCAAGGGACCTTCCTGCAAGGACAGGCATGAGGCCCCGTGTGGTCACGGTCTTTGCAATAACAGGATTCTGTCTGTCCAGTGAGTTGGCAGCAGCTGCTGCTCAGGGCCTCTGCTCTCGGGTGGGAGGAAATGCTCTCTTAACCCCATCTCACAACCATCCCTGGGGAAGAGGGGAGGGGGTCCCCTTGGCCCAGGAGGGTCTGTAGGGTGGCAGAGGGCGAGAGCACAGGTATGCTCCAGCCATCACATTAAGGATGTTCCTGCTCTTTGCTGCCCAGCCAAGAGAAGGAGTATGAACAGGCACTGAACAGTGCCACAGCAGCCCCTGGCAGCTGCTGAGTTGGTGCGGCGCCGCTGAGTGATGAACTGCAGCACACCCTCCCTGCGGTGGGGCTGGGATTTCTGTGCTTATCTCTGCAGCATCTCCATGCTAATTTGCCAGGCCTTGCTCCAGCAGCTTTGTCACACACTCAGTGATACCAGTGCCTGGAAGCTCCTGATGGAGCCCAGCTCCTGCTGGAGCCTGAGTCACTGCCACTTGCATAGCCCAACGGGGCTGAGAATAGGCAGCTGGCATGTCCTGCATCCCCTGGGGACAGATCCCACAGGGCTGGGAGCAGGCCACTGGTATCCTCATGCTGCAGGGCCAGACCTCACATAGTGTGGGTAGGGAAGCCCTGAAGCAGCCTCCCACCTCCCAGGAGGACAGAAATGTGAATCCTGGCACGGACACAGAGCCTGTTATTTCCCTGGGACCTGCAGCCCACGAGGGATCGGGATCGTGTTGCCTGTTGGAATCTCATCACACCTCCCATAGTTCCAGCTTCCCTGGCCTCTGGGGCTTAAAAATAGAACAGAAAAGGCCAACAGAGATCCTCTGGGCTGGCAGCAGGGTTTACCCCCCGACCTGCTGTGCTCCCTTCCTTTCCAAGCAGTTGACCAGAACCAGGGATGCTGTCCCTGAGGCTGGGGGGCTGGAAACCTCTGGGAGGGGTCCAACGGCAGGGGCTGATGGAACAGGCACGGGGCAGCTCGAGGGGGAAGGGGGTGGGTGAACAGTCACGGGATGTCTGAGTGGGAACAGGGCATCAGTGGGAAAGCGGCTGTTGTATGGGGGCAGGGGAGCCAGGTGGGCACAGAATGGGCGGATGGGCATGGGGCAGCGAAAACAGCAAGCCGAAAAGCCCAACACAGCCCCGGTGGTTCTCGCCGGGCGGGGATTCACGGAGCACGGACGGTGAATAGAAGCGCCGGGAGCCCGACGGAGTAATGGCCGGGGGCGGTGCGGGGCCGCTGGAGGAGGGGGCTCCGCCGCGCCCGGGAGCACCGGCCGTCCCAGCTGCCGCCGGGGCCGGGCACCTGCTCCGCCCCGCGGCGGGGCCGGGGCGGGGCAGCGGCGGGGCGGCGGCGGTGAAATACGGCGGCGGAGCGGGGCGCGCTCCCATGGCCCGGCGGCGGCGGAGGTGGCGCGGCGGGGCCGGTGGCCCGGGGTCGGGGCGGCATGCTGGGGGCGGCCGGGCGGTAGTGGCGGCGCCGAGTCTGTGCCGGGGCGGCGGGAGCGGCCATGCGGCTGCTCGGCGCCTTCCTGCGGCTGCTGGTGGCCGGGACGCTGGGGCACCGCCCGCCCCGGTGAGAGCCGAGGGGCGGGAGGGCGGTCGGACAGGGGCAGCCCGGGCCCAGGTGCGGCTGCCCGGGGCGGCCGGGACAGCTCCTCCCGGCGCTGGGCGGGGGGCGGCGGCGGGTCGCCCCGTGCCGCCACCCCAGAGCTCTGCTTTCCCTCCCTGCAGGCCCCGGAGGAGCGGGGGACCACCAGCACGGAGTCGCCCGGTGAGTTGGCAGTGGGCGGCCGCCCGTGCCCCGGCTGGGAGGCGGCAGCAAGCCAGGGAGGGCTGGGGACCACCCGGTGTTGTGTTGCCTCCGGAGTCCCGTGGTGACAGCCGGGGAGGCAGCGGGGAGTTGTGCCGAGGCTCGGAGCGACCTGATTCCCCCAGCCCGGGTCGGGCACCGCCGCGGAGCGCAGCCCAAGCCTTGGGCTGCCGCCGCTCCGGTGCCGGCGTGCGGGATCCCGGGTGGGAGCACCCCACTTCAGCTCTCCCTGCGGGAAAGCCCCAGGGCACGGCTGTCCGGCCGAGCGAGGAGCGGGGGAGCCCCTGCGCGGCGGAGCCGGGGTGGGCAGAGTGCCTGGGCAGGACACGGAGCTGGGGATAGAGGGAGAAAGAGCCTGCTGGGGCGGCGGTGCGAGCACAGTGATGTGCACGGTACAGGACTCAGTGGGAGCACAAGGTGGTCCTTTGCTTCCCTGTGCTCCGTGATGGCCGCAGGACCCCACGGCGGCTGCTGCACCTGCCCCGGCAGCCCCGGCTGGGCTCTGCCTCGCTGGGCGGCTCCTCACAGTCCCTGTCCCCCTCTCTCGCAGTCCTGACCTTTCGGGAGATCTGGAATCGTAGTTTCTGCCGGCCTCTGGAGCAGCTGGTGGACGTCATTACCGAATTCCCCAACGAGGTGGAGTACATTTTCAGGCCCTCCTGCGTGTCCCTGCAGCGCTGTGGAGGCTGCTGTGGGGACGAGGGTCTCCGCTGCGTCCCCGTGGAGACAAGCACGGTCACCATGCAGGTTCGTGCTGCTGCTGCGGGACCAGGGCTGTGCCGAGGAGCTGGAGGGCTCCTCACCAAGTGCGGGAAGGTGAACTTGCAGCTTTGCATCCTCTAGACACTAGCAGTGTGGCCAGCAAGGGAGAGGGCTTACAAGTGCTCAAAAGCGTGCGAAGCCAGTAGGGTCCCTCTGCCTCCTCTTTGGGCTTTCCCCTGAGGTCAGGTGTCATCCCTGGTGGTACTGACCTCACTCCCCTCCTTCCCTGACTTCTCTCTGTGTGGTCTGCATTGCTCATTGCTGTCATTTTCCCAGACCTCTCCTGTCCTGTGGTGGGGCTGGGGGGGGGGGCGGTCCAGTTGCCCGTGACTGCCTGCTGGGACAAAGTAGGTACTGCCCTTAAATCGAAGGGAGGAGTGAGGCTCTCCTGTATCGGGTGATGCTGACATGAATGGCCCCACACTGGGGCATGGTGAGCATGAAGGGCTGAGCCAAGTGCGTTTTCAGTCACCAGGGTGTTAGCTGTGGGGTGGGAGGTCCTGGGCTCTTTGACTCTTCCCCATGTACCAGGCAGCAGTTGTCCTCACACTGCAGCCCTTGCACTGAGCTGCCAGAGATCAACCTGCTGATGCTACAGGGACCAGGGAAAAGCTCTGCTTTGCCATAAATGATGGACTAGGGAATGCCTGCAATAAATCACCAGTGATTTTGGTCTCTCTGAGGTTGAAAGTGTATTGGGAGGCAGGATGGCAGTTTCCAAAGCTCTTGGCTGAGGTGGATCGAAAGCCTGGCATGAACAGGAGTCAGCTTTCCAAGCACAGGTCTCCCTCTATGGGAGGGATCCTGCTGCTGTGTACAGGATGGAAATGCCAGACATTTCTGCAGGGGCTAGTGTGGATCACACAAAGGATGAACATACCCTGTAAGGCCCTTGGATGTCCAACCTGAACTTCAGGCTGGGCTGTGGCATGTGACAGGGCAAATACTGTACCCATGAACTGAGGAGGCACTGTGGTACTGACTCCAGTCAATTCCAACTCAGTGCTGTAGGACAGGGGTCCAGGAGGAGGAAGCAGCTATGGGATTGATCTGAAAAATATGACTTGAGGGATATTTCTGTCAGAGAAGGGAGGTGTGCAAAGGGGTCAAATATGTGAAAACTCTCCAGAAAAGCAGAGACTGAAAAATCCTTTCTAAGGCTGGGAAATCCCAAGACCATGGGACTTAAATTAAAGCCCTGGAGACATGGGTGGCTCTAGCAGAGCCTCCCAAGCTGCCAGGGCAGCTGGGCTGGGCCAGTACTGCCTACGTGTGGAGGTGGAGCCTCTGTTGTTGGAGGTCCCGAGGAACAGGTTAGACATGCATCTTCCCAAGAGCCTGGGGTGGCAAGACAGTGGTGCAGGAGCCCTTCCAGCCCCCTCCTGCCACTGCCTGAGAAGTAACCTTTGCTCTTCTTTCAGCTCCTGAAGATAAAGCCAAACGGGGAGGCACCCTATGTGGAGATGGCGTTCACCGAGCACAAGCAGTGCGAGTGCAGGTAGGGACTCCTGGGCTCCAGCAAGAGCAACCCTGCCAGCTCAGCCTGTGTGTGGAGCAGGGATGTCCTGTGGGCACCCTGGCTGTGCTGGGGCCCCTTCTTACTGTCTTGGCACTTGTGGCTGTGGTCCTTGTTCAGCAGCAGGCTGTACCTCTTCTCTGCACCTGCTCCCTGCAGACGAGGGGCTGCATGCCATTGTGAGGACAGGTCAGGCATCATGCACCATCTGCAGAGCTGTGCTCCCCATCCTGCAGCTGCCTTGGCATGCCTGGTATATGCTCCTTTAGCCGGGGGATCTGCCTGTGGCTAATGGAGCAAGGTTGGTGGCTCTGAGGCAGGTGTTCAATGTGTGACAGCACACAAGGTGGTGGCTCAGCAGGAAGCTCCATGGCTTGGCATGCCTGAGTGTGACCAAGGCCCAAATAGAAAGATCAACAGCTGAGTCTTGGGTCACCATTTAGGTGAGGCTGCCTCATACAGATCTGGGGATACAGCAGAGGTTTTCATCCAAGCCAACAAATGAAAGCTTAAAATGTGCAGTGCCAACCTGGCCTGGATACACTGTGCTGGCCTGGAGTGGATGTGCAGCACCAACCTGCCACACACTCCTGGCACCCCTTGGTCCCAAAAGTGGTGAAAGCCTGGGCAGGACAGGGCCTCTGCCTGAGGACTGCAGTGCTGTGGGAGCAGCTCCAGTGCCACCTGCAGCTGGTCCTTGCCATAGAGACTCCAGCACTGCCTCATGGGGAATTCTGGTGATCACTCTTCATCATGATCCAAGGGTGATTTAGTATTGCGAAAACTGGGGGATGAGTGTCCTGCTGGGCAGCCATTAGTTATGATCCTTGCCTGGAAGAAGATCCTGAGGATTCCCACATTGGTATTCCCCTGCAGTTTTGTGAGCAGCTGTACTGGAGCAGACCCAGCTCTGCATAGTCTCTGTCTGGAATGTCTGTCAGTAGATGCAGAAGGGGGAGTGGGAAGAAACAGATGTGTTACTTGCCTCCTTCTTTGCTTCCAGCTATTTCCCATGCAGGGATTTTCCTTAGCCTTTCATGGTTTTCCTAGATAGGGTAACTCCCAGGGGATCTCCTATGAGCAGGCTGCCTTCTGCAGCAGTTTTTGGCTTCTTCATAATCCGCTTTCCACACCTGAACACCGCTCCCTTTTGTAGTTAATGTAGGTGTGGCAGATGTCCTGGCTGTGACCCCCATGGGGGGGTATGTCATGGCTGAGAACCCACTACCGAGACTTTGCAGCAGATCCCGCTTGTTACTCAGGATGTCGCACCTTGTGTAATTACAAGATATGAAAGCTGTTACTGAGAGCAGCTAGGGCTGGACTTACCCTCCCCAGCCTCACTGGCAAAACGTCACATCCCCAGGGCAGTAACCCAAGCTGACCAGTCCCTCTGCTGTCTCTGCCTTCTCTCTGCCTGCTGCAATCAGCTCCTGGCTGAGGAGTTGGTAAGGGCAAGAGAAGAGATATTGATTGTTTTAAACATGAATGATAGCAGGTAGATTGGGCTGTGCACTGGGGCATGTCAGTGGACCAGTTCCTGCAGCTCAACGTGCAGCACTGCCCAATAACCACTCCTCTGTCATTTTCTCCACTCTGCAGGCCCCGGCAGGACCTGATGAGGTTGGGAAGGTAAGTGACATCAGGAGCATTGGTACTGGCTGGGATTGTGGGTCTCATCTCCCACACATCAGCCCTTCTCATGGCACTTTCCTTTTGAAGGAGGAGGTCCAAGGGCCGAGGTAAGAGAAGACAAGACAAGAAGGGACGGAAAGACTGTGACGTGTAAGTGAGCAGGGGCAGGTACAGGTGGTGTCTTCTGGGTCAATTTTCTTGGGATGAATGTCTTCATTAAGCATGTAGATCTTTACTGACCCTATAAGCAGTGAAAGGTTTGTGCAGAACAGACACAGAAGAAAGAAGTAGGGGATGGTGGCTGTGGGGAAACAGGCCTTTTACCAAAGACTGGATAAGTGCTTGGTAGTCTCTAGGCTCAGCAGCTCAAAGCTGGGCAGAATGGGGATGGATGGGTTGGGTGACTTGACTGTGCTTAGCTCTATTGCCATCACAGACCATGCTGGTTTCATGGATCCATGAATTTCCAGTTTCAGCCTCATCTTGCTGCCAACTGTGTCCTTACTGCTGTCCTTGACTGGTTGTTGTTTGGGTTACTCTACTCTTTCCGTCCTTTATCTCACTTTCTCAAACTCCTTGCTGTAACAGCAGAGGCTGGACTCATTGTGGGCACTTTTGAGGTATGACAGCTATGGCTAGCACTTTCCTCTAGTGTTTCCCCCTTTTATCCTAAGCCTGCTGTTGGGGGCTCAGCCAGCAGCAGCCCCATCACTCACACTCCTCCCCACAAAGACCCGCCTGCAGTGCCTACCCCTGCAGTTCTGTGTCAGAGGGGCCAGGCACAAAGAGGGGGATCCAGGGCAGAGCAGGCTAGCCTGCCATGCTGGCAGTGCTCACCCCGTGCCATGCTCTCTTTGCAGGTGTGGCACACCACGCAGGTAGCCTCTGCCCTGCCCCCAGCCTCGCTCCTGCCACCTGGGTTTGAGCCTTTGCCCCCAGCATGGGGGAATTGTGGAGTAACACCGTCCTGCATGGGGAGCCGGATGCCAGCACGGAAGAGCTGACTGTACTCATGGCTGGCCCTGCTGGGAACACAGCCTGGAACCAAGGACTCCCTTGCCCCATCTGCCCCATTGGCAGAAAGGACTCGTGACCGAGCCTGGGGCTGAAGATGAGCAGCTAAAGCAGTGTGTTGGTGTTTGAGGACATTCTAGGGGCAATGAGGAGCCAAGCTGGTGGATGTGCTGCTGGAACTGGCTGGGGAGGACAGCATGATGAGGGAGTGAGTGGAGATGGCTCACAGGGCTGCACCTGCAAAACTTCCCTGTCCTGCCAATGCTCTGCAGCTGGGGAGGAAGGAAATCTGAGGCAGGCAAGGCTGTAGGGCTGCATCCGTCCCAGCTTTGGCACATGTCAGCCCAGGCAGATGCCAGGGATCTTGCCTGGGAAGCTGTTTTGGTTGGGAACAGAAGGGAGCTGAGGTCCTCATGCATTCACAGCCACATCCCAGCTTTGCCCTGCTCAATAAAAGCTGGTCAGGCATAGGAGCTGGCAGCTCCTGAATGCTTTCCAGCAACTGCAGGCAGGGAGCTTCCCCATGAGCACCCACTCAGGCTGGAGGAGGGCAGTGACCCAGGGTTTGTCCCCATCACCAGTCCTGCAGCACCCAGGGACTGCCCTTGGTGTGGTGCTGGAGATGGGCAAGGAGAGCAAGTTGCTCCCTGAGCTGGGGGCTACCCATGTGCTGGAGTTCAGCTGGGTATGGGAGACCCTTGGGCCAGCTGCCCTTCCCCTCCACACCACAGTGTGGAACTGGTCCCTCTCCCTGTTCACTATGCCCATCCTGGTCTCACCCCAGTCCAAATGCCTGGCTCAGTGTCCTGTCCTCCCTGGCAGGGCTGATGCAAAGTTTAGGGCACTGGGGGGCAGGCTGCCCACTCAGGAAATACCCCACCAAGGGTCATTTACCTGACAGGGGGACAGGCTGGCCTGGGGCCCCCTTTCCTTACTGGGAATACCCTCAGGGTATAAGGAGCTGGTGGCCCTCATCAAGGTGGCTGTGGGGACTGTTTGCTGCTTTCCCCACTCAGCCAGCTCTCTGCCCAGGTCCAGGGGGAGGCCACAGCCCCCAGTTTTCTATGCTTTAAGCAGTTCTCCTGAGGCTCTTCCTGTCCCCATTGCCACCCCTACTGCAGAGGGTCTGGGGCTGTCTGCCAAATGCATCCCATGCTCATCTGTGCAAGCCATATCCTGGAGCAGTGCATACAGCTGGAAACCCTAGGGGTGAGCTGGGCACCCACATATTTGTGGGGCACTCCTGGACTGGATTAAAACAAAATCAAGGGTCATTCTTGAAAGCTTCGAACAGAAGACTGGAGGGCAAGATCTGCAAAGGCTTTGAGGTTACCCTTAAATGATGGGACCTGTGGTTTATCCTGCTCTGAGGAACAAGGGTGGAGCCTAACATAGCAAGAATTGGGGTCCAAGGTGGCTCCTTCCCACATCTGACAGGGCTGCCTGTAATGGAGGTTACATTATGACTCTCTAAGCCATAATGCTGGTGTTGTCTGAGGCTGGCACAAGGACATGGGGGCAGGGCAGATCCCTGTCAGGGGAAGCTGGGGGTGGGTGTTGAGGTGATGTGAACCTCCATACTGCCACCATGTAGCAGGGAATGGACTGTTTGAGCTGTAACTGTGCAGCTGGGCATATCCTTCAGGATCTTGCTGGATCCCTTTTGGATCCCATTTCTGAGCATCCACAGTATCCTGGAGCACAGCCTACATGGGCTTTGCCTCAAAAATAGCCCATGAAGTTCCTCCTTCACTACCTCACGGATGAGGGGAACTCGTTGCTCCCCTTCCCATATCACTCAGAGTCTGTGTGGACCATGTGGTGGGCTGGTCCACACAGGCTTTCCCTATCACTGTGTGTCATTTCTGCCTGGCTTGTTTTGCTCTGAGGCCCAGGAGAACCATGCGCTGCACTTGAGAATGTATGTGATGGTTTCTGTATTGTTTTTAGTATCCCAGTAGTATTAAACATTTAAAAAAGGAAGTTACAGAAATCTAAGTATGTTAATTAATAAAAATAAGTTTATCAAGACTGATAATAGGATTAAAACCAATTCAAACATGCTAACGCCCAGTGGCTTTTCCAAACAGTCTGGTGTCACCTCCTTGGCCGCTGCCTGGCACTGAGATATTCCAGGCAGCTCTGGTGGGGCCAGGCACCTGCCTTGCACAGAGCCCTGTGTTGCTTTTCTCCCTCCATCACCTGAGCTGCCTGGGTGCTGTGTGTGGCCTTGTCCCCTGCTCCTCCCGTGGCATGGGGTGTTGAACAGCAAGAATGTGGATCTGGGAGGGGTGTGGCTGCCCTACTGCAGCTGTGATGGGCAGGAGCAGGGGGAAACATCACTGACACAAGAGGTTTGGGAGCTGCATCTCCAGCTGTCAGGGCTCCCTCCAGCTCCTTGGAGGTAACAGGAGCCCAGTGTGCCCTAGCTTAGGAAGTTCATGTGACTGCTGCAGGCATCACATGCCCAGGGAAATGCTAGCTCCTTTTCTTATCCCTGCCAGAGGGGAGACTCCTAACACCCTCCTCATCCCAGGCTGGCAGGGACTTCCAGCAGGACATCACACCCAATGGAGATATGAGGATCAGGGTGGGAGACTGCTGCTCTGGGGGAGAGAGGGGTTCCTGGCTTCAGGGCTTGTATCCAGTGCCTGTGTTTCCTCTCCAGGGGACCAACCACTGTCTGCCTGTCCCTCCTCTGTGTGGTCCCAGCTGTAGCATTTTTATACCACTAGCTCCTGCAACCCTCCTTGGCCACAGCAGATGTGTGAGCACTCTGACAAGGTCAGCTACATCTACAGAGCCCCACATCCCCCAGGTACTGCAGTGCAGGGCTGTAGGGGGAGACCGGTGCCCTTATAAAGGGATCCTGACATACCCCAGCCCCAAAGCCATCAGCATCCACCATGCACAGACAGAAAACATGTTCTAGCCCCAGTGCTCCCAAGTCCCTCATCCTTTCCCTGCCTGTGTACCCCTTGCAGACAGGCAGCTGTCCCACAGGAGCAACACACCACTGGGTTATCAGCATCCCTGGGCTCCCTGTGTCTTCCAGCCTTACAGGGCAAAGGTTTGTTTAATAAGGCTTTAAGAGCCAGAGCTGCAGTAAGAAGGCTTTAGGAGGATAGTTATAGGAAGACAAAACATAAAGCGGCCTTACACACTAGGAACAAAATGTTACGTTTTTTGGGAGGTAATTGTAAAGGTGATGTGGGGATTGGCCTGGAGATGTAGCATCATAGCTGATGATGCCCTGATGTTAAAAGTTCACTGATTACCTCTGGTCTCCCTGAGCCCAGGGAGATCCCCTACAAGTGTGTTATGAAGCAACCACAGGTCACAAATGGGTGCCTCTTCTGCCAGTCCCACAGCAAGTACCAGGTCCAGCAGAGTTGAAGACAGTGACTGAGCAGATTGGTGTGGCTGTGATGGCACAGCACAGGGCCAGCTCCTGACAAAATGAAAACCCCCATCTTAGGATCATTTCCTATTGCAATGGGACATGTGCATAGGATAGCAAGGGATGGACAAAGATGCAAGGGCCTCCCTCTTCCCAAATAGATTTGGCACAGTTTTAATCTCTTAGATTTCATTCCAGCCCTCCTCCCTTTGCAGGTAAGGGAGTTATTTATCTGAGACCATTTATGGGATCGACCATCCCACAGACACAGCAAACCAGTTGGTAGTAACCACCTGAGCACTCCTGGTTCAGCAAATCTCCTTTGCTAATAACTGCAGTGATCCAGCTGGCCCTGCAAGGCTTCCTGGCCTTCCAAGAAAAAGCCAGGCCAGGAGGGCAGGAATACACGTTCCTAGGATAAACCAAAGACTGACATTTTCCACATACAAAGCATTTGCTAACCACTAGCTGGGATCTCGATTATGCTGTCACTTTGCTGCACCTTAATGCATTTGTGCTGATGTTCCCTGTGTTGTACATTTGGAATAAGTCTGTAAAACCCAATGAGTCTGCAAGAGCTGGTAGAAGGGCTGGCTGAGAGCCCAGTGTCTGAGCCAACGGCACCCACTTGAAAGAGGAAATCGGGAAGAGCCAGGGGTAACCTGGGCTGGCCGTGATGGAGGAAGACACCACCTTAACTATGGCAATGGGGAGCTGCTGGAATGGGTGCACCTGTCGGGTGGATGGCAGAGACAAAGGCTAATCAAAACACAGCTAATTACGCGTTATGGGAGGAAGGAAACGCGGCGGCAAAGGCATCATTTAATGAACGGCAGCTTGGTTAATTAAGGGCAATTAATGGTGAATAAGGACGACAATAAAGCAAGCAGAGCGACGGCGCTTGGTGTGCGTTAACGGAGAGGGAGCGCCTGCCTCCGGCGGCGGGGGCACCCCAGCGGGGGGACCCGGGCACCGATCCCGCAGGGGGCGATGATGATGGTGATGGCGATGATGATGGTGATGGTGATGATGGTGATCTCATCCGCGGCCAATCAGCACCGGCCGCTCCTGCCGCGCCCCTGCCGCTCCGCCCGGCGGCGCCGGGGATGCTGGCGGCCGCGCTGCCCCGGTGCGGCACGGCGGGGGCGCGGGGCCCGGGGCCGTGCCGGAGAGCCGAAGGGCCGTGCCGTGCCGTGCCGGAGAGCCGAGGGGCCGTGCCGGAGAGCCGAAGGGCCGGGCCGCGCTCGCTCCCGGTGACCCCGGGCCCGCTCCGCCGTGCCGGGCCATGAGCCGCGCGGAGGCCGAGCCCTGTCCCCGGGCGCTGGCCCAGGCCCGCGCGTACCTGGCGCAGCGGCGGGGCCGCGCGGGCCCGGCCGAGGGCGGCGGGCGCCGGGATTACCTGGTGGAGGCGGCGCGGCAGCTGCGGCTGGCGCTGGAGCGGGACGTCAGCGAGGACTACGAGGAGGCCTTCAACCACTACCAGAACGGCGTGGATGTGCTGCTCCGCGGCGTGCAGGGTGTGTGCGGCCTCCCGGGGCAGCGACCGGGGCATCCCTCCGGGGACACCCGCCAGGGGACCGGGGCGGTCATGTCGGGAGTCCCGTGAGGGACCAAGGTATCCCTGCAGGGAGAGTGACAAGGGGACGGGAAAACCCCTCTAGGGAGTGTGAGGAGGGCACTGGGGCATCTGTCCAGGGAGCGCATCCCTAGCGGGAGAAGGGTGATGGCGCTGGGACTGTGGCCAGCCCTCGGGCCGAGCCAGGCCCCTCACACCCAGCCTTTGCACCGACCGCAGTTGACCCCAACAAGGAGCGCCGGGAGGCCGTGAAGCGGAAGATCACCCAGTACCTGCGGCGTGCCGAGGAGATCTTCAATTGCCACCTGCAGCGGGCGGCGGGCGGTGGCAGCACCACTGCCACGGTGAGGGGCTGGCGTGGGCCGCACGGGGCCGTGCCGGCGGCTCTGGGGCACGGGGGAACGGGGCCCGGGGTGCGGACACGCAGCTAAAGCAGCCCCGGTGGCTCTCCTTGTCTGCCTCTGCCAGATGCCCACTAAGATGGTGTAGAGAAAGCGGCAGGCACATCAAGCTGCCGGGTGTCCTGGCCTGGCAGTGGCTGCAAGGGAGCGGGCAGCTCTTTGCCCTGCCTGGATCGAGGAGCCGAGGAGGGCCCAGGCTGCCTAGGGTTCTTCCAGAACCCCACCCTGAAAAGTGTGTCTGCTTAGCTTGCTGCCACCTGAGTGGGTATGGACGTTTTTGTGGAGGCTGAAGCTACTGCAGGGAACCACCCTATGTCCTGGGTTGATGTCAAATGTTAAAAATGTCCTCTTCCCATGTGTTGTCGTTTCCATCTGTATGGAAACTGAAGACAGTGGCTGCTTTCTGCATTGTGGGAAGGAGGTGGTTAAAGAAGGGAGAAGGGAGTGAGGCAGGGCAAGGTCAGAGCCTAATGGGAAGAATGTGGGGAGAAAGACAACTACCTTCCACACAGTTCCCCTTAATATTGAAACAGTCCAGAGTAAGCTTCAAATTTTGGTGTGATTTTCACCTCTGCTGCAAGTGCAAACTTTCCCTAAAAAAATTTAGAAACCCAGGGGTTGGCCAAGAAAGTGGTCCAGCTGATGTTAGAAATGAATCATGGCCATATGAGTGTTGTGTCTGCATGTTGAACAGCTGGGCAGTATTGCTGCCTCCTCTGGAAAATTCAGGGACTTTTTCACCCACTGTAATGGACAATAGCATTTGCAGGTCCTACATCCTCTTCTCTTACCACCTTGCAGGGCTACAGCAGCCTGCGCTTCCGTCCCATCAGGACCCTGAGCTCAGCAGTGGAGAACCTGAGGCGCTGTAAGGTTGTGGGAGTGATTGATAAGGTAATGACTTGACCTGGAGATGGGGGAAGAGGCCGGGGTTGGGTCAAAGGGAGCATAAGCTGGAGGGTCCTAGCAGCTGGAATGGGGATGCCAGCCATGAGCACATCCATCAAGCAGTGTTGGGGTATCCACCCACACTATTCCCATACAGAAAAATTCATAGGAGAGAACTCAAGACCCCTTAAGGAGTTAGTTGGGAAATCTGTTAATGTCCCCATTACTTTTGTTTACCAGATTTCCCAAGATATTTACAGGGAGGTTTATGCATCTCATTCTTTCCCACATATGGAATTGTGCTTGATGCCCAGGTGCCACTCCTGTGGATAATCTAGACTTCAGCAGAAGCTGAACTATCTGGATGAATAAACTAATTACAAGTTCATTATCTTGGAGTGAAGATGCCAGGCTTACTGTATCCATACACAGATGGCAGATTGCTCTCCACTTCTGTTCACACATCTCTGTTTGTCAGGACTGATGTGATCCTCTTGTCCTGCCAAGGCCCAGGTTTGAGCCCAGAAAGAGCACTGTGAAACCCTTCAGTGTGAAGGAAGTAAAACTGGCATGGGAGCCACCTCTTGGTTTAACTAATTTCCTGCTTCTTGGCTGCATGGCTATCTCTTTGCCCATAACCTGTGTTTTGTCTTTCAAGAGTAGGGGTCTGAGCCACATACAATTCTTCCAGTTGGGTGGGAGTTTTTTTCAATTCCAGAGTTGAGTCCCTGGGGTCATTCCTGTAGGCTGTGTTGGGTCACCACTTCTGACCAGTACTGTGTATACTGTCCCAGGTGCAGATTGTCCAGGATCCAGCCACTGGTGAGACCTTTATACTCAAGGTGGGTATTTTCAGTTTCATCTGCCTGCTTCTCCCTCTCGGTGGGGGGTGGGTTGTGCACCTTGTCCAAGCTGATGGCTGGGGCAGGTGAGAGGATAAAAAATAGCAGCTCTCAGAGGTTGGACAAATTTCATGGTTCAAAAATCTTCTTTTGGCTGCCTCAGTCATCCTCTGTGATCAGAAGGGAAATAGTTCTCCTCAGTCATCCATTTCTCTGATTTGTAAAACTTGAAGCCTCTGTTAAACTCTGTCAGCCAGGTTAAACAGGTTGTGAGGTGTACTCAGTGCAAGTCCTGGAGTATTTTTCAGTGCCCTTTGGACTAACAGTGAAGTACTTCAATAACTGGACAAGGAGGATCTGGCATGAGAGGGAGAAGCATTGTTTCCGGGGAAAGAGGAGAAAGGGTTGGGATGGCAGGTTCCTCCCTGAAGGGAGCAGGGTGGTTGCAGGAGTCACTGCTCTGGAGCAGCTGTGCCCTCTGGGTCCCACAGTGCAGATGGGGAGTGCCCTACCTTGGCAGAGCTTTGCAGACTGCTGCCTTACCACAGCTGGGTGCTGGGGACTGACAGACTCCCTATGAACCCCAAGTTTGTGCAGGTGGGGGAGCTCCATCATGGGTGACAGAGGAGCAGCCATGGCTTGGCAGAAGGCACACTCCCTTCTGGCTGGCCTCCAGCCCTGCCACGTGCTAGGCTGCACAGAGTCCAAGTCCCTACTGTGCTGTATCATCCATCTATGTGTACCTCCTCAGAGCCTCCCCAAATCCCACGTTGAGACCCGTGAGCGACAGACCATCATCCCTCATGGGGTCCCCTTCATGGTCAAGCTGTTGTGCTACTATGTAAGTGAGGACTCCATCTTCCTCCATCTGGAGCATGTGCAGGGTGAGTGGAGACAGCCTTGACTCCCATCTGAAGCTTTCTGGTTGATCCCTAACTGTCCTTCCTTTAAAATCCAAAGTATGTTTCTCTTCCTGTTTTGGGACTGTTTTTATGGTGAGAGTGTAAGCTGTCGTCTTCATAGAAGGGTGATGGGTACCAGGGCTTGGAGACTCAGTGGACAGAGCTGCTCAGCTGTGAATTGCAGAGGTTTGATAAGAACTGGCTGGGGATGTAACCTAGAAATGGGCCTATGGAGACCTACAAGGAGAAAGAGGCTCTGTGTGTGTGTATGTGTGTTATAGAAACCAGCCTTTGTGAGAGATGAGCCACGGGGCCTCATGGGAGGGCATGGTCATGCCTTTACGTAATGAAGTTGATGTGATTCAGCATCTTGAAAAGAAAAACCTAATCATTTTACTGTAGAAATGGATTCTTACATCAAATCCAAATCATCAAATAAGCTTTGGCTTACAGGCCCAATGTTCTGAGAATTTCTTGCTTTTGAATTCCAACATTTTACTGGCATTGTCTAACTATAACAGGTGATGGAAAAGGAAAATGGAGCGAGGTAGTTCACCTGAATGCTGTAGAACAAAACAATCTTTTGACAAGACCTTTATAAAACTTTTTTTTTTTTTTTTTTTTTTTTTTTGGGGGGGGGTGTTGCGGTTGGTTTTTTTTTGTTTTGGTTTGGTTTGGTTTTTTTGTTATAAGAGGTCACACTGGATTTTGAGATCATACCAAAGAGAGGAGATGGAAAACTAGGACATAATGGGCAGTGAGCATACTGGGGTTTGGGTACATCCAAGAGGCATACTTGAGGTTGTCCCAGATCCTGGTGAAGAAGTATGACAAGGTAGAAGATGAGCTTATTTACTCTCTGCTGGTGGAATGGATGTGCAGGGAGCAGCAGCTGGACAGCAGTAATGACAAATGGAGGCTGATGTGTGTTGGAGAACAGGCTCAACTCCTTGTGCATTGCTATAGGATGAGTTTACAGAAAGAAGCCAGCACTGAATGTAGTGAGGCTGGGAAGCCTTGGTAACACGCTGTGGGCTCCAGGGATTGCGGCTCTGGCTCATTGCTGACCCATGGCCTCATGCCATGTTGTGGGAGCTCTCTGGCATTTCTGTCACACAGGAAGGAAAGACTTTAGGGGAAAGTGGGGATGACAGTGGGATCCAGGAGCATTTGTGAGTATGTGGCTTGTCTGTGACATGGAAGTGGCAGAGGAGACTGTGCAGAATGGGGAGAGGGCTGCTTAAAGAGGAGGGAATGGGACTTAGGTGTGCCAGGTGCTAGGAAAAGTGTGGCATTGGTCATAGTGTGCTTGGAGTGCAGGGGTGTATTCTGCCCGGACTTGAGCTTTGGTGCGGGGGACATTAATGGTGCTCAGTCAGAACCCCACTGTGTGGGCTTTAGCCTGGGCCTGAATGGGCCATGTCAGCATTCCGGGAACCAGGGATACTTTCTGCCTCATCACTTGTTCTCCTTTCTGCTTTCCAGGGGAGACACTGTGGTCTCACCTCCGCTCCAAGTACTGTGTCCAGAAGGACTGCGCTGATTCAAGCACCATTCAAACCCTGAGGGACCATGGCACAGAGGATGGTGTGGGAAACTCCCAGGGTGGCAGCCAAGTATCCATCCTCCCTGTTCGGAAAGGCAGTGGCCTCCCAGGCTCTGTGAACTACCAAGTATTGGGAAACACGGATGCTTCACTCCCTCAGGAGCAGTCCCCTGGCAACACAGACTCTGGCTCAGGGAACCACTGCCAGCTTCTCCTGGCTCCTGCCGGTGGCAGAGGGGTTGCACCTGGAGGACAGGGTCAGAGTGTGGCACAGACTGTGTCTGGTGTTGTGGACCATTTTTCAGCAGCGTCAGCAAATTGTTATGGCCACCTCACCAGCCAGCAGGGCCTGGTTGTCTACCCATGGAATGATCTAACCAGTGGCACAGGCTGCATATCTGAGAGAACAGACTCCCAAGGCCCCAGGCTTCCCCAGGGGCTTGTCCCTGTACCAAAGACTGTGAGAGGGGGCCAGCCAGGGGCAGGGCAGCTGCCAACTCAGAAAGTGTCTGAGGCCTCCCAAGCTCAGCCCCTCCTGACCAAGGGTGAGAGGCACATCCCTGCAGGAGTTGCCCTGTCCAGCTCTGGCACACCCAGTGTGTCTGACCCAGCCATGTGGGAGCCCTCGTGGGGAGCAAGCCTGACCTGTGGCCAGCTTAGCAAACAGCCACCATCAGGACAATACAGGGCTTTGGCTTCCCATGGGTACAACCGGAGAGCGTGGGCTGTAAAGGAAGAGCAGGTGCAGCTGTGGGCAGCAGAAATCCTCCTGGCCTTAGAGGGACTTCACCAACAGGGTGTGCTGTGCCGAGACCTCAACCCCAGGAACTTGCTGCTTGATACAGCTGGTAGGTAATGCCCCATGCTGCTGCCCCAAGGAGGAGGAAATTGGTCTCTCAGCTGGGAGACTGCTGCTTGCCTCATTTCCAGAGGATGTGGAATTTCTTGTGTTTGCTTTGGTGGAGGGTGGGAGTCTGGGAAGGTCTGGTATTTCTGAAATTGGAAGTGTGATGTCACTTAGGTTTTCCAAGTAATTATTACAAGAGATGGCTCTGCAGCAGGAGAGTCAAGGGCCATAGCCACAGAAATGCATAGCCCCTGATCTCACATGGGAGTTGGCAGCCTGGGGAAGCTGAGACCAGCTGAGCTGTGCCTGAGGTTAGTAAGACTAGTGGGATAGTTTTCACCTGCTTATAGTAACTGCCTGCTGGGGGTGTTCTGGAGCTATCCCATCCCTCTGAGCCACAGATATTGATGTCAGTGCAAATCCCTGCTCAGCTGGCAACACCTGGGACAAACTGGAGAGCTGCAATTTGCTTAAGAAAAGAAAAACAGAGATATTTGCAAGGAGAAAGCTAACCTTCTCCCCCCTTCCCTTTGAAAAGGTACTCCTTTCCTCACCACAGCCTGCACTCAGGTCTATGAGCTAGGAGCCCATAGGACTGCTAGAAGCCCCTAAGCAGTCTTGCCTGCTAGGCACCTCGGGCAAGCACTGGGATGCCAGTGGGGGCATGTGCGGTGCCAGGGGATGCTCAGTGCCTCTGTGTTCAGGGCATGAAAAGGGTTCAGTGCCCTGGCTGTTCCCAGTGGCAGGGATATGGCTTGGCTTCATGCTGTGACCAAAGTCCCCAGTCTTGTCCTAACCTTCCTGCTTTTGACTCTGGTGCTGCCCTGCAGGTCATGTCCGTCTCACCTTCTTTGGCCAGTGGGCAGAGGTGGAGCCCCAGTACTGCAGCCAGGCACGGGAAGAGCTGTACAGTGCTCCAGGTAAGGGATGTGTTCCCTGACTTCTCCAGCTTTGTGCCCAGTGGCACCAATTAGCGAGGGGGGGTTTCTGCACGCAGTGAGATGTTCCCAGCACAGTGTGGCTGCTGGTGTTCCCTGCCTCCAGCTCTAACACCTCTCTGTCTCTTTCTACAGAAGTGGGGGGGATCATGGAGCCCACCGAAGCAGCTGACTGCTGGAGCTTTGGCTCTCTCTTGTATGAGTTGCTGACAGGAGTGGTAAGAGGCTGAGGAGCTGTGCAAGGAGGACAGGGGAGGAGGAGGTTCAAGGGCTGCCTGCTGTGTAGGGCTGGGAGGGTGCCTTGCCCTGCTGGCACCTCAATTCTTGGCCAGGCTCCTTTAGACATGATTCATCTCTGGGTGTTAAGGGCCCTGGCTTTTAAAAGCTGCTGTGTAGGGCTAGGGTTATGTGGCAATGAAGGCTCTACAGGATGCTCCAACTCTCCTTGGTGCCTCTGCTTACCATCACCTTCCGCCTCCTGCAGCC
This sequence comes from Muscicapa striata striata, assembly GCA_030060385.1. Lineage (NCBI taxonomy): Eukaryota > Metazoa > Chordata > Aves > Passeriformes > Muscicapidae > Muscicapa > Muscicapa striata. Next base: position 4,873,624 of record JAREIS010000106.1, on the reverse strand, counting down.
TCTCTCCCAAAACCATCCATCAGGGATTCAGCCTCATACCCAGCTGCACCTGCCAGAGGGCCTCAGCCTGGCTGCTACATCACTGCTTACTGAGGTGAGGGGCTTGGGTGGATGGGAGGGAGAATGGGGCTCAATGTTGGGGAAGGGCAGGGTCCAGCCTGGGACCTTTTCCAATGTCCCCATCTCCCCCTCCTCCTGTGTTGTTGCTTTTTTCTGCAGCTCCTGCAGTACAATCCAAAACGGCGCTTGGGCTCCGGAGGAGGTGGCATAACAAAGCTGAAGTCTCATTCCTTCTTCAGCACGGTCCCGTGGAACAAGCTGATGGGCTAGGCAGGCTGTCCTTCCCCCAGAGAGCTGGGTCCTGGGCTGCTCCCCTGGCACCTGTGGCCCCAGGTGGCACTGGCAGCACTGCCTACTGGAGAAGGCTTGCCTCAAGGGCTGCCCTGAGGTGGGGTACACATGAGGTTTTTACATGTCCTTCTGTCTCTGCTTCTGTTTGTTGGCATCTCCAAAGAGGAGGCGTCAGGCTGGGCCAGGCTGTCTTCTCCAGGTCCTCCCTGGTGGGAAAAGGAACCTGGATGCCCACCTCCAGGAAGTGGTGGTGTTCCTCCTCTTGGGGCATCCCTTCCTCAGCTCAGCACTCTGCCCTGGAACTCCCTCCCTGTGTTTTCTATCCTCAGAGTAACTCCCTGCTCTGTTACTTTTTGTGGCTTTCACATGCAGCCCCGCTGGGCCCTGCTGGCTGGAGCCCAAGCCCATGGTCTCTGCCCCTCCCTGACTGCATGTGTGTGTCTGCTGCAGGGGTGAGACAAGAAGGAGCCCTCTGCTTTTCTCCCCCTTACCCTCTGAAAAAAATAAACTACTCATTATCACTTAGAGAAGTGTCCTTTTGTTTCTGCCATGTGTAGGCCAACCCTGCTGAGTGACCCAAAAAGAGACCTAAATCTGTTTCTGAAACCTGCCTGGGAGCCCTGGGTTGGTGGCACCCCCAGCCATCAGCACTCTGCAGCCAAACCCCAGGTGGCACTGGTCTTCTGCCCTTATGCTCCTGCCTCCCTCACAGCTTTTCAGGTCTGCACAGCTGTATGGCTGCAGCTCAGATTTGGGAGAAATGCCTGGGTTTTCTTCAAGCCTTTTGTCACTGTTATGTGTTGTGGCTCTAGCCTTCCATGCTTGGGTGCTCCTTTCCACCGGCAGGACAGCAGCCCTCCCAGCCATGCTCTGAGCACAGTCATTCCTGGTAGACCACACAGGGAGGATTTAAAGGGGTGAGAGCCAGCACAGAGGGAAGGAGGCCAAGTATACATACATTCTGGATTAAAGAAAATGCAGCACAAACACATGTGTCTGCTGCCCACTCAAAGTGGAGGCTGCTGTGCTCAGTTGTGCAAGTTTATGCCACAGGCTGAAGCTGACACTGCTCACTTAAGTCCCATTGTAAGGAATTACTGGTATTAGCAACATGTCTCTGTGGCTAGCTGGTTCCAGCTCCTGCTCGCCCACAGCAGTAAAGACACCCTCCCAGGCAGCAGCAGGAGCACTCATCCACCAGAGGGAAGCAGAGCTCTAGAGAAACTCATCTACACCAGCAAAGATACAGACACCTCAATTGCTGTGCAGAAAACTGGGGACTAAGGAGGGAGCGGGCCACTGATGGCACAGAAGGCCAGAGAGCAGGAGCAGCTGAGCCTGGGGCTTTTCCTCTCCATGGCAGCCTGCATTGGCTGAACCCTCCAGCTGCAGCCTTGCACCCCGATCCACCAGCCTCCTAATCCTGTGATTCAGGGAAGGTTCAGGAAGAAGGCCCCTGTGTCCAAAGCCACAGCACGACATCTTGCAACTCAGTGCCATGGGTGTCACTCAAGCTAGTCAAAAGCAGTTTTAAGCATTACTCTCTCACAGCAAGCCTTAACAGGGCAGATTAAATAAAGCAGTTTGCTAGGCTGTGTAATTTTAAGAGCTTGACTGTATATTCCCTTCCTGATTGGTTTCAAAGGCCTCATTTATTGCAGCTCCAGACAGAATAAAGGCCTCCCCAAGCTCATGTACAAAGTCAAGGTGGACCCTCTGTATCCTAAACCAGCACACAGGCTGAGTGCAAGCAGCATTATTTTAATCAAAACATTATCTTTGTGCAAGAATTAGGCTCTCTACCCTTCCTAGAACAAGGAAGGGTTTTTTCCTCTTTTCCTAACCTACCTCAGCCAGGGCTGACACTGCAGTCTGTTTTTGTCCTTAGCTGCCAGGAAAATGCAGGCCAACAGTACTAGGAACGGCCCTCCCTTTCATCTGCTTGGCAGCTGTGAGTGCAATTATTTTCTGTTAAAAGGAACTGCCCTCTTCACCTGTGGCTGGGAAGGGTAAACCATCTCTGAGTTGATGTCAGAGCTGGGAAAACCTTGCCATGACCCAGGAATGATTTTGTATTGTCCCAACAAAGACAGCTTCTTGGGGAAACACCCAGCACCACAGAGAGCTTCTGCTGTTCCTTGCTCTTGCTTCTTTTCTCCCTCTGCAACAGCTTTTCCCACACTTGCATGAATTACAACTCTCCCCTGTTGCAGCAGTAAAAACCCAACTTCTGAAAAGCTTTGAGTCTGTCCCAGAACTCCCACTTGGCCATCATGCCCTTTAGCTAACACTGGGAATTCCTCACCATCTGTAACAGTTCTGTTGCTAGAAAAGGATTTCCAGCTCTAAAAACCTCATCTTTGCTGGGAAGAACCAATTCTTTGGCAGTTTGAGGATAGCAGTGTTCACAGGCAGAGAAGACTCAATTTAGTATCACCAGCGATGGGATCAGCTCCCATTGCCTCTTTTCTCTCACCACCAGATAACACAACACTCAAGATACTGCTAATGCCAGTCCTCACCCCCTCAAACACACCCCACCTTGCAGTCGTTGCACAGTTTTATTTCATTTAAAATCCGCTGTGTTAAATATTTTTGTTACAAGTTCTGTGTAGGGGGTAAGAGTAATAGACTCTGCAGGCACTAGCAACCCCCTCACCCCTCAATTCTTGTGTGCGCTATCAGATTAAGAACTGCCCCCCTCCCCCCAAAACCAGCACCCGTGGGCTGGGATTACATTACAGTGAAAGGCCTGGCCCCCCCAGCTGTGTGTGCTGGAAGCAGGCCAAGCCCCCGCAAGCAGGAAGCCAGCAGTCAGATCCACCGCCAGTGAGCTGTGAGTCAAGGAGAGCTGCTGGGGGCTGCTCCTCACCCCCATGTCGGGCATGTAATGGTGAAAGGGTTGTCCCCAGGAACAGTGCTACCTCCACAGAGGTCACAGTGGGCTCTGCCCACCCCAACAAGAACATTCATGCCACAGTGACTGGGCTGGTGAAAGACAATCTCCAAGGGAAAGTAGGGGAGCTGCCACCCTGTGTTACTGTCTGTGGAGGGAGTGTAACTAGGGCACTGCCAGAAGCATGACACAATACCTACCTCAAACCCTGCTCTGACCAAAACTTTTCCTGCAAGTGGCCTCGGGGTCAGACCACCCTTGCAAGGCAGATGAGTGTGAAATATTTTCAAGCAAAACATGGACAGGACAATAGCCTTTCCTCTCCTCTCCCTCCCAGGAACCTCAGTGCTAGGCAATAAAGCTGAACCTGCCACGGAGGGGCAGGGAAGGGTACCCTAGCACAGCAGCAGCAAGCAGTTTCCAGTGGTATAGGACAAGCTAGAGGTGAGAGTTTGGTGCTGTGAGGGAGAGGATGCCACACAGATGGCTCTGGAAAGGCAGTGCCATTCAGTGGTTGGCCCACTGCATTGTGAGATACTAAACCTTCATTAAACAAAATAGTAAAGGAGGTAGGACCTACCCCCGCAATTCCCTCTGGGACAGCTCCAATCACAGCGGAGGGAGAAAGACTGGAATGACCCCTGCCAGTTCCTGAATGCCCTGCATTGTCCCTGCTGGTGCTGCCCTGTCCTGGGTGGGTTGTGTGGGGGTGTGGCCGCCCTACAGGTCGAGCAGCAGCACGCGGGGATCCTCCACTGCTGCCTTGATCTTGCGCAGGAAGGTGACGGCCTCTCTGCCGTCGATGAGCCGGTGATCGTAGGTCAGCGCCACGTACATCATCGGCCGCACCTCGATCTGAGGAGTGACACTGCGTTAGTGCGCTCAGCGCTCCCGCCTGCATGCTCCCCTCCTGGGAACTCAGGAAACCTGGCTTTTCCCCCGGCCCCTAAATCCTGGGTTCAGGCCCTCCTGCATGTGTCCTGCCTGGCACAATTACCCACCCACTCACCCAGGCTGGGGCCATGCCACAGACAAGATAAGGTCCCTTCCTGGAATTGTTCCCTGTCACAAAGGCTACAACCTTACAACCTCCTCCTCCCCACACCTAAGCAGATTATAACCAGTTTGCCCACAACTCAGACAAGTACCAGGGCCAGCAAAGGAGTCCTATACCCATTAGTCTCTGCTCCTCCTTCACACTAAAGTATTCCAGAAGTGACACAAATCCCTTAGAAACCAGTCCTCAGTCTGCTGAGCCCTATCCTTTGTTCACTAAAACCCCCTGTGCAGGTCCACCTACCTTGCCTCCTACAGCCACAGGCCTGTCAAAGATGGCATGCATGCCTAAGATGGCAGACTGGGGTGGGTTAATGATAGGTGTTCCGAAGAGTGACCCAAAAACCCCACCATTGCTGATTGTGAAAGTGCCGCCATCCATGTCCTCAATGGCCAGCTCATTCTTCCGTGCCTAGAAGCAAAAATAAGGTCTTAGAAAGCCACACTGATCACACAGAGCAAAGAACAAGGGTTTGGACATCAATCTCTCCAGGAATAAATACTGATTGCAAGAGCTTTGCTTATTGATTTGCTCAGCTGAAAACAAGCACAAATTGCTTGAAAATACATTCTGTCTTTCGAGTGAACATCTAGTGGCTTTGGGGAAGGTTTCTCTCGCCCTTGCTTCCAACACCTGCTTTTGCAGGAGACAGGAACAGACTTCTACCCCAGGGCAGTTCAGTTCAGCCTTGGCCTCTAAAGACAAAGGTGAAGATACACCATGTCACTAATGCATAGATTACAGCCTTCTGGAAGCACAACAAGTAGAGCTGTCCTAGAAGGCAGAGGCACAGCCAGCCATGCAACTGGATCACTCCTCAGAGCACAACTCAGTGCGTTAGAGGTCAGAGATGACGACACAGAGAGACCAAATCAATACATGTTGATCCAGCATTTCCAATTCTTTCCATTCCTCCCAACCCTCTTCAGAAAACTGCCCTTACCTTTTCCCCCAGCTCGTAGATAGCACGCTCTATGTCAGCGAAGTTCATGGTTTCTACATTCCTAACCACAGGGACCACCAGACCCTGGGGAGAAGCAAAGTCCATGAATAGCAAATTCAGTGCAGTGACACACAGATAGCTGTCATGGGGCAGGAACCTGGACACAAGCCCAGAGAGTTCCTGCCTCCCTCTCAGCCCACAAGCAGCTGGTTGGCAGAGCTGCCTCACACAATGGCAGCCTTACAGGAAAACTGGCGTGACACACATCAAGGGCTGACACTTTAAACTGAGCCATTCATCTTTGCCTTTGTTAGCCTATCTCACAAAATTAACCAGGTCTGTCTGGAGCCAGCTCCACATTGATAAATTCCCAGTTGAGGCACTGGGAGATTTCAGCTGGCACCTTTCTCTCACCTCTTTATGCTGGGCCTCCCCTAGTCTTTGGGAGAAAGCAGTGACAGAACTTCAGCCCTAGTCAAACCTCTGGTTCATAGCAGAACCCTCTAATCAAGAAGGTAATTCACTAATTCAATGTCTGTAACTCTATCCCATATCCTCCCTGGACAGAAACATCTCTGTGGAACAGCACAGCAAACTTAGCCAGAGGACAGGACATTCAAAGTTTTTACTGCCTATGTCATGGATTCATGACAAGACAGGGTTTCCCTAACGTGGCCCTACTCATTAACAACTGAGATCTATATTAACCCTGTTACCAGACCTCTTATTAAGATGAATCTAGTGGTAGAATATTCTTGGTACTCCATCTTCTCTTGAAACCTATCTCAGCAGTCCATAATGAATCAGGTGTCTCATTTATACAATCAGTCTTATCAGTTACTTTCTGCTGCAGCAGCGCACAAAGCTGAGCTGGTTCAAAGTATCAGATCATCCCACATGAAAGGCTGCAGGAAGCACGGACAAAGCACCCAAGGTACCTACCCGGGGAGTTGCTACAGCGACACTGATGTCCACATAGTCCCTGTACACAATCTCTTTGGTCGTGTCATCTATCACTAGAAAGAGAAAAAACTTGTGTTACACACACAGAACCTAAGATCAAGGGTTTCACAGGCTACAAAATCATAACAACTTGCTCATGTCTAGCTTAAATGTAACTCCAGAGAAGAATGAGCCCTCGGTGTACCTGTGGGAGAGGCACCAGGATAGACAGAAAGAAAACAGTCCACACAGCTCAGTCCTCTTCAGTAATTCTCTCCTTGGTTATTCTGCTCTGTGTTTCAGCAAGCACCCCTGACACACCCAGGAACTGCACTGTGCCTACAGCAGCCACCTGTACACCAATCAGCAGGCTCAGCCCTCTGCAGGCTGTGTATGCATGGTCCCAGCCCCACTCCTGCTCACCCCTTCCTAATTAAGTCCCTCTTGGCAAGCTGTCCCCTACCTATGCAAGTGGCATTAGCTGCAGAATGCAGGACTGTCCCCATTTTTCCTGTGTATTTGACTTGCTTCTCCAAGCTACTACTCCTGCCATGGGCTTGGCCGTTTGCTTTCCCCAATTCTGCCACATTCCCTAGACTCGTAAGTCACCAGCAAGGGACTCCACTCACCTGCATTCACAACAGGCTGGTCCTGCAGAGCAAAGGCTGCAGCTTTCACAAAAGCTGACATGAACCCTAGCTTCAGGTTGTGCTTTTTGAGAAAGGTATCCTTATGTACAGCTCTCATCTCCCGGATGTTGCTGTGAAACAGATGATAATGCTGGTAAACGGGGAGTCCAAGAAAACACCGTTCCCTCACTTTGTAACAGATTTCAGTGCCAGCCCCAAGGATGCAAATCTGCACCACCAAATGGGAAACCTCCAGTCTGCTGCAAAACCCTTCACATATGATATGATCATGGCTCTAAGGTTCCTGCCAAGGGATCAAACGGAAACTGGTCCTGGACCACGAACTCCACAGCCAGGGTAAACCTGCAAGGCCCACGCTGCCAAGCACAGAAGCAAGATGGGGTATGGTGTATTTCCTGCTTAGGCCTGATGCTGCCACCTATTCTCTGGAGATGCCAGTGCTCATACCAATGTGGCACCACAGACAGCAAATGCAGGTGTGGCTGCGCTGACATAGAAGGGTGAAAAACCAGGAAATGCCAAAAGCAGTAAACATGCAGGAAATGAAATCAAAGTGATCAAAGGAAAAGATCTCAATCACTCTGCAAACTTATCACCAGACAGCACACCACCACTTTTGTACCCAACTCTGGCTTTGGGAGTTGAGTGAATATGAAAGGAATTTTCCCAGGTGCTATGGTAGTGAGTGTCAGTCTACCCAAAGCTCTTGACCAGACAAATCACATTTTCTCACTATTTCTATTAATCAGAATTGAAGCCATTTACAAAAGATCAGCCAAGCTGTGGCTACAGGCTCTGTCTATTCCAGTCTAACACCAGATGCTGTAGAATTGCACAGTTCATCCCTTCCCCCTTCAGAGACCTTGAGTCTTTGAAGAGACAGTTTCACCAAGGAGCAGGATTGTCCATGGTTTTAAGTGTTTGTTTTCCTGTGCCTAACCTTGTTTAGGGTTAGGATTACCGCCCAAAGACATTAGTGCCTCCCAAGACACAAGGACTGCAGCAATGAGGATGCAGCTTGCCATGGAGCTGGCTCATTAAGGCCTCCTCCTTTCAGACACTGACCCCCGTGGGAAGCAGGAGGCCCCAGCACAGGTCTTCACAAATCAACTTCACAGTAATCAATCCAAACCACATTACTAGATGCAATGAGAGCCCCAGGCTGGCGTAAAGCGACACCTCAATGAGCCTCTGAGAGGAGATAAAGCTGCAGCACTTCCCTCCAATCAAGACTATTTTACCAGCCTTATTGTTCTGAGACCCAAATATTTACATGTTTTGTCTTAAGGAGTAGCATAGGATTTCACAAGGCAATTTGATTTGGGCACAATTTCCCCTTAATGCACTGTAACATAAGCTGCCCACCCTCCAAAGACATTAGTGTGCTCGGTCCATGCAAGCACTTGAGTCAGGAGCCCCCCACCTGCTTAGAAGGATGGAGAAGGGTGCTGGTCTGTCTCTGGAAAACTGTACCATCTGACAGCAAAGGCCTTAGGCCTGAGCAATGCTCACCTGAAAGGCTGATGAGCCCTGGAGAACCAACACACTGGAAGTTAAATACCTCCAAAAGCAGTAACCTGGTGGAGTGGCAGAAAGCAGATGCTATATCTTGCTGTCTTCTAACAGCCACTATATGCAAGTGATACTAGCCTCTTCTGATCTTCTGCTCAACATTTACCTGTCTTCCACCAAAAAGCCCACAGAAGAGGAACCAGAGACTACCCCTATTCCAAGTAGCAGGTGACTCCCAAGGAAGCACAGGCCATTAGGAAGCAATGTACTCCCTCACACCACAACACCAACACGGTCCTGAAGAAGCTGCGCAGACTGTAGTACACACCTAAGAAACAGGTCCCAAAAGACATGCTGCCAATCTCTCCAAGGAAAACCTGCAAGGTTTTGACTGCTATTTAAAGATGACTGCCTTCACCTCTTTCTACTCATAAAGGGAAAAAGAGGTTTACTCCTCACCTCATATCGATCTCATTGAAAGTGGTTAGCATGGCACAAGTATTCTGAGCCTCTTTCAGCCGCTGAGCAATACGCTGACGCATCCTATTCATTTTCACCTGCAAATTAAAAAGGTATAAGCAGAAGCTGCCTCAAGCTCATCCAAGGGCAAAATGCACAAGAAACCCAAAAGGCCCTTCTCTTGCCATCTAATTGACTAGATGCCTAGGGCCAAGGTTTTCACTCTAGGTCAGGAACACAATAGGCTGAGGAGTTTATTTCACTGCTCAGCTCAACACACCATTCACCCGAAAAGCAGTGCTGAAATGCATCACAGCATAGCTACTTCTGACCTCTGCATTCCTCAAGACCTCCAAGCATGCATAGCTTTCTATGTGGCTAACGTGAGAAGAGCAAGACTGCTAAGAAAGCAGGTTGCTCAACCACGCTCTCTTAAGAATGTGCAAGGCAGTTTCAGCAGCCTCAACCCTTTGCTTGTGGACAAACCAAGCAGACCACACTGAGTCCTTCTGACCTGTGTCAGCAGAGCTCAAGACAAGACTATTACCGAGAAAAGACCCGTGCCAGATTGGTCCAGGCTCTTCCTCCACATTACTCGTAAGTGGTTCCTCATGTAGAGAATTCTCCCACCTGTCACAGCTCTACTGAGCTGGGTGTGTACAGGTGGATATGCACACATCCAGAAAGCTCAAGGCTTATGCCAGAACAGATTATCACCTAGCAACAGAAGTGCTGGCAAGGCCCCTGTTCTCACAGCTTACCCTATGCTCTGATCTGGCACCTTTGGTGGGCACTGCCTCCCCAGGAGGGGCTGCCGCTGGGGCTGCAGCCGGCTTCACAGCAGACACTGAGGGTAAAAAACACATCAGTCAAAAACAGAAGCCAGGGAGAAAAAGCCCTGAGGTAGAAAGCACATTTGAGCTCCTTGCTTAAACAACACAGTATGGAAGCAGCCTTGAATTAGGCTGAGAAGGTTCCAGGCACAGCTGAGCAATCCAGGGTGGAGCATGCAGGGCAATACTGCGGGAGGCCTTTACCATAAATGCCTCTGTTTGCTGTCTTTAACCTTATTACTCTCCCCCAAAGAACAGAGACTCAGAACAGGAACAAACGGCTGTTCCTCACCTGGTTTGCTGTCGATGGGCTGAGTTGACACAGGCGGCACTGGTGGCATTGTAGTGGGAATTGGTGCTGCAGCAGGGGGAGGAGCAGGTGCAGCTACAGGTTCAGGGGCTGCAGGAGGAGGAGGGGCTGCTGCTGGTTTAGCCTTGGCAGGAGCAGCTAACAAACAAGGAAGAACCATGGTAAGGGCACCAGCTTCCACTGGTAGAGATCTGTGAGTCCACCCAACATAACAAAAGTAAACCCTCAGGCAGAGTGCCTTTATGTTCTCAGCACTGTCGAGCTGACGGAAGAGTCACCACAAGAGAAAGCCATTGTGGAAGTGTTTTACTCAAGAACACCCTTGACCTCCTCAGTGGAGGAGGCTGGATGCTAGAGAGGAGGGCACAAAAGGGAGTTAGGAGAATTCGCAACTAGTTATAGCTAAGAACTCAGTCTCCTCCAGAGGGAACAAAAGAGAAGATCCCCCTCAGAAGGACTAAAATGACGCTTTTCTAATGGACAACAGAATAGAATATTTTCCTCCAGTTACAGAGGCAGATGGAGGAATTATTTAACCTGTCTCAGGATCTGTCTAAATGCTTTGCTTTCATCTTCCGAAAAAAAAGTGGTGGACACACAAAGACCTACGCAAATTATACATGCCTGACTTACCTCCAGTTTTCCTGAGTTTGAAAAGAGGTGTCCCCCCTTCCACTTTGCCACCATCAGGTACCAGAAGGGCTTCAATCACACCAGCTGCTGGGGCTGGAACTTGCACTGACGTCTGAAAAAAACCAAAATCAGTGAAATTCTCCCAAACACTGTTTGGAGAACAAGTGCCCAAGAGAAGATGCCAAAATGTGCACATTCACATTGTAATTTGGCACAGACAGCAGCTATGTCTCACACTGTTTGCACCAGTTTTTCACACCCTCCACCGGGATTTTGTGTCAATAGTTAGAAGCTTCAGGAGATGCTGGCAGTGTAAGTACAGCCTGATCTCCAGGGTACAGTCAAGAACTGACCCACTGCCAGCATCTTCCTGACAGCAAAGCTGAAAACAGAACTTGGCAGAGAATTCAGCAAGAACTTCAAGGCTTAACAATCCTTTCAGGGAGGGATAAACTTAAAGCCTAAATTTAAAACAATCTGAAGACAACATATGGCTTACAGATTTCTCTTTTGTTTAAACATAAACAGGTTTCAAAAATCGAAGTGCTCAAATTGGAAGGAGGAGTAGAATTACAGTTCCAACAAACATCAACACCATGATGATTAATCAAATGGATGAGTAAGGGTTATCAAGAATTCTCACTTAAGGCACAGCAAGTTTTCATACTAGATGAAAAAAGCTTTTCTCCATGAAGGGAGCAGGAGACACAGTCATGGCCATGCAGGCTCTAGGAGCTCTTAGCAGGAGAGGAGCCATACAGGGTACCTGCCACAGAACTAGAAAAAGTTTTGGTCCAGAAACTCCTACCTTGTCTGTTTCAATCTCACACACCACTTCATCTTCTGCCACTGTGTCTCCAACAGCTGAATGACAGATATGAAGACCACTGTGAGGAGGGAGGTGTGCTCCTGCCTCCCACCTTTACCCACTGCAGTTTCCCGCACTAACCCATAACTTTTTCACCTCAGTTCTCTTCTTAAAGAAAACACTAACTCAAGTTAATCTAAATAAGCAATCTGTTGTACAGTTAAGAGTCTGATTCCAGGTTAGACATCTCCCTTCATCCAACAGTACCTCTGACAGAGAGGTGATGAGGCAGTAACTGCAATGCTTACCCCTTAGGAGAGCTGCAATTAAATGCCTCATTTGTCACAGACTAAAAGGCACAGAGCAGGATGTCAACCAGTGAACTGTAATGCATCCCCAAGGTGTCCAACACAGCAGTAATAGCAATGAGAATTTCAGGGAAGAGGAAATTGCTTACCTTTCTCCCACCTGACATCACCTTCTGTGACTGACTCTGCAAAGGCTGGTGTGTTCACTGTAACCACCTCATCCCCTATGAGAGAGACACAGACTTGACTGCGTTAAGAGCTTTACATTTATGGCATTGCTTCATTCTTGTCTTCACAACTCTGCTAAAGGGGGCAGGCTATCAGACATCATTTGCTCTCTGTCTCCTTGCTTCAACACTGATCAACATTTAAACACCAGAGAAATTCACATTTGACTGAAAGTCACAATGACAGGAATGCCAGACAAAATCTTTAGGGCCCTGGGGATATAAACCCTGAGTCATCCATGCATGCAGGACAGCAGTGAGCCTTGACCAAGGATAGAAGGTAGCTGTTGGCAGGACAGCAAGAGGTAGCATCACACTAATTCCTGACTTTTTACTTACTATGTACCGCAGTGGTTCTGAAGTAGCGGACAGTGAAGACACTGGAGCTATTTACTCTGCAGAAAGAGAAAAGTATGAACACAGAAGATCATTCCTCTGCAGGCTGCTGGCACCAAGCTCAAGTACAGAATCTACATTTGCTCAACTGATGTGAAAGGCTGCTCAGCTGTTCTGATGCACTTGTTCCAAAGGACTCATACTTACTGTTCAAGCTGCAACAATTCAGTAAGAAAGGAAACATGACATCCTACCATGATGAGTGCTCTCAGAAACTCAGTGAGAACTGACATGTATGGAATTTTAATTCAGACAGACAACACAACAGAACCCTTGTAGTTTAATGGGTCACCTGGCCAGCCCACGGAATACCCAAGACTAGTGCAGCAGCAATTCTTTCACCTCCAGATTAGGACTGTCATCTCTACAGAAGTTGTTGGATTGCTCAAAAAAAAAAAACCCACCAAAAAACAAAACAAAACAAAAAAACCAAACCAAACCAAAACAAAACAAAAAACAATCAAAAAAACCCCAAAAACCACCATAAATTGCCTATGGCAATGCATCCAAAAACCAGTTATTTCCCTCCACCATGTTTCTTCACAGGGAGCTGCCAATCTCAAGCATTCCAAAGGACGATTTTTATATCTACTGACATCACATTTGGAAAACTGAAACAAACATGTTTTAGCATTTCCTCTAGCACAGGCTACTTTGTACAAATAGACCAGTATTTCAGGCTTTTAAGCATGTACTCTTATGGTTATTTCTCCAAATGGATTTTTACAAGACCACCTCAGTAATGAAAACCCTGACATATGAACAACAGCTCTGTGAATGACCCCACTACTCCTTACAGAAAATCTATCAGGAGACTATCATAGAGCAAACAACACCTTTAGTCAGATAATCAATGAATAGAAATCCATTTATCACTGGTTTCCTCATTCCTGTCCCTTCCCTAGGTATCTGATTGCAGACAAAGCTTGTTCTCAGTTCTCAACCTGCAAAACCTAGATTTTGTTGGGGCTAGCTCCATGTTCCTACGATGCACACAAGGATTTCATAACAGCCAAGCATATTCTGTTTCTCAGACCTCAAATCTTACCATGGCTAGAGCAGCCCCAGTCTCCCCACATGACAGTTTTCCTGTGGATACTTACACAAGCTTCCTGCTGTTTGTGTAAGCCAGTCCTTGGCTCCCAGACACACCTGTGAATGAGAAAGGAGTTACCCACAGCAATATTATTCAACCATCAAGTATCCCTGTCAGATAAAAGAAGGCAGAGGACACTGCTGCCCACCCTGAAAGAAGTTTGGGACCAATTGGGGAATATATCCATGCAGAGCCACCTCAGTGCCATCAAACCTGCCCAGAGCTTGCCAAGAACAGCGGTCTTGTCTTCATCAAGATTTACAAGGATGGGGAAAACAGTTACAGCTTGACAACACAGCTAATAAGGATAACTTTGAAAAGGGCAAACAAAGCAGCAGCTACCCTGCTCAGAGCAAAATCAGGGAAGAGCTATGAGGAACCACCTCCAGGATTGCTGAGTTATCCACACCCATACAAAGGGTAGGAGCAAGGTATCAGCCCTGTAAGAGGCATCCCCAGGAAGCCTCACAGTTGCAGAGACAGCTAAGGAGGAAAAAAAGGACTGAAAAGAGGGTGTAGAGCAGAGTAATGAGCCACCATCATCCTTCTTCTATGCCCACTCCCTGTCCAGAGAAATTATTTTCCAAAACTCGCAACAGGGAAATACTTGCACAGCTTCCCAGTTTCACATACCCCACTATCCCCTTCTGACACTGCTCATATGCCCTGACACTGCAATTTTTATTATGAACTGAACTCCTGTCCTTTGTCTCTTACAGGGCACTGGGCAGTTTTCCAGACTGATCTTAAAGAGAGTCAGCATAATAACTGGAGAACATAATTATCTCAATTACACAATGCCAGAGGGAAGAACCATTCCCCTACTTGATATTTTAAAAAAGCAACACAATTTCTACACCATCCTCTACTAAAGAGCTGATATTGGAACTCTAGAGACCAAAAAAGCAGAGTTAACTGGTTTCTCAAAGCAGAATCAGAAGTGAGTGAAGTAATGCTAAATGAACACAGTACAGCAAGAAAAAACAGAGCTCTAAGGAAAAACAGTTTAAGCACTGGAGTTCATAGGCACACCAGATTTGACAGGTAACTTAATATTCATGCATAATTTTCAAAGAAGTTTATTAGAGAGCTAGGGCTCTGCAACAGCATGTGCTTTGAGCACTGCAATGCTTGAAATACACTGTGCTGCTGCTGTAAAATCTTCACCAGAACCAAATGGATCAGGCAGCATGTACATCAGGCAAGGAAGGCACTCCCATGGAAACTTAGCTCATTCCACTGCTTCTTCACTTCCTGACTGATAGAAATAAACCTCAATCAGACCTATTACCAACCTCCATCATCAGTTCTGTTGTTTTTTACGTAGTCTGAAATGAAATGAATTTTAAGACTCACCAGACAGAGGGCATCTTGCCAGAGTACAGTTCCCCTGTCAGAGAGAAGAGGATGTATCAGTATTGCAAGAAGACAAACCCATCCTAGAAGGACTTTGGTTTTTCCCTGAGATCTGAATCAGACACAGGACCCACTGTTCCCATGCTCCAGTCTGCAGGCATGCCACTTTCCCACAGTGTGCCAGACCAAGAGAGAACCTATGCCCTTCTCTATCCTTTGTCTCCTCCCAGGGTGCTTTTTGATGCAGTGATGTTAAATTTGATGTTTTCATTTTCCAGTTCTGGATCCAGAAGTTTTGACCTTCTCATGCATACCCTACTCTTTGAGAAGGAAGAGATTTCCACTAAAATTTGCTATGAATGAGAAGGTAAAGGGTACCTACTGGATATGATGAAAGAACATCCCATGATGTTTACTCCTACAATCATGAATGCAGCATCTAGGGTTTTAAATTTTTTTTCTAAAGCTATGGAGCCTTTGAACTCCAGAAGGCCAGAATTCCTCCCAATGGTAAAATTTCTACTGCTGTCAGTTAGCCAGGAATTCCACATTCTTTGATGTTTCACTTCATACCTGTGCAATCATTGACTGCACTCCTAGCTCAGCATAACAGCACTCAAGTAAAGACATTTCAAAATATTCCAGTTACTTCCCCTACTGTTATTATATATTTTCTCACATCAAACCTGCAGGACTGAGGTCTTTAAAAAAAGCAATCAGAAAATAGCACTGTAATCACAACTGAAATGCACTTTACTGGCTTAGAGTAACAGCAACTCACGAGCTCAAGGCAGCTATCAAAACCCTTATCCAGCAGCTAAGGTAAAAGTCAGATTTCCTTCACACCTTCAGCATCTGTAGTGAAGTTTGCATACAAGCCCTGATTTCAGCTTCAGCAAAGCAAGCAGGATGGGATATAACTGACCTTAAATATCAAAATAAATTGAGGAGCTGTGTGGCAAGACAACATAGAGACTAAGGACCAACAATGCACTTAAGCTTGGCACACCACCTACAGGACTGAGTGCTGCAGCATACAGAAACATATCCAATGAACACTTTGTATCAAAACTACTAACAGGCCTGGAATCAAGCCCTTGGTGGTTTAATAATCCAAGCTTATAAATGGATTTACTTGTCGGATATTAACACAGAGTCAACTCAGTGATCAATGGCCAATTCAACAGGGTTGTGATTAGCTGTGCCAAGGATGCAGGCAGCAAGTCTGACTTACTGCTAAGCTCCAGCACAACACCAGGCAGCTACCCTACCTGCCAGTTCACTGCAGCAATCAACAATTCTGAACCAACAGTCCTGCAAAACCGGCTTCTGGCAGGGCCGGCTGGAGCCCCTGCCCCAAGCCTGGCTGAGTAAGGGAAAGCAGGAAGCACTGTGTAGACTTTGTAGAGTCATCCTGAATGCTACAATGCCTAATCTTGGTGCAGCACTGGCCCCTGCTAATTCAGATCTGGTTTGTGTAGTCACCTCTAAGCCAGGATCAGTAAGACAAACTCCAACTTAACTTCACTGGGTCAGCTGTCTAGAGCACCACAATCCTCAGCACTCTGTATTTGTCATATTTTTCCCACTTTCCATAGTGTCCCAAATAGCATGTAGTCAATCACAAATTGAGGATCAAGCAACCTGACCTCCCCTCTATCTATTAATGTTTCCCTGCGTGCTTTATTAAAAAAAGTGGTTAAAGGTATTCCTAGCATGACAGACAATAAATTGTTAAGAAAGGAACAGCCTCAGACTGAAGCAAAACCAGACAATTTTATTTGCTCAGGACCAGTTTACTGTGGAGTTACAACAAAAAAGGAAAATTTAGAAGGCCTGTCCTAAAGTAAATCACCGTGAGAAAACACATCTGCAGCTCTCTTCCATCAGTGGTGTCAAGTCTGTGTTCTACAGCTGCAGCAAAATTAAGGAAAAAATTGGTATTACTCTACCCTTTGTCTTTTAGGTTAAGAAATTAGGGAAAGAGCTTAATGTGAGGAGGAAGCCACTAATAAAAGATACTGTGATTTCTCTGGCTTATATTCTGCAGAACTGCCATGTGTCTATCTCTTAACTACAGTACCTCAGAGACGAACATGCAGCTTCAAGAGACATTGAACAGGGCTGCTTCCTGTTCCCTTTTTTCCCTGAAGGAATCATTCTAACTGAACCTGTTCCTGGATCACTTGGCTAAATTTGCCCTCTGCCTTCTATTGGAGCTTTTTCAGTGAGAATAAAAATATTTCGGCTTTGCTACCTGGCATTAGCACTTTGGGTCACTTTAAAAAGGCAGCCTTCACTTCGGGAAAGAATCTTGTTCTAATTAACCAGTGACTCATGTACCAAGTGATTAATATTTCCCTCTCGTTTCACATGACTTCTCAGAATTGTTTTTATAACTGTTATTAGGTCAAAGTGACCCTGGCATGCACCATCCCAGGCCACACCTTTCAAGGAGCCATCACCTTCCAGTAGGTCACTACACACTGAAAGAAAGCATGGAATACATCAGCTAAAGCAACAGCATGTATACCAATTCAGATGAGGAATCTGATGAACTTGACAGTGCAGCTCATTTCAATGGAGACAAACCAGAGGGCCAGTGCTGTGCAGCTCCAACAATGGGCAAAGCAGCAATTGGTTCTTCAGCCATGGCTTCTTGAGAGCAAAGCAGCTGCTGCTTGGACGAGGATGAGCACAAACCACTGCTACACGGGCGAACCCCAGTGCACGGCTTCCATGGGTATCGAAACAATTATATATAGCTTGGGAGGGCAGATGCCAAGATGGGATGGAGATAACAATGCTGAGTGGTGAACAATACTGTTACCAAGACAACAGGCTCAGAACTCCTCCCGCATGAGGGAAGGATCAAACAGGGAAGAAAAAGTTCTTTATGAACTCCTGTCCAGATGAACAGAAGGATTTGATTCTCAAAGCATTTTACACAGCTCCTGATCAAACCAATCTTTTCCAGACCAGCTCTTCTTTGGACTTTTTCATGTATCCTTCAATGTCTGCCTGCCCCGACTTCTTACGTGCTACAGGCTATTGATGCACATTCGTGGTTTCTACTTGATATGAGTTCAGGACCTTTTTCTCTTTTACAGACAGTCAAAACCTAGTCAACCCTTCCTCACTGACTCCACTCTCCTCCCATTCAATCCTCCACTTCTGAATTTTGTACATGACTACTGCTCTCACTTCTGCCATCAGAGGTTTGTGAAGTTCCGGAATTTATTTCTTTCTCTCTAAAAAGCCTGTATTACATAATAATCAAAATTACTTCCCATATTGCTGCTCAAATGGAAATAAAACCACTACCAGAACGTTTCCAGAACATCTAACAGGTTAACTAGCATTCAGCCTAAAATCTGATTTTCAGACTAGCTTTGTACAAGGTTTGAATACTTCATCTGACTTCTCCCTGCTCTTTATAACTACACAACATCACTGAGCGCTGACAAAGTTTGAATATTGCTAAAAAGTCACTTTAATACACTTGTTTAAACTGCATTATAATCAATTTGTCTCTACATATGTGTATAACAAACTGTAACTGTACAGTTACTTGTAAATTGTTCATAATGCAGTTTTACACGTATACACACACATTTATAAACAAAAACGTGTAATTACATTACAATCGGTTGTCAACACATGCTTGCCTACATTTACAGGATGTCTAAAATCAAGCCTCATGCTCTAAGGCTCAAGCCGGTCAATGGAACAGAAGTGACCTTTCTCATCCTGTAGGTATCCACATATATGTGTGTGTGCATGAAGCTGTGCGTGTTTGCTGTTTAAATGGAAGATATGTGCAGCAGTCACTGAACGGCAGGACGCAGCTGGCCAAGGGCAGCTTCAGGGTTAAGTAGTCATTGGGCTCTGCCAGCCCACGCTGCAGCCAGTAGAGGTTACCGCCGCTTGCAGCGGTTCAGTGACTGCCCTGAAAACCGAGCACAGAATTTAAACAACAAACCGCATACCGGTTTGTTGCCGTTCCTGCCCTGGGCGCTCCGGGGCCGGAGGGGGTCTCTGCCGGCGCAGGCCGGCGGCTGCCAACAGCGAGGGCCCCAAATGCTACAGTCACTGGCAGGCGGGGACGGCGGAGCCCGAGGGCGGCGGCGCTCGGAAGCCCTTCCCGCCGGTCAGCTCTGCCCGGTGCCGCTGCGCCGCCGCCCTTCCCGCCGGGTCGGGCCGGGCCGGGCCGGGCCGCGCCGGGCGGCAGCGGGGCAGCGGCACCCGCTGGGAAGGGGCAGTGCCGCGCCCACCGCGGTCCCTGCTGGGGGCGGCCCGGCCACCTTCCCATGCCCGGCCCTGACGTGTCCCCGGGGCGGCGGTGCCGAGCGCCAGGCAGAAGGGGACGCGTCCCGGTGCCCTGGCGCCGCCGACCTCGCCCGCCCAGCCACCGCCCTCCCTCGCCGCCCCGCTCCCCGCGGCCGGTGCCCGCGGGCCGTACCTGTCGGAGGGCGCGCAGCGAGCGGCCCAGCGCGCGGCCGAGGCAGCGGGACCGCCACAGCGGCACCATCGCGGCGGCGGCAGCGGCGGCGGCGGCGGGAGGGGCCGCAGGGCGGACACCGGAACCAGGCCCGGCGCGAGGCGGAAGCGCGCGGGACCGGACCAACCCGCCCGGAACGAGGGGAGCAGCGGGGCGGGACCATCGCGGGGGCGGGGCTGCGGGGTAGGGCCGGGCCGGGGGCGAGGGTCCGCTCATGATATTCCTATTATTACCATATATGGGATAAAATACGTATCAATACATTCCATATATGCTATATTAAATATTACTATTTATGGATCACATACATATAAAATATCTATGTATTGCATATGTTTATATGAACATGTATAAGTGTATATAGACGTTATTGTATGTAACAGCATATGTATTGTAATGTGTAATAAATAACCCTATGCACTACGAAAAGTGCCGTTTCATGACGCTCTTCTTTGAACCAGCTCTAGGTTGCTGCAGGGCAGCTGTACCTGTGGTTTCCCGGCTCACCTTGGCAAATGATGGGGCTGAGATCGTGTGGGATGATATTGCCGCAAGCATCACCCACTGGGATGCTGCATGGTTAGGAAATGGGCAATGAGGTCATCTCACCATGGGAAACAGGAAGATTAGTCCATAAGTAAGCCCTGCTCCTCAGGTTTGCTTTGTATGTTGAAAACATTTGAGAATTCCCCAGCTAGATTCTGTTTTCTTTCTGCTTCCAGGCAGGGAACCACAGGTGGAAGAAAACCCAAGGAGCCTATTTACAGATTCTGGGAACCAGCCTGGGATAGTTATAAAGGGCTGTGTGGCAGCCAGGCATCTCTCAAGGAGCCAAGTCTGGGTCATGCACATGTGCTTAATTTAGCCACTGCTTAATAATATATGAATGGTAAACTGCAAGCTTCAAAATATGACATCATTTTCAAAGGAAGGAGGTTGAATAAAAATCACCAGGGGATAGTCTCTGAAGCTTTGAGGATGAGCTGACTGCTCTAATAAAAGATAACTGAGCCAGAAATGCTCTCTGCCAGGGATTTCTCTGTGATCTGTCTTTCGAAGGCTAATATTCTTGAACAATACTGACCACCTGATGTCAACTGCTTTTAACCACAGCCTCCTGCCTACCCAATGAATACAGTAAGCATTGCCGTGCTCAGTAAGCATGTGGAAGCAAAGCAGAAGAAGCTCCAGAAGCGGCATGCATGGCTAGACTTTGCCCACCCACCCACAGCTCCTGCATGAGGAGAAGTGTCTGACAGCCACATATGCTGCTGGGGCAGGCAGGTTTGTCCTGGGGCTGGGGTCAGGGTGTGCTCAGCTGGGAGTGATGCCAGCTCTGCAGGTGAAGCAGCCTGCGACAAACAAGGGATTCTGTGTAGCTGCTTTTCCTCTGTTGTCCCGTTTTTTGGCCATGTCCTACGCTGCAGACCTCCAGGACAGCCAAAACGCCTCCATGCCCCCATGGAGTGGGATGTCAGAAATGCCTGGCCACTTTCCGTGGAAGATGGGTAGCTGGTGCGATCTGGCTTTCCTTGCCTGTGGCACTGCTTGTATTTGCATCATCTCACCAATAGTTCACCATCCTGACTCCTGAATGGGCTTTCCGGCCAAATTCCAGGGGGAAATTGCTCTTCTGGGCCTCTGCCCACCTGGGCAGCCAGCAACTCGGCACTGAGAGCCCTTGCCTGTCTGGCTTCAGGGGCTATGAGTGTGGGAGACAGCAGGGAAGGTGGCTGGACGCTGGTGTTGAGCTGACCTCCTGGGCGTCCATCTGCATATTCAGAAGTCGTTCCCAGCTGGTTGGCTGCTCGGGCCTCCCCGCTCCTCTTTAAGGGCCGGAGCGCGGCGGGAGGACGCGGCGCTGCCCCTGCGGCTCCCCGCTGCGGAGCGGCCAGCGCTCGGCTGGGGACCGCGGCCAGCGCACACGGCCATGCGGCGGCTGCCGAGGGCTCTGGGGACAGCTGGGGACAATTGCCGCCTGGAGGGACGGCACTCTGCCCCGTCCCACCGAGGAGCGCCCAGCGAGCCCATGTGCGGGGGCTGCAGTTCTGGAGAAGGCACACTGCCCTCCTCTTCTGAGCATCTTCATCTCGTTCCCGTCTTTTTCTTCAGGTAAGAGGAGTCTCGGCTGCCTTTTAGTGTTCTGAAGCGTGGCACAGTGAAAGCTGCCAGTAAGAGTAGGAACCAAAGCACGCACCTGTTAGCTTTATGGGGAAAGAGCTGTATCAGCAGGAGGGGTGTGCTTAGGGCAGCACCTTCTGCTCCTGCCGTGCCAGGGATGCTGTGAGGGGGAGACGAGGCCACCCACAGCGAGCTGCCATGGCCTGGGGCTGGAGGCTCTGCTCCCTTCCTCCAAATCTCCAGAAGAAAGTGGTAGTGCTGGAAACCTTAAGCAAGTGGAGGTCACCTTTCCAGCTCTGAGTTATCTGCTTAAAAGGGATGTAACACCCAGGTTCCAGGGGGCTGGGAAGCATCAGCACAGGGGACAGATAAGCTCCTGACCTTGCTGTCGAGCACAGCAGAAGAGAGAAATTGTAAGCAAGTGTCAAAAGAAGGCGTTCCTGCAGAAAAACAACTGAGGTTACAGGATCACACCTTTGAGGAAAGGATTAAGGGTGGATGGAATCTATGACTGCAATGTGTTTGCTGTGTGACTTTGTTGGGTGCAGAGGGCAGGTTGAGAGGCAGCTGCAGGCAATGCTGAAGCTTACACAAGGGCAACGAGGCATGATGTTGACAGCTGCTGGCACCCTGGGCTTGTGCTGGCTGTGGATAAACCGAGCAGTTTGAAAGACCCTACAGCAGACTCTTAGAAAAATGAAACCGTAATGGTCAGGATGGGTGGGGAGACAACACAGAACATGTGGTGTCAGATAACCCAGAAAATACTTGGTTTGTCGAGACTATGGCTCTGCAAAGGTAGAGGAATTCAGGGGCATTTGAAAAAAGGCAACCTGCTAAAAACCACTGAGAAGAAACCCATTTTCTACACTGCCTGGAGGACTTGATGTGGAGCAGTTACAGGGGCAGGAGACTGATGGTGTTGAAAATGATCAGGCATTTCTGGGAATAGCAAAAGAATCTCAGACTTTAAAGGTGTTCAGAAAAGACAAGAGCTGTCCTAATTTAGTGCTGCAAAGCTACTGCTAATTAATGTGGATAAGGAAGAAAAATCCCACAGGGACAGTTACTGTGTAATTGCCCAGGATACAATGTTTTACACCTTTTGCAGAGCTGTGTAAGCGGGGAACAGTGGAGGGGGTGGCTCCCTGTTTGGAGCCAGCACACAATTTTAAGCCTGGGGCTGCTGGCTCAGTATTTTTTCTCTTCCCTGATAATCCCCATCCTCATTACTTTTATTCAGTGCTTTGCCAAGCACTTAGGAACCCTGTGTTGTGTTAGGCTGAACATCCTGGTGTATTCTGCTCCCAGCAGGTCACATTGCACTTTTACCCTCCCTGCCCACCCCAGCAGCATATGTGGCCGTCAGACACTTCTCCCCATGCAGGAGCTGTGGGTAGGTGGGCAAAGTCTAGCCATGCATGCCACTCCTGGGGCTCACAGGTTTTGCAGGGCCTGGAGGTTTCTGTCTGTGTCGTTTCCTGGTGAAATAGTTTTAGCAGGGGAGCCATGGAAATCTGGGAAGAAAGAATCTCTGGCTCTGTGCTTGGAAAACTGCTGTATGAGGTCCTGTTTCTTGCTCTTTCTCCAGTTCCACACCACTAGCAGGCTGAACATCAAACATCTGGGAAGCCAGCCAGTCTGTCCAGGCAGGAAGAGGATACGATGGACAGCAGGACCGGCTTTGAGCAGGACAGAGACTGTGCCACTTCAGGGCATGGCCAGGGGCTGAAATTGGAGCCCTGTTTCCACAATGACTCTCTCTTGCCTTCCCCCAGTGCATCCCTGATACCACAGCTCCTCAGCCACACACTGGTTGGCAGGAACCTGGATCCCACCATCTTGTTCCCTTCCTCTCAGGCACTGGCCCTACCTCATGACTACAAACGTGGTGCAAGTCCTGGAGAAGAAGCACAAGCCCTGGCTTTCCCCAGGACCCGTGCCCCAGCTCCCTGTGCTCACGATGGGGACCAGCTCTCCAACCAGCACCCACGGGAGCAGCTCTGTGACCAGCACTTGCGAGCCAAGCGGGCCAGGGTGGAGAGCATCATCCAGGGCATGAGCCTGCCACCAACCCCTCAGGCATCTGACACCAGCCCAGAGGCAGCTCTTAGGCATGAGAGGGAAAGGGGTGGTGAGATGCCCCAGGAGAGCAAGAGGAAGCCAAGGGTGCCCCAGCAGGGTGTGGGGGCAGCTGGGCAAGTGGCTCCCACAGGGAGCAGCTCCCATGCCAAGGGCTGCCGGCAGCTGAAAGAGCAGCTCTGCTTTCTAGAGCAGCAGTTGAGGTGGCTTCAGGAGAAGTTCTACCAAGTCTGTGACTCTGAGGATGCTGCCCAAACCCAGGAAGATTCTGAGAAAGTGCAGCCACTGCCTGGAAAGCCCGAAGACAGACTGAACAAGGACAATGGCACTGCCACCAGCAATCCCTGCAAAGTGCCTCTCAAGAGGAGTGTCCTGGAGGTGTGTGGGCTGGAGCAGGCTGAGGACAGAGGTGACACAGGTGGCCTGCCCTTGGCAGTGAGGGTACTGTCACAGGCCCTGAAGCATGAGCTGGCTGTGGTGACATCCCAGGTAGTGGACTCTGTCCTGAAGACAGTCTGGCCAAAGGCAGACAGCCACATCCAGAAGGAGCAGCACAGTCTTCCAATGCTGGGGCCAGATGCCAGGAGAGAGTATTCTGATGGTGGAAAATGCAGAAAGTCACTTGCTAAGCCATCTCCCATGAATGCACCAGGCTCACTGGGCTCACCCCAGGCTGAATTCCTGCCAGAAGCTTCGGGGAAGAGCCTGGGCTCTTATGCTGGCTCCTTCAGTTCAAAGGGGGTCAGAAAATCCTCTCGGGTACCCAGCATGGGCTATTCCCTGGGTTCAGCCACCCCTGTCCAGCAGAGCCAGCTGCTGAGCCAGCTGTTGGGCTATGGCCAGCACAGCCTCTGGGGCAGCGACTCTCGTGAGAGCCCATCTGCTCTGGAGAGGGGCTGTCCAGAGCCCCTCAACTTGCACTGGGGAACTGTTAAACTGAGGTCATCGATTGTGAGACAGCAGCAGCACCATCCCCTGCCCCTGAGCCCTGCCAGCATGGAGAGCCCAGCACTACTGCCAGCTGGCAGGGATGGCCACAGTGAGCTGCCAGCTGCAAAAGATGGAGCGCCCTTTGCCTTGACCCATGTATCCTTCAGGGGCAGCTAGAGGTCTCTGGGGATTGTGGTCCCCTTGTCCTCTGGAGCCACAGCTTGGCACTGCCCCTGCCAGTCTCCGCAAGGCCAAGGTCCCTGCTGGTCCACAGGGGGCTACACAGGCAGGAAAGGAGTCCTAGGCCATGGAGGGGCACTGCCACTCCTCAGGGTTGGTCAGATGCTGCAGTGTAGCTGTGGGTGTAAGCCAGGAGCTACCAAGCCTGCTCTTGGACCATACTGGAGGGTCCTATCATCCTAAACCATGAACAGGTATCTCATGGAAATTCTAGTTCTCACAAGACTGTGAGGACCATTAGCTTCCCCAGGGATTCTCAAGGGAATAATCAGTGGCTGTCCAGCCAAGAATGACCCCCTCTGCCCCACTGACAGGCCATCAGGGGCTATGGGCATGGGTGTGTCAGGAGTGGTGCTCAAGGACATGCTGAGCTCGGGGTTTGCTACGTGCAGGCTTTCCTTGACCCCAAGGCAGATGCAGGAGGCGCTGACCCCTGGGCACCTGAAGAAGGCCAAGCTGATGTTTTTCTTCACCCGCTACCCCAGCTCCACTCTGCTGAAGACCTACTTCCTTGATGTGCAGGTAAACGAGCTGCACTAGAGCTGGTGCTGGGCAGGGGTTCCATGTGGTGTAGTATCTAGCCTGCCTCCCTGGGGAACCATGAGAAAGGGCTGCTCTTGTGTCCCCTTGCCTTGCTGGCAGGAGATGGGGGACAGCACCCATTTCAGCATGGGCAGCCCAGGAGCAGGTGCACAGGGCTGTGGCACACCTGGGCTGTCAGCTCTTCACTCTGTGCAGTCGAGGTAAAGCACACCATGAATGTGCCTTCCCACTGCAGGGCAGCTGGGATCTGAACCTCAGTGTGGAGAACACCTTGGACATCCCAGTGTTTGCCCCACCTGGGGCTTTTGCAGCCTTGGGGCAGGGCTGGGTTTGGGCCAGTCCAGCAGTGCCTGGCTGGGTTTGCAGGGCCTCGTGGGTGGGGAGGATCCAAGCTGGCATAACACCATCCTCTTGCTCTCCCCCCACCAGTTCAGCCGCTGCATCACCTCCCAGCTCATCAAGTGGTTCAGCAACTTCCGTGAGTTTTACTACATCCAGGTGGAGAAGTTTGCCCGGCAGGCCCTGCTGGAAGGTGTTGTGGATGCCTGCACTCTCCAGGTCTCCCGGGACTCAGAGCTCTTCCGTGCCCTCAACATGCACTATAACAAAGGGAATGACTTTGAGGTGAGGAGGGGGATCTGGGGGAAGGGGGTGGTGGTGTTGGTGGGAGTAAGGAGGGACTGTGACATGGTGGTGCCATTGGCTGATGCTGTCCTGCTGCAGGTGCCAGGGCGGTTCCTGGAGGTGGCCAGCCTGACACTGCAGGAGTTCTTCAGCGCTGTCAGGGCAGGCAAGGATGCCGACCCCTCCTGGAAGAAACCCATCTACAAAATAATTTCCAAACTCGACAGTGACATCCCAGAAGGTTTCAAAGCTGCTGGCTGCTCCCAGGAACTGCTCCACAGCTGAGTCTCTGTGAAAGCAGCCCTGGGTCGTGTGGGCAGTCACCATGTGCTAAGCACCTCATGGGCACCCTGTGCAGCACCTGCTATTTGGGATACTCTTTGAGGGCCATGCACTCTCTGTAAGACAGCTCCTTAGGTGAGGCCCATCACTTGCCTCATGTGCTGGGATTTTATGCTGTGTATTTTATCCTGCTGCTCAGAACTGGTGAGGACTGCCAGAAGGGAGGGACAGAGATGAAGCCATCAGCTTGGAGCCTGAGAAGTAGCCTTGCCCCAGCTCTCCTCATGACCCTGGCTGAGCTGCCTTCATTCTCCCTTCCAGAGGGTCATAAACCAGGGCAAACAGCCTTGCTCTTTATAAAACAGGAAGAGGTCCTAGTAGTGGGCAAAGTTTCCTTGGCACAGCAGACTAGCGGATGTACTGAGTCCAAAAGCATGACTCAGTTTCTGTCCAGATACAACACACCAGTGTCCAAAGAAAACAGCTGGTGAATTCCAGCATTTCAAGCACTCCATGGGGACAGTTGTTCTGTCTGGGATATGTAAAAACTATGTTTGTCATAGCCAGCAAGAATAACACTCTCCTCCACCTCCCCCTGTGCTGTTAGACAAGCCCCCCCCCATGCAGCTGTGTGCTCCCAGCAATGTTCTCTGGGATGATGGAGAAGAGCAGGGTGCACAGCCAGCACTGCTTGGCACTCCAAAGCGCCTCCATCAGCCCATCACCTGGGAGGATAGCTCCATGTTAAACACCCACACCGTGTTCCTGCTGGCAAAACTGCCCCAAGCATCTCTGCTCTGCACCCTGGCCTTGGTGAAAGAGGAGAATGTTATTTGGGATCCATCAGTCCCTGTAGGTTTAACACAAGCTGGGAAAGAGCTGGGCGTTGACATCTACAACCCCATTGCTGTAAGGGTTGTAAGCTCAAGGCGTTTTTTTTACCCTGTGGCCAAGACTTAGTGACCACTTTTCTACCTGATGGAGCATGGTGAAGTTTTTGTGTTAAGAGCTCTCTAATCCTGACACAGGTGGCAGTGGAGAGGAAAGGGGTGTGAACAGGAGGGACCTCTGACAAGAGGCATGGCACGAGGGCACTGGGAGGGCAGTGATGGGCAGCAACATACCTGTGCAAAACCCTCAGGGAGAAGAAGACTGGGAAAAGGCCAAGATAATTTTGAGTGTGCTGTAAGGTGTCAGCTGGTACTAGAGTGCAGCAAGTGACTCGAGAGGAGAGCCACAGCTCCAGCATCAGACGAGCATATGGGATGATCTACAGGCAATGCATCTACAGGAATAAAGAGGTAACATCAGGACACAATGGGGAGCTCTGAAATAGAAGCAGTTTTACAGTGGTTCCCCCATCATGAGTGTAGCCACCCAGATTTCCTGCTTCTTTTTGTATGTTTATTTCTCCAAGTTTGTATATTTTACAATTCCAACACCAAATTCACTTGATTCCTTTTAAAATAAACACCTTGTTTAAATTACCCCTTTACAACCCTATAGACCTATTATTTTGATGTCTGTTCTAAAATGTTATCCTAGGAATTTCTTACTTTTTGTTGGGAAAAATAACACTGCAGCAAAAGGGCAGTCGTTCCGCCAGCATTTCTGTGTGGTCAAGCAGGTCCCACTAACCCACATCAGCTCCTTTAAACCTGCCCCCTCATCCCAATGCCTCATGGATAGTCTGCTCTGAAATGCAACCTGTCAACTTCAGCCAAGTGTGATGGAGATCACAGAAGTGTCAGAGATGCAGAGGTAGAATCCACCCACATAGGGAGGACCCTATGGTCCTCCTCCAAGCAAAGATCCTGTCTGGGGAGCCTGGGGTGCAGCTACCTCCTCCAGGGCCACTTGTCTGTTGGGAAGCAAGGGGGTTGCACTCAAACAGGCACAACTCTGCTGCTGAAGTCGAGTGAGTTGAATCAAAAAGCCCTGTGCTCCTGTGAGAGCCTTGGAAAGCAGCAGCCAGCTGAGAAAGGAGGAGTTCACACTGCCTTCCCTCCTATCTAGGTCACAGAAGTACTGATATGGAGAAGGCAGTACATCTGCTGAGAGGTGGGGAAAGCTGGAGTTACGCAGGAGCCTGATGTGTGAGGGAAACTGGGCGTGAATTTCACACTGTCCAGTCACTAGTGGGGCTCTGCAGGGCTCCAGTTCTCTTCAACATCTTCGTTAATGACTTAGGACTCAGAAGAATACCAAGAATAATAAGTTTGCCAATGTCAACTCCCTTTGAGGGCAGAGAGGGCCTCAGCAAATCAGACAGATGGGCAACCAGCAATTGTATGGAGCTGAACAAGGGCAAGTGCCAGACTGTGCACCTGGGATGGGGCAACCCTGGCTGTGTGCCTCCAGCAGCCCCAGAAGGCAAAGTGGAGGGGCAGGCACTGATTTCTTCTCTCTGATGACCAGTGACAGGACTCAAGGAAATGGCATGAAGCTGAGCCAGGAGAGGTTTAGTTTAGATATCAGAAAAGGGTGTTTCACCCAGGGGGTGGTTGGGCACTGACACAGGCTCCCCAGGGAAGTGGTCACAGCCCCAAGCTTGACAGAGTTCCAGAATTATTTGAACAATGCTCTCAGACACATGGTGTAACCCTTGGGGTGTCCTGTGCAGAGAGGAGAGTTGAATGTTGATGATCCTGATGACTCCTTTCCAACTCAGCATATTCTATGTATCTATGAAATTGAGGTTTCACTACTTGTGCTGTGCAGGGTATGGTGTGTAATGTCATTTACGTTCTAGTCCTACCCAAGACATAGAAGCTGGTTTTCAAACAAAACCTAATGAGTGCCTATCACCACAATTCAGTAGGGAGATTCCTACTGAAAAAGTGGGTCTGCTTGGAGGGCTGAGGGGAGAAGGGAGAGCTGCTGCCCACACAGACAATGGCCATGACTCCCAGGCTTGGCTGGGCTCTTGCTTCACCATTTCCCACTAATTAGCCAAGGAAGCAATTGGGGTAGTGCAGTCACTACTGCTGAGTTTCATCTTTAAATAAAACATTCTTTTCTTCCCTCTATCCAAATTTCTGTGGTATATGCAAAAAGCCCACAGGCACCTGTAACTATCTCCTCTGGGAACAATTCCTCAGGGCTATCTTTTTACATTTCCAATTGCATTCCTAGCCCATCCACCACAACACACCAAATCCACACAGCTATGCAGCAGCAAAGGCTGCTAAATAATTATAATCACTGATTCCTGCCTCCAGGCTGTGGCTGCTGAAAGAGGGAGGTGTGACCACACTGACTAAGCTGGCAAGGGCCTGAGAGCCCTTACGTACTTCTCTATGTTAATACTTACCATAAGAGCCCTTATTACCCATGTGCAGCTAATTAAAGCTTGAAGAAGTTCCTAGTGAATGTTTGCCCTGTGTACCAAAATAGCTTGGGGGAAATTGACAATAACACATAACTTTTTTCTTTTCTTCCATTTAATGACTTGCACCTATCTATAGTGAGTGAACAGCCCTAGAAGTTCCCAGCTCAAATTAATGTTTGTGAAAGGGTCCTTCCCTCAAACACATATCTCAGATGCTTAATTTGACAGGGCAGCTCTCCACGGCCAGTGGCCCATGTTCATGAAAGCTCACCATGTTCATGTATTTGGTGTCCCATTATATGCACTGAAGAACAGATTAATCCAGGTTACAGTACAATTACCACATTTGAGAGCTCTGACTTTTCTCTGCAGCCCTTCCTCTGCCTCCTGTGTGCAGAGCTGCCCTGTGCTGCAGACCCAGCACCACCTGGGGAGAAGGTGAAGCGATGCATGGAGAGACTGTGGGGAGCAGTCCTAAGGATAAAACAGGCTGTGGGGTCACTCAGGACAGACTGGTGTGTCTAGCTGACAGCAAAAGCTTTTTCCCTATGCACACCCAAAAATAATGTATTAGTTAAGCCATGGACCAGGAGATGGGAACTGGGGCTCTGCCAGTTGTCAGCCTCATAGCAGCAGCCAGGTGAGCTGTTCTCCCTTGCCACCATGTAGCCCAGGGGCTTTTGAGGGAGATACTCTGACCAAGGGTACACAAAGGAGTGAGAGCACAGTCAGCCTCTGCTGGAAGCTGTCTCCACCACCCAAGACTGGTGCTTGTCTTGGAGAAGGGGGTGGGAGAAGATGACAGATGAGCTGCTAGAGAAAAAGCACACATATCCATGAATACATAAACACCAAACCAATAAATCCATTTTTAAAAGCAGGCCTGATAGAGAAGGCTTGAGAATGGCTCTTCAAGTAAAACCAGGGAGAGCTGTGCACAGATCTCAAGGAAAAGCAGATTTAGGTCAGCCTTCAACACTTTGAGGATACAGTTCATATTCATATACTAATTCCTTCTCATCTAACTGTACAGGCTGCTGAGTGGAAGGGACTTCACCTGCCACTAAATCACTATATCTCATGATCAACATTTTCCTTTTTTTTTCTGGTAATATACAAACATTAGAGACACCTAAAATTTGAGAAAATTTCTGATTTTCTCCTTTTAGATGGCTTTTAATATTTTTACAGTAAGCAATCCCACCTGTCATCATCTTCTGCAATATTTCTATAGGCTTTCCAAATTTAGTCATGTTATTTAGCACTAGGCTTTTGATTAAAGGCTTAGAGGGTAATTTTCACTTTATGTGCAAAGGTTAAACACTGTTCTTGTTTTTGCTAATCCAACAAAACAGGCGCTACAGATTACCTACTAAGCAACTCTTAATGACACAGCATAAAGTCCAACTGGCACAAGCTGAAGTGGCAGCTTCCCTCCTGGTGTTTATTGCTTTCTCACTAGTTGTTCTACTAGATTTAAAAGAATAGTTTTTAAAAGCGCCAGTCTGTACCCAATAGCATCAATCTTTTTGTCTTACTGCAATCATGGAAAATAAGCAGCTAAAACTAAGTGGTGAAGTGAAAAGGTGAGAATATGAAAAACACAAATAGAGGAAAAAACATGAAACTTCAAGGCAGATATTTTACTGGATTTTCCAAAGCACATTTGTGTCATCCATAGCTTTATACAAATAAATGATACAAAACACTTCATATTATTTAAAAAAACCAACTAAATACCTAACATGTACGCATATAAATATATCTACACATCTCAATATAAAACCTCTCCTCATTTGGTTCTCAGAGAGCAAACAGCTTAAGTAACTGTTTACAATTTCTAGTTTCCAGCTTTTTAAGAAAAAATAACTATAAGGAGAAAAATAAAAGCCACCAAGAATTCATGCTCAAGGGAAAAGTGAGGCCAGCCCTATGTATCTCTGCATGTACTGAGTCCCTGTGATTGGCAATACAACCTGTGTTGAAATAAAAACAAAGGCTGGTTTTAGATAAAACACTCTTGGAATAGTACCTACAGTTAGTATTAAAAAGGTAAGGCTGTAAAATGGTGGTTTTAAAACCCAGAGTGCTTGCCCCTCTTGCACAATCATTATAAAGCAGAACTATCACCTGTTCATGTTTTGCAATGTCCCAAGGCTGCAGCTGTG
This sequence comes from Muscicapa striata striata, assembly GCA_030060385.1. NCBI lineage: Eukaryota > Metazoa > Chordata > Aves > Passeriformes > Muscicapidae > Muscicapa > Muscicapa striata. Next base: position 4,842,025 of record JAREIS010000106.1, on the reverse strand, counting down.
AGCACACAGATTTTTCAGTTGTTTATTGTGAGGAAGGCTGTACCCATACAATGGCATTTCCTTCTGAGCACAGAACACCAGGTGCTTTTTACTTGGCAGTGCTCTTCAAATAACCTCTTGGGAAAGCACAAACTCCAGTGCAGCATCCAGGGTCACTGCTGCTGACAGAGCTTCACTGCTTTGTGACTTCAAACAAACAATTTTTCTGTGGCTTCAAACAAACCACTTCTTCTGCAGCTATCTAACCCCTGAGCTTCAATGCAAGTACCTCCATTTCTGACTAAACTTTTAATAAGCAACATTATCCAAAAGACCAGAGCAATTTTTGCAGGAACTGGAAGCATCAGGAAGTTAGAAACACCACCTCAATAGTGGTCTTGTCAGTGAAAGCATTCATGGCACAGGTTCTTGGCTGTAACAAAGTTGTAACAGACCAGGCCAAGGTGGGAGTGCTTGATCTGGTGACAAACCTTCAGCTTCAAGAACTCAATGGAGCTTTGATTATTTATTGGAATGTAAAGAAGTCACAACACAATACTCACCCATAGGTCGGCACTTAACTGGAGACATGTCCATTAACACAGTCTAATTTCTTTGTATAAGGATCTTCCAGCCTGCAATGTAACCAGGATGCTGCTGGCAATGTTTTCTGCATTTGAATAGTCATACTGACCAGGGAAACAAAATCCTTGCAGATCCTGGGCTTACTCATAAAGATGACTGGACATAATTTTTCAGAAGGGGCCACCTCATGCTAGGAGGAATTATCTTTGGACTGGTGTTTCTTGACAAGCTACAGTGGAGAAGATTGCGGGGGCACAGAGCATGTTTGGTGCAGAACAAATTGTTGCTGTGTGAACTATTGGCAAAACTACAGAATTGTCTTTCTCTTGAGCTCCTGTAAGGCTGTTTCTATAAAACTGCTTTGGGTATTTCAAGCAAAAAGAAAGCAATTTCTCTCCTTTACATCCTCAGCAGCACCAATGACTATGCCACTCCCTGGTAACAAGTATAATGGTATTGACATACTCCGAACACCACAGCACCATCTGTGACCATTTGCCTCCTAATTTATTGGCAATGAAAAGCAAGTTTAGCTCTTCACTGTGTCATGAATCACAGGCCAATCACATGTGTCGTGAATCACAGTATTTATGTGGGAATATGCCAACTTGACAAATAATGACTATGAAGGCCTCAGCCAGTCAGTAGACTCGCAGTTACCACCACAAGATCTTACCTCTCTCAATATTACTGTGTGGCCTGCTATGTCAGCCACAGCCAACCATCAGCCTCAGGGCCATCCAACTGCTTTTTCTGCAGAGGCTGTTCTCTTGCAAATAGCGGCAGTAGCAGTCCTTGGCAGACCAGCTTCTCATTGTAAATGATGCTGGAACCAGTGTGAGAGATGTCCCTTGGGAGCACTGCACTGACATCACCTGAGAGCAATGTGCAGTGCCCCAAAGGCCTTTTCAGGAAAGTTTACTGTCCCTTGCAGCACCCCTGAGACACAGTCATACTCCAAGGATCTTGCTGCTTCAGCAGTTTGCAAAACTCAGTTCACCATCTCACAAAGCTGCTCCTGTAAGCCTTTTGGTGCCATTTCAACTGTCTTTATTCAGTCTATTATTGAATGGTCATATGTTTGCAAGCATTCAGTGGCTTTTTCCACTGGAAATAAATCATAGAATTAGAAGTCCACACCAAAAAACCCCCATCTCCAGCACTTTGGAAGCCAAAGTTGAGAAAAGATTCTCAGACATACAAAATAATAATTAAGAAAGCTGGAGGAGAGGGAGGTAGAAAGGACAGAGAAATGCCAAGTACTGTAGATGTAAATCAGATATCATGCAGGTATAAAACATAAATCTAGAAGTAATGGAGTAATGACAAGGTAAATATCAGGTCCTACATGGGAAAGATCTACATATGATAGCTCTAAATCCTGGAACAAATAAAAGAGCACTGAGAATTAAAAAGGAGAAAGGTTTTATGCAGATGCCTCTCCAATGTCTGTTTTTCCACATATTACATTTAAACAGAACTGTAGCACTAGGAAAGTTCTGCCATGACAACTCATTTCTGCACTGATAAGATTGAGCACAGCTATGTTATCAATACATATGACCATAGCATGGCTTCAGACATTCGGTGTGCCTCAGCACATGAATCCACATCATGCATAGTTCCAAATTACAAGACATTCATCCACTATCCCACATGGAGATGTAGCATTCCCCCAAATGCAAAATGGAAGAGGACTGACTCATTAGGATAAACCCCTAGATAAAAATCAACCTAATTAGTCTATGAAGAGTTACAAGGTGAATTTCTGAGAAGCATCCCTGAAGACATGCATCTTTGTGCCATTCCTGCTAAGGTTATGGGGCTTATCTGCTTCACATTAACTGTTCAGAGCTTGGCTCAGATGTATCCTGGGCAGAGGATGGAATCCCTGCGTGCACAGGGTTCAAGGGCAACATGTCAGTGACTGCCAGAGACAGGCTGCTGCTTCCAAAGGCAAAACTGCTCTTAAAATAAACCAAGTTCTGTCACAATGACATCAGCAAAAAAACACAGCCAAACATAAAAATACCAGCTGGTAGCAGTCTTAAGTGAAAAAAAAACATGTGGTGCCTAATTGTAAAAGTGGTGTTTTACATATTATCCTATTTTTAAAACCTTCTTATTTTATCACAGTTAGAAAATCAGCAAAAAAGAGGAATCTGATACTGAATTCTGAACTCCAATTCTAATTTTTTCACAATGTATTCCTACCCTCTTACACTTCCCAAAACTCCCTAGAATATTGTCCAGCCTTGATTTTGCTGCCAATTATACTCTTTTTGCCACGGAACATGTCAACCATATGCATATTTGTAAAATATTTTAATAATGTAATTATTTCCATTATTGCTTGCTTATCAAAGACTTAGCAATATGTTATGAAACAATATGCTTGAAACACTGAAACTAGTTTAAAAAAGCACCTACATATTGCAGAAAGTTAATAATGTCTCTAGTACATATAGATTCCATCTATACACTCAGCAACACTGAACACTACTTGCCAGGTATATGCTACTTGACACTAACACTGAGAAAAAAGAAATGACAGCAAAGTCTGAAACTTGAAAAATAGCAGTGCAGAAGGCTCTGAAGGCCATGTACAGGTCTTAAATCTCTGTTGGATAGGACTAATCCAGCTGGAGAACTGAATATAAAGGAAATAAATTTCATCATCACACATTTAAGTTTTATGTAATATACATATGAGGCACATTACACATTTGTTCATGATCTGTGCTAGAAAATGTATTTTAAAAAATTATGTCCAAGTAAGTTAATTATGCCCACAACAGAAGTTCTTTATTTGTCTCTCCTGTACTTCAAGGCTAGCAAGTAGCTTTCGCTGCTAAAAATGATGTCCCTCAACTTGATGCACATAGCCAAGGAAAAGTTAAGATAAAAGGAAATGCCACAATAGTCCAGAAAAGAAAAACCAATGTGTATTACACTCCTGCAAGAATGTAGTCATCTCATTACTAACCCTGGACCTCATGCAGACTTGTAGGTGTTGTGTATAAAGTTTTGTTTCACTAGGAATGATAAACAACTGCCCATGCACAAGAACACAGCACCTGCATTTTCTGTTCACAGAACTTAACACCAAAAACTTCATATGCTAGAAGAAACGTCCAAATGAAGACAGAAATACTGTAATATTCCTTAAGAAAGACAATCTTTCTCCAAAACTCTGCAATGACTGCTGCTGCATCAGAGGATGTAGTAAAGAATAGCCTTTGAGAGAGAAATTCTCTGGACAACTGCAGCTTTTCAAATGAAATTAGCTATACATATAATGCAAAAAACTATCCAAGCAGAGTGCAATATGACATGATATGGTCAGCATTTTTGCATAAGCAAAACACATATGGTGCCAGTTTTAACTTCTAGAAAGTCCTTTCCTTGAACATAGCATATTGCTAAGTCTGGACAAGGAACAAGAGAAAGATGGAAGTCTGCAGGACTCAAACAACCTTCTACAAGCCAGCACTGGATATAACTGATAAGGAACGTGATGAAGAAATGTTTATGACTGAAGGTCACAGGTCTCATCAGTTCCCCAAAATTGAACCAAAGTCAAACAGTCATTTCTGGTGTTACTGAGGTAAATCTAGCTTTTGAGTTAGATTTTTATTTTGCTCCAAGTCTGTCTTCAGATAGAACATAACGGTATGCACTGTTAGCATACTACTAGCAATGCAGCATACTCACCAATTTAGTGTCTCTTCCAAAAGACTAGCAAAAGAATTGCTTAAAAGGCACCTGAACATTCTTCTCAAACTACATCTGAACCATATACATTGCAATGAGACTACAACAGGTAGGCTTTGAAGTAAAAATGAGGAAGTTTATACCCAAGTTAACTTCAAGGCCATCCCTTCAGCCTTACAGCAGACTTTCTCTGGCTACTGGGAGAACAGAAAGAAGATACAAAGAGTTACATTCTTAATAAAGCAACATGAAGATCGCAAACTTCTTGGAAAAGAATATTCACATTCCTACCCAACTATAAAGAGCCTCCTGCAAACTGTGCAGCAATCACATTGTACATTGTGGAAACCTATTTAAACAGCTCACATTAGAGCTGCAAGTTTTGTTTCATTATGACAGATCTCAGTAGTGCCTCTGCATCAAGCTGTAGTTCTGAGACTTCTTAGCCAGAATAAAGTTTGCAGGTTCTTCTACAAGAAGGACCCTTAGTGTTTTGGCTTGGATAGTTAGCCTTATTTTTCTTCCCTCCAAGAAGAAAAAAAAAAAAAAACAAAACCCACAAAAGATGCAACAAGAAACTCTGGAAGCCTTCAGAAGCATTATTTCTTACTACAATATATTTAAAGACTTAACACTCCAAAAGCAGCTATTAGCAAGTCAAATCCCATTTTCCATTAGAAATGGGCAGTTGTCAAGGTTTTTCAGAGGCTATATATGACCATTTAATTTTGATGCCTCTCATTAAAGCCGAAGAAAGATCTTGTTCCATGTTTATACAGCCTGTAGATTCAATGGAGCACAAAATCTTGACTGTGGACTGCGAGTGATAACTCCACACAATAGCACAATGTTAATCACTGACTTCTTTCACAGAAAAGTGGCCACTTTCCTTCATGAAGTAGAGGTTATTGGTTTACACCTCTATCAGGCAATATGAAACCACAAAAATCAAATAATTGTGGAATCAATATCACATTTTTTCCCGCAATTCAATCCTAACATTACTTCAACGCTTTACTGCCATCTGGTTGTCATTACCTGAAAAATCTTGATTTCTGTGTGACTAATTGAGGAGTGCAATGAGATCTGCTACCAGATTAGTCGAACTGTCCATGCCTTCAAAGAAAAGAATTTGGCAACTGTAGTTTAATGGAAATGGAAAAACAAACACCTCACAGCATAGCAGTAAAGACTCATCACTTGCACAAGAATTCTGAGCATCCATAAATGAATATATTGAAACAATGCAGGTGCTTGTAATCAAGGTTTTCTGTCCTTCAAATACTAATATGGTCTTCTCAAAAAAAAAAGCCACATACATGCAAAGGCTTGTACCTGGGTCAGCAACAGCAGTAAAATAAAATTTTTATTACTATTTGCATCAAACATACCAAAGCAGAATTTAAAAAAAAATAAAATGAACTGCTGCTTAAGATATTTTGTCATCCACATAGAACATATGTCACCACTAAAGTAATTTTCAATACAAATATTTAGATTTTCTGTAGTTAATGGCTATTTACACTCTGACACCAGGAAGACATGCAGCTCTGTTCCCTTCCTGTGCTAATCCCAGAAAATTAACACCATACAAGATTTAAACAGAAAACATTTCAGATTTCAAAGACTTTTTTATTCCTTTGGTAATGTTTCAGTTTACATGTAACCCTTAAAAAGCTTCTTCAAGTCAAACTGCTTTCTAAATCAGCTCGCTCATTTATACTCTTGGCCTGCAGGCAAAAAATGGTAGGGATTAATTGAAGATTCTCCTCCATAAACATATATGCAAACAGTAGCTAAATCAGACATCTCAGACAATGGTGCCGTTAGCACATTTGACCCACACGAGACAGATTCCAGCTCTGATAATTAGAGTAAAAGTAAGTGAACTCCTTTTCCTTTTTGTGTTTGTTGTTTATTTTTTTCCCCACAAGGACCACTGCAGCTATAATTTCAATACAAAGACAGCAACATCACAAGAAGTGGCGAAGTGATGACAACCTTGCAGTCTTCATGTATTCCTGAGAGCACTAACTGTTCAAACAGTAACTTCATATAGGAATATACTGGTCACAGCAGACAGTTCAGATGCCATCCTAATGCACAGCATTAGGATTTTCTTGTGTGAACATCCATTCATACAGGTGTATCTTGACCAGTTATGGAACCAAAAGTTGTCCCTGTACTCAGGTACAAGGGAAACGTATGGAGAAACACAAGACTGACTGACATTCCAGAGCACAAGCTGCAGGGAGAGGTCTCACCTCCCAAAAAGATTCAATCTGAGAGTTCCACGAGGCAGAAAGATCTTAGGAAAAAATGAAACTGTGCCATTTCCATCAAGACAGCTTTACATCTTTGGTTTTGCATATTGAAATACTAAATCCTGCAATTCAAAGAGATCAGAGCCTTCTGTCTAGAAACCTAACACAGAATAGAAAATATAAGCAACTTCAAAACACTTCTGCCTCTCCATTTGCAGTAACTTGTTGTGCCTTTGTTTGGTAACAGTATTTGAGCTTACCTGATCTAAGCAAAATCATGAATATAAATACGTTCTTCTTCCAAAGAGTATTAATCAGCTAGAAGGTGATAAATAACACTTGAATGGAATATTGTCATTACTAATTTTCCAATCTACATACATGAGGAAGACTTAAGGCTCCGGGCTGCAGATTCAGTGCCATGCAAATTTGGAAGAGACATCGCAATTGCTGGAACACTCCACAGGTAAGAATAAAACAAAGCACTTTCACCATGAAGAAGTAAGTGATAAATCTTAAGCAGAAATTAGAGGTGTTCCTTGGAGTAAACAGTCCTTTAGTCGGCTGAAGGATTCTGACCCACACATGTAGAAATAGATGAGCAGAAGAGAAAACAATTGTGATTCAAGTTTTATGAGAGAATAAAGATGATTGCCCTATAGACTTCAGAAATGTGCCATTCATATTCTAAATTCTATGAAACTTTTGCTCTGTCTCTCCTCATTTCTACTATGACAAGAAAACTAAGTATAATCATAGTTTTAGAATAGCTGATGTTGCAAGTGTACAGATCTCAACTGAGATGGCCACCTCTGCTCCTCAAATATTTTATCTCATAGTATGCAAGTTGTCCTGCTGCAGTTTGATCTCAAATTGTCAGTGGACCATGAATTCGGAATTCAGAACTCATTTTCCAGAAGTAATCTGAGCAACATTAAACAGTGAAGAGAGACATAACAGAAAAGAACCATGTATCCATCATTATTTAGCTTCCTGAGGATGCATGCCATGTGAACATTCCACAAGCAAAGAAAATGCAATACTGGTTCTCCTTTCCAGTGCTTGTAAGCTGAATTACAATACTCCCAGCAGAGGTCCAGGGTTTTAGTTCAGTCAGCTCAGTAACCTAGCTGCATGCTGCCAGAGACAGCATGAACTTCATAGCACACCTTGCTTCCAAACCCAGCTCAACCATGTTTCTCCAAATCCCAAGGTGCCCAGTATTGTGTGGGTGGCAGCAACATGAATAATAAGATGGCACAACCTGCTAAGGGAAATTGTGTCCTAAGGGCACAAAATTATTCACCATGACAGCAGCATTTATATAAATGAATAAAGCGTTTTTTCTTCTGGTAATAATAAATTTGTTTAGGTGACAGCAAGGTATCCCACAGGCAGAATTACTTTAGTCCTTTGAAAAGGATTCTCAAAGTGTTCCGATGATGTTGAAATGATGGTGAGGTGATGTTCTCTCTCATTTAAAAGCACACTACCTACAGACTATTTTTCTGCAGGAATCATACTTTCTAATGTGACTTGTAACTTTCAGTTCTATGATAATTTTTAACTCTCAACTGCATTAGATGTGGGCTTTTTGGCGATAGGTTAACATCTGTTTCAGTGTAATGTCACAACTCTACTTTTCCAATTCAATCCTTTCAGAAAAGCCTCTACTGAAATCCTACTCAGTATCTCCATGGTTACCTAAATGGTTGCTCAGAGATTAAAAGGCTTCGGAAAATAGTTAAAACCTTAGTAGTTAAACCTTAATGCCATATGAAGAGACAAGAGCAGTGATGTACTCTACGCATCGACAGGCAAGGAAAAACTAATGGACAGGGTTATAAAAGATGACTGAAGCAAAGTCCAAAAAATGCTAAACCCAACTTGATGTGTGAAAAGTAAAAATAACTTGCACCTATACCAATTCTTCCCTTCTAAAGACTGGGAACTAATAATGCAAACATTTATTTTTATCGATGCAAACATTCCAGGAAACAGAAAAACAAATTTCTAGAACTGATCTAATACTCTCACCTATTATTTCACTTTTTCTTACCATTGTCAGACCATCATACTTAATGAGCAATCCTATAGTAAAACACAGGTGACTGAAGATGACAACCGTGCTCTATTCACACAGCACAGCATGTTGCACATTTCCCTGCAAAAATCACATGTACTTCTCTCATGAGATAGGTAGTTTCAATACCAAAAAGCAAACTGACTTGAAAAAAACTGAAGTGTCACAAGAAACTGTAACTCACAGAAAAAAATACTATTTTAACAGTCAACTCCTCTGAGAAGGCAGCAACTCCCTTCTGCAGCAGCTGATGTCATTTTCAGAGCTGAATTTTTTAATGTGATGCACAGAAACAGCTCAACAGAGTTAGCACAATTGCATGAGTGGTCAAAGATGGATCATTACACAATCATTATTTTCTAGTTAGTTGTCAATGAAAGTTGGTATTCATTGTGCTAAGTGCTGTGAAAGGTTCTACTGACAATATCAGTGAGCAAACAAATAAGAACTAAATCAGGATCAAGATAATGTATTCTGTACTGAAGGACTTCCCAGACAAAAGCAAAATCACTAATCACCAACCTCTGGTTAGGAGCCAAGCAAGAGACAAGCTAGCTGTTCTCAGTTCTGCCAACAGCAACAGTGAATATTTCCTTTCTGCTTGATTTCCTCAGTCACTGAATGTCCAGAGTATGTACAATCTGCTATATGTTGTAGTTCTGGTATAAGTTATTTTTTTCAGAGCCACTTCCCATCAAAAAATGGAAGACTGATCTGCTAAACATTCAAACCAACTGAAACAAATTGTAAAGATTACAGATGTATTGATATTTCTGTACTAAAGAAGGGGAAAACCTCTGAACTTCAGGAAAACAACAAAACCCAAGCCTTGCAGCCTTTTCTGGTCAAACAGTCTGAGAAGTCTACAATGGTATGTTTTCATAACTGAATTTTGCTTTAAACTTCAAGATCGATATATTTTCTGTCTGTTCTCATCAGAATAAAGTATAATTTTATGTATATTAACTACTCATTTTTCTTTAGTTCTACATGCACCACAGAACAACCAGAATGACATAATCTCTCAGTATTATCAGCTAAAATAATTTCAAAATTCATAAAACGAGTAAACGACATTATAACTTCTCTCAGACATTATCCATTTGAATGCCCCAGTAGTACTTTTTAGCCTGGAAAAAAAAATGTTAGAAAACGATCTGGTACAGTTGTATTAGCAAAAATACAGACAAAATCACCATCAGTTCTGAAGAGTCAAGAAACAGCATCAACTCATGGTGTGCCACAAGAACAGTTTTGTTATGGAAAACTAAGTATAGACTGAAACCCATTTTACACATACCTGAGAGTAACTTCTCCAAAGTGAAGCTCACCTGATTTCCACAGCAATACACAGTACTCATTTCTTGTTAACTATTAGTTTCCCTTTGTCAAGAATTCTCCATTACAATTCAAAGAGTACTTACTTAACATTTTGAGAAATATATATGCTATGTAAAGTACATGTACAGAGAAAATGTGCATTTAATGCCTTCTATTTTAAAAATGCTGCTTTCAGGGAGCTCAATTTTCTTGTATTAAACATATTCAGGGCATAATACAAGTTCTGCTATTCCCCTTGTTTACTGAAGAACTTTTAATCATGCACCACAGAGAAGGCTGAGAAGCAGCCAATAAACCAAAACATTAGAATGGCAAACAAACCCATCTATTAGAACCACGCTCTCCTTCAACCTGAACTACCACCACACCAGAACAAACTGATTTACCAACCTAGATGCAAAGCACAATGTAATCACTCAACAGAGAAGGAAAATACAGGACTTAATTTCCTTCCCTCAAAAAAATTAGGAGAAAAATTCAATTCACGATTAAAAAAGTAATTATTTTCAGATTTAAACCTCTTTCCAGGCTACAATATTGTTTATATAAAGCATTTGCTTTGAAACCTGGGAGGACAAAAGAAAGTTTTCATCAGCAAACCTGATGCTCTGCAGAAGTGATATCCCAGCATCTATGAAGAATCTGTACCACTTTTAATAGTGTCGACTGTTATTCACTCATATTTTTTTTTTTTTTAAATCAAGCTTAACACATTCATCAAAGGAAAAGAAGGGTATAACTTCTGGTCTTTGTCACTTCTTTAATGATGTATCTCTATAGCTCAGTAGACTTATGAATGGAATGAAACACCCTGAGAGGGCTCAGTGTTGACTAAAAGGCATAATAAGACCAAAACCAATTTTCTAGGCTGCCCCTCGGAGAACTCTGTAGTATCTGTCTTCGTATTGAGCACTAAAGACAAGTTTTTCATACCTTGAACATTACAGAACCACCCAACAGAATTCACATTCACACAGTAACAAAAATTTGACATAATTGAGAAACTAGGATCCAAACATAATGATATTCCTGCTTTCCAGGAACATGAACTTTTAAAGGCCAGCAAGACCTGGGGTCTTAATGGATCTGTCTATGAGAAGAAGAGAAGGTGAAAAACTTAGAAGACAGGACACACTCCAGAATATGAGCGCTGTACATCTTCCAGGTAAGAATGGTGCTGAGTACTGACATGTGAACACAGACCACATTTAAAATGTCAAACAAAAACCATACTACAGGGTCCACCAAGAGCACTGAGTTTATAGTGAAATTTATTGTTCCGCTCCCTAATACAATAAGCTACAAGGTACATACAGTATAAAACGAGAACATCCACAGAGCAAGGGTGATAAACATTCTGTGATGGTACAGTGGAGGTAACATCTGTCTAATCCTTCCACTTTATCCCACAAAGAGCAGCTAAAACTACTGACCCTCCCCCTCCCTCCCCTCCAAAAATATTAAAAAGTAAACTGTCTCTCTCACTTAGGAGCAGTGGGATTCAATGAGTGTTTTGAGGGCATTGGTTATCTGCCAGTATCTCAAGAAAATTGCTGAAACTAAAGTAACAAAGAAAAACTGTGAAGGTGGGAGTGACATGACCCATGCAAGATGCTCATGACACCTTGGTTCACTTCTCCTCAGAGCAAATGGCCTGTAAAGAAAGGAAAAGTTTGTTTGTAAACCAGCAATTAGCATGGTTAGAATTAAGATAAAATAAGCAACATCTGAATTCAACAGGACTAATAGGCACACAGCTAAACTACTCTTAATGAAACCACAAACTTCCTTGTAATAAGGTTGGGAGATTTGATAGCTGATAATTCTTCCCCCTTTCTTGTCAGGTGCTGCACAGAAGGGTGCATGTTGACATAGGCACAGCTGACACCTATTATACAGTGTTCCAAATCAAATACCCTTGTCTGGGAGAACTCTAACAACAAGCAGCCTCAATTCTTGAAAAACATCAAGGCTATAAACACACAGAAAAACCGAATATTTACCTTAAAGGCACAAAAATCCACTTAACCACTTTTTCATATATACTTGGTGCGGTTGAGGGCTCTCTCGGCAAGGTGACCACTTTCATCTGTTATCTTCTCCCAGTCAGTTTGTCCAACAACAAAACCGATGGCCCTTTTCCTGTCAGCATCTTTTTTTTCTTCTAGATCTGCCCATCGCACCTATGGAGAACATCCTATCAGTACAATAATCTTCCAAGAAATCCTGATATGAGTCTAGGCTTTCCACTGCAAGTAAGAATACAAGAATACTAATTTCTACTCATTTTCCTCAGAACAAATAAGTATTATTTTTTTCTGATAGGTAAAAAGGGAAATTCTTTTTAATTGAATCTACCAGGTGTTCTGAGGAGTAGAAGAAAGGTATAGATGATAAGCTTTTCCCATTTCAGTGCTGTAGTTCTGAGAGCTGAAGTGTAACTACCACAATTATGTCTCTGTTCAAAGCAACACTTTCTGCAGGAAGAACTATCCAAGACTCATTTACTGTTTTAATTTTCTGGGAAATCTGTCTTTCAACTGCACAGTGGAAACATCTAGATGACTATGAAACTACAGAAAGACAGTGTTAAAGAGCAAGACAGCAATTAATAAATGAATGAAGGACAGTTTTCTTATATCTTCTGTGAGATATTTCTATTTAAATTTTCCCACTATTTCTTTACACTAAGTAACTTTTTCATATATATGCTGTTTCCCCATCTTTACATCTCCATAGCTGCACTGCACCTCTTCGTGGTAATGCAGAACCCTTGCATTTACCCTGTTCAAACACACAAAGTGCAATCCCCAAAGCAAGACACAATGGGAGGGAGAGCAACAGGAAGGAGGGAGGGAGAGATGCAATGAGGAAAGGCTACAGTCCAGAAACTCAGCTGAAACACACCATTTCAGGCCAAGAAAAAACAGTAAGTGAAAGAGTTCTTCTTTGCTATACTGATTAATCTCATTCACGCCCTTCTGTTACTGGGGAATGTAGCCTTATTGATTTTCTGCTAGGACCTCCCTATCCACAATCTCCCTGGATTTTCCCAGACATTTCTACTGATAAGCAATGTGAGTTTTCTTCCACCATCATCTCCTCTCCCAATGCCTTAAGCGTCTCCATTTCTCTCAGTCACACTGTACAGTACTACCAGCTTTCTATTTGACATTATAGAGCAAAAAAATACCCAAACACTGACAATTAATTCAAATTACTTCTAGTGGCAAAAGCTGGTCTTTTTGTTTTGGAGAGGGAAAAAAAAAGCATTACCTCTTTTTATTACCTCTCTTTCATCTCCTGCTATGATTTTCCCCCTTTTTTCATCACAGAATTTAAACACACAGCATTTTGTATTCAGATCATAGTTAATATGCATTATCTACAATTCCTAGCTCAGTTATAACTAATATGTTTACTTCTGGAAGACACTACTTTCAAGCATAATCTCTTACAGAATCTAATGGAACAGCAAAAAAGAAGTGAGTCAATGAAATTCCCATATTCATAGACATTGGATGACTTGATAGCAACTCTCTTTCACAGAGACCATTAAAGGCTTTTATACAGACAGTAAGTCATTTGAAAATTTATTACCCTTTTCTTTCCAGGTTCAGAAGCACGTGTATCATAGTCATCTGGAAGCTGCAGATAATCTTCTATTCTGCTGGCAATTGCTTCCCAGTCACGTTTTCTTTTAGTGCCAGTCCGCAAACCATCCAGCTTGTCTGAGAACAAACACAGAGCCTCAGCGTTAAGGGGGATTATTTTTTCTATTATTCACACAAACAAGACGAGTGTGGAAAACTTTTCAAAAGAATGAGCAGCAGAATTTGTACATCCAGCTTGTTCTTGACAGGTGTAATGATGAGAGTTGAAATAAACTAGAGAAGACTCAACACAGTTTTCAAGTTTTATTGATCTTTCATGTTAACTGTGGGAAAATAACACTCAGTGCTGTTTTCTATACGAGGGAGAAAAAATTTGCTCTTCTGGATCTATACGGAGTCTGTCCTTACAGGTACAATACAGCCAACAATAGCCAGGAACCACAGATCCATCCTTCTGTATTTTAACACAATACTAAAGCTGTAGCATTTTTCCCAAATTTGGGGATCAATACTGTGTCAAACATGGTATACATGCAGCATCAGGGAACAAGTAGCAATTATATAATTTAATGCATCAAAGTCAAGTTTCTGCTAAACAAAACGCTCCTTGGAAAGCCTGATCCTCCCCTTTCTTTTTCTCTCCCCATAAGGTAAACCACTTAAAAAGTCTTCCAGGACTGGGAGAAAAATATCTCAGAAACTTTTCTTTCATGGTGTAAGAGGTCAGTCATGAATATTTGAGCAGTGCATTTGTCCAACAGTCCTCATTTTCTTCTTTTTCTTATTGAACCGATACAACATGAGGAGAAACAATTCCGTTCCTAGGTTCTAAAATTTTGTTCCTCTTTAGGCACTTACTCTCAGTAAAGAAAACAACACCTTCTTGAAATTATGTGGCAAACTGTCTTTGGAAAGGAGATAAAACACTCATTGTAAGATTATGAACAACCAAGCATGAAAAGGAAAACCGGCTCTATAAGTCAAAGGAAATTCTTTTACTTCTGTCGATGTAAACTACCAACTTATAAGCCAACAATTCAAGTATGTGTAGAAGGAACACTAAGCTTGGCAATAACATTCATTAAACCATTACCAGTGATGCTAGAAATACTGTTTCAGAAGTCACTGTTGTAATCAAATTCACCCACAAAAGGCCTCAGAAAAAGACCAAATACAAGGCAGCATTCTTTTCTGGATAGCAGAAGATGATGTTCAAAAGTATGTCCTTAAAGAAGCTCAGTTCAGAGATAGAGTTTTTTTACTTAATATGGGAGAGAGAAGAGTAACAATGGAGATAATATGAGGCAATGGTATTGTAGACATGCTAGTATAATTTAAAGTCCATAAACTAATGAAGTTATTTCTCCCTCATACAGCTCAAAACCTTTTAAAGACTCCACCTTTGCCCCATTTCCCTGGAACAGATACAGAACTTCTGATAAAACATCATAATCTTCCTGCTTCTTCTTGAAATAGCCAACATTTAAGAAAAATGTTCGGAACATTTGTATCTATTACATGATTTAGTTAAGGTTCTTCTTTTGCTCTAAGCTAAGTTTGCCAAATTTGATGCTCAATCTCCAGAGAAAGACGACACTCCCTCTACAAGACAAAATTGATTTATACAATATTGCACTGTTACTCCAGCTACGTTCAATCAGTGTAGATAATTTGTGGCATTAAGCATTTCCAGAAAAAAATAACATTGAAAAGGAGATCAACAAATTCATTGAGGAGCATTTAGGAACATGAAGTAGTGAAAACTGAGGAGCTCTCTGATGGCAAATACCTGTAGACAGACATATTCCTGTTGGAGGCAAGCTGTGATGCAAGCTCACCTCGTGACTGTTGTGAAAGTTAAGTCTCCCACTCCCTGCTGCACACCAAACAACTGAAAACATCGCCAAGAAACGTGGAATGCTCAAACATCAGTAGAGGAGCTCAGAAGCTGTTCTGAATATGCAGTTCCCCTCTGTTCTTTTTTGTTACTGCTACACAGAATTTATTTTAGAAAGTTATGTCCTTCCATGTTTGAAGCTGGATTGCTTTTCCAGAGGAGTCTGCTTCCATCCATACTATTGTGCTCAAGGTACATGTGTCATGCAGCAGACACTACACAAATGTCAAAAACTTGCCACAAAGGATTATTTCAGAATATTCTTTTCTGCAAATGAGACAAGGTGCCATTTTGTAACACTGGTGCTTGTGATTATTTATGGCTGATGATTATTTAGAGTTAAACTACTGAACATAATTTTATCATTTCAAATTTAAAAACAACGAAGCAGCAGCATTTCTGAAAACCCACAAAACTCAAAAACTCACCTTTAGAATTTTTAAAGTAACATCTGAAAGTACCTAATTTAATTAGCGCCTTCAAAACCTAAAGAAATCAATCAGTTAAATTTTGCTCTTATACAAAAGCCACAAAGTTTTATGTAGAATCCCATTTGCATTCTAGAGCAAATTTTACAATGGTATCAAAGTTTCAGCTACACCAGAGCTCACTTCTCCATTTCTGAAAGTTTGTAAAACTTGCCACTAAGCCACACCTTGAAACAGAGCATCGCACTAAACACTACAGTCAAATTTTAAAAATGAGAGTCCATTACTTTAATTTTCAATACAAGAACCTGTGTGCACTGTGTGCTGAGAAGACCCATGAACAAACTTTCAGAATAAAACTGAGGTTGTGTACAGCATGTAAGGAAATGATAAATCACACACATACTCAAGAGGAATATAAGAATAAAGTAAATCTGTGCTAAAGGGAGAGCTCTGGGGCATATGTTTGACAATTGTCACATGCAGCAAAACTTTTCAGACATTTTCTGAGGTTCATTACAACTAGTAAAATCTTACTATGCTTTCCTGTAACAATATTTACTCAGAAAGGAAAAAAAAAGCAAAAACCAAGAGTCAGAACATCATTTTTGGAGTCTGCACTTACATCATTCTGCAAATGTGTGCCCTCTGGGACTAATGCAATAAACCTAATGGGGAGGCCAGCTCCCAGGAAATAACTCAGTTTTGGAGTAACTAATGCATACCACAGTTTACATACCGTTCCAGAAATAATTATAATTGGTCACCTACAAGAAAGTCTTTTTGTGAAGTAAATATAGTAACTCTTACTCACAGACTGCAAGTGCTTCTAATGTACACCTTAAACTAAAAGTTGACCGCCCTGCCAGAGTAATTTTCCAAAGAAACTGCATTTGCCACATAAGTTTTAAAAAAGCCAGGCATTCCTAAGTTCTGTCAGAATTTACTTTTAATCTACAGTCCTACATATATATAAAACTGAATCTAGACGGTAGTTATAAAAGTAAAATTGTGAATACAGATTTAATAGAAAGCCCTTTTCAGCACCTGCATCTGTGTCTTGCAGCACACTAACATCCAGTTTGTTAATAAAGTTTGACTGTTAAAGGATTATTTCAACAGCCTTGCAAGTAACTTACTTCAGCATAAAAGTGACTGCTGCTTGCTCCCCATTTTACATTTAAGTGGAGACCATATAAAAATAAAATGGTTTACACTGCGGAGTTTTCATTATGGAAGGAAATGCAACACAGTTCTTAGCATAAACTTAAGAAATAATTTTACATTATTAAATAAATCATCGCTTATAACAAAAATGCAGAGCAATCCTAGCTTAATTAATCCTAGCTGTTTGGTATGCCAAAAATCATTGAGTACAAGGTGCCTCTGCTTGTACTGCAGGTGCCACATCATCAATATCATCTACAACTATTTATATGACTTAAAAAAGAGCACAGCAGCAGAAGAGAGGGTGTAGCTAAGCATTTAACAGCAAAAGATGAAAGGCTGCTTTATGTAAGCCAGATCTTCTAATGCTATTTCTATGGTGTAGTTGTGATTTGGGTTATTGGAAAGTTATGATGCACAGGGCCGTATCACACGAGAAGAAGCAAACCTCAAAATGATACTGTGTCCAATTTAGGTCTTTGTGACTTCTCACAAACATGACATAAAAATAGCAATTCTGAGTTGTCTAGATAAAATCTTCATTTAGAACTTATACTTTCAGTAAAATAAAAACATAACAAAATTGATCATAATGATCAGAAACCCCTTTCTATGAATAATCCTTTCACCATAGATGTGGTGCATGCATTTCTGTCTGAAAGTTGCTTTTGACTGACACAATCCTAATACCAGCACTAATGAGAACAAAAAAGTACAACAAAAATTGTGCCCTTGTGCTCCTGGAAAGTCCATTTTACATACTACTAGGAGTACTTCTATTGCTCTCCTGGAACGGCAAAGCATCATGAACTTTTAACTTTTCAATGCCTAAGATGTTAAAAAGATACACTGACATCTAATAATTCAGAACCAATTTCAAAGCATGTCACTTCTTTGTCCTCACAGATATCAATTTTGAAAAGTTAAATACAAATCTTAAACACAGTTCAGCTATGGGAAATGTCTCCAAGAAAGCAAGAAGTTACTGATGACACTTAGGAAAAAAGGGATGTAATGTGAAAGAGTACAGTGCCATGTAAGGTGACTCTTTGCTTATATAAAAATAATAAACACAGAAAGATGAAGAATATAAATACTGTTCTTTTAAAATTTGAAGACAAAGTACTTTGATGGAACAACAATTAATGAGTATATAAAACAGTGATGATTAGAAAGTAGTAAAGTCTCCTGCCTCTGTCAGAAGATAAGTTCCTTTTCTTTATAGATACTTTTGCAGTTTCAGACATAAAAATGAAATCAACGCATTTATTGGTCTTTGTAAGGAGGCACAGTAAAAACAAAAATTCAGGTCTTGCAAACATCATTAGATACCAACTATAAGAAACAGGAAAAAATAAATACCCACCTAGCTTTGCCTCAGAAGTGTCCATCTCCCATTTGCTTTTCGGAATGTAACCCTAAATCATACACAGAAAGAAGCTCGGAGGATTAGAGAGAGACACACATGCATATCACTTTTGAACTGGAAACAGCATTGCAACGGGAGCTTAAGGTATTTCTTTTTGTAAGGCACAATTCTCATTATCAGATGGAGACCAATTACTCGGTATTTCAGAACTTCTGCATCCATTTCCCATTCAGTGATTTCAGCAGCCCTTGCAAATCATCACAAGAGAGCTGCCCTCTGCAAACACAGAACTCCAGAATGAGTCTAACAGACAGCAAAGGCACTGTGTGCAGTTACTGTATTGTATTATCCCAGGTGGCAAAGTCACTGCAACACAACTTTCAGGCATAAAGAATATTCAAAGCTTTACAAACATAAATGAAAAAGTTACCGTAAGCTTTTATGAACACATTCCCAGATTTAGTACACACAAACTTCACTTACTTCTTTTGAAGGGACATACTAAATTAATGTATGAGTGGTTAATCCACAATTAAACAAATATTTTCTTTAAATAAGAGTATCTGCTAAGTCACTAGGATTTAAGTATTACCTTTCATTTTAAAATAGTACTCTTAGCACAATGATTCTTATAAAATTATTTTCCCCTACAAATAATATCACGATGCATAATGATCTTTAGCCAGTTTATTCTTTGAAAATGAGCATAATGAAAATAAATTTGGCAAAAAGTTATTTATTTTAGTTAGCCTCCTGTTATCTTTCCTTTTTATATTCTTTGACAAGTAAATTGTTACTAAGCAACCCTCATTCCAGCCATTCAGATTTGGTATAAAAGTACTTATGTTCCTCTGCAATAATATAAAAAAGCTCAAGGTAGTGAATGGAAGCCTTGTGAGAATTTAATTATTTTTTAGAATGCTTTTTAATAGTGAGGAAAAAGAACTAATCTAGAAGATTTCAAGAAGAAAACCAACAATCCACAAACCAGCTTTATTACACTAACTTCTTTCCTGCTTTATTTATAGATTGCTTCCATTGTGGTGAAATTATATGTGTATTTCTTAATGCTACATGTTACTAAATTAGTGTATTCCTGTAAATTCCAGAGAGCCACACTGCATTTGAGTTCAGCACTGCTCTTAAAAAATCCTTGAACGACCTTTTTTTCTATCATATACCAGTGACTTGAGGTTATTAGATCTCTGGATTTTCTTGTTTTTAATCAATCTGTAATTAATGCAAACCATAACAGTTTGTGCTTCAATATTTCCTTGTAACAAATAAATAAACTTCATATATATACATATATTTACACATTTAAACCAAGTTGCACTTTCAAGTTTGCTCAGCAAGTTGACACCACAGCTAAAAGCCTGCATTAAACAAAGTGATGTGTGATACACTAGTGAGAACACTAAATTAAATGTATCAATAATTCATACCATCAAGCACAGAAAAGCTGGAATTGTCTGAACGCTACAAATAATCCTATGGGAGTTGATAATAGCAAGAAGAGTGACTTTGATGGTGTGAAATGGCCTATTGTGTGCTGAATCTATACAATATCCTGGTGCTCAAACAGGATAAGCAAAGATTCAGACTTTATCCTTTAGTACAAGACAGCTGGATATTTCAAGGATATCTGCCAGATGGCAGGAGCTTCAGACCTCTCTCTTCTCACATAATTAAATGCAGCAAAATGAATCACAGAACCCTTATCAAATGCTCTCAAAAAGGCAAGAGATACTAAATACAGTGTCCCATTCCACTTTCTGTCTGACATAATTCTCTGAGATTAGCCATCTAACTGAATTCCAGAGATTACAAACAGCAGATAATGCTTTGCTCTTTTTCATATCTTGTGAATCTGAATAGAACACATTCTTATATGCAGATTACTATTAGTTCTTTAATAATTTGCATAGTTTTCAACACCAAGCTTTCTCTTTGTCTCAAAGAAAAGGCCTATTGTTATAAGTGCTGTACATTAGGACACTCCCCCGAACCCATAAACACACACATACACACAGAAATTTATGCACAGATGTCTTAAAAGCTAAAGACAACTTCCTCTTTTAGCTATAGCTCATGGAAATGGGACTAGCAGCCATATTCTTGTAAACATGGATGCGTCTTTGAAATGTTCTAACCACACTTTATGCAGTCTCATATTCTGCGCCAAAGAATAATTTAGTAAAGAGAATGAGTCACGTTGAAAAAAAATAGATGTTTATTAGAATCCACTTTTCCTAAGCTTTTTAAAATTCTGATTTCATCTGCCTTCTGACCTGCCACTCCTGAGGAATAGTAAATTTCCATCAAGGAAAAACATTGATCAACTTGGACGTTTTTGGTTACTTCCTGTTTATTGAACTTTAACTGCTTGGTTGTGGGAACCAAGATTTGAGACATTCAACTCATCAAGCACGGACCAGTTGCAGCTCCAACACATACCAAGAAGTTACAGCAGGAAGCCTTTTGTAGCCTTTTAAATACGTACCTAAAAAAGCCAGCCCTCAGGGCAATTCTATAACCTTTATTTATCTAAGAGACCTAATGCCTCACCTTGGAAAAACCACCTGACAAACAAAGTCAGTCAACCATGGCAGAAAAAGAGGTCATCATAACTGTTGTCAGATACTGTGACAGTTGAGGAGAGTTCTTTAGAAATGTGAAAGGAAATAAACTAAATTAATCTAACCATTGTTCCCATCCCTTCACTTTCTGTAATTCCTAGATTATCTGGAATACAGCACTATTATGTACTGCAATTTAAAATGTCTCTAAGAGGCATGTTACCATGCTCCACTGACAATACTGTTTGTAGCACATATTCACATATTCTTAGAAATAAATTAGGAAGAAATAATACAATTTACCATTAAAGTTCTCCTAGAAATGCTTAAGTAAAAAACTACTAGACACACATGCGTTAAGATTGCACTGCTAAGAACGGCAATGGGTTGGCACTTGTAAGACTGAGATTCCCCCTCAGATACATTAATGAACAATTTTTTAGGGATGGCTGATGTGTCTCCTACCAGTTCACTTTCTTCTTCCTCTGCTGTGTCCTTCTTGACTTCTTCCTTCTGGTCTTCAATATTTGCATCAAAGTCTTCCATCTCCACCTGTTCCAAAGCACATGCACAGACTTACAAGGCACTGCCTGGCTTTTAAGTATTTTCTTTTTAACAGGGTAAATATAGATATACAAATTAAAATAGAAAAGAAAGGACTCATCTTTGAAAGTATGTTGATGCAATACATATGAATCCTTCATTCCCTTCCTTCACATGCACTCCTTGTGTTACCACTATCTGTAACAGCAAGATACTTCTCTTGCTTCCCACACATTTCAAGAACCACATTTCAAGACTTGCAGTCTCAGAAAAAGTTCTAAAACTTGCCATTTATATAGACCTAGAATGGCTGTCTCTGCATAGAACATCTCCACTGAGCCTTTATCTTTTATATATTTTAAAACCACAGTAAAGAATAATAGTAATCATAGAGTTCAGCATAACAAAATACAAGAATGCTGGAAGGCATACATCTAACTCTGCTCATCTAATGCAACACTTTCTGGGCTCCACAGCTGTACTGGGGACTCAAGCATATACCCTGGAATACATAAAACTCTCCAAGTATGTACAGTTCTTTACATAATTTGCAAAACCTTGTAAATCCCAATCTGCTGTTCTCTAAGCCTATTTTAGAGTGGAACATTTTGCTGTCCTCTTAACGATTACTATTTTCCAGTACAAAGAATTTGGAGATTTAATAATAACCTGCTAACATAATGACAAACTTCAAAGACCCTCTGTCTATTTCAGCAGTTCACCAGTTTCTACGGCCATGTCAAGAGCTGTTCAGACAGCAACAAGCAGCTACGGTTCATGCACAAAGACCACACAACTAATTTATGCCCAGAGCTCCTGACACAACTGCCAAAGAATAATGCAACAATACAGTAAGCTGACACACCAAGGATGCATGTCACAGCAAACTGAAAATGAAGTAAAAAGGCAATTGTAACCTTCTGTTATTTCTTCATTCTCTGCCAAACATCTGTATTTCTCAGAACAAGGACTGAGTCCAAATTTGCTTATTTTCTTATCTTACTTTCTCCAACTACTTTCTCAAAAGAGTCTCCTTAATCTCCTCAATTGGTATTCAACAGTTGCTAAGAGCAAAGTGACTTCAACTCTTGCTCAAAGATGCCTAAATCTGAGCTTCAAAAAGGTGATAAAAGGTAAAAATGTACCTTTACGTTTGGGGCAATTAATAAGAAAAGAAAATACACTTTCCTGACACAGTGATTCTGGCCTTCCAAAGTGCCTTGCTTTTAACTGCCTTGCTGTGATCACATCTTTGTCTGCTTCATATTTTCAGTACAGTCACATTGACCTAATCTGTAGTTTTAACAAGCACAGAGATTCTCACCTCTTCGATAGCAGCATCCTGCAACAGTGAACGAATGTCCAGGCGCATCATGTGGCGTGGTGCTGCCTCCCAGTGATCAGACATCTAACAAAACACACACAAAAATGAAGCACCTCTAAAAATCTAACAGATTCATTGGAAAATTCAGTTTCTGTTTAATAACAAGATGTACGTCATAACATAAGATGTACTTGATAACAACTGTACTTCAGTTATTTCAAACAATCCTCTGAAATAACTCCAGTACTTCTTAGAGGAAAAGTGTAAGCATGATGTAATCTATAGTTTTCAAACTATAAAAAAAAAAAAAGGGCCCAAAAGCACAATATGACTCCAGATGCACACAGTTACCCTGCTGATATCCTTTAGCTTGCGCCCATGAATATTCCTCTTGGAACATGTCTGGTTATCTGCACTCATTTCAGCTAAGTAGACCTAGAAACAAAAAGACAATATTAAATATTGCGAGCCAATTTTTAGAGCTCTTTTTCTATCTTGTGATACACTGCAGTTGTACAGTTAAAGAAAGGCAAACTAGTAAGTGTACACCACAGCGTTTTTCCTTAATGTGGGAGACACTTTCCATTCAAAAGCTTAGAAACATCAGGACATGGCTGTTAGCAAGTTCAAATGCTATTTAGGTTCCATTACCTCAAACCCCTTTGTTTTTGCAGCACTCCAAAACTGTTCAAAGTGTCGCACTCTGTCATTGATAGCATCCAGGATAATGAAGGGAAAGAAACCGTCATCCAAGGTCTTTTTAAAAGTTTTAAACATGCTGGTACGATAGGTCTCCTCCATATCAGCCTCATATTCGTACTCCATCACCTTCACCAAGGACAAAAACATTAAGAAAGATTTCATCTATAAAATGGCTAATATTTAACACCTGAATGTCATGACCACAAAGCACACTTGTGTGAAAAAAACACCTTTCAGGTCAGTTTTTAAGAATTTGTTCATACCAGCCTAAGTTATATTGGCTGGTTTTGAAAAACGGCCCAGAGACCTCTGCACTCTTCCCAACCCACAGACTGCAATTCTGATTGCCACCGTTTTTCCAGAATGCCTTGTTTCTTTGTCAAGAAAAGCAACAAAATTCAGCCTACCTTCTTTTTAACTTTTTTCCCTGTATCTGGGTCTCTCTCCTCTTTCTCCACTTCAGTGATAAAGTAGTCATCTAGGCTGAGCACTCTTGGTGCAGGTCCTCCACATTCTACTTCCTTATCCTGGGAAGAAAGCAAAAAGAAAGCATACACCTTTGCTGTAAAAATTCCATTCTGCTACACAGGATCTTCAAAATACTTTTGGCTAACAGCAGTTCCCTGCTCAATACTCAAAACAAGAAGACAGTAGTATCCCTCCTGCTTGCTAATAAGTGGTGGAGATTCACACAGCACATGAAGACATCAAACATGAAATAACAACAGACTTGATTTCCAGGGAAACAGAGAGCAAACAGCAAAGGAAGCACATGTAAAAGACAAGCAGCACTACACAGTGAGTGCCTGTTTACATACCCTGATGAGTTTTGCTACATGAGTCTTTCCACTGCCAGGTAACCCTCTCATGATGATCACAATCTGAAAAAAAGATCATGTAAGATGATACAGTACTACATTTAACAGATTGTCTTTTGCAAAGATTTTCTTCTAGAGAATTATGTGCTGTGGGCTTACACTCAATCCCATCAAACACTCACTGTCTGGTTTAGAAACCAGGCTGTGAGAAATGGTAGTAATTACACATTATTCAGAGTATTTGATGTTAATAATCTCAGCAGTTTAGGCTGCATGTTATAGATCTGGTTCAGTTTCACTAATTTCCTTCATTCAACTTAATGAAACTTACCCAAATGTTTAATAGCCTACCTAAATCATGTTCTTTCTTATGTAATATGGTGCATTGTCAAATCTCTGTGTAAAGACAATTTTTTTTCCTGATACATCACAAAAAGTGAAGGCCTCAGAAGAGGCCAAAATACCTTAATATTACACATTAATTTGCTTTGAGCATTCTGAGGAAGTTTACCTCTCCTGTGGACTCCTAATACTACAACACCCTAGATGTTTGCAAAGGAATCAAGCTAACTTCCAGAGCTTCCTCCCAACATATTACATCCACCAGCACTTTATCTGAATACAGACCTTGTCAAAATTGATTGTTGCTTTCAGAATGCATACTCACCCTCTCTGGCCTGCTCTCCCGTCCTGGTGGCTTTAAAATATCATCTACATTCTTAGATTCTGGCTTCCTTTCTACTCGTGGAGCAGGTGGTGGCTGACGAGGCATTGATGGAGCAGAAATAGGAATCCTTTCCTCAGGGTAATTTCTACGATCACCTTCAAATTCCAGTGTTTGGACAGAAGAATTTTCTTAGTTCAGTAAAATAAAAAAATTAAGATGTTCGTACCCAGCTGAGCTGATTTAAACAGACCTTCATTATTTTAAGTTAAATTCACAGATATGTCCTCAAAAATATTAAAATTTCTAACCTTAAACCTCTTGAAATCAAAGACAGTTTTTAGCGAAGTATATAACTGTTTCATTCATGATCTCATCACCACTGAGAAACAAAACTAAATGCCACCACCTAAAGAAATTTTCCAAAATTATATATTCTGAACACACAAATACTGTGAATTAATTAATCTTCACCTCTGCAAGTCCATTATTTTTCATAATATTCTAACATGAGTTCAAGATTGAGAAACCGTACCTCCAAACATGGAAGGCCCATGCTCATATGCTGGACGATCTGTCTTTCGTTCGTATGGTGGTCTTTCAAAACCTCCTCGCCTGGAGGACGGGTGGTCTTTCTTGTCACGGTAAGACTGAGTTCTTGAAGGTGTAGTAGGAAGAACCCTGCCAAAACAGTATTTCATGTATTTTGTGCATTTTTGTGAAGTTCCACTATGGATTCCAGAGTGAAAGGAATGTGTACCTCAGAGGCAAAATGGACAGCCTGATACACAAAACAGCCTCAACTGTATTGATTTCCGTAGTGTTCCAAAATCATGTACCTATCATCTCGAGGATGCCGCTCTTTTTCAAACCTCTCTCGTTCGTAGTCCACAGAACCACGGTCTCTGTGCAATTCCCGATCTCTCTTGAAATCCCGATGATCTGTGTTGGAATTACCTTGACGCTCAAAATAAGGCTCACGATCTCTTTCTCTATTGTAGCGACCTGGGTGGTCTGAAGGGAGAAACCCATGGAAATCCAAACTACTAATTTGGAAAAAAAAGGCAACAGGCAAGAGTCCAAGAAAAGCATATGATATGTGAGCTAGGATGGACTTAATCAGAGACTCCCCCAAACTGTAACAGACAACCATATGGTGCAATCCTACTTAAAGCTAAAAAATTTAATTTTTAAAGTGGCTAGGTTATTAACTGCAGTACTCCTCTTGAAAATATCAACTGTTATTCTTATGAACGTCTGAGGGAAAAACAATGGTTGTAGCTTAAACAAGAGTTACTTAGTTTGAACAAGGTTTTAGTGTCTTATAACTTTTCTTAAGAGCTAACTACCTGTTTGAAAGCTAGCCAAGCACCTCCTACCTTTTTGAAATGTTTGCCTGTCTGGAAGAGGTTCTGGACGAAGGGTTACCCTCTCCCCATAAGGAATCTGTTCCACTTTACTGGTGGTTATATCTGATTGAAAATAAACAAAAAAGATAATTAAGATTTTAAAACACATATCTTGCATTTTCTTTCCTCTTCATGGAAAGTAATCAGTCAATGGCATTAAAAGTGACTAGAACAAATTACCATCATTTCTCTTAATGGATAATGCAAAAAGAGCTTTACATAAATAAACAGCACCATGGTTTTTAAAGGCTAAAGTAGGTCTGTGTGTGTGGACGTAAACCACTTCATCTTAACAATGGGACTTCTGCCTTTTCAGGTGAGTTCAGGTAGCATGCAGTGTCAGAAAATTATAAACATTAAAATGCTCTGTAAGTTTCAATAACTCACAGAACTACTGTAATGTCAAAAATAGTAACTAATAGTCTCACAACAATGACATTTTTTCTAACAGCTTTTAGTAAAACATCTATTTAATGGAACAGATATGGCTTCCAGTCCTGTTATGGTACTTCAAGAGAGAAAAAACAGTCTTTAAATGACAACGCACAATTTAAGAATTTCTTTATGACATGATTTCATTCCTGTCAAAGGAGGGAGATCAATTCTATTTAAAAACTAATGTTGAATTTTAGCTTTGGTAAGCTCAATAGTAAAAAGCAGAGCCCTCCACTACTTATGTGTTAAACACCTGCACAGGGTGCATGCCCTTCAAAGCCAGACTCTGTCTCCCTCTCTGGCTAGAGGGTACCTCACACCCACTATGCAGCATATAAATAATGCAAGCATCAGCCACAATCTGCTTTAAATCACTAAGTCACACTCAAGAACTGTAACCATCTGAAGTACCTTCTAGCCCAGTTACTTCCATACTCACCTATAAAAAGATTAAGTATCAGTATCAATCTAAATACTACACATCATTTTGTGTTTATTAGAAGCACCCATGGCCACACACCATTCATGGAATAGCAGCCATGGAATATACACTGTTTACCAACACAAAATAGCTCTTTCTAAAATAATCAAATAAAACACTAAACTCAGAGTCATAACTGGTTAGAGGTTAGAGACTCCTCATAACTGCACTGCTCGGCATTACATCATTAATGCACATAAGTCTACACATGAACTGCAGAACATGCATACTTTGCGTGGCACACTGCTTTCAAAAAACAAGTCAAGAGGATTAATTAGCTCTTTGATACATATCAAATACACTGTAATACCCACCTCGCCCGTGGCCATAATCCACCGTTTGCTGAATGATGGGTGCTTTGGGAACTGGTGGAATTACTGGAGAAAGGGACACTGGTACAGCTGATGGAATGGAGGTGTGGACGGCAGGAACTTTCACAGGCGAGGAGACAGGTGGAGGCATCATCGACTCCTGTTTACACAACTCGTACTCCATATTTGCACCTTTATCCTCATTTGTGTCCCACAGTCCATGGAAAGAGTCCTCATCCCAGCGTTCCTGTTCCACAGCAGAAGGTGATGGTTTTAAAGACTGACCATAACTTGGGGCTGTAGTTGGAGTAGAAACTGGAGCATGTGGCCTTGTCATAGGTGTAGTAGGCCTTGCCAGTGGGGCACTTGGTCTTGTCACAGGGGTGGGCTGTCTGAACAACACGGGAGGCTTTATAATAACAGCAGGAGAAGGTTTAATAGCTTGGGCTTCTACTGGTGCCTCTGAAGATAGCTGAGAAGAGACCTAGATGCAGAAAGCACTTTTAATGTAGATCTGTAAACTAACCTTCTCTCAACCTCAGTACGTGCAATGGCAATCGGTAGTCAAATCATACACATTTTCTAGTACCTCCATCAAAGTGCTACAGTAGGAGGACTATTTTTAAAAACTGGTGGCCTGATTTAATTTTGTGTTTGTTCACTATGTGAAGGCTTAAACACTACTTATTTTCTTCAAAAAAACCTTACCAATTTTAGCTCCAGTAGGCCTATCTCAGTTCAAAAGTGTCTACTGTTTTACTCCCAAAGACTCCTGCTGTCTGCAAAGATTCCTGCTGTGTGAAGGCTGAAAACCTGAAAGTAGGGCAGCTTGGTGAGATGCAAAAGGATTGATAAGGCCAGTTTCTTTGTGGAAACCACTGGAAAAATTCATAGAGAGCAGAAATACCTGGAATACCTTAATAAAATCAATATCAGAAGAACATAAGAAATTGGAAGGTCTTGCCTAGTGGAAAACCAAACCAAATCCTTCATGAATCAAACATCCACAAGAAACCCCACGCATTACAAGACTTCTCAGCATCAGAGCAGATGCCAAGTCAAAGGCACCTTATTAGCAACATGCAACAAAAACTGCAGAATGGTTGTAGATACAAAATTGAGCTCTGTAACAGCTCAAAGTCACAGCAGAAATACCTAGAGGCAGGAATTCCAAGAAAGACGAAAGTTGTTTGAAAACCTCCAGGCAGATGAGTCTGAGATGCAAAGTATCCAAATTGAGTAAAGTAACTTCCTAAAGGCATCAACATACCTGCAGTTCTTGGTAGCAAATCAGTTCCATTATTTTACTTTACAGACACTGTAAACAAGGAAGAGGTCACCTAGGCAAAAAAAAAACTTGCAGTGCCTCGTTCACTGCATAACAATTCTCTGTACAGAGGGACAAAAAAAGGTTGGTCTGGCTAAATGTCAGGCCCAGAAGACCTTATGGCTAAATGTATTGGTGTCAGTAACTCTGGGGTTAAGATGTTCATCAATTCAGATATCTCCTCCAATACACATTTAACAAAACTGTTTACTCATTCTAGGAAGGATTTACCAACCTGAGTTAGCATGACTGCAGAAGTTCAGTTGACTTCTGAATTATCAAAACCCCCAAATATTAGCATCTGAGAAGAGTTCCCAGAACAGCACAGGAAATTAAGCAGTAGAGTACTTGCATCACAACAGGATGGAGGTACACAAACATGAATTTACATGCACTTTATGATATTCTAGAAGGTAGTAAGAATTCCCAATAAAAACAGCAAACAGAAGGCTAATGCCCATGCTGCATTGAAATATCTAAATTTCTGGATGATGCATCCTCAAATTTTTCCAACTTCAGAGAGGAGATAGCTCCTGGAGTAGGAAAAGTAGTGCAAATTGAAAGAACTTAAGGAAGGAAAGGCAGGGTCTTGTTGTGAACCTTACATCCCTGTTTTGGAAGAGCTCACCTCTTTTTGCACATGATCCCACAGCAATCTAGACTGTTGAACCTCATATGCAACCATCCCTGATGGGTCATACTCGGAAGACATGGTGGATTGACTGAGTAGAAAATGCTTTGGAAAATTTAAAGAAACTAAGAAGTTGTTTTGCCTCAACAGAAGACAGCTAAGGTTGTAAAGATAGCTGGGCAGACATTTCACAGAGAAATGCGACCACCAGTGTGTAGAATTGGTTCAACATACATAAATAGTAATTACTGCCAACATGTTATAGTCTAAGATGAATTTACCTGGAAGGCACCTGGCCTTGTGCTTGTATTCTGTGATCTTGGAGAGTCCTGGGTGGAAATGTCAGGTTTGAACTCCTTCAACTTCTGTAGCTGTTCTTTTTGCTCCCTGCACACACATCATAAGAAAGTGTTATCAGTCTATAGCTTAAATGAAAAATTAAAGAAATGGTAAAAACACATATTACACTAGCATCAGAGATGAAGCCAAAAGAAGAAAAGGACACAGAAAGCTTTACATGGGAAATGCTGTGATTCAGAAATCCCTGTTTCACATCCTCCTAACCATGGAGGCATTTAGTGTATTAGCTGCAAGCTTTGTGATAGTAAGTTTCCTGAGACATGAAGTTATGCTTTTGTGCTTTGCCAGAACCACTCCATTTGAACAGTAAAGAGCAAAGCTGGATTTTTAGCTTCTGTCAACACCAAGAAAAAACCCCTTGGAAATGTACACACAAGTGCTCTCAATTACTTGCTCTGGTTCACATGGTAACAGGATTGAGGCCAACAAAGCACAAGAGATTACAACATATAAAAAACCAAACTGAAAGTCTAACCTTAGCTTCTTTGGTTTGTATATCAAAATGCTATATAATATACAACCAATACACAGTCTACCGAGCGGAGACCAGGTTCAGATGTGAGTACTACAATCACTGGATTACAAAGTTCTAGTGAATATGATTTCCCTTCCCTTCAGCTTTTGTTAGCATTTTTAAATCTAGGTTTTTCAATTGCTAATAACTCTGTGTATTGAAGCAGTTTCTAGATAACAACTAAGAATGGGATCCCTCTGTAACAAGACATAACAGAAAACTCCTTAATGAGTAATGCATCTGTTCAGTGTTCAGCAGAAAGGGAACTTGGCTCAAAGAAAATAATCCTCAGCATTTTGTAAATACAAAGAGTAAATTGACTACTACACTACATCACAAAAACAGAACAGTCTGCAGCTCAGAGTATGCTGTTTTACACACAATAAAAGCAAAGCCAGATGAAGGCTTTCATTTTGGAGTTGAAAGCAGTTATGTACCACACTACTGGTATAACACTTGGCTCAAAAAATCCCAATAAAAATTACTAAGTAATCTCCATAAAGTTGTTCCTACTATTCAGACTTAAATCACCTGCCTATAAGAACCTAATGAGAAGTACCAGTGTAGGTAATTTTAAATTTCTACTAAAAAACAGTATCATGTTTATATTTCCCATTTTCACTGGCTTCGAAAGATGTATATGTAACTACTTTTTACAGAAAACATTTTAGTGACTATGTTTAAAATATTTTAGCCTTAATAAATCACTCTCGTAGTGATTTCCAAACTATGTCCTTAGCCTAAGTGACTGGCTTGCAGCTAGTCACAATAAACAGGAAAACATATGCCTGGCAACTGAGGCAACGGGAAAGTCAGGAAGCTGAAAATAATCTATTACTCCAAACTTCTACCAAATACTATTTTACAACACATATTCCACAGTGAACAGCACCACTGAATTAATCTATTGCAGTAAATTATTAAATTATTCAGAATAAAAGTTCTCCCTTTTAAAAAAATTATTTTTCTTGCATTTTGGCATGCGACTTAGACCTTCCATACGGAACAGGTGCTCAGCAATCTTATGAATCTGAAAAAGAAACAGCCTGAAGAAAAGTGCAAAACATCCTTATCATGAAATGGATTGGGTTGAAAGGGACCTCTAAAATCCTCTAGTTCCAGTCCTCCTCTCACTAGATTAGGTTGTTGAAAGCCTCATACAGCCCAGTCTCTCCTATTACTAATTTCAACAATAAACACTTATTAAAGCCTTAGGAAGTCTAGTAGTTGCTTTCTAAAAATGTGGTCTTGATGAACTCTTGCATTCATATCCTCCTAATTGTTATATCACTCCTTTTATGCTGATTCCTAGAACTTAAGATCAACCAAATTTGACAAAATCGTTCACTGACAATACTGGGTTTCAAATGAGGAAGCTCTGTAAAACAAACAAACAAACAAAAACACACCTATGGTTTAACTTAAAAGTGAGCAATATCAAAAAAATTAAATAGGTTTTAAGAACCACATTAATGTAGGTTTAATGAGGGATAAGTACTAAAAAGCAAGTATCACTAAGCTCATCTGATCCCACCAAAGAGATTGAAAAGCAATTATCCACCAGTTTATTTGAGGATAACAAAAAGATGAGTCAGGTGATGGGACAGATCTCTTCCTGGAAAGTAACATACAGGGAACACCATATTCATGGAGAAAGGGACAATCATCTATTTAAGAAAAAAAGTCCATCTACAAAAGTTGTGATACAGGTACTCAAAATAACTTGTTCCACCTAAGCCCCTACTATCATGCTGTGGGTAAAAGAAAAGCCATTTCTGTGTTAATTCAAATGGATCCCACAGAATGGGATTCCTATTCAAAAATCACAGAACCAGGCAACTCACCGAAGCATTTTGAGCTCCTGGGCAGCCTTCAGAATTATCTCATGCTGTCTTTGGCTTAGGACCATCACTCCTCCCAAGGACTGGTCAGAGTCCAGGTTTGAATCTGCTCCCAGCATATCAGAGGAATGTGAAGGTGGAGGAAGGGATGAATCTGAGCGGTCATCCAAAGACCGCAGCCTCTCTCCATCATCTGGATACCACCTATCTGACAACCGTTCCCTCTCCCAGTCAGTCCTTTCGGGAAGGTAGTCTTGCTTCTCCCGCCATGTGTCGTATCTCTCCGGATATTCTCGAATCCTAAGCTCCCCCCTGTCTTGGAGGTCTCTGTCATAATGATCTCTGTTCCTATCGTCCCTCCACCTATCTTCACGGTACCTGTCCAGAGGTGGAAGGGGTGGTAATGGTGGTAAAGGGGGGATGTCCAGGTCACGATTTCCCATTTCTCTGTCATCCATAGGTCTCACGTCCCAGTCCCTATCCCATTCTCTGTCTAAATCTTGATCATAAATATCTGTGGATCTTCCAGTTCTATCTAGATCTCTCTCTAGTTCCCTTTCTCTCGGCCTTTTCCAGTCATCCCACCACGAATCTCGTCTGTCATGATCAGACGATAAAGGAGGTAGTGGTGGTAGGGGAGACAATGGAGGCAGTGAGTGGTGGGATTGCAACCTGTCATCTCTATCATATGCATGTACAGAATCATCCTGATAATCAGAGTTGTGATCTCTCCAGTATTGTTCTCTTTCCCATTCATCCAACTGCTCATGCTCCAAAGATGGGTCATCTTGATTATCTAAAGGAAACTCCTCCTGCATTGTATCGTCTTCATGACCCCAAGAACCCCTGAATGCTTCATCTCGATGGTATGGAGGCAATTTGTCAGGGTCATCTCCTAGGTGAATGGGTTTACCCATATTGCCTGTTTCAGATCTTCCTGCTTCCCTCTCATGGCTATCTCCCCTCCTGATGGGACACCTCTCGCGGCTCCCTGCCCGCCTGCCCAGGTCCCTCTCGCGGCTCCCTGCCCGCCTGATGGGGACCCTCTCGCGGCTCCCTGCCCGCCGCATGGGGACTCTCTCGCGGCTCCCTGCCCGCCGCATGGGCTCCCTCTCTCGGCTACCTGTCCCTCGCATGGGCTCTCTTTCCCGGCTACAGGCCCGTCTGACCGGGCCTCTCTCCCGGCTTCCATCCCGTCCCCTATCCCAGCTGCCAGTCCGTCCAGGCAGCTCCCTGTCTCGGTTAGAGAATACCCTCTCATGGCTATCTGACCGTCCACCCAGTCCCCTCTCTCGGCTGCCTGACTGTCCCTCTGGCATCCTCTCCCTGCTGCCTGACCGTCTATCTGGCATCCTCTCCCTGCTGCCTGCTCTCCTGAACATTCCCCTGCCACGGATAGATGCTTGCCTAGCCTGCCCTCTGCCTCTGTATACATATCCTCTGCCACGGCCGTCGTCCATCCTGCCCATTCCCCGGCCATGGCCATCATCCATCCTGCCCATTCCCCAACCACCATCCATCCTTCCCATTCCCCGGCCACCATCCATCCTTCCCATTCCCCTGCCACGGCCCATTCCCCAGCCGCGGCCATCCCCCTGCCCTCTGCCACGGCCCCTTCCTCTGTTTCCTGGTCCCTTTCCTCTATCTTCATGCATAAATGGCCCTCTTCCGCTGCCTTCTGGTCCAGGTAGGCCCTGGGTGCTATCTGAAGCAGTCAGCTGGCCATCTGCTGAATCCAAATCCTGATTTCCTGTTGCAGGGGCTACTGTATTCTGGTTCTGAATAGGTGGGGTGGGTGCCTTGGACTCCTCTACTTGCTGGTTGGGATCATGTGAACTCCATGTCCACTTTTTAGGAGGGTCTGAACTAGATTCTTTGACTTCAGGTTTGGATGGTTCCTGTTGAGTGTCTGTCAGGTCCTCATTTGGCTCAATGGGATCTGCACTCTGTGCGTCGGGAGTAGACTCTGTTCTGGTTACAGACTGCTGATCGCCAGCTGTGTCTGTAAAAGGTTCTTTGCTCTCTGACTGAGAGTCTGTCTGTGCCTGCTGCTGCTGCTGCTGTCCCAAATGAGGCCTGGGCCCCATCCACCGTGGACCGCTAGGTCGGGAACCGTGTCCATGTGATGCATTTGTTGTATAAAACTGTCCTGCTGGTCCTCGTGGGATAGACCCCCATCTACTCGAAGACTGTCCATCCGTATTTGGTCGGTCAAAACGTGACCTGTATCCTTCTGAGCGCTGGGAGTCAAAACGAGGTCCTCTCTGTCTGGAGCCTTCAAATTTGTCATATCCTCTTCCTCGAGGTCCATCAAATCTACAGATGACACAATAGAAATTTTATTCAAATGAACATGTTACATTAAAATCCTGTAGATTAATTTTACACAAAATAGGGAACTCATGTCTAAAGTCAAATTGCTTAGATGTTTGGGATTCACTGTGCATAACTGGATGAGTCAGGAAGGCCAAAGCATGGCTGAAGCTGAACTTTGCAATGGATACAAAGAGTTCCAAGAAGGACTTCTACAGGTACGTCAGCCAGAAAATTGAAAAGTCTAAGAATGTGTACCCCTTGGACAAACAAGACTGGCAAACTGGTAATGATGCATGAGGAAAAGAACTGGATACTCAACCACTTTTTTTGCCACAGTCTTCACTGACAACCCTATGCCTCTTGAGTGGATGGACTGCAAGATAGACTAGGGGTGCAAAGTCACTCCCATGATAAGAGAAGATCAGGATCATGATGACCTGAAGAACCTGAATATATGTAAGTCTATGGGACCTGATGAGATACAACCCAGAATACGCAGGGAATTTGCTACTGTACTTGCCAAGCCGCTCTCCATGGTATCTGGAAAACGGTGACAGTCAGGTGAAGTACCTGGTGACTGGGAAAACACTGCACCTATTTGTAAAAACAGTAGAAAGAAGGACCCTGGAAACTACTAACATGTGAGTCTAACCTCTGCGCCTGGAAAGATCATCCCAGAAGTTATGCTAAGGCACATGGAGGACAGGGAGGTCATTGGAGACAACCAGCATGGCTTCATCAAGAGCAAGTCCTGCCTGACCCACCCAGTGGCCTTCTATGATGAAGTGACTAGTGGATAAAGGAAGATCTATGGATGTCATCTATCTGGACTTCTTTAAGGCTTTTGACATGCATCCCCACAACATCCTTCTTTCTAAATTGGAGAGAGAAGGATTTGATGGAGGGGACTATTTGGTGGATGAGGAACTGGCTGGATGGTCACATCTAGAGGATAGGGAACAATGGCTCAATGTCCAGACTGAGATCAGTGACAAGTGGTGTCCCTCAGACGACTAGGGTGAGCACTGTTTTTTATCTTCATCAATGACATAGACATTGAGTACACTTTCAGCAAGTTTTGCAGAGGAACCAAGCTGAGTGGTGGAGGTGACATGCCTGATGGACAGGATGCCATCTAGAGGTGCCTAGAAAAGTTTGAGAAGTAGGCCCATGGGAACCTCATGTGGCCAAGTACAAGGTCCTGCACATGTGTCAGGGCAGTCCCTGGTCTCAGCACAGGCTGGGCCATGATGGGATCAAGAGCAACCCTGCCATGAAGGACTTGGGGGTGCTGGTGGATGAAAAGCTGGACATGAACTAGAAATGTCTGCTCACAGTCCAGAAAGACAACCTGTGCCTATCACTGCATATCACTGAGTTCTAAACTAACACTCATAAAAGACATGCACTAGCAAGTCATGAAAACAGTCTGTTAAGAACTGTACATCCAACAAATCCCCAGGAACAGAAACACTTTTTAAAAACTATCAGGAGGTAGAAAATTATTCAATTATATAAAGTTCTTGTACATTGCTAGCAATTCACAAATTATTATTCATTATTGATCACTTTGGAAGCAAAGAGAAGGGTAATAACCATGAAGATATTATTGTAAAGTCTAGCAGAGTATGCAAGAACATACTCTTGCTAGAATTGAACAGAACACCACATTCCTTTGATTCAGCAGACATCACACCAACCCATCTCAAACCAATGAGCAGATAGAACAGATGTCATTTCTGCACCCTGATATCATGTATTAAAGAAAATAATTCAAAAAACAAGATCTTGGATTAAATTATATAGCAGATATAAAATCCAGCGAAGACATATCTAATATTTACAATGGCTTTCCTATTCTCAAAGGAGAATTGTGCCTCTGCAAATGAAAAGGGGCAGCATCCCTAAGCACTTCACCAAAAATAAAAAAAAAAGCAATCTACTCTAGATTATGTTCAGGTGAAAAACGTCTATATATCCTTACTTTAAAAATATAAACACAGAGAGCATGGTGTACATATATGAAAACAAAACCTCCACTGAACAAATACACATTTCACACAACCAGAGAAAGATTTGAGAATAAGATACATATTTCGTTTCTTAATAAATCACTGAAAATCCTGTAGCTTGGAATATGTATAAATCAACAAAAACATTCTTACCTAGGGCCTCTAGGGCCTTCAAAACGTGCTGATCTGGGAGGATCTGGAAGCAATCCACCTGACCTCACTGGTTTATCCTGCACAATAGATGTGTGTGTTGAAGACACTGCAGAAGTGCCTTTCAGCTCTCCACACTGTTGTTCAGGTGAAATATTTACAGTTTGTTTACTAAGATGACCTTGAGACTTTCCGTGGTCAGATGAGCCAAAGGATGAACCTCCTTGAGAATGATAAGGTGAATAGCTAGATGAACTAGCTATTTTTGATGCATAGGTACCAGGGGTGGGAAGGAGAGCTGGCCTTGGTGTTTCAGTGGCTTGACTGCTTTGAGAACTGGATCCTGAAGAGGCAGAGGAATTGGGTAACTGAGAAACAGAAGAGAGAGGAGGGGGGACCAGTGGAGGGGTAGTTGAAGGTAAAGTTGGAGGCATAATAGGAATGCCACCTTGACCAGTTTGGGAATACGGAATAAATGGAGGTGGCAGTGAAACGTTTGCAGGATACTGATTCTTCAGATTTTGGAGTGAGGTCACTTTTTCCTGCAGATGGGACTGAGTGACCTTCATCTGTTCATCCCATGCTTTCCACTGTTTCTCATACTCTTGAAGCTGGTCTTTGTGAGGGTAGGTTTGAAGCTGATGCTGCCACTGCTGGTTCATTGATCGCTCCCAGTCTTTATGAAGCTGCTGGAACTGTTTCTGCTGTGCCTCATAATGTCGCAGCTGCATGTCCACTGACATTGTCTGCAATGAGAATAAGAAGAGGTTCAAAATAGTTTAGACAGTCAGTAACTCTCAGAGCCATGTAGTTCAGTATCACTTGTAGTATCACAATTTCTGATGAGTTGGCAGCAAGCCTGAGGAAGAACTACACCGAAACAAAAGCAAACACCAACAGTGACATCCAAAGATATTGTGAAAATTTGCATATTTTATTACTATATACTATATCTATGTATAGAAGACTTCAATAGGACAGCTGAAGAAACCTATAATCTGTATAAACTGTATTATTACTGGATCCTAACAATGGCTAAACCCAAATCAATCTTCGCATATATACAATATGTGACTGTTTCTCAAGGTTTCAGTTTTTGCTATTAACCTGCTCAGAATGACCTCAGCTGTCTGTAATCATTCTTCTCTAAGCCTCTGCCAGATCTTATTTGCACAAATGAAGCTTCTTTCAAGGAGTTCTGTCTTTCATTACGTGAGGATATTGTAATATTCATGGCTTGATCTTGCATGAGATTTTTAAGGTTTACCCAAAGAGATTTATTTTAAAAAAATGTAGACAGCCCAACATACAAAGAATGCTTACCAACCCAGTAAAAGATGACTCAACTCTCTAATTCAGTAATCAACTTCTACTTAAAAGCTTAAAGGTTAAAATACTGGTTTCAACTGATTACTTGAATTAAAAATAATGTGAGATACTGATTTTCTTAATTACATTTACTGTCTATTTTTGGCATCTACATTTATCATTGTACATATTTATTTTTGTAAAAAAGAGCAGCTTTCAAATTATGCTGTGCAATCATCTGTTTACCCGACCTTTCTGAACTGTTTCTCTAGTGGCAAAATATTCAAAGCTGAGTAAATTCAATATTGTGTTCAGCTTTGCTCCTGAATCACCCAGGTATGTCTGAAAAAGCTTTCGAGAAGTCTTGTATTTCTCATCCTACTGAAGCTTCATTGCCATCTGTCAATGCTGTTTTCATTCTGAAGTTGAGTGATAGTAGGGAAAATGGATTTAAACTTCTACCCAAGCAGAAAAAGTAGCTAGACAAATAAGCCAACCATCACAAATTATTCAACTACATATTCTTCAGCAGACTGTGAGTGCTGGGTGACTCAGGATGTATATCAAATATCAACTCCTTAATGTCTCACCTCTAAGTGTGGAGGCTGTTGCATGATCTGTTGATACTGCTGTACTATCTGCTGCAGCTGAGCATGCTTCTGCATTATTCTCTGATACTGAAACCCAACGCGGTGATGGGGGTGCTGCTGCCACTGGGCTGCTGCCGCCTGTAACTGCTGCAATCTCAAATCCTCCTCAGGGTCATCAGGAGGTTCAATATTGAGCTACAGAAAAAGGCAAATACTGTAAGTAAAGGAAAGTTACTACTGTCAGAAAAAAATACACTTGGTCACTACATATTTTACAGGAACTTTCTCACTGTTCCTTACTTTATCATTGTATTTCAGTGTTCCAGTCACCCTTCTGGTGGTTCTGGAAGGCTGATTTTTATCCCACCTTTCCTCAATGTTTTCTTTTTCACATCTTTTCATAATGTGAACAGCCTAATCTAAAGGTTAGGCTGATGGCAATTAGGTTATTCATACATAAAGAAAATACCTACAGGAAAGAGATTAATGAAAATCTGTTATCTGTTGCTCACAGCAAAGGTAATGAGAAACAGTGGTTTTTCATGATGAGGTAAAGTAACTCCAAGTGCATTATTCTTGCCACTTTGTAGGAACCCGTGTGCTGTAAGTAAAGTGGAGCACATACTGTTCAAACATCAATCATGACCTCCATCTATTACATAGTAATTGTTACTGAGCATGCTGACAAAAAAGCCTCTGCAAAATTCTTGGTTTTCAGACCAACTCTAATGCACAGAGAGAAGAGGAGCCAGAATTCACAAACTGCCAGAGAGAAATTAAGAAATGGTGTCTTACACATAGCATTCCTCAACTACGGAGTACCTACCTGATTTTGCACTTTGGTATCATAAGGTGTTCTCACAGACAAAGATGACAATGTTGTGGAAGGTGCAGGGGCATAAGCTCAGACTTGCTTGATGCATGTGTGGGTGAATACATAATTTTATACACAAGAAATGTATTTTCTAATTGGTGTAGCTTTAGCAAATGCTTTTTTTAAGACTGCTTCACAACATTCAGTTACTGTTACAAAGTATACACAAGAATTTGATGGCATTAATTTTCCTGAGGTTTTGGCTCATCTGGGACACAAATGGAGTGGCATGGCTTTACAAAGCCTACCTGAGTTTCAGTGGATGTAAGAGAAGATTCATCTTCTTTGGATGCTGGAGGCAGGGATTCATTAAGAGGGGGAGGTTCAGACTGCTGAGTTGAAGCACTTATTTTCCCTTCTTCAGACTTTGCTCTCTGCTCATCCTTCACTACAGGACTTTTCATCTGCTGCTGCCCCTGAGCATGGGCTTTTGCCCTTTGCTGCAGGCTAAGCAGATGCTGCTGGTACCAGTATTGCTGCTGTTCCTGTAATAGGTGTAAATTTTCTAAGACAGTTTCCACAAGAAAAACAACAGAAAAGCATTAATGATCGTGACTAGAATCATACTGTAGAGAAGTTTTTAAAACTGTTTTGAGGAAAAACTCACTTCTTCAGCAATGGATGTCAGAAGATCAAATCAAAATTCAGAAACCACAACGTGATGCACAGAACCCACAACAGAATTTACTTTTTACCACAACAAGCTTACTATTCTATAAATATAGCAAACAATAATAACAAAAATCTGGAACTCAGGCAATAATAAGCAAAATTATTACAGACGTGATAAAGTACCATATTTATTGGTTTTAGAGCTCCTTATATCTAAGAACTACAGTAAAGAGAAAAAGAAGGAAATGTATAGAAGACATGAAGAGGAGGAACAGAGAATACAGACATCAAGTAGACTGAAAATGACAGCTGAGAAATTGTGGTGAAGATGTTTGAACAAAGCTATGGAGAGTAAAACGAACAATCAGAACCAGTATATAGGGAAGATTATGTACCACCTGAATTCTCATTAATCCTGATTAATAGCTTCAATAGCTGAAGAGGGAAGCAGGTATGATTGCACCCAGAAAAATGATCCATTTAAGAAATAATAAGCTTTCTTTTAAAATATTTCAGGGTAGAATTAAGTGTACTCAAGGCAGGTAAGAGATGCTTCAAAAAGCAAGCTGCCACTAACACAAAGAACAAAAGACTAAAGATAAGTATCTCAACATTAAAGTAGTAGTGTCTTAAAGAGACCTGAGTGAGAACCAACAATTCTGTATCTCTTCAAATACGAGAAATATCAGGCATCAAACGAATAGAAAGACATCTGTGGGAGGC
Organism: Muscicapa striata striata; assembly: GCA_030060385.1. Classification (NCBI taxonomy): domain Eukaryota; kingdom Metazoa; phylum Chordata; class Aves; order Passeriformes; family Muscicapidae; genus Muscicapa; species Muscicapa striata. Next base: position 4,801,060 of record JAREIS010000106.1, on the reverse strand, counting down.
AGCTCTTCACCTGACATGGTCTTGTGCCACCAGAGGCCCTACTAGAGACCTCTCCAAGGGCTACAATTTTGTGGATTCAAGACATAGCTCAGAAAAATCCAGATATTTCAAAAATAAATACACCATTTACAGCTAAGGCAGCTCCTGTATCTTAGGAAAGTATTGCTACATTGCTACACCCTTGATTTTTAATTTATTCTCTTAGCATCTGCTTTTAGTCACTATCAAAGATAGAATGATAAAATACTGTACTTTTTGGTCTAACCTAGTGCAACCATTCTCCTCCATCACCTCCAAGAATCTCTGACTGATCTCCATCTTTTATACCTTCTGTTCTTCCTTTCCCTCCAAGTATGCACAGTTAAGAAAAAACACCTATATAAAGCCCAATCAGAAACAGAAAAGAATCCAAAAGATGCAGGCATTTTAAAATAAAAGTGTGACAACACCAAAGCAGTAAGTGCTGTCTGATGACAAAATTAATCACTCTGCCCATCTTAAACAAGTTTAAAAGAAGAGTAACTTTCTGCTAGAAACCTACCTCATGCTCAGATCAGAAATTATGTTTTCTCTTGGTAGCAAACACAAAGAGCTGTATTTTAAATACTTCTGTAACTTGGAAATGAGGTCAATGAAATGAGAGACTATGCTTCACAGATTTTAAATTAATCATGCCATTATTCCTGTCATGAATCTTTTTAACAAGAATATGTCTCAGAAGAGCCAAGAGTTTTGGGTGGAAAATATGTATTCACACTACAGCATGGACTCTGTCAGAAACTTTTGACAATATGCTGAAAGAACTGCAACTCAAGGGAGGAGCAGGAGGATACTTCCCCAGCTATACAAAACCTGATTCATCTCTCCACCTCAAAAGGCACTGTAAGGTGATTTGCCATCATGGTGCCAGATGCTATGATGGGTGAGCACACGTTCTACTGCCACGAAATTGCTGTCTCCACAGATCTATTTTGTTTCCTCCTCATTCCACCAACTGGACATAGGAGTAGAACTCAAAATATGACACGGGCTTTCCAGAACTATGATAATATAATTACCTATTATTTTCAGCAGATGAGTCAGTGATATCTATTACCGTGCTATCCAAATAGCATGAGAAAGGCAGAAAGGTAGATTTTTACAGCTTAGACGGAGCAAAACAGAAGTGCTAGTGTAAAATTTTTTCATGATGAAGAGTTCATTTGAGTGCTTACCTCCTCACAAAGACTTGTCATTCAACTGGATTTGTCATTTTTCAAGTCCAATCACAATCCTTAAACCCAAGGAAAATACAAGCATCAACACAGCCCTTTTTCCATCTTTGGCTGACCAAGAGACTAGGCCTGTTAATTAATACCAATTTTGGGGGACATTATGTCCTTTCCAGGTGAAAATTGCAGATGAATGGCATAGCACCCTCTATAAAACAAAGAGGCTGTTTAAAGAGCGCAGCAGTCTGTTAAATGGTGAGGTGGTAAAGCTGAGGTAGCTTTAACAGGTGTAGATAAACACATATTTATGGGTACAGATGTACCCACACATCCTTGGAGCAGGAAGAGCATTGCCAGCAGGTCCAGGGAGGTGATCCTGTCCCTCTACTCAGCCCTAGTGAGGCCACACCTGGAGTGCTGTGTCCAGTTCTGGGCTCCTCAGTCCAAGAGAGACTTGGGCTCCTGGAACAAGTCCAGTGGAGGGCAATGAAGATGCCAAGGGAGTGGAGCAGGCTGAGGGAGTTGGACCTGTTCAGCCTTGAGAAGAGACAACTGAGAGGGGATCTTGTCAATGTACACAAGTATCTGAAGGGAGGGTGCCAAGAGGAAGGATCCAGGCTCTTGGTGATGCCAAGGAACATGTAAAGGGGCAATGGGCAGAAACTGATGCACAGGAAATTCCACCTGAATACAAGAAAGAACTTTTTTACCATGCAGAGGACTGAGCACTGTAACAGATTGCCCAGAGAAACTGTGGAGTCTCCCTCACTGAAGATATTCAAGAACTGTTTTGAATACACAACCCTGTGCCATAGGCTCTGGGATGACCCTGCTTGAGCAGAGAGGTTGGACCAGATGACCCCATGCGGTCCTTTCCAGCCTTAACCATTCTGTGGTACTGTAAACAAATAGCAGCATACATTACTCAAGTATCAGATGGAACATTAAGGAAATACCACAGTTATTTTAACTGGATTTTACAAGAATCCAGCAATTTAGTCCAACTATATACCCACAGAAGAAGCTATGCTAAACTCATGATACTGTCAAGGCAAAGAACAGTATCTTAGACAGGAAAGGAAAATAATAAAACACCAACTCATGGCAAATTGCATAATATTTTCTGAGTTAAGAAAACCACTGATATATTTGTCTGCAGCCACTGTTACTGTGGGATGAGAACAGAAAAAATTGCTTTCAATTGCCAGTTTAAACAACGGCTTAATAGGATACTATAAATGGCAAATTACCGTTTCTTTACTGAGCTTTTCAGACTACTAACATAAAAGCATCATTACACTTTGCTTTTCCTATTCCTATTTTGTAAGAACTTGTTACTCCAAATTCTGTCTCATTTTACAGCCTAAGATAAACAAAATTGTATCAATCTGTTATAACAAATTTATTACCAGGAAAGTATCATATTCCTTTTGAATTAACACTGAATTGTGAATGTGAGCAAGCAAACTACTCAAGATAGAAGCTATTTGAATAAACACTCATAAACCAAACAACACAAACTTCAGCAGTATCCTGATGCTTCCATGTGCGCACCACAATAAAGCATTATTTGCAACTCTTCTGGAGAGTGTTTCCTATTTTATCACTGAGATCAATAATTTAAGAAGTCAACAAGCTGCCTCAATACCAAATTAACACCACTTTCTACACAAGACTTTTTGAGGTTTTGGTTTTGGCATTAAAAAATTAAGTCTTGCTGTTACCACTGTAAAAGATCAATTAGTACTGTCAAAAAATCTTCATAAAATTAAGTGAACTGAAAGCACTACTTTGCCAGGCAGTAGTTAGTTCGTAGTACAAATGTAAAAACAGAATTTACATAGATACAATTAAGGTGTCCCAGCAATTAGCAAACTTAAAGCGTCAGTGACTATAATATGACACAACAGGATTTTTGCAAACCTAGTTTCAAATCAGAACCCCAAGATCAATTTACCAAAAAAAATAGATTTAAATAAAGAAACTTTAAAGCATGCACTTCAATTTTCATCTTGCAGGTGGATCCCAATAAGATAACTCAAAACCCACGCAAAAGCCTCAGTGAATCTGCCTAAACCATGTACACAGCATGTGCCTTGCTGTGCATGCTGAACCTTAAGCCTGGATTGTCCCTGACAATACAGATGATTGGTCCCATCAAGTTCACTGGAACTGGTCTCATTTAGGAAGTGAAGCACACAAATACTTTGCAGTATTTTGATGAAAAACACACAGCAATAACATTTTTCACTTCAAGGCATTTCAGAACATTTCCCTCCAATGTCCTATGCAATTTTATACTGGAAGATCAAGCACCCGGAGCACAAAATGTGGATTAAGTCTAAGTACAGGGCAAGTATGTACTGAAACAGAAACATTTCTGCAGCTTTAACTGTGTGTGATAAGATTAAAATAGTCACAATTCTACACTAATCAGGCAGACAACTGCAACTCAACCCCTTAGAAAACAATAATAAAGAAATCACTGAAGACAAGTGACATCCCACAATATGCAACAAGTAAACCGACTGCTGCATCCCATAGCAGGCCAGACAAAACAAACGGGTTAGGTGCGGGTTGCCCACACGCTGTGCTTTGGAATACATTCTCCAGAGACCAATGCACGCTCAAGAAAAGTCAAGTCAGTCAGGACTTCACTTTTCCCTAAACAACTTTTCTTGAGAAATATCAATTTGTTATATCCCTACCAACCACCACTGGATAAATCAGCCTCTATGAAGTTTCCCCTGAGCTGTGCCATTACCACACCTGCACGGATTGCGTCCAAATCCTTTCAATATTATGCAAATGGGGTGTGTTTATTGACTGCCCTTAGTCGGGGACCTTTGCAACACCCCGTACTTGCCAGCGGCTCATCGCCACCGCTGCCCTGGCGGCCCCCCGCTGCCAGCCGAGCCATCTTACCTGGGGAGTCATGGTGGAGGGGTCCGGCTGCTCCGTCCCACCGCCCTCCTTGGCAGCACCCTGCGCGGCCTCCGGCTGGGCAGCGGCGGGCGGGGGCAAGGACGGCTGGGGCGGGGGGAAATGAGCCTGCGATGGCTTGACCGGGGGAGGGATGGAGGGGGCCAGGGAGGGCTGCGCGGGCTGCGAAGGAGAGGCCTGGGAGGAGAGCAGGTAGGGCTGGGGATGTGCCATGTAGCCCTGGGCAGGAGGCGGCAGGTAGGGCTGGGAGGCGGTGGCCGGCGGGGGCTCCAGGTAGGAGGGCGGGGGCTCGGAAAAGGAGGGGGGCGGCTGGGAGGGCTGCGCCCGGGGCAGGTAGGGCTGGAGCGGCGGGGACTGCGATGCGGGTGGGTAAGGCTCGGCCTGGGGCGGCGGCAGGTAGGGCTGGCCGGGGGGCAGGTAGGGCTGGGCGGCGGGCTGCGGGGACTGCGGCGGCGAGGACAGCTCCATGTCCATGGGCACCGGCTCGGCGGGCACCGGCTCGCCCCAGTCGCCGTGCCCGCCCGGCGGTTCCTGCCCATCGCGGTCCCGGCCGAGGGGGCGGCTTGCGGGGCGGCGGCTCGCGGTGGCCGTACTGCTTCTGGTAGCTGCGGACCGGCGGCGGCACCGGTGGCACCGGCGGCTGCTGCTGCCAGTCGGTGAAGGAGCCGGGCAGCGGCGGAGGCGGCAGCCCCGGCGGGGGCGGCCCCGGCGGCGGCGGGGGCCCAGGAGCACGGACTGCAGCTGCTTCTGGTGCATCTGCTGGAGCTGCTGCAGCTGGGCCAGGTGCTGCTCCTGCAGGCTCAAGAACCCCGAGGAACCGGCGGGCGGCGGCGCGGCGGCGGGGGCGCGGGCCCCGGCGGCGGGTAGCTGGGAAGCGGCATCGGCGGAACGGCGGGAGGCGGCACGCTGGGGGGCGGGATGGGCAGCGGCGGGGGCGGGATGGAGGTGGGGGCGGCGGGTGGTGCCCAGCCGCCCCGTACAAGCCCCAGGCCGGGTACATGGCGGAACGCGGAGCGGACACAGGCCGCGGCGGCGGCGGCGGGCGGCGCACGGCGCCTGCGCGGGAGGCCCCACCCCGTCGGGCAGTCGAGCGTGAGCGCCGCGCCAGAGCGCCCCGCGCGCCGCTGGGCGGGTGGCAGCGCCGCCTAGCGGACAGCTTCCTACAGAGCGGCGCATCCCGCCCGCCCCGCCGGGAAGCCGAGACGGGATGGCAGCGGGCGGACGGGGCAGCCCACGGACGGGAGCCACTGCGGGCACGGCGCGCTCTGTGTAGGGGCGCCGCCAGGCGCTCCGCAAGCTAGGCTGGGTATGGCGGGCCCGCCGCTGCCGAGGGCCGCGGTGTCGATTACCCAGCCTGAAGTGCGAGTTAAATATACAAATATGATCTGTAGGCAGTTAGCAGTGGCTCATGCCCAGTGCTGAACTCCCATCGCAGGGAAGAGGCGCGCGTGTGTGTATGTGTGAATTCTGGTAGCTGGGCAGTGAAGCCTGGTGGTTACGGGTCAGCAGGACACCAGCACTGTGTGTCTCTGCTTGGTCTCCTTTACAAGCACAGAAAGCTTGAGCAATTTTTGTCATGTCATGTTCAGTCTCTGGTTCATGCCTGTTGAATCAAGGATCCCTGGCCAGTGGAGAAAGGCAGGCATGGAGGAAAGGTCCTAAGACTTTTGTCAGGAGAAATATCAAGAAAATCACATTGTTTGATAGAGAAGAAGCTTTATCCTCTCTGGTGGAAAAGCTGGACTTTGTTCATTTGTTGTTAAGAAAACATTTGAGTGAATTCAACTGAGATGCAAATCTTTAAGAAAACTTATCTTAATTTTATACTTATAGGACTGGCTTTTCTATTCTTTGGTATCCCTTCTTTTCATTTAGAGGTGATTATTGATCCTTTTTTATTTAGGATGGTTTGTTTAGACTTCTTTTGCAGTGAATATGACTTTCAGATAGCATTTGTATTTTCAGCCTGCATCTACTGTTCATTGCATTGTACTTAACATTTATATACTTGAGTTCTATGGGCCAGCTTTTGAAAACCTGTCCTTCCCATATAGAGAATTTCTGTTGCAAACATCCTTTAATTTCTCCTCCTGATCTATTCACTCTATGTGAGTTCTCTTGTGATCAGTTTACTAACAGTTATTTCCTGCAGGCAGGTCTCGCCTACTATTTTTGCTGGTTTTTGTGGTTACTCAATATTGTCAATAGACTTATTACTTCCCTTGAGGGAATACACGTACCTAAACACTTTCAGGGTAATTGTTTTCCAGCCTACATTGTGGAAGCTAAAATGTAACTTCCAAATAACTTGACAGGTGCTTTTTCAATATTCAGATTTGGTTTGGGTTGCCGTACAGTTGACTCCCATCAGACAGGATACACTGGCTTTACCCAATGTTACCTTGTCCTTAAAGCAACCCTGTTAAATTCACATTATACCCTCTGATTCTTTTATTCAGAATGTGTTATTTTTATTCTTTTATTCTGTTTAGTCTGTATCATTAAAGGGTGCCATCATGTTGGCTCGGGTTAATTTTTTATGTAGCTCATGTTCTTCCTGCTTCCAAACACTATTATACCACATTTCAGTTACCCCTCAATTAACCAGTGTCATATATTGGATCAGCAGCTTAAATTTCCTCATCTGGTAAAGCTGTAGTAATCTTAAACCTTCTGGTGGCTCCAGAAGGAGTAGAAATTATTTTCTACCATTCTTGGCATATATTCAAATTTTCTTTATGTGGTGCTCCTGTACGTTCTCTGTCTTCTGCAGCTATGGAAACCAGCTACAGCAGGAGACAGGATGTTAGCAGGGAGGCTGAATTCTCTAGTTACTAAGAAACACTGCAAGCATCTGATATCTAAATCCTGTGTAGGTTTAAGCCATCTGCCAGAGTTGAGTCAGGAAGGAATTTCTCTTCCGGTTTGGATTAACAGGGTTCTGCACTTGTGGGAAACTACGAAATACTGTAGTTTACCAAACTCTTTCCTGTGACAATGATTTTCCTCCTCTGACATACTGTAAATTGGATAAGACACTGGGATGCCATTGTGTGCATGGAGTAAATATTTTCCTCTGAACCAAGTGTTTGGTACACAGGTTCCCTGGCATTGCAGCACACAGAGAGCCAAGTTCAGCTATTATAGAATTTTTAAGGTTGGAAGAGACCTCCAAGGTCATCAAGCCCAACCATTAAAACAGCACTGCCAAATCCACCACTAAATCATGTCTCTAAGCACCACATCCACACTTCAAACACTTCTAGACCCAGTGATTCTACCACTTCCCTAGGCAGCTTGACCACCTTTTCAGTGAAGAAATTTTTCCCAATATCCAGTCTTCCCATGGCACAACTTGAAGCCATTTCCTCTCATCCTGTCACCTGTTATCTGGGAGAAGAGACAGACACCCACCTGGCTACACCCTCCTTTCTGGTAGTTGTAGAGAGTGAGAAGGTCTCCACTAAGCCTTGTTTTCTCCAGACTAAATGTCAGCTCCCTCAGTTGCTTCTCATCAGACTTGTGCTCCAGACCCTTCCTCAGCTCCACTGCCCTTCTCTGGACAAGCTCCAGCACCTCAATGTCTTGTCTTGTAGTGAGGGACCCAGAACTCACCACAGGACTCAAGGTGCAGCCACACCAGCACCAAGTACAGGGGGAGGATCACTCCCCTAGTCCTGCTGGCTACACTATTTCTGATACAGGGAAGGGTGCTGTTGGCCTTTGTGGCCACCTCTGCAACCAAACCAGTGTAAGGAACTACAGGATAAAACTCTATTAAAGTTTGGAATATAATATAAATTGTCAGTCTTCTCCTCTACACTTCCAGCATTTTGGCCAGGAAGTGTGCTTTGGCATGTTGGCTCCTGGTGACCCTCTCCTCACCACACAGCAGAGATCATAAAAGCAAATTATATTGCTAAAAATGAAGGAATAATGGAGGAGGTATGAGAATGCAGAGGTATAACTTTGAAATACTTTCCCCCCTACCTTTCTTCATGTGGCTTAATAATGTTTTTTCCCTCCCTCCCTGACCACTTCCTTCCCTGCAGCAAATTCTGCAGATGACTCTTTATCTGCAACCATTGTTCTTATTCCTCTACAAGGACTGTGTTCCCAGCCCACATTGATACCTTTGCCTGTTAGACACTTTCCTTCTTGTCCCTGATACCTAACAAAAGTGATAAGGCTTTGAGGTGCATAGGGCCCAAAGAAACAGGAGGGAGAGATGTGTCCCGACCTAACCCTGCCCTCCACCACTCTAAATGTAAGCAAAAGGACCACCAGCTAACCAAGTACAGAAAGAGTAGTCTGAGAGGACACTTAAACAAACTTCATTCACTTTGCAGCTGAATAAAAGCCTATCAATTCTCAATTAAAATTTAGACTGCTTTTCCAGAGAAAGCCACGAACTGGTGCAGATCTGATGTCTTTTCTGCAGAATGCAGACTCTGATTTGACTAAACAGCTGTGAGGTAGCTTCCCAAAGGAATACCTGTCCCACTACAGGTGCTGCAGTAAGAAACTTTTAAGATCTCTTGTTGTTTCATTCTCAGCCAGAGTTGCATCATCAATATTTAATTCAGAATGCTGAAATCACTTTTTCTAATGGTCCTGATGCAGAGCTAGGCACATTCTTCGTCCTGCTGTCCTCTGTTTCCTATATGTTTCTCCCAGTGGTAGGTAATTGGACCAAGACAGAGGATGGATGAATAAAGCCATACTCTTCAAAATAGCTTTTTCTTAGAAAAACAAGGTTAAAAAGTCAGTTTGGTGTTATCCACAGTCCTATGAGCAGAGTTCCAACAAAAGAAGCAGGAGGGTTGGAATCAGAAGAACTCTTATCCTGGCCCACAGTCCTGGCATTAATGGTTTGGCTTGGCAGGTTAGAATCGAGGAGCTCCATAATCATCTGGCATCCTTTCAATATTGTACCTGAGAAAGAAGAAAAACTCATGAAGACAATCTATTCCACATTGCTCCCCTCCCCGCTGTGGTGGTACATCTCCCCCCTCTTCCTCCTCAGGGCTGCACTACCATCTCAGGGATTCCTGCTAGACCTTGGCCTTTGTGTAAAGAGTTAGGTGGTGAAGCATCCCTTGACCATACCAGGAAGCCTTGTATGACTAAGGTGAGAACAGCACCGACTGTACTGGGAACTCCTGTTGCTGGTCAGAGGTGAAGGATGAGGTCATTCTCTGACAATCCTGCCTAAGTTGTGGCCTAAGTGGAATAGTACCAATGTTACCAGAGTTTTGGAAACTCTAGTAGTTACCAATCTGGATTATGGCCAAGATTTATGCATGATTAAAAGCAATCATCTTGTGACCCTATAAGCAGTGGTCTTAAGCGAGGCCCTCATAGCTTTCCTGGACTGCCACGGGCTGCACATCTCTCTGAGCAGAATGCCTCTTGATCTCAAGGCTGCGACAGTTGAAGGACCATCACTCAAGCTTTGCCTATTGAGAAATGCAGAGGCATTCCATGTGTTTCACTGAACCTGAGGGAAAGTTTAACTGGTACCTTTATACCTTTACATATACATCTTTGTGTCCGTGTGCATACATGTGAATTGGCTGAAATACTTTTTACTGAGTATAGTATGAATACTGCTTCCTGAAAGTATAATTAAGTCACTGTTATAATTGTAGTAAAGCCTACTGAATCACTTTATAAATGTTAAATCAGTCAATGATTAAGTGCTTCTAAAATCTAATTAAGACAGAGACTGTTGGCCAAGTCTGGGACTAAGATTGGATGCAGCTGTATGTGGACTCCATCAGGAGTTTGAAAAGTAAGGAACCTCATGACTGAACCTCATGACTCAATGGGAGGGTCTTCCTTTGCACTTCTGGTCTCCATGCAAAACATTCTAAAGTGATTCTAGGTCGATTTTCCTTAGTATTTTTCATCCACGTAATAATAGAATGAACCTTGCCATTAAACTCAATTCGCATGGCTACAATCTTATATTAAAAGCTGGTTTTGCTAGTGTACCTTTGACAGTGATTCTTCAAGTGGACTAATGCATTCATTTGTGACACCCATGCACCAACAGGCTTACAGGCAGACTGAACAGCAAGAAGCTCTGTTGCATCTCTATCTGCAGCTCAGATCCCCAGGAAGAAAAATATTACTTCTGAAATTAAAAAGTCTTCATAAGATTGCTATTATTCTTCACCTTAAACTCAGCAATCAGACATCCCAAAAACTCACCATCTCCAGAGAAGAAAAGCACCCTGTGGTTTTTTAAGATCTGGCTTAGGATTTAAGAGTAGATCACCACAGAAAATAAAACATGAGACATTCAACTTATAATTCACAGAACCATTTAGATTGGAAAAGACCTCCAAGATCACTGAGTTTAGCCTTTGACTAAATATCACCTCGAGAATTAGACCATGGCACTAAGTGCCACATACAGTTATTTCTTGAACACCCCCAGGGATGGTGAACTCCATCACCACTCTTGGCAGCCTTTTCCAGAAGTTCTTGGCCACAGTGAATAAGGAGAAAAGGTGTTTTGAGAGAAAATATCTTTTGAGCTACATTCTAATTATAGATCAGTTAAAACTTTACGTATCTATAGCAATCAAGCTCCTCATTTCCAACATGCTGCACTAGTATCCTTCTGAGTTGGTTTGGTTTTTAGTTAAGAAGCAAATTCAGTCTCTTAGCCAAGGGTACGCAAAGCTACCAAATAGAATATGGAACAAGAATGGATCTTTTCTTCAAGAACCTGTAGAATGCATTTGCCTGGTAGTCCTGCTGCAGCTGGTAAGCAAAACTGGTCTATGGAAACACTGGCCTTAAGAAAACCACTTCTTTAGGTAAAGACAAGTGAACATGTAGACTGCAATAAGAATGGGTCTGTGACCAGTCTCTTCCCAGCAGCAGCTGTACTTCAACTTCTGTGTAAACACCAGGCCCTCTACTGCAGCCTGCACTACAGACAATGAAGGAGAGAAGTATATGGTGACAGAGTCCCTGTCAGACAAGGACTGCACTGGGCAGAATTCCTTCCTGTCAGGGGGCCCTTACCTGTGCCTGGAAATATACATTATAGGCACTCCAGGGATTTTTCGTATTCTCCGCTTGAGCTCTTTATCCACTGTGGCCACAATGTAACATTTGTGCTGCAAAAAAAGAAGGCGAGTCAGATTCAACACCAGTGAACCGCAGAAAGGAGTCATGGCTGACCAAAGGTTCCAATTCAGTGAGCTCACTGAACCCAAGAAGGGTGAGAGTCCTTAGCAAGGCATTACCAGAACTTGTACAGAATTCTGCAGCAGACTAATAATATCCTCCTGCCCATCCAAATAGATTCAAGAAATCTCTGAAACTCTGTCCAGCCTTTTAAGCTGACAGCTTTCTCATCCTGAGTGCTTCTTGATGCTGTCCTGTACAATAAGAATGCTCAAGGAAGATAATACCTTACATCAAATAAAGTTGTGCTAGAACTGAAAATGCCCCTTGGTGAGATTTTATAGTTACTCTGTGGGAAATTTAAGTCAGTCATGAATTAGCAGGGCTCAGGAATTTTTACTATGATACCATGGTCTAGAAAATGTCAGAAAGGGAAATACCTGAGTGACCCTCTGCACCAAGCAGTCATCAGCGTAGGTTCCTTTGTGCATACATGGCAAGCGCTCAAACCGAGGGTCCTTGGCAATTCTGGGGACATAAAAAGCAGCATCACAGCAATCAGATCAGAGAGTACAGTAACACAGTCTGGAGGAACAAGAACACCCCTTTCTGTGATATACAGAACATTTTTCTCAAAACAAGGGGTGAAGGGATGGAGTGAATGGTATGCACTCGTATGCTTTACAGCACAGCAGGCCAAAATAAAAAGAACAATACATCTGAGTGATGTACATGAACTACATTGCTACCTACTCATATAGGAATAATGGAGTACAAATGAAAAGTTCCATAAGACTTGGGTCACTTTATTATTTTTAGAAATTCTGTAATTTTTTTTTTTTTTTTTTTTTTTTTGAAACAGGAAAAAGCATTACTTTGAAAGTCTTAGGAGCTTAAAAGACTTACAGATTAATACTGTGCACTCATACATAGCATTTTGTGTCTAAAACTTGAGCCATTGGACTGATCTCATAGACACAGAAATAAAACCAAGTTCTGGACCCTGCAACAACCTAACCACCCACTAGTGCAGGAGTACCAGTCATAGCAAGTGTTTTAAATTTATTTATATTACAGCATTAAGTTCTAGAAACAGAGAACATCCTGCACCTACCTTAATGCCACACGGTACTTCTGTCCTAACTTCTCGATTTCACCCATCACACAATCTGTGATACATGGAATACCTAAATGCAAAAAAAGCCCGTATTAAAACAAAGCAGTATTTATTCCCAGACCCCTACATACTGCTCACATGCCCCAGAAACATTATGGAACTCTACAATGTATTACTCACAGTAACAGCTGATAATGTTGCAAAGTGACGAAATGTAGAGCCACCAAGTTTAACCATGCCATGGTAATTTTAGATTTTTAAGTTATTTGTACTCTACCTTTGCTGAGATTAACATTTTTAAAACCGTTACTTGACTGAAACCAGAGACATTGCCAGGGTTACCACAACTCCATGATTATAGCACATATTCTTTTTGCAAGATTTCTGTTATTCTCAGCCAGTGGCATGAGGCTGACAACGCACATTATGAGCACACTGTGGCACTGTGTGGTCTGAAGAAGCTGTGAGTGGTGCAGAAACTCACACTTGGCATAGAGACAGTCCATCATCGACTGCACTAGGTCCAGTTTGGCCTTGATGGAGAAGTTGATGAAGTTAGTGTCAACCAGGATGTGGTAAGGGGGGCCCAGCTGTGTATTATACTGGAAGAACAAGCAAGAGGGATGCTGGGGGCTGCCAGGAAGACAAAGAATTCAAATCAGTCAATTGCATTTAACACCATGTTCAGTCCTACAACTTGCACAGAATGGAAGAGGGATAATGAGCAGAAAGATCCATCAGGCCTCCTGCGGCCTCCCAAGCACAATCCTTCGTTTTGGGGCACCACTTGTTCTTCTGACAGTATTGCTCAGAAACACGCTCAGTTCCAGACTGCAGCGTGGCTGGCCCTCCCTCCTTCCTTCCTTCTCTCCCTCCCCAGTGCCTCGGCAGCACTTACACCTCCCGCTCTTTGATGGCACTCGGGTCCTCCTTCTTCTTCACGGGGGCTTTTGCGCGATCCTTCTCTTTGCTGCAAACAAACACAGGCATTGCTGGGGCACAGCGATAAGGAAGGGCTGCCAGCGGCGCTGAGCCCTGGGCCGGAACCTCGTCCCGCCTCTCCCGAGCGGGCCCGGGCCCAGCCGCAGCCACACTCACATGCGCTCGTCCCGGAGGCTGATCATGCGCTTCATGACCGCGTACTTCCGCGCCTTCTTCTGCTTGCCCTGCAAGGACACGACACACAGCCGCCATAAGCGAGGGAGAGACCCGATCCCAGCGGGACCCCCATCCCGACCCGCTCCCGGCCCACCATGCTGCTCCCGCCGGTGTCCCCGGTGCGTCACAGGCCCCGCCCCGGAGCGCGTCATCTCCGGCTGCCAGCGCCGGCAGCGGCAGCGCCGCGCAGTGCAGCGCAGCGAGCTTGCGGCCGTCGGCGGGGACCACGGTAACAGCGGCAGCGCGTTTCGCTCCCGCCGCGGGGAACGGGCTCTCGGGGCGACGGACTGCAGCCGCCGCCCGGCCCTGCCGCCGGCCCGGAGCACCCGCGGTGGGCCTGGCAGAGCTTGGCGGGGTCCCCGCGCTGCCGGCGGCGGGGATGGCTCCGGGAGGGCCGCAGCGGGGCCGGACGGGCGGGAAGGGCCGGCCTCCGGCTCTTGGCTTCGGCTTAGCCCCGCCGTGTGCGGGCGCTGCGGGGTGCCGGGGCCACGCCGGGTGGGTGGGGGCGAGCTGTTGCCTGTGTAAGGAAAGGCCGTGGGGATGGGTGGGCTCCGAGCCCCCCGCTGCTGCGGGCTCGAGGGGGAACGCACCAATCGCCTTCCTTCCCCTCTTCTCTGTTTAGCGGAGCCGGGACCTTACGGAGGTCTTCAGCCCACTCACTCGAGCCTCCTGTTTTGTTTTTTTTAGAAGTTAATATAGTGCTGGTTTTGCCACGCTCTAGCTCATGAACTTCTTAATGAGAAGCAGTGGGTGGTCATTATCTTTAGATCTTACCTATATTTGTGATCAGAAATCTTAGCGAATGAGCATAATTTTAGCTGTACTTTATGCGGTCATAGTGGTGTAGTCTGACCCGAAATGTCTTTTCTGCACATGAATGGAAATGTTCTCCAAGTTCTCGGACTGGTCCGGGGCACTTGGTTTCTCGTGCCCTGTGCTGTGAAGGGAGAAAGAAAGGCATTTCTCATGAAAGCTTCTGGGATTAGTGAGATCTTGTAGCTGTTAGTATCTTCCAAATACAACCGGTTTCATCTGGTGTGCTGGTCAGAAAAAGCAGCCAATGAGAAACCACTCAGGAGTTTTTTCCTGAAGTGGTGACCTCTGTAGAACTGTGACTGATGCTCTGACAATGAGGAAGAAAATTAGACTGAAAGTGTGTTTATTGGGAAAACCAAACCTGAGCTTTCCACCTGAGCAATCATACTGTTAACTGTTCCTTAATTGTTGGTTGAGGAAACGCCGTTGGTAGAGCTCACATGATGCTGTTCAACCTGATGACTCTCAGTGGTTTGAAAAGAGAAATAATTGAGGAAGAAGGGGGTGATCTGCTTTCCCCACTGATGTGCAGCAGGGCAAGTGGCTGAATTTTGTCTTGGCTCAGGAAGCAGATTTGGTGTCAAGATGAGACTGGCTTGAAAGTTGCCATCTGGCTGGCTTGCTGTGTTTTAGGAGGGCAGGAGGAGCTGACAGCGGTGGTGGTAGTTCATTTGCAAGGGAAGTCCTTAGTCTTAAGCAGCTGACAGAAGTTTCTCTTTTTGTTTGTTTGTTTGTTTTTGTTTTCTTGTTGCCACTGTTTTATATAGCTTGTATGTAAATGCATATGACAAATTCCATCCCTAATAAGAGAATGACTGTTTTGTGTAGACACTGACCATTGATGCAGCTTTTGTACTTGACAGCTGATGCTAAATCTTGCTTAGTGCTTTTTGTACTGACTTTTCAGTTTTCTGTGAATGTATTTGAAAGTTAATTTCTTATGAGCATTCCTATTTGTTGGTTTGTGCCTGCTTTATTTAGTGTAAGAAAATACTGTCTCTTTCACTAGAGAATAGTTATTTGTGCATGGCATGAGACAAGTGTGCCATTGGTGGTATATTTGTGCACATGGATTGAGAGAGATTCTGCACAGAGATTGGATGAGGTAGTATTAACCTGCAAAAAGGCTTTAAAACAAAATTAAAGGTTTATTGTTAAGAGAAGAATGGCAATTTATCAGTGCACCAAATAAAATCAAGAGGCGCAGCAGATTTCCTAGGAGTTCAATACATCTGTTCTGTAGAGCATGCTCCTAGCTGGTTTTGTAGCTGTAGCTGAATGTGACATTACTATGTTACAGTTCCTTTTGTATGTGTTACACTTGTGCTTCCTTCTGGCTTCAACAGCGGCAGTAGCACAAACTAAATGTAATCCTATTAGTGAGCTTCCTTTCCTTGCTGTCTTGAGAAAGAGTGCCACAAATGCAGTTTATTTCATGATTCCATGCATCTACCCTGATTATGCCAGTACTTCTTTTTAAGTCAAATGAAGGTGAAGCTTTCAAATCCTCATTTTCTCTGCAGGTGGCAGGAGACCATTGTTTACTCTGTCCTTGGATCAAGATTACTAAGACCTGTTGGATAATTCAGCACTTTTTTTTTCCAGCCTAGCTATGATGGCACCTTGTATTGCTGCTTTTCATAATCTATCTCCCAGATTGTTACCCAGCACTTCTTAGCACAGATACTGTTTTAATTCACATCTGCATTCTGTTAAGTGAGTGGCAGTGTATCTTGGATACCACCTACTTGCAAGTAGGTTCCTCACCTCAATGTGTTCCAGCTGCAAGAGCACCCTTAAAGCTTCTGGCAGTGAGTAAGCTGGAAGGAAGGTGATTGTATAACAGCCACTTCATCTCTGGTGACCACCCGGGTTGGTGTCTTATTTACCACATCATGTAAGGGTAATAAAATGACAAGCTGCTGTGCTGATTAATTAGTACAATTGAGATAACTGATTCCCTGTGTCCAGTGAGTTCAAAAATTCTGCAAACTAGGTCAAGAGATTCAGGTTCCAATTGACTTTAAAACCCCTGAAGTTTAAATGATGGCTCTTTCTGTGCTTGAGAGAGAGGCTGTGTGACCTGTGGTGTGCCTTGCAGAAGGGAAGGAGTTGTGGAGTGAAGCAGAAATAGCTTGGGTAGATGAACCCACAGAGTCTGCTTTGGATTTTTTTCTGTGACATGAAGAGACTGCTTCTGGAAGATGCTGGAGGCAGATTTTGTAGATTCCTAATATTGGTAAGTTTCTGTGAAATTCCCCAGCTGTATGGGGAGCACTCACATGCCTTCCACAGCCAGGCCGAGCTGGAACAGGGTTTCAACCAGTCATTTGTAGCACATCTTGTATATGTACTGTGAAATGACTAAAATACCAAGGAAATTGCTAGCTCTGTGGTCCTTAACACACAGAAATTTATGAGTTTAGAAAGCTGATGCTTTAACTAGGAGGGGTGCCCTGGGGACTGCAACAGTGTTGCAGTGAGGAAAAGTAGAGGAAGGAGGAAAATAGATGAGTGGGTGGGACTTTCCTTGAGATGTGGGTGAGGAAAAGGCAATGTCTGGCTGTTTCTGCAGTGCAATGAAAAAGCTCTGCACAGGTTCACTGATTAATTTTCATGGGTGTTAGAAAGGTTAGTAGAAGTGGGTAAAGGCAGCCAGATCTGTATGATTATTGGCATGGAGGGAAATAAGAGCCATCTGAAAAGGAAGGCAGAGGAGGGGGGACTAAGGAAGAAGTGACAGTTGAGGTGGTGGCATGGCAGGCAGGAGGAGCACATTACACCCCCAGAAGAGGTGACTATCTTAACAGACAGATGCCTTGGTGAGCCTGGCTCTGTTCTTTTCATTCTCACTCCTTTATGTAATCTGTGCTTTGAATGAGCAGAGACTGATTGTGTAGGCTTTGTGGTGTTTCTTCTGGCATGTGTCCTGGTTTTTGTGGGCTGCGTCAATCCTTGCTCTTAAATTTTAAATTTTTTTATCTCAAGCCTGACAGTAAACTGTAATTTAGTGGATAGTGCTGCTGAAGCTGAAATCCCTTATGAGGATCTCAATTTCCTAAATACCTAAAACAGCAGTACCAAATCCAAAATCTAGTTGGCTTTGTGGTTCAAGAATTCTGGAAAACTTTTTTTTTTTTTCTTTTATTTTGAGGCTTGACTACAAATAACCCTTTTAATCTGGGAAAAATTGGTTTGAGACTAGCATATAGTATAGTATTTTGTTGAGAATGATGATTTGAAGGGCTACCTGATTACAGAATGGGTGGGCTTGGAAGGGACCTTAAAGATCGTTTAATTCAACTCCCCTGACGTGGGCAGGGATGCCTTCTGCTAGATCAGGTTGTTCAAAACCCCGTGCAGCTTGGTTGTGAACACTTCCAAGGATGGGGCAGCCACAACTTCTCTGGGCACCCTGATCTAGTTCCTAATCAAAACCTACCCTCTTTTAGTTTGAAATCTTTCCCCTTGTCCTATCACTACATGCCTTTGCAAAAAATCCTTCTGATCTTGTGGTACAGTGGGCAATTCTTCATTCTTAGTCCCTTCCACTTGGTTGGTGTGGCTGGAGCAGTCACTGGTGAAGACTGAGGGGAAAAAGTTTTTGAGTACCTCAGCCTTCTCATTGTCCTGGGTAACTAGGTCTGCTGTTTCCTTCTGGAGAGGGTACATGTTTTCCCTAGTCTTTATTTATCACCAGTGTACCTATAGAAAGTTTTCATGGTGCCCGTGATGTCCCTGGCAAGGTTTAGTTCTATCAGGGCTTTAGCTTTTCTTACATAAACTTTGGCTGTTGAGACAATCTGTCTATATTCCTCCTAGGCTATCAGTTCTTGCTTCCATCCTTAATACTCCTTTATGAGCATCATGCAGGTTCTTAGCTGCTCCATGAAACCTATGGAGGCAAGAATATTGTTTTGTTCCATCTTGAATGTGTTAGTTTCAGGGGGTTGTATAATGAAATGAGGTTGTGACAGATAGAGGTTGAGGATATGGTGAAGCTCTGCACCTCTTTAGCAGTGGTACTTTTATAGCACTTTACATGGATTTGATGTCTAGTGGTGCTCTTGCATTTTGCACCTCTTACGTGTTTCTGCTTGCTAGATTTATCCACAATATAGACATCTAACATTTCTCTCTCTTTTTTTTTTTTTTTTTTTCAGGAAATCTAGCAAACTGCAGGCTAAAGGAAACAGCACAGCAGGACAACCCTTTTTCCACAAAGAAGAAGAAGAAACTGCTGTGCTCAAGTCCTTATTTTGCAGCAGTGATTCTGTGATGCAAGTTCAAAGACTTACTCTTTCTGTGATCATCTTCGCTATGGCCTCTTCTTGCTGATGTTTGTCCCAGATCTGGGCACAAAGTGGAAGGATGCTGAAGAATGGGTACCCACTTTTTGGCTTTTAGGACATGGGCACTTGTGTAAAGGTATGTGGTTGCTCTTTGGTTAGAGGGTTGGACTATGTGCCAAGGCCAGCAAAGGAGATTTGCTGGGCTAGAAAGTCGTGACTATTGTTGGGGGTAATACCTCGTTGAAGCTTTCTGCATGCTGCTGTCCATTATTGCTGCTGTCGAGATGACTGATGAATAACTCCTCTTTTGTGTTTGTTTAAAAAAAAAAAAAAGGCAGCTTGATTGCACAATGTAGGTTCTCACTAACTGAATGGTGACATGGTGAGCTATATTGTATGCATCACTGTATGCCAGATCCTTTGTCTAATTGTCACACGCATTCCTTGCTGCTGCTCTTGTTCCATCTGTCAGCTATGCCTTATCAACCAAACAGCATGTTGTTCTGGGTGTGGTATTTTTACTACATGTTTGTTTAGCAGTCCCCTCAGTGAAAACTTGAGTCTAGAGTGATGTCTCTTAAAATTGCTGTAAACTTAATGGTGTACAAACAGAAGGTTTTAGGTTTTGTGTTGATCAGTGAGAGTTTCTGCAGAGAGGCTCCACTTTGCAGAAGTGAGAAGGAAAATACAAGTGGACTCTTTTCCAGTTGCATTCATATGTTCTGTAGTAGACTTGCAGGGCAAAAATAGATTCGCCTCTGCCCTAGAAGGATTTTGTTTGTTCTAAACAAATTGGGATGGTTTTGTCTGCAACTCTTTTATTCCATAGCTTTTTCTTCCAAGGTTGCTGGCTAAGGGTTGACTTCTGTCCATTTTGGTGGTGGTTCTGAAATGTGCTTTTGTATCAGAGTAGAAGTTAACTTCAAGGCTTTCAAGTAGGTGTGACAGTTTGGATGAGTGGGTTTGGCCACTGTTGTTTAGGTTGGTGATCCTACAAAAATGTCTCCTTCCTGCAGTACCCAGAGCCTGCTTTCACTGTTTTCAGAGGGATGATATGTTGTCCTTCTTATAGATATCTGAATGGGAATCTGTGACAGAGGGAGGACTGTTAATTGTAGCATGTTGTGCTCTTCACATATTTCAGTCTTATGGAATAATGCTTTAGGGATGTCCTTGGAGAGGAAGACAAGTGATCAATAGACATTTTTGCTGAGGAACCAGAGATTAAATTTAGACCAGTGTGTGTGAGGAAGTCACTGGACTGGACTTGGCCTATTTTGTGTTCTAGATGCAGCTGTGATCCTCGGCTGTGTGTCTCACCGAAGGGACCTGATGTTTTACATTATTGGTAAGTGAAGGAAAGGCTGCCACTCTATTTGATGACCTCTCCATAGGCTTTAGAAGGATTTCTTGAAAGCCTTCCATTTTAGTTCAGAGTTTACCTAACAAACATGAAGTTACTGTCACTCCACGCTGTGGCCTCCACCTGGCAGACATGCCTCTCGACCATTCTTCTTGATCCTGAAGTCCTTTCATTGGCCTAATTCCTAAGCCATCCCCTTACTTTTCCTTTCGAGAGCTACTGGAGGGTTGTTGCCTCTGTGATGCTTCTTAATCCAGCCATAATGTGACGTGCAGAAGTTGTCTGGTTATCCGTTTCCCTTAAAGGAATCTCTGTAGTTCTAGCTCACACCTTGAAAGGAATTCTGTGTCTCTGTTTGAATGTCCGCAAGCCTTACCTGAGACTCTCTACCACCTTTAATTATTTCCTTTGTTTGCAGTCATATGCAGAGTTTTAAGAGACTTGATATTTTCTAACCTTACTTGTATCATAACACAAACCATAAACATTCACACATAGCTTCTGCCTTAAATAGCTAATATGCATTTAAGTAGAATATCATTAACAGAAAGGCATCTTTGGCTGATGCAGAGGGGATTTTAGAGCCTGACTCAGCCATTGGCTTCTGCAACCACCCTTTGTTCTGTCCCTGCTGCAGGTGGGATCACAGTATCTGTTGTAGCTTTCTTCTTCACCATTAAGTTCCTCTTTGAGCTTGCCGCACGTATAGTCAGCTTCCTTCAGCATGAGGACCGGGAGCGCCGAGGGGAGCGGACTATTTATGACTACGTGCGAGGCAACTACCTGGATCCCCGGTCCTGCAAAATCTCCTGGGATTGGAAGGACCCCTATGAGGTGGGCCATAGCATGGCCTTCCGAGTGCATGTAAGGCAATATTTTTGTTTCCATGCAGCTATGTGGGCAGAAAAAGAGGTCTGAGTTAGGGGTGGGCTCTTCAAATGTTTTTACTATTGAGGCTAAGCCAGATGTAACTGAGGAGTAGCCAAGCTATCTGTTTATGCCTTCTGCTCTGTTCCTATGTTGCAAAACTCTGTAAGTGTATATTTGGGGTTTGCACTTCTTGAAGTCTAATCTCCCTCTCTTCAGAATCCTCTGAAGAGTCAGAGGAGACCGGGCTTGTCCTGACTGCTGCTTCCTTTACTGGGAAGTGAGTAGGCTGAGCCTTGCCTTCAACAAATGTGGTGCTATCTTTTGGTTGTGCAGCTGAAGTTGAGAGTGTGGGAATGGGCATTTTACCAACCCAAAAGCTGTAAAGCTTCATTGCCACTCCCCATTAACTGTAAAATGGATTGTTATTCTGTCAGACCTGGAAAAGCCTGCCAGGGACTCTTGTTTCCCTCTAATCCCAAAAGGCCAAGTCTAAGGAAGTAAGATGAGTGAACACAGAGTTTGGAGCTATGTGGAGAAAGTTTGAGCAGGTTTTGCTGGGCTTATGTGCCTATCTTTCTATCCCACCTTCACATCCAAGAGAGTATCAAAATAAAAAGAAAGGTTCAGCTGGGTTGCCATACCCATCCCTCTTGGGAAGGTGAAGAAAACCCTTCTGCTCAATGGTGTGTGTAGAGTTCTAACTCCAGGGCAGGCAGTGAAAAAAGCTGAGGGGAAAGGGACTTGTTCTGTTTCTACTATTTACATGTATTTCCTTCACCTTGCTGAAATTCATGAGCTACAGCAATGTGCCTTTCCACTTCATGCTTGTGTGCCATTTGCTTGGCCCTTTATTCATCAATAGTAGCTTTGCATACGCTAGTTTCTCCTGATTTCAGTCAAGATGCAAGCTACTTCAGGCCCCATCAAGATGCAAGCTACTTCAGGCTCCACATGCTCTCTTACTTCAAAACAGGGAATAATAGTAACTTTTTTCTGACTGCAGTCTGATTGCAGATGGTAGGCAGGCTCTGGCCAACAAGCTGCTGGCTCTTGAAGAGACATGCATGGAGTTACAAGGTGTAATTCTTTCCTTGTAAGGAACTAGTGGTTGAGGTATGTTACCTTCTGAAATTGTCCAGGAGATTACTTTGGTGATTGAACTGCCTGTGATTTTATCTAACGTGGTGTTTTCATTATGATACTTCTTAGCAGTAAAGACTGGGTCAACTCCTTAGGTCAACATCTTCATCACACTGTTTTCTGTAACAAATTGGTAAGAGTTTTTTCAGAGCTTAGCTGTACACGTAAACAAGATCAGCTTGTTTCTCTGAAAGGGTATGGCTTTACTTTTTTCCTTTTGCTAGTGGGTTCTCATGATTTCTGCTCTAATATTGCACTACAAGTGCAGATGGGAAATGCCTAGAGGCATGTTCTTTTCACAGCATGCATTTGAACCCCAGCACAAAAGAGAATGGGGGCTGTTCAATGCCCACTTGTCCCTGTTCATTTTGGAAAATAGAGTCTGTGTGACAGAGCTATCTGTTAATTATTTTTCCTTTTCTGAGCTGAAGTACTTGCCCTTCCCTAAGGCAACTTGTTTCCTCTTCCTCTGTGTACTGTGTGCTTTTGCTGACCTGGACTTTCCTGTTTCCCATGCAGTTGTTCTATAAAAATGGGCAGCCCTTCCCTGCTCACCGGCCTGTGGGGCTGCGAGTTCACATCTGCCATGTGGAGTTAGCGATTGATATTCCTGTAACCCAGGAAGTTCTTCAAGAGCCCAATTCCAACGTGGTGAAAGTGGCTTTCACTGTGCGCAGGGCTGGGAGATACGAAATCACCGTGAAACTCGGTGGCTTGAATGTGGCTTACAGCCCCTACTACAAGGTTTTCCAGCCAGGTGAGATCTAAGTGGCCCTGTAATGATTCAAAGTAGATTTGGAGGTATTGCAGGCCCTTAGGTAAATGTGTTTCCAGCTAAAATAGGTAGGTGACAGGGAAGGGGTTACCCTTCACCATTTTCCTCCTGCCATGTGTAGATCTCAGCAACAGACCCATGAGTAAAACATACTTGTGACTACCAGTACCTAGCAAAACAGAAACTGCTTTACAGAATAACTCATTAGTGCTACTTAAAATCTCTATTCACTTCTGTCACGTGCTCTGTTTTGTAGTAACTTCTTCATCCAGCTAGTTGTCAGAGAGTGCCTTTTGTGAAAGTATTGAATTGTTTGTATCTGAGTTGGAGATGCTGTCATAATTTGCCTCTTCTTTTTCTGTATACCCTGCTCTATTCTTGTAAGCTTCTGGAGCAGCTGATACTTTTGATTACACACTTCTGTAAAAATATTTCCTTTTTATTAATCTATTTTTTTTTCCTTCTACTTTTGGGGTTTTTTTTTACCCCAATTGGTATCTTTTATGTACATGTCATTGAAAGGACCTCTATTCATTGCTTTGTGAATAGATACAAAGCTTGCTAAAATATCCCTTCAGAAAGAAGATCATGTTTAAAGTTTGTTTGGTAAGCTACATTTGCAAGTTTTCTTAGATGTCAGCTGGCTTGTATTTTGTATGTACAGTGGGAGCAAATTCCTGAGCAGAAAGTTAGAATGGTGTAAAGCATTCTTTAGAGAACCAGTAACTTAGTTTGCTTTGTTAGTCTTAAGTCTCTGATCCAAGGCACACGCTTTGCACTACACCATATACTTCAGTGCTCAGATACTTTGCTTTTTTAATGTAAGGGCATAGAATGTGTTTAGGGTTGATCAATTTTCAACGGTATTGTGCCCCTAGTTGCTTTTCTTTTGCTTTTTGTAGCTTCACCTTAGAATTTGTTTGACTGAATTATTGTTGTCTGCTTCAGGAATGGTGGTTCCCTCCAAAACCAAAATTGTCTGCCATTTCTCCACTCTGGTGCTGACCTGTGGGCAACAGCACACTCTGCAGATAGCTCCCAGAGATGAGTATGACAATCCCACCAGCAATTCTGTGTCCCTGATAGATGAGCACAATTACAGCCTCTCCATCCACGAGGTGAGTGCAACCTCACCCCTTGCTGCTTGGCTTCAGGTGAGCTGGAGAGCTCCCTTTATTAATTTGTTTTCTGTTTAGCTGGGTCCTCAAGAAGAAGCAAGCTCTGATGTGGTGTTTGAGAAGTCTGTGGTGTCCAATCGGCAGACTTGCGAGGTGTTCTTTCGACTCACCTTGCACTCTCGAGGGTGCTTCCATGCCTGCATCTCCTACCAGAACCAGCCCATAAGCAATGGGGATTTTGACATAATTGTTCTAAGTGGTGAGTCAAGACCTAATCAGCATTCATTCTCCAGGTGTGCTCTTACAATGTGCTTTGCACACTCATGTAGCAGAGCTGTTTGTGGCTTCCCTGCAGGCTGGCCATGCTTACTTGCTAAAGGAAAGCCTATTCATTTAAAAATGCTAAGGTAAATGAATTTGCTTCTAGCAGGGGAGATCTCTGGGGGCTGATACTCTGATCCATCAGCAGATAAAAATAAGTGGTTTTCCTCTATTTCAGGAGGTTTACCTCTGAAATTAGGCAATTTCTATTGATTGCTAGTAGTTGGCATCTGAGCCAGTCATGTATGTTAAGTTATATGGAGGAAGAGCACTGCATGTAACCTATGTAGATTTTTGGTTTTTTTTTTAAACAATGCTATAATTCCTGGTTTCTTCAGGAGTGAGCCAGAGATCAGTGTGGCTGTCAAGTGGCTATGCCTTCAGGCTGGTGCTCTGAGAGAGAGTTCTCTATGCCGTTTTTCTTCAGCCAGTCACTAAGAGACAAATGGCCATCTTGAAATCTTCGGGTTCTCTTTATCAAAGTTTCAATTGACCAGGTTTTCCTTTGGATGTATAACCTTTTCTTTAAAATCAAAGTCACTGATTTGGTGGTGGACTGTGCATTCTTTTTCATTCTTGTCTCCATTAGGATTTACACAACTCTTTCATATCTATTTCCCTCAGAGAACGAAAAGAACATTGTAGAACGCAATGTGTCCACCTCAGGTGTCAGTATTTATTTTGAAGCTTACCTTTACGATGCTCCTAGTTATACCAACACTCAGTGGCAACTTCCACCAGTGCACCTGAGCTCCTCCCAGCGCCGTCCTTCTACTGCTATTGAGGATGAAGATGAAGATTCTCCTTCTGACAGCCAGACCCCCGAGAAAGTGAAGAAGCCTAAAAAAGTGTACTGCTATGTGTCACCTAAGGTAGATATCAAAGTTACCAGACTTGAATGCATGTTTAAAGTATGCTGTAACTGAAGAGCTTTCTTGTCCTCTATATCTTAGCTTCAGATTCAGGTGCCTCAGATTTGATTTTAAAAAGGTTTGCTTATGGCAAACATGGAGCTTGTGACTGAGAATAGTGTTAAAATGAGCCTTGGAAGTTTTAGGATTGTGTTTTTAGATTTTAGGATCTTTCTAGGTTTGACCCAAATCCTACTGGAAATTTTCTTGCTGATTGTTCAATAGGTATTCTGTTTGCTTTTCCTTTGCTTTCTTCAGGTCAGACCTGCAATTCCTATTCTCAGTTTCTGATAGCTGTGAGTTTCAACTTAAAAGAATCTCATCTCAGATTTTGTTTTTGTCCTGTTTCTGGAATTTTGCTGAAAAAGAAAAAGGGAAAAATGGTCAGAGAACAAAGGGTAAATTTATAAGTGGAAGAAACAGAAGAAACTGAGGTTTCTCTTGCAATAAGATTGTGTTAACAGTAACTATTTCCCATTATTATTGCCTAAAAGTGTTTAGAAACTAGAAGGAAAATTCCTCTAAATCTAATAATGAATTTAAATTAATTTTGTTCATCTATCTCTTCAAAAGTATTCTGAAAAATGCAGTGATAAATACCAAAGTGAAAGACTAATCCAGGAATTGCTTTCCTGCCAATGGGAGAAAGAGGGCTGTGAAACAGTTATAGGATGCAGGGAGTTGCTAGAGATTTCTAAATCTGTGCTGCACATGGCTCTAAGAACTGACTTTGAGTGCTGTGTCTTTGTGAGCTCAGTGTCCTTTCATCCTTGGTGGATTGTTTTGGACTTCCATACTCTTTTCTATTGCATTACTTGTAAAGCAGATCACCCACCAAAGTGGGTACTGTTGGAAGCTCCCTTTAAGTGCCGAAGTTTTTAATGTGATTCTTAGGCTTGCATAATTGTATCTCTGGATATCTCTATGTATAGAAATAGAAACAGTAGAAAACTGTTATGCTGCTATTTTAAAGAGTTGCTGTTCCTATTTGGCTTGTTTGTGGACAAATGCTGATTGTCATTTTTGCAATCATTGCAGCTAGGAAAGGTTTGTGCAGGAAATGGTTTTCTTTTGTCTAAAGATGCTAAAATTTCATCTTAACTTGCTCTCCAGAAGACAGGAGTTGCACAGTTGTCATTTTTTCTGCCAGAAATATGTTAAGAATAAATTTCTACAAATCTCATGGATTTAGGAATCTCAAATGCTTTTTAAAAGGTGTTTGAAATGGTGGTGAAAATTAGGGAGTAATAGGAGTAATCTGTTGACGTGACTTTTACCAAAACGTTTTTGCCAGTGCATTACAGTCTTGTCCTGAGTTCAGCTTCTTAAGAGTACTTAAGATTACTTTCCAATTAGACTGGTGACGTTCTACTGCACACAATAGCTTACTGCTATAAAATCTGTGTCATGCTGGCATCCCACATGCGTCACAAATGCACGCAGTGAAGTCTTGCTGACAAGTTGCTTGCAGTTCTGTGGAGCTTTAAAGGTTCTCAAGTATTGTGCCAAATGCTGCAGAAACCTGTTCCTGGGGCTGAAGAGTAGTCTAGCCTTATGGATCTGTCCTCTTCCTCATGTGTTTCAGGAGCAACCTTTAACAAATGTATGACATTTAACATTTTCTTTTCTTGTGGTTACTCAGCAATTCTCGGTGAAAGAATTTTACCTGAAGATCATTCCATGGCGCCTTTTCACCTTTAGAGTGTGTCCTGGCACAAAGGTGAGCCTCTTTCCATGTACCTGTCACTGCACCTCCATGTTATTAGCTTGTCAGCCCTTGTGAATCACAGTCTGTTTTTCCTTTTGTAGAGAAGGGCTTCCACTCGCAGAACAACATTGTCTGGCATAAATTTCAACTCTGGAATTCCCTCTCAGTGCCTAAGTTTTGGTAGTATTTGTGACTAGGAGCCAGTCTTATCATTTTTTCCTGCTTTTTGTCCCAATGCTAGGCAAAAATTTTGATTCCTTTGCATTTTTCTTGGTTATTTTCCTCATAACCTTCCTAAAATGTTTGATTGTGTCCATTGAAACCCTCAGACTTGTGTGTGAAGTTTAAAGTAGCCTCCTAAATGGAGTCTGGATGCTTGAAATAGTTTTCCTGTTAAATGCATACACGTGGGGGAGCAGAGAAAGTCTTAAGAGCACAGGTGGTGTTGCTCTGTCTACTGAACATACTGTGCCTTCTGCATGATGGGTTTACCCTTTCTTGCATCTTTTTGCTGCTAGTTTTCATACCTTGGTCCTGATCCTGTGCACAAATTACTGACACTCGTGGTGGATGATGGGATCCAACCCCCTGTGGAGCTCAGCTGCAAGGAGAGGAACATCTTGGCAGCCACTTTCATTCGCTCTCTGCATAAAAACATAGGTAAAGGGACAGCGAGGTGGGTACAGCAGTCAGGAAGTTAGCACTTGAATCTGCTAGTTTCCCTGGGGAATAAAGATTGCCAGCACTGAATGACTTCTGATGAGAACTCTGGTTCCTGGAGTATCATGTTCTGTTCCTATTGGTGCTTCCAGTGAATAAACTTCATCACAGCAGCTGTTCCTTTTCAGCTTGGCTTCTCTGTCAGGCTCTTTGAAAGTGCACCTGTGAGTATGAATACCAGCAACATTAATTGCAAAACTACCTTGAGAATTCTGTCTCCAAACCTTGCTGTGGTAAATGCACTTTTGGGCTGTAAAGCTGTTGTGTGCAGTTAATCTTAGGAATGCTCTGTAGATGTTTGAGATGTTGACAGCTCAGGCCTCACCCAAATTGTCACTCTTCTCAGGAGGCTCTGAAACCTTCCAAGACAAAGTGAACTTCTTTCAGCGAGAGCTCCGTCAGGTACATATGAAGAGACCTCATTCGAAGGTGACGCTGAAGGTCAGCCGCCACTCTCTGCTGGAGTCGGTGAGTGTGAGAGTCAGGTTACTTCAGCCCAGTGCTTCCTCCATCCTCTGCATTCTGCTCAGTGCCTAAAGAAGTCCAAACTGAATGTGCTAGGGCAGGCATGCTAAAAATGGTTAGTCTCTCTGTTTCAAGGCAGATGCCAGCAGGCAGGTTGAGGAGTTGTTAAACATTGGAAAGGACTGCTCAGGGAGGTTGTGGAGACACCATCCTTGGAAGTGTTCAAAAAAACACTTATGCCATAGTCTAGTTGATGAGGTGGGAATCAGTCAAATGTTAGAATTGATGATCTTAGAGGTCTTTTCCAACTTCAGCGATTCTGTGATTCTGTAAAGGGATTCATGGACTGTAAGAGCAGGAAATCTGCTTATGCTATTCTATCCCTATTTTACATTGGAACTTGAGGCCTGAAGAGAGACTGGATTAGATTTGGGGGCAGAACATAGAGCTCCTGAGTCTTTATCTACTGTTTTCTGTCACAGAGCCATTCAGCAAGATCGGCTGTCATGTCAGATGTTCCTGAGCTGCATGCAATGAAACTCTTGCATCAACAGGCTACTAGTAGTGGTTCAGAGCAATGATAAAATATTCTGTAGAGTCCCTTAATAAAATCTTTACCACTTCTGACCTGAACTATGTGTTTCCAAAATAAAACTTAGTCATTCTTATAATACATTTCTTAAGTGACATTCTAAATACTTTGTATTCTGGGGAGGCAGTTATCCTGGCTTCTTATTTTCACCTGCATCTCACAACAGTAATGTTGCAAAGATGAGGAGTATTTCTGAGGAAAACACGAAGTGACTGGGATTTCCCTTGATTTATTCTCAGTAAATTTGTGTTTCAGAATATTTTCTGCATGTACAAGCTTGCAGAGTTTATGAGATTATGTTTCAGTTAAGAGCTTGGACAAAATTACTTCATTTCTAAACAGTATTTCCATGATTACTTTTTCCTATTATTTTGGAAATTCCTGCACTGTCTTGAGCATTGTTACAATCTAGTAAGACAAAATAAATCCAGTGCCATAATAATGATGATGATAATAATAACAGCAAATATAAGCTCTAGTGACCAAGGTTAATAGGCACAATGAACATGTTTAGTCCAGAGGTGTGAGTAGCATAATGCTCTAACCTGTTTGAGGGTAAACTAAGCCAAAACTACCTGTATGACTCAAGACTGCCATGCAGCTTTCCAAAGTTTCTTTAATTGGAGTCCTGAATCAGGGCATAGGAAATTTTAGACACTTGAGGTATTTTATTACTTTTTTGCATCGTGACTTGCTGTAAGTATGAACTCAGTAATTCTCTTCAAGCTATTTTGTAGTGTGCTTTGAAACATTCCTATTTTAAATCTATTTCGTGGGCTGAAAGTGCTTTACAGAAATTGCTCCTTCCCACAGGCATTTTAATACTTCAAACAATACTTTACTGCAGCCTTGAGAGTGATATTTCTGTGCTAAGACCTCACACTGGTTTTAAGATGAGCTGTATTTTATGTGGGTAATGTGTCTCATAACAGAAAATGAGGAATTGGCTTCTGTGGCTTTGGACAAGTAAAGAGTTAGACCTTAGGTGTTTCTAATTTTCACTTTTATACTTTCGAGTGCTAGACTATTGGGGTTTTGTCTTGCCCATTCACATGTACAGGACTGCATACTGGGGTGCCAAGCAATAATGGTTGCTGCTATTTTCTTTTTCTATTTTTCAGTCTTTTAAAGCAACACGAAATTTTTCTGTTTCTGACTGGAGCAAAAACTTTGAAGTGATTTTTCAGGATGAAGAAGGTGAGTTATCCTGTGAATATATATGCAGAGAAAGCAAAAGGAATGATGGCGGAATAGTTTTAGTCTGAAATTCTGGTTTCTTGTAGTATGTCCATTATTTTGTGGTTTTCCAGCCCTTTTTATTTTCTCACTGATGTTGGTGAATTATCCTGGTGCTATTTTATACCTACTTCACATAGGGACCTGAAGCCTTATGTAAATCCTGCCCCTCTACCCCTGTAAAAACCCCAAACAAACAAAAAACCCAACTGGGACTAGGTTTGGCAGAAGAACCTGTAGTTTTGCAGTCCCTCTTTACTGCCATATGGCTACAGAGCTGCTCATTGTGATGAGCTCTTGTGTTGGGTAATACTGAGCAACACGCATGAAACTCTTGAGCTGATGACCCAGTTTGGATGACCAAGCTTGTTTTATTTTGTAGCTCTGGACTGGGGAGGTCCACGCAGAGAGTGGTTTGAGCTCATTTGTAAGGCATTATTTGATACCACCAATCAACTGTTTACCCGGTTTAGTGATAACAACCAGGCCTTGGTGAGTCTGCAGCTCCTATGCTGAGTGCACAGAAATGTGACCATTGATGGCTAAATAATGCTGCTGTTAAATGGTGTGCTACTTTACTCATTCTTTAGCTTGCCTTCAGAGTCACTTCCAGTGCCTTTCTCAAAGCTTTGCTTAATGATCTTAACCCATTGAAGTGTCAGAGAACTGGCTGGATGAGCAGTAGAGGGTGGCAAGTCAGCAGGGAAGGCTGGATTTTTGGGCAAGAAGAGGTGCAAGGCATCAAAGTGTTTAGAGGTTTTGTTTGGTCTGAATATTTCAGAATTCATTTCTGCTCTCATACAGTTTCTTGCCTGTGCATGTGAAACATTTTGTGTTCTTCCTACGCAGGCTTTTAGGCATTTTATTTCTATTGCTCGGCTTTGAGGACATTGCACTAAAGCTCCTTGGCCAGCTTGAGAGATGTAGTGACTTGAAATGGTCCCATATTTGCTGTTTGTGCTTGTCAGTCTGGTACTTGGATATTTCATTTTGCTTCCTCTTTGCAGGTGCATCCAAACCCAGGGCGTCCCACGTATTTAAGACTCAAACTATATGAATTTGCAGGCCGCCTAGTAGGGAAGTGTCTGTATGAATCATCTCTGGGAGGTGCTTACAAACAACTGGTTCGAGCTCGCTTCACTCGATCCTTCCTGGCTCAGATCATAGGACTCCGTATGCACTACAAGGTAAAGCTTCCCAGCCCTGTCTGAAGCCTGTGTTGGTTTGGGGACAAGTTGAATATTGGTGTAGAAGCAGACCCAGAATTATGGCTAAGAATGTAAGGGTTTTTTTTTTTTTTTGTTCTTCCCTCCATGTTCCTGCTTTCTTATTCTTTCACCCAGTATTTTGAAACGGATGACCCAGAATTTTATAAATCCAAAGTGTGCTTCATACTGAATAATGATGTGAGTGAGATGGATCTGGTCTTTGCTGAAGAGAAGTATAGCAAAACAGGACAGCTGGAGAAGGTAAGGGAAGCAGTTCCTGAAAGTGGGATAGTTTCATCCCTACTGCCTGCAGCAGTGGGGACTGGGAGCTCTGCTATGCCCCAGAAAATTGAGCTTACTCTGGGAAGTAACTCCTTTCTTGTTTTTTTTGGGGTTTTTTTGTGTGATTGGGGAGTTCAGGTTTGGGGAATGCTACTGGTCACACTCAAGTCAAATGTTGTGTTTTCAGGTGGTAGAGCTGGTGGCAGGAGGGGCTCAAGTACCAGTGACCAATGAAAACAAAATCTTGTACCTAAATCTCCTTGCACAGTACAGGCTGGCAAATCAGGTTAGAGAGGAGGTGGATCACTTCCTGAAAGGTAACATGCTGCCTTCTCCCTGCTCTCTCTGCCTTTATGTCCCAGGGCATATCACATGCTGCTTTTCTCTTCTCTTCCAGGTCTTAATGAATTAGTTCCTGAGAACCTCCTGGCTATTTTTGATGAGAATGAGCTTGAGGTAATTGCTGCATCCCTAAGCAGCTCTACCTTTACTTCCTCTCCTGTCTGACAAATGGAGTGCTTTCTGGATCTGGGAAATAGCCAAAATGTTTCTTCTCTAAGCACTTTAAACATCTGAAATTTGCACAGTAGCTGTTGCCTTGTTTCCTGGGCTCCTGACTTTCTGACTGCAGTCTCTTGCCTTTCAGCTGCTTATGTGTGGTACTGGAGATATCAGTGTCTGTGACTTCAAGGCACATGCTGTAGTGGTAGGAGGATCTTGGCACTTCCGTGAGAAGGTAAATGAAAGGATTTCTCTCCTTCCTGCTTGTCAAAACCAGTTAACCCAAATCCAGCAGAATTGGTTGGAGTTTAGGGTTTCAGAAGGACAAATTGAAAGCTTCAGGGGTCAGGTAGAACTGCACACATTATGATATAATGTTTCCCCCTAGAGCGATCCCTTCAGCCTGGCTGCCTCGAGGTGATGCTTAATCAGATACCAGCAAGTACAAATTGCCAGCAGTGGTTTCTTTAAAAAAAAAAAAATCCAGCACAGCTCTAATTAAGAACAGTTCAGCAGGGAGTCAGGAGGAGTTGGTAGGAATTACTGCTACTGAAGATGTTGATGGTGATATATTTATCTTTAAGAGATGCTTGAAAAACATGCTTGCAGCCCACATGTAGTATTTGGAGTTCAGTGCTGTGGTACTACTGATGTAGTAGCCTAAATTCATACCCCCTAATGATTCTTATCCTTTTCTGCATTTCCCAGTGGGAGGGGTATGGGAATAGTAGCAGCTTTGTTTAGAAAAATTATGGAAGCTGCCAAAACATGCCAGACTAAAAGAGGTAGAAACTTGTATTTCCAATTTGTAAACACTGGGATGGTTCCACTTGTCTGCAGAAGTACCAGATGATGTGGAGAACCAAAAGACTAACATAGTGCAAGAAGGAAGTGTGTTTTCTGCACTGTAAACCTACCTCATTGCCTATGCAGGTATTTCTAAAAATTAAATCTCTGTGGGGAGAGCAGAAGAAGAAGTCTTTCTGCTTTAAGGGAAAGGATTGGTAGGAGATAGTGGCATGGGACATCTCTTAACTGATTAGGAACTATGTAATTCTTGCCTCTGTGTCACCCTGGTAAAACAAATCAATTCTGACTGTTCATAGAACACTTTGTTGTGAGGGCAATTGACTGATATTCTTGCAAGTTGCTAATATGCTTGTTTGATTTCCTTGGCTGACCTGTCTTCTGGTTCGTAACAGGTCATGAGGTGGTTTTGGACTGTGGTCTCCAGTTTCACACAGGAAGAGCTGGCCAGGCTTTTGCAGTTCACTACTGGCTCCTCCCAGCTACCCCCAGGAGGGTTTGCTGCACTCTGTCCATCTTTCCAGATCATTGCAGCTCCAACTCACAGTACTTTGCCGACAGCCCACACTTGGCAAGTATCCTGGGGTGGTAGGGCTTTCTCCATTGTGCTTTTGGGAATGACACCAGCTAGCTGTGGTGGGCAAACAGTGTAATGTGTGTGATGCTTTGTCAATCCATCTAAAGGCAGCTGATGGGGATGGTTCCCTCTCAGACCTCATTTGAATGGAATTTTTCTTTTGTTTTACAGTTTTAACCAGCTGTGCCTCCCTACTTATGACTCCTATGAAGAAGTGCACAAGATGCTGCAGCTAGCTATCAGTGAGGGTTGTGAGGGATTTGGCATGCTGTGATTTTCCCTTCCCAGGAGACCATTTAGCCTCTCAGCTCTTTGTGGCAAGACCCAGGTTCAATCCTCTGCTTGTTCTCCTTCCTTTCACTTGGCAGTGGAGGCAGAACAAAGACTCCATGTAAAGGAATTTGTCATCCAGAAGATGTCATGTGGCCTTTCTGTGTCCCAAATATGTCATCAAGAGCTCATCTTTTCCCTTTTCCTCGTTCTCCCTTTGATTCAATGTGAAAAAGCAAAAGGACTGGTGCATTTGTAAAGGAGATACTGCACCCTATATACTTACCCTTCTCTAAGAAGATGAAGTTCATAAGCAGAACTTACATTGAGGTGCAGGAGATCTTTTACTGTAGCTCTGTAGGAGGAAGAGGGAAGACCAGCTTGGAGCTCTGCTGGAAGCCTTGGCTCATAGGAAGTCTTAGTAACTTCCTTTGCCTTGGCTCAACTCTCCCAGTGATGCTCCCTGATATCTCAGTATGACTCGTGAGGAAAATAGAGTTGTCCTTCCTTTCAGCACCTAACCCATAAGGGTTTCTGGTTCTCCTTCTCCATCTTGCTCTGGATGCTGTTGTTGCCTGTGCCACAAAGAAAAAAGGGCAGTATCCACTGGAGGGAGTAACCCAAAGAGGAAAACAATCTAACTGGAGCACAAGTGCTGGCCCTGACAGTGATCCTGTACTACCTCCATCAGGGTCCAGCAGCAGAAGCGCCCTTCTCCAGCAGTGGCTGGTAATTAGCCTCTGCAAACGAACTGGAAGAGGAGTTTCTCCTCCATTGAATGTTTCTGACAGTTGATGTTGCACAGGAAGCTATTCCATGCCCTTGCCTTCTTTTCCCTTCCTCAGGGGAGAGAGAGTATGGGCATGAGTATGATCCTTCAATGCTGAGCACCAATGCCTATCCCACATTCACCTTCAGGGTATGTATGTTATATGGTAACAGTGACAGATCAATAAGCAGCTACAGTGTGCACTGCTTGCATTTGTTGTTGGGATGATGGTACTGGGCAAAATATGGTACCTCCACCCCAGCATCCCACAGGATCTTGGCTTCTACCTCTATCATGCAGCAGCCTGAGGCTTCTCTTTCTCTACTGCATTTCAGGCAGAGTGTCCAGGGAGTTGTTGGTGCCTGGACAGCAGCTAGATTTCTGCCCTTCCAACCTTCTTACCACCTTTCTTTATCTTTCCTTTACACATGTTCCATTCAGTGCTGTTAGCTTTCCAACACAAAGTGTTGACTAGAATTTCACTGAAGTGGTCACTCAACAGCTTGCACCCACCATTGTCTGGCTTGTGGGAAAAGGAGTGGATAGACCAGAATGAGAAACTTATGATCAGGGTCTGTTGTAGCTGAAAATCCTTTCAGCCCTTCCCAGGGAAGTAAAGGGAAGGGGAACCTGGGAATCTTGTTGAATTCTTCAGTGAAGCAAAATTCAAGATCTTTGCTTTCTACAGCCTACAACTAAATTAAGGGCATGCAGGAGTCAAAATGGGAGAAATGCATTGCTGCTACCTGCAATGTAAGCTTTCACTGGATTATGGAATTGCTGGATTTCTTCCAGAATGGATTCTCAGACTGGCATCCCTGAGCTAATTTTAGAACACTGTATTGGATAAAATGTCACATCATCCTCTTCAGTTCCCTCCTGCTGTCCTTAGGCTGATCCGGTCAGACTTGAGCTCAGTATGGATATTTTAAGTTAACTGTGTGTGCTTTTCAAATATAGCTTAGTTGAATTGACTGGGAATTTGTGGAAAATATTCTACATCTATAAAATGTTTTTAAGGCAGCATCTTAGTCATTCTTGGGCTGAGTGTGTTACTTATGTACAGAAAAAAATAAGCCATTTTGGTGCCAAAAAACAGTCAGCTGAACATTGAGACTACTCAGGGGGATTTCTTTGCCTTGTGAATTCATTCCCTCACTGGCACCAAGGTGCTGCAAGGCTGCCAGCTTGATAGTTGCCACTGTTGTGCTCTGACAGACCACATTAGTCATAGCTGTTCTCCCTTTTTTAGTGCAGGCTGCATTCTGCAAGGTCCTGACTTTCTTTGGGTGGATAGTATGGTACCATTTTATTTATACTGCAAGTGGCTTCTATGGTCAGTAGAGTTACAGCTCCTGTATTCACCGTGCCACCGTGTCAGTGCTTTCTCCAGGGGCTGAGAGGAGGTGGTGGTGCTCAGCTTAACTCCAGTTTGTTGGGAGGCATAGCTTGGTGTTTTTTCCCTATTGTAGCCTCACCTGGTTGAGGATGGTTTCAGTCCTGTAGCTGTGGGTCAGCTTTGACAATGACATCTCCCTCAGGAATCTTCTCCCTTCTTTTCTTGAGCTGGCCTTTTTTTATTCTGAGGATGAAGTAGCTGACCACTGAGTGGACTTCTACTGGAAAGAGCTCCTTAATGCTTCTCATTTCATTGCAGGCAGCACCCAACACTTCCCAGCAGCTGTGAAGATGCCAAGGACTTCCTTCTTAACACAAGTGCAGTCAGAGCTGGGGTGGGTACTCTTAGTCAACTAAACCCATTCCCTCTGTTTGCACAGGCCCCTAGACTGCCCCCATGTTCCTGACTTCCACCACAGTATTTCTAAACTTATCTCTTGCTTTACAGCCTTTCCCAGTACAGTCACTTTAAATGCTGCCCTTAGCGCTGGCAATGGGGATGTGCTTTGGTCACCCATACTCTGTGTTACTTCTGGCAGAGGCTCATTGCTTTCCTTTTTTACTCCTTATTTATTGCCACTTAATAGAGACTCTTCTGTAGAAATCCTTAGGATCCTGATACCATCTTAGACAGGTTTCCATGTTTCCTGAAGCTGCTTTGAGGTGCAGGGGGCCTAGCTTTAGCCTGCACCTGCAGGCCATATTGCATGTTTATAGAAACCAGGAGCTGTGGATGATACAGGTCAAATCCTACTTCCCTCTGGTGAATTTTGTGGCAGAGTACAGCCAAAATTTGGAAGCCTGTGGTTGTAGTAGCTGATTTTGTAAATAGTTTGTATAATAAATAAAATATTTTAAAAATGCTGCCTTCTCAGCTCAGCATTCTTTTCGGGGTTTACAGAGGGAATCAAACTGGTGCTGTCTGTGGGCAAAGGACCTCTCCAGATCTTCAGATGTCTAGCAGAAATCTGGTGCAGGGGGGAGGGTATGGTTCTCCACCTGGAGCCTTTCAGGATGACTGATTGAAGCCAGGACTTGTGAGCTTTTGGGAAGAGGCAGGACTCTGGGCTGGGGCTTGCAGGCCTCACTGCAGGTAGGCTGGAAAATGCTGTGAAGCAGCTAGTAATGCTAGAAAGAATTTTAAGGACTCTTTCATATAAATGAAAAATTCAAATCACTTTTCCATCTCACTGTGTGTTACTTGACTCTTTGAGCTTCAGGTACTTGTAGAGCTTGTGCTTCACAGTCCTGTCAAGATTAGGTGAAGCAAGGAGAAGAGGGGGCTTTTAAGTCCTTTACACCTTAAGGATTAAAATAATTACTTTAAAACTTGAGATGATTCTGCAAGATGATTCTGTGTCTATTAGCATTTCTGCCTGTAAAATGATGAAACACTATTTCCTGGGCTGTACAAGATTTAGTGTGTCCTCAGCCAGCAGAGCATTGGCTGGCTGTGTGTGTTCCACCATATAATTAGGTTGTTCTCACATGTGAAAAGAGCTTCTAGTGTTGTGCCACTAGAGCCAGTAGATTGTGGTTTTCAGGCCTTAAGCACTGGCTAAAGAAAAGAGTAAGTAGTACATGTGATTCTTAGGGATTGCCTCTAACACTGTTGGGTCATAGTATTACTCAAAAGCTCCTGTGGCAACAGAATTGTCTTATGCTGGACTCAGATGAGGGAGGTTCCATAAAGCAGGGGTGACATTATGAATACAGAAACTGAAGTTCCAGTGTCCTCTGAAAATTGCAGAGGTTGTGAGCCTAGAGCTGCTGGAGTTGGGGCTAGGGTACTAAAAGGTGGGTGACTTTGCCAGCAAACCTGGCATGAAGAAAATTATATGCAGCAAGCCATGTGGACATGCCTTTACATGCCATGACCAGTACAATTCATAAGAAGTGAGCCAAGTTGAGCCTGGGGTTTTGAGAAACTATCTGTTTGGGTGTGAAGAAGAGAGCTCAGCATGCTGGATTACTTTAGCATGAAGTAAGTTCTAAAGTTTCAGCCTCTCTCTACAGGCAGGATGCATGATATCATCTGGCTGCTCACATTGTCCATCCTAATCTCCAGTTTCTTCTGATTTCTTGGAGTGGTGACAGTGCCCTGTTGCCAATTCCACAGCCTCCATTTATCCTGGCACTTGGCATGGAGGTGGGACTCTGAGAGAAATCATACCCAAGCACTTCATGCTGGAATCCTACATGCCCCATCTTGTATATTCAGCAATACCAAAGAGTTCATATCTTTGGGTTCTTGATTCTGTACACAGCCACTTGACCTGAGGGGATCACAATGTCCTGCTTGGGAAAATGGATTTTTGTGCATTCAGTTCCTCCATTCAACTTGCTTTGCCTCAGTTGTGGAACTACAGAGAATGAATTTCTTCAGATACCTAAATGTGAAAATAGGGAAATTATGCTTGATTTGGATACGATCTGTTCTTACTTTCATAGTTGGTCAGTTGAACCAAACTGTAATTCCTGGTTCTCATAGTGAATTACTACATTTTGTATGGTTTGGGCTGTTCTGCTACCATCTTGTGTCTGACTGACCTGGCACATGAGCACATGTGATTACAGGACCTCTGAAAAGGAAACACTTAAGGAAAACAGCTAAGCTTACCAGAACCTCAGCCTGTCTTGGCATCAGCTGTACAGTACAGAATATAAGATTTAGAATATTCCTCTTAAACTCTTTCACTTTTTCATTGAATGTGTGAGAGATGCTAATCTCTGCTTTCCAGAGCATGAAACTTGATTGTAGGAGAGGACTGCATGAATGTGTTCATTTTTAGACATAATTTGCTGTAACTTCTTTGCAGTAAAACAAAACAGCTGTAGCTGAAGTTCACCCAAAATTCCTGATGAGTCGTTTCCAGCTACCCTTCTGCAGGAATGTTGTGCTACAAAGTCTGTTGAGGCATAGGCAGTTTCACACCGGGTTGGAAATGGGGAGTGAGGCTGAGCCAAGCCTCTCCACCTTCATATAAAGCTGTAATACAGACAAAGGAAATGGAGCTCTTGCAATGTAGGAGGGATGGGGAAACTGGAATTGGCCTAAGATTGCTCCAGAGTTTTCTCTGAGGCACATGAAGGCCAGAGTGAATTTAGGTGTTTTTGGGGGGAGTGACTCTGCATGGCCAAAACCAAATTCTTTTCACCCCCCTGAGGCAATTTTCAGCTAAGCTGTGAGTATGTTGGCCCATGCCTGCTCCTTATTTTAGGGATTTGTGCTAACATAATACTGAAGGCCTGTAAACCCATGCAATTTTCTGAGTAATTTTAGAAATCTCATTTCTTAGCAGATGGAACAGCTGTTTGGGGCTTTCTTGTGCTCCAGTAGCTGAAGTGTGAGGTTGCCTTGAGATAAGATAGTGCTGCTTTTACAGCAGTGGGTAAAGAAATGAAAGGATATAAAATTCCCTGCAGTCCTCTTGGAGGATGATGAAAATAGCTGTGGGGGTTTCAAGTTTGTCTGAAGAAGTGGTTGCTGAATAGAAGCTAGCTCAGATTTGCAGAGGTCTTTATTGCTAGTGTGGGACAGACTGAGACCATCATATAGGGAAAATTGGCAGCCTCTTCTTGTCTGTGACTAGAGCAGTCAGCAAGGGAATTCAGCCTTCTCTCTCCTAGGCCCTTTTATATTGGGAACAACATGCAATACACTGGTAGCAATTGTCTACACTGTTGAAACTAAAAATTATGTGCCAAAAATGTTGCCTTGGTATCTTCTAGTAAGACATTGAATGGTTGCCTTTGTGCTCATGCATTGGGAGCATCTCACTGGCTGCTGTCTTCTGTGCTAACCAGTGCTGTCTTATTTCCTGCTGCTCAATTGTTTCCTGTCCATCTTCTGTTTTTTCTCTCTATCTTATTCCCCATCCTAAAGAGCCTATGCACTCTCTGTGTCCAGATGTTGTGCATGGAGTTATGCACTGGGAGCTCCTAGTGCTACACAGTATTGCTATTAAAAACCGAGGGCTTAGTTATAGATAGTCCTAGGGCTGGCAAGCTGGAGGGTCGGGACAGCTGCTGGCTGTTGTAATTAATTTTTTCGGGTTGTGAAGACTTCTGTGACATCCTCGCTGGAGGCCAGGTGTGCCCCGCTGCCTGCCACGGCTCCGCGATGCTCCGTGCGTGCCCTGCTGTGCTGTCACACCCTGACTGCGGCTGCTTGGCCACCAGAGGGGGACCGGTAACTCCGTTTGAGAGTTGCCAACTTCAGCTCTCTTGAAAGCGTGCGGTTTCACTTATAGTTGTCTGGATTTTTCGGGTTTGTTTTTTGGTGGTGCTTTTTTTTGTTGTTTTTTTTTTGTTTGTTTGTTTTTTTGTTTTTTTTTTTTTGTTCAGCAGACCTCTTAATCTAGCAAACAAGTTGACTGGTAGAGTCACTTGCTGTGCTTCTAATCCCCAAACTGGAGTGGATGAGAAGTGAGTATCTAGAAAGCATCTGCTGGTTCTGCACAAGTCCCTGTTGCACCAGTCCCCCCCTTGCCCTTTTGTTTTCCAACAGGCAACACATTTTAAATGCGTGAAAGGAAGTTGGATTTACATATGTATGATTAACCTGCAGCATTCTCTCAGGAGATTCAGCACAAATAGCTTAGTAAGAATAATGTTCTTATTATGAACAAACAACAGCAGTAACACTAACCAGATTAGATGTGCTCCCTCAGGCTTTGAGACGCAGGTTAGTCATCAGTATGTGAGGAGAGAGGGAGTTTTAATGTGTGGACCAGGAAAGCAGAATTGAGCTGGAGCACAGAAAGAGCTGATATTCTCTTTTTAGGACTCATTATAGCATAATGGACTTTTTTTTATTAACTCCAGGCACCACTAGCTTTTCCAGAGAACCTGGGAGAGTGGAAGCTGACGTGAGTTTGGATGAGTTGCAGTAAGTGACTGGAACAGTGCAGCAGCTCCAGGGACAGGAGGGAAAAAGGACCCTGTTACCACAGTTGTCCTGAAGTGGCCCCTGCACAGGCCAGTGCCTTCCTTGAATATTCTTTGCATCAGGTTGTTTTTGAGTAGAGGTGGCTTGGGCCAGCTAACCTTACACTTTGCAGTTAGTGGTGTCAGTAGCCTGCTGGCAGTGCCTTTGGAAAGTGCTCTAAGAATGTCTTTCTAGGAGTTGGCTCTGCTGTGCCTCACCCCCTCTGGTTCCTCCTCCTGGGCAGGGCTGAGCTTCATTTCAAGTTTGAAGTGGCAGGGTGTCAGAGGAGCTGTGTAACAAATACATTACTGAGGTGTAATGCACTTGATGCTGTGGAGCTAATTCAGGCCTGAAGCTCTGACCTTGACAGGGCTGTTCCCCAGCAGTGTAAGGAGCAGAGGGGAAAGGCACCAGGTTGGTCAACAACAGCAGAGGGTTGGAAGGTGGTAAAGAGTCATGGGACTGGTGATGTTGGGCTCAGGAGGCATCTTTGGATTCTAGTGCAGAAATGCACCTGGGTCAGAAGGTACCTGGACCTTCTGACTGCATTTCTCAGCAGGATCCCTGATCCTTAAATACTCAGTTTAGTGCTGGAGGTTTAGGATTGCATGAACTGTTAGCCCATGGAGATGGGGAGAATTTGATGTGAGGTTGTGGTGTTGAAGTTTATAAGACACTGAAGGAAACACACTGCTTCTCATGCCTTTGTCTTGTTGAATAAGGTCAAAGTGACAGCCAGCAGGAATTGAAAGGCAAAAAGCACGTGGCTAATCAAAACTGTCTGCTCCACATATGGACTGAGGAAAGCATGATCTTTCCTGCCTATCCTCCTAAGGGCAGATAAAAGAGTGTGACATGCATGTGGATAATGAAAATATCCATGGCTAAATAAGATTTAAAGCAAATAAACATTCCTGCTTCAGGGCCAAAGGCTGTCTCTGATAGACAGAATTTAGAAAGGAGGTTTTTTCCAGCTTTTCTTGAAGCTATCCACTGCCCTGTGCTGGATGCTGACCTGAAGGAGTGTTTGGTAGCTGGTGGGCCTAGGCAGGAAGAAGAAGATAGAACCTGCTTTAATCCTGTCATAGATATTGTGTTAATTAGGCTCGAGCCAATTTAATACATGAGTAATGAGCAGGCATATCCTTCACAAAACTGGGTGTTAATGTCTTTCCAGAAAATCCCTTCCCATCTTGTGTAGGGCCACCCTCAGCATCCTGCTGTGTCTCTAAGAGGGACTACATGGAGAATGGGCTCTTTCTTCTGCTCTGTGGTCCCAGTGCAGCACTTACCACATTCCCAGTGGATGTATCAAT
The DNA here is from genome assembly GCA_030060385.1 of Muscicapa striata striata. Lineage (NCBI taxonomy): Eukaryota > Metazoa > Chordata > Aves > Passeriformes > Muscicapidae > Muscicapa > Muscicapa striata. Next base: position 4,759,100 of record JAREIS010000106.1, on the reverse strand, counting down.
ATAGAGTCCACCAAATATGGTGAGAAGTCTTTGACGTGTTTCCAGAGTGTCTAGGAGTCTGCTGTTAGTCAAATTTCAGTATTGTTCTGTTGGCTGATAACTAATTTTATTTTCACTCTCTGAACTGTTGTATGGGTGATGGCAAAGTGTGAGCCTGAGGAGAACTGTGTTGTGATGCTGCATTAGGGAGCCCCACACCTGTGCTCTTACATGCCCTGGAGATGGCAGACTCATGGCAGGGAGTGCCACGGCCAACACCTGCCCCATGTCCTTCTTGAGCTGTGAAGCCTGCTTGTAGATAAAAGAGTACCTTTTGTCCTCTGTGGTCTCAGCCTAGCACAGGTTTGAGGAGAGGGAGGGTTGTCTCCTGAAGCTCATCCTTGATGAGCCCCATGGAGAGGTGGATGCAGCTGTAGTTTCTTCTCTGCCTGCTCATCTTCGTGCCTCTCCCTGTATCTCATCCTCTGCCTTGTTCTCTTCCACTATTGCTCCTTCTGCTCTGTTTGCCAATATGGCAGTGGAGAAGATGAAGTATCCTGATAAACTCCAGCTTGGCCTTCTCCCTTCTGTCCAGGGAGAGTGTTCTCCCCAGTTTTCTCTGGCTGCCTTTTGCCTTTCTAATCAGTCATGGTAATTTACCCTGGCACTGTTTGGCAGGGGCTGTACCTTGGCATCATGAGCAGCCAGGGTCAGCTGTCAGCCTCTGAGCTATGAGCCTAATGCAACAGAACAGATGTATGTAATTTTTCCAAGTTTTTCCTGGGCAGCAAGATTAAAGTCTCTGTTCTCAGCTGGGGTTCCCGGTGTAGTCACTTCCCTCTGTGTTACACAACACCCTATTAAGAAGAACAGCACAAACATGTTCATTGGGATCCCTTCCCCCTATGTTACCAGGCCAAGGAATAAAGGTGAGGGAGGTTTCCAAAGGCTGAAGAGCTGTGTGTTTGGTCCAGGAGCCCTGGGATAATCCTGCCCAACTGTCCCCCTGTGAAAGGGCCCTGCCTCTCTCGGCTGTTTTCCATCCTTGTGGTGCCAGGGGTAAGAGGGAACACAGAGGGTGGTGGTGGTAAAAGAGCAGTGGGGTCAGGTTGTTCTTGCATGCATCTGGCAGTGTGCAAACTTGAGTGAGTAGCAGTGCAGGGAGAAACTCTAGTAGCAGCAGCATCCCTGCCAGGCCTGGTGTCTGCACCATCCCACTGAGCTGGAGGCTCCTCAGTGTACATGTGTGCATGAGCAAGCAAACAACAGCACACGATGGGAAACCCCAAGGGGTTTCTTGGTGCTAGCAAGGAAGAAGGGGTAAGGTGTGGTCCATGGTCTAGACTTGCTTGAATTCAAAGGTGTCATGTCCTGAGAAGATCCCTGTCTTCTGATTGCAAAAGTACTGAGAGAGCTTGCTGGAAGTTCTATATGTGCCCTTCATAGATGATCCTGAAGTGGCTGGCCACAGGGCACAGGGAGGGACTGCAGGCACCCTTGGTGAACAGGAGAGGGCTTCCCCAGCAGACCAAATGGAGCAGTCAAGTCCATGTGAGCACACGAGGATCTGCTGCCTGTGTGCACCAATTACTCGCGTTAGTGACAAAAGACCATAAATGAACAAGAGAGTTAATTAGGTCTGCAGCAGGCCAGGTCTGGAAGCCTGCAGAGCTGAGAAATTTGGAAAGGGTTCAAAGGCACAGGGAGGAGAAGGCCCTGGAGCTCTGGGTAGCAAAGGTTCTGCTGGTTTTTCCCCTCAGAGAGCACCAAGAAAAAACATCCCTGACCTGCAGGATGGTCCCCAGGAGCGGGAGAGACCAGCTCCTGGCAGCATCTGTTTGTTCAGGCCTCCAATGAAGGACTTAAACAGCTTGTTAATTCACTGCTTCGTACAGCTGCAGACCCTTTGTCATTGCAAGCAAGCCTCCAGGGCAGCGTGTGCAGTTGTGAGCCAGCTCCTTCACCGTGGTACTCTGCACTGGATGATCCAGTGAGCTGTCAGCAGGGCTGGGGGGCATACTGCAGCTGTCTGGCCCATGTCTAGTAAAATGCTTGCAGCAGGCCCTTTCCATCTGCTTTGGCCCAAGAGTGACCCTTGCAAACCTCCTCTCCCTTGCAGTCGCCTCAGCAGATGGTGGGAAGGCAGATGGAAAGAGAGATCTCTGAAGCTTTAGCAATAGAAAAATAGCAATGACCTTGTGATACCTCTCACCCCACCACCCACAGGTACTGGGTTCTTGCAATGTCACCTTAACCCCCTGGGTCTGTGTCCCTTCTCCCACCCCCTTGGAGCACCTCCTGCTCCCTTCTCTGGACCTCAGTGGAGGCTCTGGATGGCATCCAGTTGGAAGAAAGCCTGCCCTAGCTCTGCAAGCAGAGTGGGCAGGGGCAGCCATGTTATGAGGGAAGCTCACAGCATGACAAGAGCTGAGGAACACTAATGCTCTACATGATGTCTTGTTGGGGTCTCGGGGTCTATGATTTGGGGCTGAGGGTGTTCAGCTGTGGTGAATCACTGCAAAGCGCTTTGAGCAGCTGCTCTCAACTACCCCCTTTGGTACCCTGGGTGCATAAAGTCTGCTTTGGGAGGGGGGCAAGGGTCCTTTCCCTGTCTGCAGCTGTGGGGACTGCAGGAGTTCAAGGAGGTGGAACGGCACACTTGGCCTGTGGGAAGACTGGAGGAAGTTCCAGCTCAGCAAGGGTGTTTGGGACAGCTGAGTCGTGTATTGCCTGCCAGACTGCACCAGCTGCTCTGGAGTCAGGACTCAAACCCAAGCTTTGTCCCTGTTACAGACTTTTCCTTCACCTCATTTGTTAGTGGCTTCCAATGCAAATTCAGTGGCCGGTATGTGGAGGCTTGGTTGGTTTTGCAGGGCTTCTGTCCAGCTGCCCTCATTCAATCTGCCTCCCTGGTGGGCCTGGCTGGATGTGAGCAGTGCAAAGGTCTTGGAGGGAATGTGTGGGGCATCCAGGTCTGTCACCCTGCTCTCTGTGTGATGGCAGTGGTTGGCCTGGACAGAGGACAGACTCTTCCTGTAACACAAGCGGTGTCAGTGCTTCCAAGTACAACCCAGAAGTGGAAGGTTTGCTCTGCAGAGGCTGTTCACCCCCTCTCACATTAGGACAACACACACAGCTCATGAGAGATGACCCTTCTTCCTGCAAAATAGCTCATGCAGGCAGTGTGGACAAGAAGCAAGAAACAGACTGCAAAGAAATAGCAGGATAGTGGAGAAAAGCTTGGAAAGGTCGCCAGGCCTGCAAATGCAAAGATGTCCAGGGGCCGTGTAGAGGGACTCCACTGTAGTGTTTGGTACCATGCCCAGCCTGAAGCCCTAGCACCATTTAGTAGGCTGGACCAGCCTTGGCTTCAGTCTTGTTTGGCTGGATGAAGCAGTTGTCATCATGTCCCAAGTACAGTATCATCGTCACTTTTTAATTCCTCCAATGAGGTGCTGCAAACAGATATACATGTGTTGTAGCTGTACTTTGGAATTAGGCTTGTCTCTGGGGACAGGCAGTGATAAGTGTTAAGAGCTGTTTGGCTCCCAAACTCTTATGTTTCTGAACTGGTTTCTAACAAGAGCAGAAGTCACAAAGCTGGGAAAGAGGCTGTGTTCCCCACCAGAAACATCCTGGTGGTCTGGGAAGGGATCCTAAGCTGGTGATGCCCTCCCAGCAGTTGGGGTTAATAACCAGGCTAAGGTCATTGGTAGTGTAATTTGACAACTGCTAATTGGGTCTTCCCTTTGTCCAGTGCCTGTCTCTGGGATTTCCTTGGCAGTGCAGGGGCAGATCTGGGTCTGTGGACATGGGTCCCCTGTGGGAAGAGGCTGCTCTGATAAATGACCCTCGATGAATAAGAGGAGAAGGGGTAGGAGGAGAAAGTTTCCAAAGCTTTAACTCCGGTGTGTGCAGAGGTTCAGCCTGGCTCAGATCTGCTGGCAGGCAGGGCAGGGTCCTTGGCCAGCCAGGGTGTTAACAAGCCAGAGGTGAGCTTGGGTGAATAGGACATCAGGACATGTTGCATAAGTCAGACTTAAAGTGCCTGAGAAAGCCTCCAGGGAGATTAAATGTCTTGAGTGTCATCAGCTCTGCAGAGATAACAAGAACCAGAAAACACCAGGAGGTAAAATGGCACAGACCTGTGCTGACTGCAAGGGCTGGTAGGAGGGTGGCTGTGGGATAGTCTGTGTTTATGGAGGGGCTGAAGAGTTAATCCTCCTAAATCTCAGATGCAATCAACTCTGAAAAAAGAAAGTCTTCCTCCCAAGTGATGTCCTCTGCTTCCCACCCCTGCTTCTTCATTGTCTTGAGTAGAGAGCAAGAAACTGGGGAAACAGCAAGGGCTGGGTCTACTATCATGTGTTTGCATGGTCAGGTAGAATGAGGCTCCAGGCTTAGCCTCTTGACCAGGGCCCTGTACCGTGGGGACTGAGGGAGCCCCTTGGGACTGGAGCCAGGAAGTGCAGCTAAAGACAACTGTGGGTCCACAGGTGTCACATCCCCAAGAGGGGCACCTCCATCTCCTCTGTGGTGACCAAACTCATTACAGCAAAGTTGGTGGATGGCCACCTGTGTTAGAGGCCAGAAAAGAGTTAATGATGCTGGAGCAAGTTGCCCAGGGAGCCTCCTTCCTTAGAGAGGCTCAACTCAATCGAATGTGACTCCAGCATCCTGGCCTCAACTGGGGACCAGGCCCTTCTCCAGAGGTCACATCCCACCTCAAACAATCTGTGAGTGTGTGGGAGAGCACCAAGGGATGATCTCCTCTGTCAGGACAGCCTGCTGGCTTGGCTGTGGCTGGGGGGTTCATAGCTGGCCGAGGCAAGGACAGTAAGAGCTGTTTTCTCCTCACCTCCACTGTGAAACCAGAGTGATGGGGTCCTTCACCACTCTCTTGCCTGTGCCAGTCCTTGCAGGGCTGTGGCTGAGACCTACAGGGCACAGCAGGGTGCTTTTGGAAGCCATCTGAGCTGGGCTGGAGGTAAAACTGACCTGGTTCCACAGTTCCCAATGGGAGGCAGGGCTGTAAAGCAGCTTGGGAGTTAGGCACCAGCAGCCACCGGCTGCTTTTGGCATTGGGCCTGAACTGGGGAGGGCGAGGGCAGGGTTATTTCACATAATACTGATGAAGTCAGTATCTGGTGGGGTTTTATTTTCCTAGCTGCCTTCTTGCTGGTGCCCTGAAGGCTTGTGGTAAAGGGCAGATGTTTGCATTTGTACCTGTGCCTCAGGTGTGTGCCTTCCTCTGCCCACAAAGGCTGTGTTTCCAGGCTTGAGAGAAGCCCTGTGAGATCTCAGGCTGGATTAAGTGGCAAAGGCAAATTCTCAGCTTTGGGAAGAGCACACCTGACCTTTGCCTCTACAGAACTACGTCCTCCCTTGGGAGGAAGTGTTGGCTCAGTTGCTAAACAAAGCACTGGCTGTCATGAGCAGGACCTGCCTGCCTCAGGGAGGGAGAGCCTGGGGTGGGGGTCAGATTTATAGTCCAGGGGGAGGAAGAGACAACACACCCATTGACCTGTAAGCTTGGAGGTGACCAGCTCAATTTAATGAAAAATGTGAAGCTATGCTCCCTCCCCTCTCAGTAAAAATACACCATCTGGAATGGTCTGGGCACATGGGCCCACTGCCACATGCAGAAGCAAAAGGGAATTTTGCTTGGCAAGATCCAAATAATATTTTGAATCACCTTCCCTTATTTTCCAACCTGTTCTTCTCTGTTATGTCTTGCAGTGCCTCTTAACCTGAATTCCTTCTATCACCTTTGTAGGTTCTCAAGTCCCATGGAAGAAGTATCCAGCAGTAGAACTGGGCCCTAGCATGGACTTCAGACATTGTTATATGTGCTCAGTGGTAGGAGCAGCTAACCATGGTGGTTCTCCCTGAGTAGTGACCTGTGTACAGCTCTCACATTAATTCAAGAATTTTCTCCTGCCCTTTGTTCTATGAAATGTGGCTCATTCTAGCATCAGAGGGACAAGCAAAGTATATGGGCAAACACAGAGTGGGCCTGTAGGGTGGTCTCTTTTCTATTTTTCCCCCAGGTTTTTAAAACAAATACATAAAGACAGAGAAGGGCTGAGTGCAAAGCACCATAGACATGTATTTGTATCTTCATCACTGCAGGTACACTGTTTGAAGGTTTGGGGTTACCCCTGACCTTCACAAGTTTATCTCTCCCCAGGCTCCTCCACAAAACCCTCTGGAATTTGGAACCACTTGGAATTAGTGACTCTAAAGAGGTAGTTCAATATTACTGAGAGCATGTGAGTTTGGGAGGGAAGGTATTCACTGGGGTGTAGCTGATGAAAGAATCCATGTTTGCCCCAGTCTCCAAATGGCTCTGTGGTCTTCAGTAGTGCTCAGCCACTGTGTTAGCAGAGTGGTTTCTCTTTCAGGGATGATGAGAGCACAGTATGGTTGTCAGTACTGCAGGGCAGGAATGTTGCCTTCACCTGCAAGTGGACTGTCAAAATGGAAGGAGATGAGAGGACTGTTAATCAGCTGCTGATTAACTTGGGCCCAGAGCATCTGAAGATCTTGTGGGAAACAGCCACCACATTACCAAAGCTCTCCTGCATGCTGGGGTAGAGCTGCCTCCTGCCTATCAGCTGTACAGGTTATCTGTGTCTCTTGCCTCTGTCACTCACACCCCAAATTATCAGCTGTGTTTCTGTTGGTGTGGGATGACTGGAAAGAGACCAAAATCTGTAGAGTATGTTACTGAGCACTTATGTGGGAGGTCTGTTGTTAGCACTGGTGTGAGTGCTGCACATCTGAGAAACAAATATGATGAGAGGGGCTGTGCACATGAAACAACTCAGAGCAGTGGGCCAGGTTCCTGCTTTAGATCTGCTTGGTGCTGCTGATCAGGACTTTGCTGAGAGCAAAAGCCCTGGAGTCTGTTGGCAGCTGAGCTTTGCACAGGACCAAGATGATGGAGTCAGTTATCCCCTCCCAAGCCATATGATGCAGATTCACAGTGAATTTTCTGAGCACATGGAGTTTCTGGGACATGTTTGGCTGAAGTCTAGGCTTTGTGTAGATGTGTCAGCGGGATCTGGGGTGGGAAGGGCACTGGATTTCACTTCCCTGTTTCCTTCCTAGAGCCTTGCTGACACAGCTTCCTGGACCACTAGTGTCAGGAAGGGGCAGTTCATTTTCTAGGGGAAGGTGGGAGGGAGGAGAGGCTCAGCCCAACCTGCATGGGGCATGAGAAGGGCACCAAACCATCCTTGTAGTCCAGCTGCTTCCTTCACTAAAGCAACCAGACAGAGTTTCTGCCATACTCAGACTGTTTGGAAACATGTTGATAAACTTCCAAATGTCTATTTTACAATCCAGATGTGCTAGTCTTGGCTGTAAACCCTCATCTGAAGAACAGGTGTGCTATAATGTTTCTAGCAATGGCTCTAAAGCCAGCTGGAGGCTTGAACTGAGCAGGGGCCAAGGGGCTGATGCCATATAGGATATGGATACTAGGGCAGGGACAGGTGAGGCAGAGAGCTGTAGGTCAGCTGTAGTTCACATCAACTCAGAGTCAGACTGTGAGGGAAGAAAGGGGCAAGCCAGAATATCCCTCAGCCCCCAGGCTGGGCAGCACTGCAGCTGTGGCAGAAGAGGCTGCCCTGCTTGTGTGGGTAACACATATGCATCCCTGGGGAGCACTGGCCTTGGCTGGATCTGTCCTGGTGAGGAGGCACAGGGCTAGAGCTGGCCACCAGCCTCTGTGGTTTCTGTTGACATCCCCAGGAGCTCTGTGGTCTGGGGGGCACTGCAGGTCAGAGCCCCCCCGTGCTGGCATTGCCATGGGAATAAGTAGGGCAGCTGTTTCCTTGGGCCAAACTTCACATGCACTTTTGTCTTGAAAAGCAGGTGTTCCTTCTAGGCTGGGAAAAGTGTTTTGCTGGGCCTGGATCTGGTTTCTGAAAGCTGTGCTGGGGAGAAGCACAGTCCCAGTGGAAGGACTGGTGGCAGCAGTGGGCTACCACAGAAGGACCTCTTTGTGGGCATGAGGCTAGCTAGTGCTGTTGCTTCATTCTCATCTGCTCCCAGATTGCACTCCTGGCTGGGGAAGAGCTTTCCTGTTCTGTAGCCCTGTCTGCCTTCCTCCTGGTCCTCTCCAGCAGGAGCTGCTCATAGACCAGCCCAGCTTGCATGGCCTCAAAGCAGGCAGCTCTGATCTGATGCTGCTGATGTAGGGCTGTTCCCCAGAAATATCAGGAGCTCCCCACCTCCTTCAGTCCTGCCACCCTCCAGGAGCTTCCCTTGGCTCAGGGATGCAGAGGGCCTGGCTCTGGGAGGGAGGAAGGAGAGGGTCTCTCCCACGTCCATGGTGCCAGCTGCCTTCCTCGGCTGCCACCTCTGCTGTCAGGGCTTGCCAGCCTTGGCAGAAGGCAGGTGGCCACCTGTGCTGTTGGCACTGCTCTGTGCTTGAGCTGTGCAAGCCTCCCTTGCCTGCTCAGATGGGCTGAAACAGGGAAAGAGGAGAGGATGAGAATGCAGAGGCACAGCCTGAAAATGCATGCCAGAACTGAGCACAGCATCATCAGAAAACATTGTACCTGCTTTTTCTTTAGCTCCAAACTCCTCTGGGAGAGGTAGGAGAATAATGAATGTCATATCTTTAATCATGTTATGGACTTCTGTGCCTGGCATGGTCCCTGTCTGGGTGGGAAGTGGATGAAGATTATGACCTGATGTGGTATGGCAAGAAAGGGGGCTTTGCTCATCTTCTCTGCAGCTGACCTGCGTTCATTTTCTTCTTAGACTCTCATTCATCATTATTCTTATTTTCTGTAAGAGTGTGGGTCCTTTCTTAAGGCTGTGTGCCACACCTATATGTAGTCACCACCTGACAGTAGTCAGCATGGCAACTAGTGAGGGAGACTTGTGGAACTGTGATGTCACCAGAGAGCTGGATTCCCAGCCTATGAAGTCACAGCTGGGAAATTGGGTACTCAGCCTAATCCCAAAAATTACCCAATGGGACTGTAAAGTGTCAATGCACTACTCGGTTGCATGATGACTAACTATTTAAGCTCTAACACAAACTACCTAATAATTGCTACTTTTTTCAGTTCCCTAAGATTCATTTATTAATAAGCTATTAAACATCCCCTTGAAATCATTGCATTGTAATGAGCTGAGATCACTGCTCACACAGTGATGGCAGTGCCCAAAAGGGTAGGAAAGCACCTAGAATTCTGGGATCTCAGGATGGCAGAGTAATGAAACTAATATACAGATATAACATCACCCTCACCAATCATTCTTATTTCAGGATCTACCATCGTCAGTTTTACCCTGTTATGCAAAACTGATGGGCTGAAGAACTTAAAGTCCAAGTTCCCCATGCCCTGGACATCCACAATGAGGCTCTCAAGGAAGGAACAGCAACCTGAAGAAACAAATCATTGGTTTTTAGGAAGATTGATTTAGAATCAGGAGTAGGAATGAAACTACTTTAATTGCAAACACTCTGTAGAATTCAGTTTGATTCTGGTTTGTTTTTTTCTGATCTCTTTGTTGTTAAGAAGTTCAGTATGGGAGGAATTTCTCAGGAAGAGCTTCTTCAACATATTCTGGGCATTGCCTGGTTTCTGCTGTCCTCACTGCTGGATCAACTGGTTTGCATCTCTTATATTTTCTACGGGTTGTGGTTTCCTTCAGAAGTGTTGCCAGTGAAGTTGTACCAGACACTAGGAAGGGAGACTTTTCACTTAGGAGAGCACCTCAGGCTCCCTGCATACCCTCAATCTGCATTTCCTGCTTCCCTGTTCCCTTCCAGTCTGTGACACACTGATGTTCAATAGCTGCCACAGGAATAGCCTCCTGGCATTGAGACCCCAGAGAAAAGAGCAAGAGAAGGTTATGGAAATCCACACTATCAGGGCCTTTCCCACTGTTTTCAGTGTTTCCCCTGACCTCCCTCTTCTTGGGTCACAACCCATAAAAATGACAAGATGTTCTGCTTCCTTCTTCCCTTTCCCTTTCTCTCTTTAGTGAGGACAGCCAACAAATGAGTGGAGCAGCTGAAGTCCTCCGTCCAGCTGATGTCCTGAGCAAGCTTGTTCCACAGGGAACATGAGATGGAATGGATTTCCTGGTCAGGGCAGCCTCTGTGCTCCTAGGACATGATCAGGCTTTCCTGATTTTCAGGCCCTGTTCACTGCCATGTGCAGTTCCAGCCACAGGTATGGGAGAAGCAGAGAGGCCAGATCAGCCTCCTGAGGAGAGGGAAGATTGCAGTCTGATCATTTCAAACAGAACTTCATTAATTATAAATGGACAGACTCCCTTGAGCTGCTGTAGATCTGCGTGAATTACATTCTAACTGAGCATTCTTTTTTTTTTTTTTCTGAGAAGCTGCCAAATGGGGTCTAAATAGTGAGATGGATAAATAAGGAACCAGCTGTGCTCTGCAGCCAGCCCAACCAGGGCCTTTCTACAGCAGCAGTCCACAGCAATCTCCTCTCTGCCTCACATTGCATTCCCATCCCTTGGGTTCTGCCATCTGATCCTGCTGTCCAGGTTTCTTTTTCCTAGTGGCATGTCTTTGTCTTCTCTTGTAACCTCTGTCTCAGCATGTGGTCTCAGCCCTTGGTAATGCATGGACATATGGTCAGACAACACGACCAAGAAACCCAGTTGTAAGACACCAGGCAGTCTGTGCCTCCATCTCAGAGATTGCCCTGGTAAAATGAAAGCAGAAGGAACAATAAAACCAGCAAACCTTGGCTTTAGGCTAGGAACTGGACAATTTCTCTTCTGTTTTCTGACAACAAACCACTGCTCACACAGCTCTCAGCTGCCTGCTAGCAGCCTCCTCCCAGGGAGAAGCCAAGATGTCCCCAAGGCTCTGAAGGATGCACCAAGAGTGTGGAGGTGGCTGAAGGGCCAGGCTGTGTCTGGCTGTAGTGGCTTGTTTGTTGGGTGGGAATGTCAGCTTCCCTGGGTGCCATAAATATGAATGTGCTGAGCTGTGTGTATCTCTGCAAAAGCAATGGGTGAGAATGCTATCCATTTGGCTGTGTTTGCAAGTTCAGAAGCTGCTTTTCCTGCCCCTCTGATGCCTATGGTTACAGAGATCCTCTCAAGATCTCTCTGTGCTGCTGCTTTGAAATTGTTTCTCTATCCAGCTCTCCACAGCTGCCATGTTCTCCCTCTTAGTGTGAGATGGCTCTTTTCAGAGAAGCTGCAAGTTGTATCTCTACAAGGCTGGCTCCATACCACGATTTTTAAGCCAGTGAGGCTGGTCAACCTTCCCCTGCCCTTGAGCCCTGAGCAAAGGGAGCACTTCTTCTTCCTCTGCAAGAGCTGCAGGCAGCTTCTGAATCCATGGAATGTGTCCCATCTGCAGTGTGTTACGGGTATGCTCTCAGCAGAGGAAGAAGCACATGTGGGTTGTGAACCCTTCTGAAGAGGAAGAAAAAAGGCTAATTAATCGATGGGATGCAGTGCCAGGAGCCACATCTGGGGGCCAACTGGCCCTGGAAGCATGGCTCCCAGGTGCTAGCACCCCGAGGGATCTGTGCAGAGCTGGTGTGGACCCATTACCCCAGTGGGTGGGGTAATGAAGGCGTGAGGGGGCATAGCACAGAGGGGGCCCCATCAGCACAGTCTTGAAGAGTCCCTTCTCCCTATCCTTTGAGGGGGCTCAAGATGATGTGACTGATGCTCATCCCTCCAGGTCACAGCCTGCTTTGACCCCTCTGCCTCTGGCCCTGTGACTTTGATCCTCAGCTGCCCAGGCACCCCCTCTCTCTGCCACAGACAGGGCAGGTGAGAAGTGCTGTCAATGCAGACCACACTTGCTCCTCTTCTCTGCAGGCTAGGATGAGCCCCTTGCTTTCTGAACTGGCTGCCAGATCTGCCTCATTCAGCTCAGTGCCCTGGCCCTAGAAAGCATCAACTCATAGAGGTGCTGCAATTGTGTCTGCCCTCGGACTCTCCTCTGATGCCATTTCTCTTGTCTAAGAGATAACATGGTTAATTAAGGGAAGTGAAGGCAGCAAAAAGCACTTTGAGCTGGCTGCCTGAAGGTCATGTCCTCAGAGGAGCCCTGTGCTCCCTGCTGCTGGTGGCTGGGCTGTCAAACCCTGTCTGCCCTCTTTATTGCCCCATCCTCACTCTGCTGCTGCTGCTTTCTCTTCCCAAGTGTGGGCTTGACCTCAGAAGCGAGCAGCCCAAGCATCCACACTCTGTCTGTGTGAGTTCCTGAGCAATGAGGTATTTCATGTTTGACTGCTGAGCCCCCAGTGTGCCGCATGCTGAAGCTCAACCTGCACTAGGATTCTCCACACCCCCTGTCCTTCTCCTTTTTCAATGGCATTGGTTTTGGGAATGGCCAAATATGGGCCTTGGAGCACCTGCACATAACCCCTGTGCCCTCAGCTCCTCGTGCCAGACAGCCCTCAGGTGGGGGGAATGGGGGCCACTGCCCTCAGCTGGCCCCTGCTCTGCTGCAGCACTTCTGGGGGATCAAATGACATCAGCACATCCCTGAAAAAGCTAAGGAGTGTTTGCATGGGTGAGGCTGCAAGGAGCTCAGTGTCCAGCTCCAGGGGGTTATTGTAAACACAGAGCTAAGCAGATTTGAGAACAGATGCCAAGTCCCTGAGCCAGGCTCCACCGCAGCCAGGGGCAGCTGCAAGAGGTGCCAGGGAGCCACGGATGGCTCTGTTGGGTTTGTACCTCTCATTGCTCAGCCCCATTAGGGAGGCACAAGCTCCTGCAGTCCCACTACTCTCGGTGCACCGAGTGCAGGCTCCTGTTGTCCCCTGGGGATGCTGAAGTCGTCTTCTTCTCTGGGGTGATCCAGCACCTCTGGGAAGGAGGAATCCACTTGTGCCCCCTGTTCTGGGGTTTTCTGCTCTGGCTTTGAGCACTGTCCTGGCTCTTGGCTGCTTTGTTTATGGCTTTGTTTACAGCATTGATAATTTTCTCGTGTCAGGTTTAGGCACAAACATTCTTTCCACTGCTGCATAAGAAAGTAATTAGGTGAGGATGGAAAGGACATTCTTCCTCCTCAGAACAAAGAAACAAGCCACGGCTGTTACTGGGCATTGCTTATGACATCCACCGCCACGCAAACTCCTGCCCAAGTGTCTCTCTGCCCTGGTAGGACAGAGAGGCAAGCTGATTGCATCCCAGCAAGTGCCAAAGCACCCTCTGGTATTTCTGCTGCCCTGTAAGCCAGCTGCCAGCACCAAGGCAAAGCCTGAACCCACTCTGCCCATCATTCTGGTCACACTGCTCACCTGCGATGTCACCTCCCATCTCTCTCACTTGCCATCCCAAGCCAGAAGGGATGTGCTGAGGTCCTGCTCCATTCCAGCATGCTTTCAGGGGGATTCATTTTCTGTGCATTTGCTCCCTTCCCAGCTCCTCTGCACACTGGAGGGTAGGCAACAGTGCTCCCATCCCAAGAAGGGGGTGGCTGTGGTTTGAGAGACCCCAAAAGTTGAGGGGCAATGAGAGGAAGGGAGATGGAGCCACTGGTTTCAAGTAGGAGAGGCTTTAGGAGCACAATTGCTGGAGCACAGAAGTGAGGGAGCTGGACAGACCCCTCTGCCACAAAGCTGTTGGAAAGCAGACAGCTTGGTGAGGACCAGGGAGGGCAGCACCTGTAGCAGGAGAGGCTGAAGGGAGAGGAGCATCAGTAGGATGGGGCTGTAATGGGCTGGGGGAGCAGTGGGCACAGGAGCCAGCAGTCCTATGTTCAGTCACCCCACACATCAAAAGGGACAAAATAAATCAGATAAAATAATGGACTGATATGACAATCTGCCTTTTAAACCCAGTGGCTGAGCTGCAGCAGCTGGCTGAAGGAGCCCTACCCTGCAAGCTGCTGGAAGATAGAAAGGTGCACCCAAAGGATCACTCTGCACACACAGAGTTCCTTGTGTTCTCCTGCAGACATCCAGCTGCTGCACTCGGGCTCACCACAGGACCCACTGCAGGGACAGAATCCAGTGAATATCTCCTTCCTGTGAGCATTTGTGGTGCCCTAATCTGTCTCTTTGCATCTACAGATGCAGCAAGAGGCCTTTAGTCACCCACTAAGGTAACCAATGCTTCTGTGGGTTCGAATGAGCCCACCTCAAATAAAGGACAGTGTCTGCACTCCAGTGGGAGGATTTGCTTCTTGCCCAAGATGGCCCAGAGCAGCAGAGATCTGTAGAGATGTGGCAGAGCACAAGATCAAGCTGATGTGTGTGCCTGAATGGGGATTTGTGCCCCTGTTCTCCCTCCTCCTACTCTCAGTCTTTCTCAGGGCATATAAAGCAAAGCAGTTATTTAAAGTCCTCCCTCGACCTCTTTGTACTCCGGCAGAGGTAGATGGGGGAAGGATGGACATCTACTCTAAGCTCCTGGAATATGTCTCCTGAAAGATCCCTCAGGCTGAAGGACCTGGAACTTATAGGTGGGTCCTTTTCTAGCCTGAACTTATACAAGGAAGATTATAAAGGCCTGAATGCGATTGAGAGAATGTAAAAGCTCTGGAGCCAGTGTGGGATAGCCAGCAAGGCTCTTCCCATTGCCGTGCCTTTCTCCTGGTAGATGTGATCCAGAGCAGCCAGAGGGCTAGCGGTGCTGATGCAGCTCCACAAGTCCCCAGATGCTGAGGTGCAGCGTGTATTCTTCTGGCATCTGCGTCTTCTGCTCCGTGCTCCCAAAGCCGGGGTCGCTGCACTTGGCTGAGCGCTCCCAGCTGCGGCGGGGCCCGGCGGCTCGCTGCGGCCGGGCGGCGGGGCGGGCTGCGGGGGCTGCCGGCCCGGCGGCGGCCGGGTCTCCCCTGGCCAGGCAGGGGTTAAGGCTTCTCTGTTGTAGTTTGTTTCCCTTTGCCAAAGTGGGTGTTGCTGGAATGTCTCCTCTCCTAAGAAGGGGGGCCGAGCCGTGTCCTCTGGAGAGGGGGGATGTCAGCATCAAAAAGACACAAAGGGGGAGGTTTCCAAAAATAAAACCCTCCATCCCCTCCAGGCGCTGCCAGTGCCAGAGGCAGGCGCGAAGGTGCTTGGAGCAGCCTGCGGAGCGCGGGATCTCGCTGGCAGCCCGGAGAGCGGGGCCGGCCGCCCTTCTTCTCTTCGTTCTCCTGCGGGGGCCGCCCGGGAGCCCTCTCCCCTGCCTCAGCACTGCTCTCTGCGCCCCCGGCCCGGTGGGCGGCAGGTCCCGTCGGAGTCCCGGAACGGGATGGGGCGGTGAGTGGGGGGCGGAGAGCCGGCGGTCCCCGCTGCCCGCGCCCGCCGGGGATGCCAGCCGGGCGCTGAGCGCTCCGCACCGCCCGTGTCCCCTCGCCACCGGCTGGCACCATGCGGGGCGCTGCCGCCAGCCTCCTCCCGCTCACCTTCGCCGTCCTCCTGGGCTTCGCCCGCTGCCGGCCGGACTCGGCGCCTAGGCTGGAGCCGGGAGCCGGGGCAGCGGCGCGGCTGCGGAGCCGGGGGCTGCCCTGGGGGCGGTGGGCACGGCGAACGGCCTGTCCCCGGCGTCCCGGTCCCCTCCACCGTCACGGCCCCTCCCCGCAGCCCTCCACGTGGATCGCGGCTCCGCGGCCGCCGCGCGGAGCCCGAGCGGTGCCGACGGCCGAAGGCAGCGTCCCGACCGCGGGCTGCCCCGGCCCGGGGCCAGGCGGGCGATGCCGGGCTCGGTCCCGGCGCGGGACAGAGGAACAGGCAGGACTCCTCCCGCCAGCGGCAGGGCAGCGGGCCGAAAGCGCGAATCGTGCCCCGGGCGAAGGAGCCAAGCGGCAGAGGGAGGATGGCGGGGTAAGTGCTGAGCTCGGGGGGATCCTGCCGGGGTGCGTAGCGTGAGCCTCGGTGGTGCTGGCGCTGGCGAGCCCGGACGGAGGGGCAGGGTCCCATCCCCAGCCCGGTGCTGCGTCCCTTTTTCCATGCCGCGGGCGCTGCCACGCTCCCCGCGGGATGGCGGGGCAGTGCTCCGCCGTGACCGCGTCCGCAGCGGCGGGAGCCCGCGGTGCTCGCTGCCTGTGCCGCTCCCGGCCGCCCGCGGGGCGGGTGTGCCGGTGTGCACGGGCGGGGCGGGTGCCCGGTGTGCGGGCCGCCAGGCTGCCGTGTGCCCGTGGCGGGGTGTGCGGCTCGGGAGCGCTCGGATGCGGAGCCCTCCCGGCAGAGCGGGGCTGGCAGACAGTGCGCGGCCCGGGCACGGTCCCAGCTGCCCTCTGGAGCTGCCCACGGCCGTCCCGGGAGGCACGGAGCCTGGTGGACTCCCGAGGGGGTGTAGGATGGTTTAGGCGGTGGAGAAGCTGGAGGGGCTTGCTGGGCTCTGCGGACGGAGCCTGTCTGCTGCCGCTCTTGCTGCAGGTACCTGGCCTCTTGGCTCCTTCCTCCCATAATGGGCCCCTTGTAAGCAATCCACGCCGCAGCTTCCCATGGCTTGAGTTGGCTCAGCCGGAGGAGGCTTCCTATGACTTGCCTGGCAGGGCTGCTTCCAGCTCCAGGCGCTGGCTAGAGCCCTGTGGAGGTGGAGGGGATATCGTATGGCGAGGCCAGCTGCTCGGCTGGGAGGGGAGCCTGCGAGCGGGACTGGCGCAGGGCTGACACCCTTCAGCCCAGGGCCCTTCCTCGGCAGTTTCCTCGCTGCTCCCCCGAGGCTGACGCCCCTCGAGATCAGCTCCTTTGCCGCTTGGGCAGGGCCACCAAAACCATCGCGCACCAGTTGGACCAACCCGTGTGGCACTGTGTGTCCACTCTCGTGGGAGCCTTGCCGGGGGGATTGTGGGGGCAGGCTCTGGGTTTGCAGCCCTCTGACATGGGCAGAAATGTCTCCTGCTAACATCTGGTGGGGAGCTTCACCACAACACGAAAGGTCTGTCTCTGAGTTTTCTCTCTCCCATATTAATCTCCTTGCAAAGTTTTGAGACAGAAATGTTTGCTGTGCCACTCTGTGTACTTTCTTTCAACAGATCCACAGAAGCACCAAGTTCGCTCTTCTTCCATGATGTTTGATACACAAAGTATCACTAACAGCGAGTTGTATAGGTTCTGAGCTTACCCAGCTCATTATCTTGGCTTGTCAGCCATCCTGAGACGGAGTCTTGGGAAGATCCAGTCCTGATCAGTCAGATTTGGACTTTTTTGGCCTCAGAAAGATTGTACTCTTTCTGCAGTTGGAATGCTGTCAGTGTTGCTTTGGGATCATGTAGCAGTTTGGTTGAATTTGAGTCATCTGATACATAGCATGTTTGTTTTCAGCCTGCAGCTGCCTCTGGTGACAACAGCTGGCCTGTGCTGCTGTCAGGAGCATGTGGGCAGCCCCAAGGTTCACTCTGTGCTCCGAAGAGCGCTGAACCCTTTTGCAAGCAGCTTGCATCCCTTAATCCAGGGTGTAAACAGGGATAGTTGGTCCAGCACTTACACACAGTTTACCTGTTATCATCTATATTTGAGAGTGCCATTGTGTCCAAGCTTAAAGGAAGGAAGAGCTGTGCCCTATGCTGTGTTTCTCATGCAGGCTCTGCTGCACTTTCTGCCTCTGCTCTGCACTGGAAGATCAAGGCTGGGGAAACAAAGCTTTCTCCAATCCCAGAGAACATCTGTTCTGAAAAGTGCCTGTGATGGCTTTCTGTTTGTTCTGGAGTCCAAAGCATCACTTTTGAAGCTTCTTTATAACCTGCTGTCTTTAGAGCTTAAGAGAAAGCCTAGCTGAAATAATTGTCCATGAGTAACCACTTGGTGTTGCTCCTCATGGAAAGCTATCTGCTGCTGCCTCCAGCCATTCTGTGAGACTCTGTCCTTCCACCTCATCCATCTTCTTACACCCCTTGCTGCACAGACATATTTTCATCCAGGAAACCCAGGGCCCCTAAAAAACTTCACTTTGTGATGTTTCATTTTTTGCCAGGTGGGATATTTTCTGTTCTACTATTTACACTGAACTCCTGCTAGTCTCTGATATGACAACCTTCAGGTAACTTTACAGGCACACTAAACCCTGGTACTATTTATTTATACAATTATTTTGGCTAAAAATCTCAATTCCTGCATATGTTGCCTTTCCAGATTCCCCAGTTGGAGCTCTCTGCTGGTACCTTCAGGGACCCTGCAGAGTTCTGTGGTTGAAGAAAAAATATTTATTGGCACTCTATGTTTTTCTAGATAATTATTTTCTCACCTTGTCTGATAGCTGCATACCCAATATTGAGTTTCTTTCCTGGGGATTCTTTGGATGTGTCTGCCATCCTGCTCATGTCTGACATTTTTACAGGTGTGACTTGTACAAACAATTTCATGAATGCATACAACTTCAAGACTTGCAAGAGCTGGGTTTTACTATTTTCCCCAGAAGGCTTACTGTGAGGTGACTTTTGATATCCCAGCAAACATCACAGAAAATTACTGACTTCTAACACTGAGTGAAGAAAACAATCCAGCCCTGAAAACATTGCTGTTTTGCTCTGCTCAGCTTAACATCCCTGTTTCTACAGCTCCCCTGACTAGAAGGATTTTCCTCTTGAGTGTAGTGGGGTAGGGTAGCTCTGACACATGCCAGAAATGAGTGTACTTTTGTGCTGGATGCATCCCTGATTTGGGCTGGCCAGTCCTGCTGGGAGGACACTGTGGACACCTCCCTCTACATCTGTGTCCCTTGGGATGTGTCCCCCCTTGTTCTCTGCCCTGTGGCTGGGAGGGTGGGTCACAGTGATGAGGAAGGTGGGTAATGGGAGAGTAATCAGAGGAAGCCTCTATTTCTGGTACCTGTCTGGACAATTTCAAGGGGCATGTGAAGCTTCTCAGGTAGCAGGCAGAGAGTCCCAGACTCATTCTTTCTCCCTCCCATTTTCTTTTTGGGCATTCTACACCCCAGTTCACGTTTAATTGCTGTCACAGACACAATCTGCAGCTGTGTAATCCTGGTTTACCCAGGCTTTGTGGCATATAGGTTCTTACTGCTATGTGTTTATAAGATTGCTCAGGAGTGGAGGCAGTTAATGCTGATGTGGACTTGGCAGAAGGTTTTCAGTGGCTCATCGATGCCAACAGCCTTTTGCTAATGTTCTTCACTGGGTCTGACTGCAAATATTTCATACACATCTGGATGAAGTTCACTTTTCTGCAGTAGAAAGGCAGACCTGATGATCTAATGGTCTCTCTGATCTCCTGTGAGGATGCTGTACATGGTCTGAATGGAGTCAGCATATCTGGCAGCCCAGAGTTCTGTGTGAAGCTGAAAGATGATGCATAGATTGCTATTAAAACAAGTGGTGAAGAAAAGGATTCTACTGAATGCTTCAGAAACAGTATGTGATCATCGCTGTAAAAGCCAAGATCTTACTACTGTTTTCTTGTTTTCCTTCCCCCTGGTGCCTGTTGTGGTTGCTTGGTTCTTGTTTAAGATAACACTGCAAGATCTCACAGGCTGTTCTCATCCTGGGTACCTCTGCAAGCCTGAGTCCATCCTGATGGTGGCCCCTGGCTGCAGCAGCAAAGGAGGGGGTGAAGGAGTGGCTTGTGGCAGCTCCTCTGCTCAAGTCAAAGGTTGTGCCAGTGCATCCAGTCAGGCCTATCAGTGGTTCTTCTGGGTGCAGGGATGCTTCATGGCATTGGCTTCAGCTCTGTGGGGAGTCTCAAGGAGCTGTCTATGCCAGAAAAGGAGCAGGTCAGTGAAAAGTGCCTGGGAGCTCCTGCACACCAAGCTCAGCATGCCAGGGATTATACCTGGGCACAGATGGTGCATGCCAGCCACAGAAGGAAGAAAAAGCTTGGTTTGCAGTTGTGTGGTGTGGCCTGTGCTCCTTGGAGACCTCAGGGTGCACCTGGAGGCAGAGGTGGAGATGTGGATCCAGTGTCCTACTCTGCATTTTCCCATTTTCCCACTGAGCCATGCCTTAGGGTTTTCTCTGGCACTGTGGCTATTTAGCTATACCCTTTCTTTTCAGAAAGGGGGAACTGGCTGCTGGAAATGGTCTCTGTCTGCTTTGGTTTGAGCTGGACTGGGGACTGTTTTGGAAGGTGCTAAGTGGCCTATGAGCCCTGTAGCAGCACAGTGTTGCAAGCAATCAAGTGTCAGTGCCTTTGAATGTTCTCAGCAATGTTTCATTTCTCAGGATATCTGCTAGGTGACCTGACCCTTAGGAAGGCAAATACATTAATTAACCCCTTCCACTGGTAAGGAGATAGAAATAGGAAAGACTGATTGTTTGCTGAAGGCTTGTTTTGCTTTGGATTAATGAGAGATTTATGCTGAGCCAAACAGGGGCTTCATGACTTCAGGAGTAGTCTTGTCTGCTCAGGCTTGGGCCCCTATTTTAGCCTCATATCTTTCTTCCTAATACCTCTGGCTTGGTGTTGGCATTGAGAGCAGCTAGCAACAAGCTCCCTCCAGCCTGTGAGAGATGTAGATAAAATTTAAACTTTGATCCCATGAAGAACTAATAGTATGATTCAAGGTCAAAACAGCTTCTCTGAAGAAGGTAGCTATTTTGCCTATAAAAGCCATGATTTTCTGGATAAGTTGAGGTGAGAAAGGGCAAGGGCTTTGCTCGTTGAACAGACTGAATATGATTTATGAGGTGTGTTTCACCTGTGCCAAAGAAAGAAAAAGCTGTGACAGTCTAAGCAAAGATGCTTATGTTGCTGTTTGGAGTAGGGTCCCTCTCTGGACCTTAATTACCCAAAGATCTGCTCCAGCTCAGTTGTTTTCTCTTTTTACTGATCAGGACACATAAAAATGTTTAAGGCCTTGTGAGCTCTTATGCAGTAAATAAATGAAGGGTTTTTTTTTTTTCATTGGATGCTTTCTGAGCATGTTTTAAGGAAGAGACTCATACATCTCTTTGGGTTGACAGACAAAATGCTGGAAATTGGTGCTCTTGCCCAGCCAGAGCAGATATGAGTGGGTGCTAGAATTACTTTGTCTTGTTCTGCTTGCAGGAAGTTACACCAAGGGAATTTAAGTTCTTTCTCCCCAAAAGAATCTGCCCAGATTAATAAAACATTGTTCTAAAAGACTAAGTAACACTTTAAAATTATGCAGCTTCTCAGACCACTTCCCTTTCCCAGATGGAGCAATTGTAGCTCTACAGGTACAAATGTACCAATTCCTTTGTGAACACCAGAACAATCCTTGGCATACCTGCCACCCATTGTCCTTGGCTCTCCTAAAACATGAGCCCCACAGTTTGGGCCTTGGCACTTCTGGAGTCTCATCTCATTCCATGTGGATGCAGGAGTCAGGAGGATGCCAGTTTAGAGCAGGATCTCCCTCTGACCCTGCTGTGTTCATGTTATAGTCAACCCAGAAGGCAAATGTGCATGTTTCTGTGGTTCCTGTAAATTCTGTCAGCAGCTCTGACTGCCTTGTCCAGCATTAGAAATAAACCATACTCCCCACTTCATTTCCAGAGGATTTCCAGAGCTTTCAGGCTATTTCTAACTTTCTATCTTTTGACAACTGTTCTTTCTCATCTACCTAGGCATGCAAAAGTTACCTATTCCTAAAATCTCTCCATGATGAATAATACTCTTGGAGAGCATCCTGGAGCTTGTTATTCCTTCTCACTGTAGACACTTAAATATGATGTGACCAGAGGAAGCAGCATTAGCTGCCTGCTTGGGCATTGCAGAGCACCTCTCAGAGGCCCAGCACTGCCCATAATAGTAATCCCTAACACAAAAAAGGAGACGTGGGGAGGATGTCATTTGTGTAAGGGCAGTCAAAACTAACTGCAGCTAAATCTTGGATTCTACACTCACGTAAATGATTTCAGCATCTTGGAATTAGTGTGGTCAGTGCTCATCAGGTAGACACAAATTTCATAGCACCAGAGAGTCCTCAGCCCCCTGGGTCACTGCACTAGAGACAGATCACAAATGCAGGACTGGGGTGCTTGCAAAGAGAGAGCAAGCTGGGGAGCATCCCAGAGTGCAGCTTCTGACGTGCCCTCCCTCCCAGAGCAGGGCTGAGCAATAAACAGCAACAGGCAGCAGCAGTTTGGTGGAGAATGAAGTGTTGTCTCCAGCTGAAGCAGCTCAGGACATTTGCAGAGGCAAGATACTGTGACCAAAGTTGAAATTGGGCCCAACTTACACCCCAATACCATGAAAACCATGAGATCTTTAATGATCTTCAGCTGCTGGCCTCTAATTGCTCTCAGGAGGAAAATGGTTCCTCTGAGTTCTGTGCCAGGAATCCAGCATAATGCCAGTTCAAAAGGGAGCTCCTCTCTCAGGGACGCTCACACTGCAGCATTCACTGTCCTTGGGGGTTTCTTTTCCAAGCACTTAAACAACTCAGCCCTTGTCCCACTGGTTTTGATCTCAGCTGCTGGTCCATCTGGGAGGAAATATCAGATGCTGCAGGAAATAATTTTGTGGGTGACTCAGAGGTGATGGCTGCAGCAAGACCTCAGCTTCCCCCTCTCCTAACCACACTGCTTTGTCTCTCTGCTTAGGCCAAATGTCTGTGGCAGACAGTGTTGCCCAGGATGGACCACAGCTCCAGGCACAAACCACTGCATCAAACGTGAGTATGACACTCTCAGCCTGTGCAAGTCTCAGGATGCATCCCTAAATAGTGCTTGAATTCTGCTGTGACCCCACACACTTCCCATGCACTGTGCCAGGGCAGGAGATAAATCATGGGCTCTGTGGAGGCAGTGCCACAGTCTTGCTCTGGGACTGCCAGGCTATAGGTCAGCTCCTCCTGTGTGCCAGCAGAATCCAAGTACGCAGACTAATTATGGTTTTACTTTATTATTGTTATTAGTGTCCATCCATGGCAGGATCTTGTTGGGGCAGGGCATTGCAGTGGCATATTCATGAGTGAGTTTTGAGCCCTGGGCTCTCACTTGTCCAGCATTGAGCAAAGATGGGTGTGTGAAAGTCCCAGCAGCTGGGAACCAGCAGACTGGGGCTGTGCTCATGTGGGTGAGCATTGCTGATGCTGAGCAGAGAATCAGGGCTGCAAATCATCTGAGAGCTATTAAGGAAAGCAATTACTGGATTTGGCACAAGGGCTGGGATGGGTGGGGCTGCAGTGTGGGGTGCTTAAAATGGCAGTGAGGTGCAGCGTGCTCCTGCAGTGGAAATCTGCCTGGCCAGGACTCTCCTGCCTTCCCACAGAGGAAGTGTTGAGTGTTGTGCTCATCCAGGCACAACAGCCCTGTGGGCTGTGGTCATTGTGGGCCCCCTGACACAGCACTGGCAGAGATGGTGTTTGGGTGGGCACCAGTGCAACGCACACCAGAGACAAGTGAGCTGCCATCTGCACCCTCAATAGCTCTGCAGCCACAGCCCAGCCCCTGCTGAGATCCCTGTCCCCGAACAGCAGGGCTGCACACACAGCTCATCTGTGCCATTCCCAGGGGCTGCTGGCCCCCTGCACCTGCCTGGTCCCAGGGAGCTGCCTGTGGTGCTGGGTCAGCTGGGAGCACAGGCAGAAGAGGTGAGAGCATCTGCCTTTACTTGAGTGGCAGCAGCTGCCCAGATGTTGAGCAGGGAAGGAGGCTCAGCGCTGCTCGCCACGGGATCTCACGGCGCTTTGGCCGTGCTGGGGTAGCTGCATTAGCAATCACTGTTTGGGAGCAGGGGGCCAAGGGCTGACTCACCTCCCTGCTCCCTCTCCCCCACCATGAGAGGAGCCAAACGGTAGAGAGCGTGCTGTGCTGCCAGACAGTGTCTGTAAACACAGCGCGGGGCCAGCCATGGCAGCATCTTTCTCTCATTAGGGATTTTGGTAGGAGCAGTAGATCTGGGCTTGTAGCCATGCAGGCTGCCTTGAGATTGCTCAGGTGCTGAGCCCTTGTTCCCAAGGATTCATTAAAAGGACAGTGTCAACATGATCAGGCCAGACAGTGACCCCTTGACCAGGGATGGTAAAGCTCAGGCAGGACTTTGGTGGAGACTGTGATGTGTAAACATAATTTACTTCCCAGCTACCTCCCTCCCTGGGCTTTTCTGCTGGAGTTCAAGCTGCTGGAGACATTCAGCTGTTTTTAAAGCTGCCAAGGCAAGCTGGACAGCCCATCTCCATTAAGCTTCTGCACTGTAATGCTGTTTAATGTCTGTTCCCATGGTCTTTGATACGGCATGTCAAGGAAGTTAGTGGGGTAGAAATGCAGCCAGAGGGAACCTCTTCAGAGTGATGAAACATGGAAGAATTGGCATTCAGGTGTTGGACAGATCCCTGGTTTTTAAGGATTTGAGCCTGGGTACAGGAGAGAGGATAGGTCAAATTGTTGCCATAATCTCCTTCCTCTCACCTACCAAGGTCTGGTTTCTTCCTCCACCCATGCTTTTTTAGGCACTTTATTCTTTCAACATCCTGCATATGACTTAACTCTAGCCTTAGGGAAGTGTCTCTCCATATGTTACAGATTTGAGGACCAAAGTTGCAGTGAGGACTTGTGGGATTTTCAGGTAGCTTGTGACTGAGAAGATAAAAACAGTAATATCTTTCCCTGGAGCAACAACATCTCCTGGGAAAGTGGAAATGAGCTAAGGGAATTTAGGAGGAAGGCCTTGCTTGATTTCTACCCACACACTGCTGGGTCATCACACTGGGCTGCCCACAGGGGCTGTATGTGGTGAGCTCCAGAGGTCTTCTTGCAGAAGGGGCCCTTAGGGACAGTGAGCTGCATCTGAATGTAGGCCTGAAGGGCTCAATCTCCTGCCTGTTTAGCTTTGTTCTGGAGAGAGACTCTGGCCATTATGTTCTTAGTTTGGTGGAGAAGAAACCTGAATACACAAACTGGTCAAAAGCTGCTTTGCACTGCCCACATTTTAGGGGCTGCAGTAGTTGCAGTGTACACTTGTCAGTAATTTAGCTGCTGCCTATTAGCTTGTAATGCTCAGCCTCCCCATGTTAGTTTATCAACCTCCACCTTCATCAGCATTATTCATGATGGTTCTTTGCTGCTTCCAGAGACAGTACCCTGGGCTGGGCTGGGAATGCAGCATGAGCTTTTTTCCTTACAATATTTTAAAGTTTAAAAGAAACATTTTTAATCAGTATGTCAGGAAGGACTAAATAAACCAATGCACTTTCCAATCTTATACAGATGGTCTTGCAGTTAAGATGGTTAATAAAGGTGCAGGGATTCCTGGCTGAGTCTCTGGCTCTGCTGTGGCCTCACAGCATGACTTCAGACAGTCCCATTAGCATCCCTAGGGCTTTTCCACATGTGCAAAATGGCATTCACATGCCTCTTCTTTTGTCTTTCTTCTGAACAGTGGCTACAGGTTTTTTTGAACCCTGGCTGTTCCTCACTGAAGTTTTGTTTTCTCTCAGTTATTCCTGCGTTGCTGTTGATCTACCTCCCTGTCACTGCACAGATCTCACTTGTGTTAAATTGTCCACCCCTTCTGGGTGTGCTCCCACACTCAGAGCTATAAGTTAGAACTGAGTTTACATACATAATTTCTCCATGAGAAAGTCCATGGACAAAATAACTCCAGTGGTCCAAGTCCTTCAGCACCTTCTCAGTTTTCCTCTGGAGGCCCTGCATTTTAAATTGAACTGCACAGGAGCTGCTTACAGTGAAGATCTACATCACTCTCCTAGATGAAGAGCATGAGCAGAGCTTCAGGGACTCAGTAATTGAATGTCACCTTGCATGTCATTGCTCAGCCCTAGGCCAGGTGTGCCTGCAAAACAATGCAAGGCTGAACTCGGTGGCATTCCCCTCTGGCTGGGTGGTCAGAGTCATGCCACAGTCATCCCTGCTGTGTGATCTTGCTGGGAGGACTTACCTCATGCACTGAAGACTAGACTTTATAGTGAGGGCACTGCTAGATGTTCTTGAACAAACTAGTTTTTCTATTAGTGATACCTCAGCAGTGCTCCAAGTCTTATTCTTTTATTAAGAGTTTTGAGATGACTATTTTTGTTTCCCCCTAGTCCCCAGCTCCTGGAACATGAGGCTCCAGTGAAAAGAAATGACTGCCTGTCTTCCTAACAGAAAATGTTTATAGTACCCTGAGCTGGGGAGCAACAACTCAAAGTAACCCCTGAGGTCAGAAAACAGAAAGCAAAGAGAAAGATTTAAAATATAAATATGTATTTTAACCATCTTATTTCTTCAGCCAATGCTATGATTTGGAGGACCTGAATAGTGATTTCACACACTTTATACTGGAAGTGCTGCCACTGACTGATCTGCTCTCCTTATATTGCATAGCTGAACTGAGTGAAAACCAGCAAATTTTAAAGCTCTTTCAAGTTCTTCCCGAATCTGTAAAGGCAACTAGGAAGGGGATTAATCATAGAGTTGAACTGTTTCAGCTAGGGCAGCTCCCCATTCATCCTGCTTGAAGAGACCAGAAGACTAATCCCATTCCCTTCTTCCCCTTCTCTATGTAAAGTGCCTTAGGGGCTTTTTAGAGTGCCTGGTCACTTATCACCACTTTCCTGCTGAAGGGTACAGCCCAAGGTGACTCTGTTGGTGGGAGAGGTTGTGAGAACTGCTGTGGTTCCAGGTCCCAGCATCGTGGCTCTGCAGTATTTCAGCATGTGAAGTGGTTGTTTTCAATGGCAGGCTTCCTGGGCTGGTGGCCTTTGTTAAAACAGGCATTTATTGGGAGATAACAGTAGGGACTGGCAGCCTATTTAAATCACAGCTGAGTTTTGTATTATGAATTACATCAACTTCTGGAGTGCCAGACTTCCCAGAGACGCTTAATTCCTGCCTGACTAGGACCTTGTCCCTGTTCCAGAGACTGCAGTGTTGGCTGATTTATTTTACTGGGATATTTCATCAAAACCTCTGGCTTTAACCTATACAGCCCTACGTGACTTGGGGTCTCCTTTTCCTTGAGATCTCCCTGTCTTCATGAGTGTTAACATGGTAATAAATGTCATATGAAACATTCCAGTGAGCATATCCCCCTGATCTAGTTAGGAAAAGCTGATGGCATGCTAGTTTTGGGATGAGGGAAGGGTTGTAGGGGCTATACTGCTGTGAAAGGAATTCAAGTGTCTGCATAAGGACTTTTCTCACTTGATGACAGTAGGATGATGTACGGATGGCACACGAGGAAAGCTGTCTGTGTTTGCTGTCCAGGAGCAGTGTTTCTTGCAGGCGTGCTTGTATCTCACAGGAGTGGAGAGCACAGCCAGAAAGGAAGGGACATGCTCATAAAAGCCCTGCATCTGTGTGTAAAGGTGGTGAGATGCCCCTGCAGCCTCCCTGGTGCAGTCCTGAGATAGGAGATTTCAGCAGAAGCAGTGGCTTCACGGGTTGAAACCCATTCACAGGATTTCCATGTGGCTGGAGGTTAATGTGCACCTTGTGTTGTCCAACAAGGTTTCATTACCCTTTGACCAGCTGGCACCTTCTTTTTTTGAAGGACAACACTGTTTTCCAGTGCCTTTTCAATTACCCTTGCTCAGAACAATGAGCCCGCTCCTACTGGAGCAATCTGTGGATTCCTGGCTGCCACTGCCTGCATTATAAACCCAATTTGGCATCTGTTGACTTGGGAAGTGTTAGGGTCTTGTGTATAATTAATAGCACTTTCCTCCCGGGGTGCAAACTGAAGCTGATGTGCTGTAATTAGGAACACACACAGGCTCAGAGGTTGATTTAGGCATAAGGTTATTGAACTGTAAGTCCCCGTAGCAGTGGAGGAATTTGAGCAGAGTGACTCCAAAATCAGCCACAGAAGGAAAGCTGGAAAGCACTGAAGAGGGCAGGCCAGGGGCACTGTGCAAATCAGACCCCAAAACAGACTAAAGGTAACATGCAACCCCTTGCTTTGCACATTAGGAGCTTTTCCTGTCCAGAGCACTCTGGACAATGCTGGCAGGCCATGCTGCTCATTTCTGAACTTTCTGAACTAAGTATTGTTGGAGAAAGCTCTGCAGAGACCAGAGCAGCGAATAGAGGTGACCTTGTGTTAGGGGCCCAGAGCAGCTGTGACACCCAGACTGTGGAGGTCACCTGCCTGCAGAGATGAGATGGGGCTGTCCCAGCTGCGCTGCCCCAGCTGGGTGTCACCACCATGGGGCTGAAGTCCTGTGTGCACTAACTGCCTCTCTGTGTCTCCTCAGCTGTCTGCGACCCGCCGTGCCAGAACAAGGGCTCCTGCAGCCGCCCCCAGCTCTGTACCTGTCGCTCAGGCTTCCAGGGCTCTCGGTGTGAAGAAGTGGTTCCTGAGCAGGAGTACCACCCTCCTGGCGCTGCTGCTGCCTTCCAGCCCCCCCCAGGCTCCCTCCGGAGGAGGACCAGCACAACAGGGCGGGATGCCTCCCTGCAGGGGGCTCAGGCGCCCATCCCACGGCACGTCCCAGCTGTGTAAGTCAAACCTGGCTCCTGGCAGGATGCTCCACCAGTCCCTCAGGCAACTAACACCTTCATCAGCTGGGCCACAGTCTCTGCTTCATGAGACCCTCAGCGTGGCTGCTGACCAAAACTCTGCCATAGGCTGTGGTAGCTGACATAAAGGGGTCAGGTCCTGCTGTCCCTCCAAAGGAAAATTTGTTTCCAGCACTTTGTCACAGCTCCCTAGCACCCACAGCTAATGATGATCCCATGAGGAAGAAGAACTGTGGAGGTCATCAGTTTGCCCTTGTCCTGTTGGTGAATAACCTTCATGGCAGCAGCAGGGTGGACAGAGGAGTGGTGGGTAAATCTCTTTCCCAAGAGGGTGTGTTTAGAGCAATATAACCAAGTAGTACCCACAGAAGACTACATGCATCTGAGGTGTGCTTGCAAGTGCTGGTGTTGGCAAAACAATGACATTCAGAGATGTCTCCTGGCAACCTCTGGCAATTACTGAGCCATTTCTTCTATGTTTCTGAGTAATTTTGCTGTGGTTTAGGTAATTTTGGTACCCAGGTGGATGCCTGCATATTGGGTACAGAAGCAAAGGTGAGCTGTTGGAGCTCAGAGGTCCATGCAGGAGGGACTCTGAGGAGTGTGTTAAGCTCAGGATGGCAGCTGTGGCATCATCTCGTCTTTTGGGTGAGGAAGAACTTAGTGCTACAGCACACCTGTCTCAGATCAATGCTGAGATGCTCCTGTACCTGAGCTACCACTCCTTCACAAAACTTTGCGTTTTGTGGCATCCTGCTGGAGCTGGAGCTGTCTTTGCTGAATGAGGGAGTAAAGATGGGAGAGGTTTATTTATTATTTCCCTAATAAGCACTGCTACTGTGCCAGCAGCTTGGTGGGGATGGAGCACTGAGAGTAGTGATTCTCCTGTATAACAACCCACACATATTATTTGTTTGGTTTTTTTAGACCATCTCCACTTTTCTGTAAGAGTCCATGAACATGGGAGCAAAGTGTTAGACTGCATCACCCCAGAAGGCCCCTGTGTTTCTTGGAGCTCTTCACTCAATAGCTGGGCCAGAAAGACTGGTTTTGTTGGTAGCCACCAAAGCAGAAAATTTTCTCATGGCTTCCAGCAGGAGCCCCTCAGTCACAGTGAGAAGACATTACAGCAAATTACAGGTGCTTAACCAGGAGGTAGCTTCAGTTTCTCCTTCTGTGAACTTTTGGCTTTCTCTTTTTCTTGGAGCTGCCCAAGGAGAGGGCAATTCAGCCTTTGTTTTGCTATTCTCCTGCAGATTGTTTCCAATGTGCCCATAGCTCCTTCCGTAGCTACTGCCTTCCTGTCTCTTTTGAAGCAGAGGCAATGCATGAGCTGGGGACAATTTTAGACCCTTGGCTGTCAACAGTTTTGGAGAGGCTCAAATGACTGGCAAAGATTTTACTGGCACCTAGTAGTTCACTGAAGCTGACATATCTTGGTGCCCAAATCAAGACTATCTGATAGAAAGCAAATTCAGGAAAGGCAGAGGTGATGCTGGCAGGGAGAGGTGGCCAAGCCCCTGCCATTGCTGCTCTAAGAGAAGCTTGCTGCCCAAGTGAGCATTCAGCCCTCTCACGTGCCTGTAATCCTGGGCATTGCTGATGAGTTTCCCTGCAGTGATGACCTCCTCCTACCCCTCTGTGCTACCCTCTGTGTGCAGGGACTGGAGGGGAGGCAGAGCAGTGTCCTTGGAGATACAGCACCTGTTGAAGGCTTTCCCAGTAAGGAACATGACCTCAGGCTCCACACAGAGGACAGAGGGCTGTGCAGGCACTGGCAGAGCATTCTTGTCCAGTCAGTCAGACATAGCATCTAGTGATCCCTGAACTGGGATTGCTGAATGCCCAGCTGCCCTACGTACCTTAAATCCTCTGGCACTATCCCAGGGAAACAGGACTCCATTAAGGACTGTGCTGTGCTGTTTCTCCTTCCCTTCCACAAAGGCCATAGGATGTCATCTTTATCCCATGCTTCA
This sequence comes from Muscicapa striata striata, assembly GCA_030060385.1. Taxonomy (NCBI): domain Eukaryota; kingdom Metazoa; phylum Chordata; class Aves; order Passeriformes; family Muscicapidae; genus Muscicapa; species Muscicapa striata. The sequence goes on along the minus strand of JAREIS010000106.1, from coordinate 4,728,866 downwards.
GCAAGAGAATTTGACTACTGTCCTTTGCAATGGCTGCAGGTAGGACACCGGGACACATCCACCACTGACTGCCTTCTGGAGATGTCCTGAAGGATTTGCTGAGGCTGCTGTGTGTCTCTTCAGGAGGGAGTTGTCACCACCCCTCTGGGTGCTGTGCTGCCCAGGCATGTTTAACAGCTCTGCTTTGCAGGCAGGTGGAGACCCTGGCACTGGTCTGCACTGAAATGCCTCTCTTCAACCCCTGGGTGGTGTTCTGTACAATTCAGTCACTTGGTTTTTTTCTGTGGTCTGTGGAACTTATAACAAGGTGTGGCATAACTTAAAAGTCTTGTTGCTGTTGGAAGAGTTGTTTCCCAAATGTTTTTGAGTGTCCCTTTCAGCATTTCAGTCCCTTTCTGGACTAGCTGCAGAGTCTGTAACAATGAGTATCTGCAGCCAAAGCCATGGTCTTGGCCATGCCCTCCCAGTGCTTCACTTGCTGGTCCCCATCTGGTCTCTGGGTGAGCTGGCTCAGTTCAGTAAACCAGCAAAAAAACAAACACAGCAAAATCAAGGATAATTTTCTGCCACTTCAGTGGGCTAAATTGGCTTATTTGGAAGATCATGAGGCCAGAAGAATTGGACAGAATTGCAAGTCTAGCAGTGAAGGGGAGGAAAGGAGGGGACTCCTCTTTTGGTGGTGGTGAAGTCACTCCTTAGGTTGATTATTTGTCTCATGAAGCCACACTCTTAGACTTGTTTGAACTTGCAGTGACAACACCATCTTTTTCCACTGAAGTACTTTCTGTGCTTTTGCATGAAACTTTCTTCATACTGTTGGGCTGTAGCAGCAAAAGTGAGAAGTTTGTCTTAAAAGAGATAGGTAGAACTTGCTCATGTTAGCAAGTATGAGGATTGGTTCTTAGGGACTGCAAACTCAGAGTTGCATTCACTGGGGTTCAGTTTACTGTCAAGTATGAGAGGAACATCTTGGCTTGTCAGGTCCATGGTCTGCTCCAGGATGAGGATGATGGCAGATACTGACTTTTTCTAGTCAGTCTGCCATGATTTCACAGGACCTAGCTTACTTGTCAATAAGGAAGAGGTAGAAGAAGCTCTTGAATGGTTCAGTGGATGGAAGACACTGGTGACTCTAGGTCAGTGGTTGTGAGAAGACTCGGTTCCAGGACAAACACCCAGTCCCCAACCTCCCTGCACATTTGCCTTGCTAACAAGCAGGTATTGCACAACAGTGGGAGCTTATAGACATCTAAGCCTTGTCTTGCTGTGCCAAGACAGGAAATCAATCCTCACATGAGTGAATTTGCATTCTCCTTTTGTTTATTTGCATCTATATTGGCTTTATTTGTGTTTGTTTGCACAAGGCTAACAATCAGAAGCCATGCACTGGAACAGTACTATATTAGATTCCCTATAAACATACAACAAAGCCCATGAATCCTCCACAGAGACTAAGAAGAAATTGGGTTGCTTTTGGTTTCAGTGTATTCTGAAGTGAGTCTTCAGAGAGAGTTAAGAGAACAACTAGCTGAATTAGGAGCTGCCTGGATTGAAATATTCCCCACTTACCAGAGCAGTGGGACTGCTTTAAAATGGTTTCTTATCCTCATCAAATTGGACTTGCTGCTTATCATGACTACACCTTCACTGTAGGGAGTAACCTGGTCTGGAGGTAAGAAATCTTTGGAATTCTGTAGGAGCCCATAAAGGGTTGGTGAAGAGCACGACCAGAGAGCTGCCTGTTTTCATGGTTCTTCTTCTGGTATGTGTGTGCTTCTGGTTGTGCTTCAGGCCCTTCAGAGCTCTGGAAGGAACTAGTAGCCTTCTGTGGCTTCCCTTCCAGGAGAGCCCAGGAAACACAAGTGGGACAGCAGGAGATGTTACTGTCAGTCCTCTGACTGTAGGTACACTCAGGGTACCTTCTCACCCTTGGTGGCAGCTCCTTGAGCAGCAGGGCTGTACCAGTAGATGTTGTCAGTCTTACTTGAGCTCAACTCTTGCCCAGGGGAGGACTAGGCTAGGGAAGGGCAGCTCTGGGTCTACTTTGCTGACACCAGAGCTGGTGATGCTCAAACTGTCATCCCTGGAAATACAGGCTAAGCAATGAGTGGCACTTCCCAAGTCCCTTCAGCAGTCTGTGGCTCAGTGGAGATTTGGAGTCAGGTGGAGAGCCTGAGGGAGCCTGTGGAGACTTGTAAGCTGTTGCAGAAGCTGAGAGGCCCCTGTTCTGTGCTGGGTGGAACAGCAAGTGCCCTGGAGAGCAAAATCCTGGGGGTGTTAGAGGCCCTCCTGGTGTGGACTAGCTGCAAATCCTCCCTCTTCTTGATCTCAGCCTGAATTTCTGCCTGGAGAAGCAAAGCCCTGATGGATGATTGTGCGGGTGGAGTTGCACCTCAGCCCAGAAGCCCAGCTAAATGGAAACAGCTTTGTTTTCCTAAGGCTGGAGTATCAGCAGAATTCATGTTTATTTAGCAGGGAGTGGAAAGGGTTTGTTCCCTTGCCCCTTACCCTCAGGATGGCTGACCAGATGCCTTTAACTCTGGACAGTGTGTGTGGAGGGTCCTGTTGCTGCCACCTGAGAAGGTCCCTTCTGCCAGGAAGGTCCCTTCTGCTGTGCATAAATCTGTAGCCAGCATCTGTGCAAGGGAGCTGTGCTGCCTGGGTGGGATGTGTGTGCTGCAGAGCAAGGCATCCTTCCTCTGGGATGGGAGCAGAGATGTCTGGGACCTGCAAAGCAGTTCCCCAGTAATACAGGCAAGGGAAAGGGACATAGCTGTGGTGTGAGGTGCTGAGACACTGTGCAGACAGCTTAATGCAGCTAAGCTCTTGGGGGCAGGGAGCTTCCTCTGAGAGGGCTCTGTTTAGGCAAGGCAGTTGCTGGGAGTTGCCCTGGTGTTTTCAGGATGGAAAAGGAAGAGGGCTGAGTTGCAACATGCCTGGCCCACTGATTCCTGATCTCAGACTCTCCTCTGCAGCACCCTGGAGGAGCCATCTCCTCCCTTCCTGATGAGAGGAAGGGCTGTATGCAGCCCCTGAGGAGCTGTGGCAAGCGCTCCTGGCCTGGGAGCACTGGGAACCTCGTGCCAGCAGGCAGGCTCTGCCAAAATCTCTGTTCTCTCTCCTGGAAGCAAAGGATTAGAACAGCAGGGAGCAAGCAGTAGGGAGGATCTTGGGTGTGTGGCAGAGGTTACTGGATGGAGAAAGTGTATTTCCCCCCGTCTGAAAATTGTTCTGTTTCATTTGAAAATCCTGTTCTGGTGGTAGTCAAATGTCAAGCATGATCCTTTGCAAAGAGGGAGTGGAACCCACGGGTGGATACAAAGCTGTCTGCCCTGGGGTGGCCACTTAAAACACGACTGAGAATGGTGGCTTGGCAAAATCAGCTTGATGAGCTTGTTGTCATTGAGGACTAGCAGATAGAACAAAAAGTTCACTGCAAGGTCACTTGCTTTTTAAAGATGCTGCTCTGAACAGAGGCAGATTTGTCTTAATTGTTAAAGCAGGATCTGGAGCCTCCTGTCTTGCCAGCTTTGAACTTTCCACATTTATGAGAAAAAGGGGAACTTGCTCACTGCCTTACTTGGGTTGCTGACGAGTGTTCAGGACCGTTTTTCCACCATGTGTCTAGCACTAAGAGAAGGTCTATACTAGCTACAGACTTACTGAATGCATCTTCTGCTATTCTGCTCACTTACGACTGTCACTCAGTCCACATTTATGAGAGTTTATTAATATCCAAATATCAGAAAATAAAAGCCAGCCCTCGATGAGAAGCATGCCCCTGTGCAAGTGCATTCCTGTGGCATGGGCTGTGGCAGCTTTCCCACTTCACTTGGTATGGGACCAGCCCAGGAGATCCATAGTGTGTGAAGTTGAATTCCCGGGGTAAAACACTGGTGCCAGCTTTGTGCCACTACAGTGTCTTTATGCTTGTCACTTGAATGGCATATTTTCTCAGTGCAGATAAGCCCTAACTGCAGCCTTCTAAGGTGCTTCCCTTTGGCAATATGGTTTTTACAAGGTGGCCAAATATTTACGTTCCTTGATCCAAAGCCAACTTTGAGTAGATATCTGAGACATTGTTAAAAAATTGAAACTAAAAAGCCAGTGCCACTCCGGGTGAGAATATGTGAAAAGGAAAATATGTCACTCGGGACAATGAGATCTCCATAAGCTCCAGATCTCGGCCCCTTTCCTGCTTTGACATAGTCAAAAGTCCTTGGCAAGCTGGATGAGAAGCCTAAAGGAAAAACTCGAGCTACTCAAGAGGAGTGTAAATGCCATTTTTCTTATATTAAAATACTCTTATTTTAAAATTACATTTATATACCTTCACGAGTCTGGCACCAGATTCAGTTGCTTTATTTTCTAGTGTTTTAAAGCTGTCAGCACCATTCTGGTTTATATGTTTTATGTATTTACTTTCTAGGGGTTGCATACCCTTCCGAGCAGCAGGAGAATAACTGGCCTTCAGGCCCCTTTTTTAAACTCCAAATATGGTCTTTACATTAGACCTGTTTTTTCTGCACCTCCTTGGGAGCCATTCCTATAGCTTAATGCAGTCTTTAGGCAGTTCAAATGCACTTTTCCTTCTAACTGAAAGAAGATTGCTGCTACTGTCAGATTAATCTGAGACTCCATGCAAGAGAGCAGGGTGCAGGGCAAATACATCATAGATGTGGTAGGTAAGGTAGTATAGAAAATCCAGTTTATAGCCTATTTTATATACTATACATATATCATTTGGGACATTTATGACAATACAATTTATATAGCAGTTCTATAAAAAAGAAAGTTGTTAGAAGAGCACTAAGGCCACATGATCAAATACTGGGGAGAGTTTTCCTAATGCCTGAATTAGGATTGTCATCTATCTTGCTTTCAGCTCCCTTCTGCCTGTGGATTACTGCAGTTTCTCATACCTGACTGTGTGTTGCCTTTTTTGGTTTAAACTGGTACATCAGTAAAATCAAAGCTGTTCTCTTTAGTTGTGAATGTTTCCCATAAATCACCAGTGCTAGCAGGAAACAAGGGATTAATTGAAGTTGATTTGATACAAGAAGTGGTTGAAATGAAGATCTAAAAGTCTCCATACAAAATCTACTTGTTCTCTTTTCCATTCTTCAGAAGCATGCTGAGAAATGCTGCCCTGAGTGTTTGGTGCTTGGCAGGATTGGTACCTTTCTCTCCACACCACCTCATTTTTTTTTCACCTGAGTGAAGGCTCTTATTTAGGCAGAAACTAAATGTCTAGGCAGGAATTAAGAAGACATTCAGGCTGGAAAAATCTTATCTGTTACTGCTGAAGTAAAAATATCCTCTATGGGAGGGAGAAATCTGAAAGGAGAGGCTAAGACTTTTCAGGATAGAAGTGAACAGCAAATTAGTCAATGGAGGGTAACTGGTGTGTTGCATACCAGGGACTGACAGTACTTAGGACTTTGGAGGCGAAATACCCAAGTCAGAAGAGCTTTTTTCCTATGCACCCTGGGCTCCTGCTCTGAGTCAAGGTACTCTTTATTGCCAGAAAAGATCTTGACAAATTGGAAAGAATTCTGAGGGAGGGAGGGAGCTGAGGGGAATGGTTAACAGACCCACATCTGCAAAACTGAGCCAAATGTTGGCCTTGGAGGATGAGGAACATACTTGGAGGCTGAGGCTATCAGGATGGGGCAGAGTGTATTAGGTTGCCTGTAGCCTTGGCAGAGTGGCCACGGTAATTTTTCAATGGTATAGCTTTCTAAAAAGCAATGTGCCAAACTATTCCAGGGATGTAATGACAGGTTGATGATGACACTGGAGCTTTGCCTTCTCCTTGACTGGAGCTCTGCTGTTGCAGAGTTGGAGTCCAGGCGCTGCCAAAGCAGGCACAGTGCTCCACATCCCTTCTCAGTGAGAAATCTGTGAAACCTGTTCCTCCCTTACAGTCCTTGGTGTGGGTACTGGAGGCCACATGAGAGAGGTGTAGGGCAGATTCATGGTGGTGGTACTCCTGAAGTCACTGGCTTTGCCATCAGGCATCATTCTTACATGGCTGGGAGTGCTCCTGGTTCCCAGACAGCCCCTAGTCCTCTGGCTAGTGAGCAAGTGGAGGGATGGAGCCAGTGCAGAACAGTGCAGATTGAAAATTACCAGGATGCTCATTCCCTGATCCTCGACAGGGAATGGACTTCAAGAGTGGATAGCAAAGGTTACACCCCAACTCAGCTCTCATGGATTGAGCGCTGCAGGTGCAGGGATCCTGTGTGTGGCTGGGGATGGAGCAATGTGAGAAGAACTAACACTGAGGTAATAGATCCAAAGGCCAGGACATCCTGCTGGGTGTTTAACCATTATTTTAGCTTAAAATATGTCTTAGATCTACAGTGTTCCCAGGATGAGTGGGAGACCACCTGCTGTAGATGAAAAGCCTTCACTTCTTCAGATGAGAGCACTACACACATCTCTTCATGTTGTTGCTCCCATGCTGTGTGTGTGTTCAGCCACAAACTCTTCACCCCACATGCCTGGAATGAGAGAGGCTTTTCCAGCCCTCTCCATGTCCTGTGCAGAGCAGTGGGCAGGCAGCTGCCCCCCCCTGCACTCCCAGGGGTGCATGTGGGTGCAAGGATGAATAGGCTAAAGTGTTTTTTCAGGGCTTTGAAGCTGGCAGCCCAGTGAAGGGGGTGGGTGTTGCTAGTCAACAAGATGGAAATGAAACTCTAATGTGCTTGTTTTCTCACTGGGCTATGGGGGAGATGAGTGACCTCCCCACAGCCAGTGTTGAGCTTTTCCCTGGCTGATGCCTGTTCAGCAGGTTTCATTAGATGGCAGCCAGGCCCTCACAGCTGTTGTGTCTTGTGGAAACAGAGGGCCCTTTGAGATGGAGACCTGTGTGCTTCTGAGTGCAAGCATAGGTTGATATGTTGTCCTCTCCTCTTGTGTGCCACTGCCAAGAAGGACCCTGTGTTGGGGAGCATGGGGAGTAGGAGAGGGGCAGAGGGGGGTTGCTGTGGCTGGTGGGGGGCTGAAACCTCAGTGGGGTGGTCACATTGCATGGCTGACAGCTCAGCTCTGGCTGTGCCAGCAGCTTATGCTGGGGTTTGTGATGGTGCAAAGGCTGTGGCCATGGGGTGATGTCTGCAGTAGGATGTGATGTTCATGGAGACCTGCATGTGATGGCAGCTGTGAGGATGCTGCTGGACATGTCTCTAATCACTGAGGTGTGAGACTGCCTGTGTGACTGCATCTGGCAGCAGTGCTGTGCCTGTTGGTTGTGCTGCTCAGCACCTGCCCCTCCATGCAGCATGGGAGCCGACTGAGTTCCTCATTGTTCCAGCCCAAAGGAGTGTGCAGCTGAGCACCACAGGCCAGCCTGGGCAGGTCTGCCAGAGAGGTGGTGGCTAGCCTGATCTCCCTCACTATCTAAATCCCTGTTTTAGTCTATGGAGTGTTCAAGGTATGGCCCAAATATGGCATTTGTAATCAAGTAGCCTGGCATGGTTCCTCTGTTGGCTCCACTTGAAGCTCAGAGCAGTTGCAGGCTGCATTTTTATTTTTGGCATGGGCCTGCACTTCAGCTCTGGAGACAAGCAGATTGAGATAGCTCTTAATCACATTTGGCATTTGAAAATCACGATTCTGGCCATTTTATGGGTCAGCACTGAGGTCTGATGGATCCAACCATGAGCACAATCTGCAGCTCCTGGTGACCACCTGATTCCATGTCCTTGTCCAGGGCATGTTTCTGCAGCCTCGCTGGGCCAGGCAGGTGCTGTTCCCATGCTTGGAGAGTTGGACTTCTTCCAGGGAGTCAGTTGCTCACTGCCTAATACATGAGAGCGAAGAAGAGCATTCAGCAGAGTGGCAGGTGGCATGTGTGGCACATGTGGCAAGGGAAGGGCATTTAATGTCAGCAGAGAGCTGTGTGGAGGCATGTGGGCAGCCACTCTGGCTAAGGAGCAAATTGGATCCCAAGAGGCTGGTTAAAAAGAACTTGTTAGTTGTCTGTGAGCTTAGAGGGGTTCAGTTACTATGTGGTGTCTGGCAGCTCCTGAATAGATAAAATGAGAGTTCACAGCCCTCTCCTTTCTGTTCTCACACAGTACATGGCAGGCTGGCAGCCAGCTAGGATGGCCCTGCAGCACTGGCACAGCTTTGGGGGCCAGAAGAAGGAAGATGCCAGGGTGGTGGTGGAGTCTGAGCTTGGTGGCATGAGGCAGGCAGCTGGTGACTCTGCTGTCTCATGGACTTGCACATCTGTTGCTACAGTTTGTAGTGAGAGATTCAGAGAAATCTTGGCCAGCCACTAGCACATATGTCAAGTGGAGCAGGGAGCTGGAGTTACCCCTGCAACATAGCACAGGTGAGAGCCCAAAATAAGAGCCATGTGGGCTCTGTGAGAGCTCTTAGTTGCTGTGGTAAGGGACAGGGCTGGCACCTGGGCGCTGGGCTGACATGGCTCTGACACTGGCATGTGCCAGTGACAGTATGTAATGTGCAGGGAGCCTGACATGTGTTCCTGGTCCTGCAGCCCCACTTTGTGAGTGCTGTTTGTGCCCTCCCACACAAAGGCAAAGGGTGTTATCAGTGACACTCTGCCAACAGCAGCTCTAGAGGTCTTGAAGAGGGAGAAAGATTTGGATGACTTGCACCTTGATGCCTTGTGATGGTCCAGGTGCCTGTGTCTTGTGTCCCAAATTGCATGGCATCTGGCTCTAGGTGTCTGTGAATCTGGCACGAAGGCTGAGCAGTCATTCTTGTGGCCTTCATGGCACATGGATTCTGCTTGGCTCTCCCAAGAATGTCTTATGCCTGTGGGATGCTGGTAGCTGCTTCTCTTTTGCAGGAGAATTTCCCTAGCCTTCCACCAAATGCTGGGGAAGCATGAGCTTCAAACTTCAGGGTCTCCCTCACTTGAATGGGAGGTACCAGGGCTGAAGACACCAGCAGGCAGGTTTCAGTGGTATTTCTGCTGCTCCTGGAGATAATAAACTGAGCCAGGATTTATGGACATAATGTGTGTGGGCTTGAAGTCAGGTGCCTTGTATGGTGTGGTTCTCCCCCTCCTCCCAGAGTCTTACCAGAGCTGTCTTCTTTGTCAGCATGTTTGTGAGCTAATTGATAATAAACTTGAGTGCTTTCTAAGCAATGCCTCTCCTGTGCTTCGGGGCCTGCTGTCTGAGCCATGAATCCATTCTGCCTGCTGAGGAACCTATTTGGAGTCCAAGAAAAGGGAAGTTTCTGGTTTGCAGTCAATTTACTGTTTTCCAAGGCTGGCTGCTTCTCTTTCCCCCATAGACAGAGATGCTGGTGTTAAGGCTGCCCATTCTTCTGTGATGCTTTAGTGGAAAATTAGCAACTGCTGAGCATTACAAAGGGGGAAGTGAATCACTGATTTTGGTCCCTGTGGCCCCAAGCAGGGAGGGCATCTTGCCAGAGGGACAGGCAGATGGACAAGACAGACACTGAGTATACTGTTCAGCATTTAAAATCCAGGGGAGAACCTGCCTGTTGCCCTGGCAGGTTATCAGGGGCTGAGCATGACTCAATCCCTGTCCTGGCTGAGCCCACTCATCTTGGAGATGCACATGCAGGCCTGGAATAGCTGGGGTGAGCTTACCAGTGCTGCAGTGGCTCCTCTCCATGGGACTCTGCTCCCAGCCCCGTGGGCAGCACGTGTCCTTTCTGGGGGCAGCACCTGCATCCCAAGCAGCAAGCTGGTTGTATTTGGAGAGATGGGGCTTGTTGGGCCCTGGGGTGGGCTTTTCTGGACCCTGGGAAGATAGTTTCTTCTCTGAGAGCTGCTTCTCTTCACATTTGTTTTGGCCAGTGTTATTGTTGCCTGTCTGAGAATTGCTTTCTTAGGTCTCAGTAGTCTGTGACATCTCCCCCTGACGTTCAGCATGGTGAAGATTTGTTTCCAGCTGGAAGAGTGAATTTCCAATCCTCATCTCTCCAGCCCTTGCCTTGTCTGGGGTTAGTGCCCCTCCCTGCTGACCACACTGCCCAGGACTCACTCTCTCCTCCAGCCATCCACCCTGCTGTGGTCTGTCAGGCTTTGGCTGGGGAGAGGGTGAGGCAGGCTGGATGAAAAACCAGTAATACTCTTGTGGTACTTGGCTCTGCATTTCCTTTACACAAATAGAAAAAAAACCCCACCATTTCCCAGCTCACTAGCAATCTGGCCAAAGTCAACAGTTGGATGAAGAGCAGCCCATAGAAGCTAAATCCAGGAAAGACTGAGGTGTTGCTGCTGGGGAGAGGGAAGTGCTTTGAAGAGTTTGCCATCTTTGCCTCCAGCTCCAAGGAGGATGCCTGGTGTTAAATCACTAAGAGAACAGTTTGCCCACCTGTCCTCCCTCTGGCTTTTGCTTACCCAGAGAATTATGATTATCAGAAGCGAACAGAGGTTTGAAAATGCTTTCTATATACAGTGGGTTAGGAAAACAGTATTGTTTTCTGGATACCTCAGTCTCAGTGATTTAGTCTGGGTTATTGTGACTCTGTGTATCTAATCTTGAAACTGCAGGCTTTAAAAAATCCCTGTGGCTGATTCAGAAAACAGAGATCCTCCTATCCATCTGTGCAGTTTCTGGGAGTCTGCCAGCTCCGTGAGGAAATCACTCACCTGTTCTGTTCAGAGAACAGGCAGCTTGTAAGTTCATCTGGGACTGTCAGGAGAGCCCTGATATCCAGGGCATACAATATTTTTGTACCTTCTCTACCCTGCTAAGACTGAAGCAAATACAGGGCAGAGTGCAAGTGGTACCAAAATTCATTGAAAATAAAATGTTTACACATAGAAGTGCTGTGGCAATGTGTGGGATCCCTTGCTGAATGAAATACAAGTGTTATTTGGGTCCTGTAGGGATAAGTAGCACTAGAATGTAGGGGACCAGACCTCCCTTAGTTCTCTTGACTTCTAGCATGTGTCCTTGGGCTTATAGGGAATCCAGGCCATTGACCTGCACCTCAGAATTGGGCAGCTAAAAGCACTTATTGGATAGCTTTGAACTGTTGCAGATGTGGGTCAGTCTGTCTGCACAGCTCTCTCCTATCCCAAATCTCTTAATTTTGATAAGCCTAATACCTCTAGGTATTTTTACATGAAGGTGACTGAGGTCTCTCAGCCAATGACCTCTCAGCTGGTAGAAATCAGCAGAAGCACACACATCTGTGCCTCTGGAAGGAGAAGCTGCTCCCTCTGCCTTCCCTCCTTGCCTCATGTTCTGTCCTGGACCACTGCTGCTGTGAGCTCCAGAGGCAGGTGCTACAGGACAGCCCAGAAGGAGAGGTGTCCTAGGAGTCTGCATGCTGGTTTTGCCCTGCAGGCTGTGCCTGACACAGGGAAAGTTGTCAGCAGCTCTGATGGATGAAGAGCAGGGAAGCCAGCTGCTTGCCAGGCAGTTGTCTGTAAAGGAAGAGACCACTGCCTCTTTGCAGAGATCTGTGCTGGCCATGTGCCTGGCTGAAGGAGTGGAAGTGAGTAATACCATGTGGAGGAAGGCTGTGAGACTGAATGAATATGAGGCCCTGTGACTTTAAGTGACTGGAACATAGTGCTTGAAGTGACAAACTCCTCAGCCTCTTCATTGCCTCTTCTCAAGCAGGGGGAGGCATGGAGCATGGCAACACAAGCTCCACATTCTGCTGATTTGCAGTTACCCCATCTGTTTCCCATCCTCACTCTTATCCTAGAACAGCCACAGCAGTGAGAGAACCTGGGGCAGTGCAGATCCCTGGGAACTGGCCAAGCTGTGGCCCTATGTTTATTAAGATCCATCCAATGGATAGGGATTGCTGATGGCTTCTGATCAGGTCTGTGCTGCTGTGGTGAGCTCAGGTTATTTCCTGAGACACTTCAAGCAAGTCAGTCCCTGTCTGCCCACATGGACTGATTCTGAAGGTTTGGAGGGGAAAAATTCTGTTTTGTATTCCCTGACCATGAGCCAGCTGCTCAGCATGACAAATTGAGATGGAAAGTTGCCTTTTGCCATTGATTTCTGTAGCCCAGGCTAGAATGGTATTACTCAACTCAGTCTACAAATCCCAGTGCTCATCTGCCTAGAATAGAACCAAATAAACAAAGTCAAAGCAAATCTGACCCCCCCACACCTCCTCCCTGCTTCAACTCACACTGGAATGCTTTGCCAGTGGGATCTCAGTAAGATGGCTTTTCCTCAAGTGTTGCAAACCATAGACTAATGTTCCTACTCTGTTTTTTCCTTTGTGAAGTTGGCACTGCTCCTTGTAGTAAGGTCATATAATCCCTTCTTCTTTGGAACTGAAATGCTAATGATTATTTTATTTAAAGCCCTTCACATGTTGTTGTTATGGGGTTTTGTGGGTTTTGTTACAAAATTTGGTGATCCTGGGAATGACAAGAGATGTTCCTAAAGCCAAAGGGTGAAGTTCCTTCAGGCAGGCAGTGTGTAGAGCCCAGCCAAGCCCTGCTACTTGCACACAGCATGCTCTCTATCTTCAGACTAAACATGATGTGAGGATTTTCAAGCAGAAGAGCTGATATTTCCCTGTGTTATGCTACCTGTCACCTCCACCCAGTGACTCTTCAGAACTCAGGGAGAGCACTAAGACACTCACTATTGTCTGGGGAAATGCACTTCTTTTCCTCAGAGTGCTTCCATCTCTACAGTAAAAGACCTTGGAATCCCAGCATGTTCTCCCATAGGACTATCTTGGGATCTCTTACTAGAGATCAGAGAACAAATGTGCCTGAGCTTCCAAGGCTTGGTAGTTCTTCCCTAGTCTCCCTAGAGTTCCAAATGGCTTTTCCTTTGCCACTAACAAAACTTGCAGTAGCACACCAGGTGATGAAGCAGTATGTAACAGGCACTGGAAGTTCCTTTTCTGGCTGCAAGGCTGAATCAGCAGCTCAGAAATGTGTGGGCAGGTCATGCCTGGCCATTTGGGGTAGGTGGTACTCTGCAGAATCCCAGGGGAGCTTCTGAAAGGGACTGAGGTAGAACTGAAATAAGGTTCACCTATCTTTAATTATTCTGGTTAGTCTTGCTGATTATTGAAAAACAAGCATTATTTGCTGTCCTTTTCTCAGTTTAGATCTTGATTTTAACGGGACAAGAAATGTTTTGGTCAGCACACTCTCCTCTCCTGAAGAGGTGGTATCAGGAGTTTGGAAACCCACTGCTGAGGTTTTTGCAGAGGGAAGACAGATGTACTGCTGCATGCTTTCTAGTAAGGAATCATTGGGCTTCAGTTTGCAGATCATGTTAGCTCTTTACATCTGTCATTTTGTTCCTGTGGAGAAACCTGTGCCCTCTAATCACAGAACCTCTTCATCTTCTTTATCCTAAATTGAAGAAATTGAATTCTTTAGGTTTCTTACAGAAAGGCATTTTCATCAGTCCCCCAATTACTTCTGTCATGTTTTCTCCTGTATTCTCTCAAATTTTTGACATCCCTTAGAAGATGTGACATATTTTACATCACAGCTAGGATGATAATATAGCATGTATATGCCCTCCTGTGATGAGGACATGTAGGGAGGCAAAAATACCTCCCCGTTCCTGCAATGTTTCAATGTCCTAATGTCAGGGCATTGAACTGACAGTTCATATTTAATTGCTTGTCATTAGCCCTGAAATCTTTTCAGAATTGCTGTTTTCCAGGATCATCTCCAACTATCTGCAGCTGCTGCCTGCATTCCTTCTTCCTAGAAGTGTAATCCTGCATTTGGCTCTATTAAAATCCCATGTTGCTTGGATGTATTTACCCTCCACAGAGATCCAAACTGCTCTGTGTGATTGCTGTTCTCATCACGATACACTACATTGCAAATTTTTGTGTCAGCAGCACACATTATCGATGTTGATTGTATGTTTATTTTGAAATAAAAATATTTATTTCCAGATTAAATTCTCAAATCATGCCAGGCATCATACTGATCACCCTGGAACACATCTGATCCCCTCCCCAGTGACAACTACTTTTTATGTTCTGTTTCACAGCCAGTTTGTTATTAACTTTGCATGTGCCTGATTGACATTGTACTGCCCTATTTATTTTTTTATTGAAATAGCATAGGCTCTCAGCTTGTTGGTGTGCATATGTCTAATTCTGTCAAATTATGAAAACTGACTCCTTTGACAAGAGTGGTTCTTCACAGACCTCCTTGACTTGACGTCACTTTGTATTCCTTTTGTTTAGTTCCCAATTAATTGACCTGTGTGTCATCTTTTGCATTGTTCAGGGCTGATTTTGGGCTCACTGGCTGACAGTTACCTTGTGTGTTGTTCTTGACCTGCTTGAATACCAGCACAGCATGAGCTCCCTTTCCTTCTCCCCAGATCTTATTGTTATTCCAAGCTATCCAAGGAATGTCTGCAAGGCAGAGCTGCTGTCAGCCAATTCTCATTGAATCATCCAGCCCTGTTTGGTTTAGAAATTTGCGTTCCCTTAGACACTGTAACACATCTCCTGTGCTGACCATGACTGGGAAGATGGTAAAAACCACAGAATGGGATAGACCTCTCTGGGCACTTCTGTGCCTCAGCCACTTAGTCAGAGATGGAGGTGTTGGACAGAGTCATGTTGTCAGAGTTGTCAGTACTGAAGTTCAGTTACAGAGGCATCCAAGGCTGAGACTTTCAAAGAAAACCAAGGAACATGTGGGCAGCAAACTTATTTTGGCCCTTGGCTGTAATGAGCCTTTTTCCTTGCAGGTGATGCAGGTGATAGTGAGATACTTTTGTTGGAAAGCAGAATACCTCCTTGGAGGCTTAGTGCTGCAGTCAGTAAAAGGAAATAGGAGCAAGTGCAATAGATCAAGATCTTTGACACAAAGAGCTTTGCCTTGTGGTCTATGTGGCTTTATAAAAGAGTGTGTATGAAATGTGACCTTGAGATCTGGATAACTTCTCTGTGCTTAGTCCCCTGAGAGTACCAAAAACCATAAATGCAGTTAGTGCAGAAAGTTGTAACTGCTCTTACAGACTTGAGTTCTTGGTCATTCTCTGTTGTTTGTGACTCTCATGGGCGAAGTTTTGTGTATTTGCTTGGTCTGGCCACTTCTCTGACTGTCTTACTGTGCTTTTAGTGCTGTTTTGGGGCTGCGAAGGCAGGTCCTGAGAGAACTTCCACCATAAGAACAAGTATATTTGGAGCTGCTTATGTTTGCTATGGTCAAGGAACAGACCTTGAGCAGGATGGGCAGGCAGAGGTTCTTCAAGGCAGCTGAAGCATCCCTGTGGAAGGACAGCCTGATGTGATGATACAGAGAGAGTGTCTTGGTGAATACTGTGTCCTACCAGGCTCAGGACACGGGACATGGTTCCTAGAGGGAAACAGTGTGCCATGGTGATGACTGAAACTGGGAGACAAATCTCTGTGTCCAGGTGGCAGCTCAGGCAGCTTGGCAGATTGCTGCAAGGTGCATGGGTGGACAGGCACTGTGGGTCAGTGCAGTCACTTGTCAGGCATATTGGTTCATTTTTTCTCTTCCACAGGATTCAGAGCAGAATTGGCTCTCCTGTTTCCCCTCAGCACACAGGGTCATCAAGGACTGTCCGGCGCTACCCAGCCAGCAATGGCCAGCTCACCTCTAATGCACTCCCCAATGGCAATGGACAGGAGCAGAGCAGCTCTGGCCCACATGCTGTTTCCCAGGAGCACACCTTGTCTGCAAAGGGTAAGGCCTGCAGGGCTGTCACTTTTTTGGGGCTTCTTGCTGGGGTCATGGGAAAGGGCAACACTTTGACTGGGGATCCCCAAAAAACCATGGACTCCCAAAGACCGTGCTGCTCAGTGGAATGAAAAGGGAAGGCCAGCATGGGCATTGCTGGGCTTGGCAAAGAAAGGGGAGGAGGAGGACACATCAGGGCAGCAAAATGCTGATGGCTTGAGACAGGAGCCAGGGGATATGACAATTGCATCTTAGGGATGTTGAGCATCACCCCAGCACATTGCCCTGAAGGGGAATTGCCTCAGTCTGTAGGAATGGGGTCTCCCAGCTTAGTCCTCATTCTGAGCAGCTCTCAAGGTCGGATTGTGCAACCAGCATCTATTTATTCCCTTTGGCTGCTGCCTTGATGCCTTCTGACATGAGCAGGGATTATGCCAGGCTGCTGGGACATGAAGATGCTGAGCCTCAATTCTTCCCCAGCTAGGACAGATGCCAGTTGTCTTCTGCAGCTTGGTTCCCTCCTGAAGCCATGATTCCCCAAGGAGGCACCATGTGGCACCTCAGCCCCTATGAATAGGCCCATGAACCTGGTTGAAGCTGTAATCTGAAAGTGGGGATTGAAATGGGGAGGGGAGTGAGTGCAGCAAGGACAGCACTGTCCCATTGGGGTGGGATGGAAGGCTCTGGTGTCAAGCCAGCTGGTTATACAATAGTTCTGTTTGTTGACCATTTTCCACAAGTCCCAAAGATCTCTGAGTATGATTTCCCATCATATGGAGGATGATGAGGGACCAGAAGAGGACCACAGATAGCTGCAGGAGATCAAGGGACACTTTTAGGGAGACAATGGTTTTCTTTAGGCCTGATGCTCTCTCTTCTGGATGCCAGTGTGTTCATGTTGGAAGACTTCCAGTGGTTTAAGAGCAACCAGTCTTCTGAGTACTGATGTAGCTGGAGAAAGAATATTGCTTAAAGTGGAAAAACTCTCTTTATGATGAAGTTAGTGAATGTTCACACTGTTATGCCACTCCAACTGGGCATTGTTCATGTGCTGACAAACTCTTACAGAGGCTGGAGCAGAAAACAGGCTGGAGTGAGCAAGGGGCAAGGAGAGACAGAATCACAGAATTGCAGAGTCAGCTAGGTTGGAAAAGATCTTTAAGATCATCAAGTCAAATCAATGACACAACACCCCTTGTCAGCTAGGCCATGGCACTGAGTGCAACATCCAGTCTTTTCTTAAACACCTCCAGGGATGGTGACTCCACCACCTTGGGGAGGGACATAGACCTCTCTTTGCACTGGGAATGCTTTGGAGGTGAGCTGTGAATGACAGCTCCCCTGGCCTGGACATGCTGTTTCCACTTAGCACTCTTTTTCTTTCATAGGGGCCAACCTGACAGAGAAGATTAGGAAGATAAAAATTGTCTTCACACCCACCATCTGCAAACAGACGTGCCGGAGTGGGCGCTGCTACAACAGCTGCGAGAAAGGAGACACCACCACTCTCTACAGCCAAGGGGGACATGACCACGATCCCAAATCTGGCTTCCGCATCTGTGAGCACCCCAGTGTCCTGCACCTACTTCCCTGCCTGTTTCCCCACTCTGCTCTTCCTGCTTTTCCTGACTCTACAGACTAAGGGCTTGGGCTGCTGTAGGGAGGGGAAGCTATGGCTTCTCTCAGTGCCTTGGAAGATGCCTTCTGGGGTCTTTGGTCTTTCTCTCTCTCTGGGGGACGAAGACAGACTTTGCCTCATTGCTCTCCTTCCTGGGCAAGCAGATTCTGTTTCCATCTCACTCCGGGTAGAGGGGATGTATGTGTTTGAGTCAGGCCTGCAGCCAAGCCTCACCACCCCCTTATTCTCAGAGCCAGCTCACTGCTTTAGTTGGCATCCAGTCTTGGGGCTGACTTTCATCACCTAATTTCCTCCTGTTCTCTCCTTTCACTCACATGGCAGCCAGGAGAGCTGGCTGCAGGTTGCAAACTGTTCTTACAAACAGGGCTTGCTGAAACCACTGCTCCCCTTTCAGAGCCATTGGGATTGCTCATCAAGTCACTAGGATATTCAGCTGTGGGTTGGTCACATTGTCTTGGAGCCAGCTGGTGGGAGCAACATGCTGGACGTGTTGGGACTTGCCCTCTGAGTGCCTCTGTATCTCAAATTCTTCTAACACTGAGAAAATGAAAAGTCTTGCTGTTGTGGACACTGTTGGAAGATTGTGTTCACAGCAATTTCTGCCTAGGTCCCGATTAAAAAATGTGTCTCCTCCCCTTAAACAGGGTGCTGGGCTTGAGCCAGTGAACTTGAAACAGGATGGGTGTTCATCCCCTGGGATGAACCTGACAAGCCATCCTGGAATGTGGAGCAGCAGTGTCTCATCTCACACTGAAATGAGTCAGGATAATCTGTCAAGGAATCCCATTCGCTGCTTGAGTGTAGTTCACACTGAGATGCTCCAGGCATGTGATGAGGTCAGAAAGGACATGACTTTGGTTTCATCTGTGGATGCTTTCTCTGAGCCTGTGCAGATGAATTGCTCCTGATTCTTTTGTCCCACTCCACACTTCTCCCACATGAACAGCTGGCAGGGCCAGGGGTGGATGTGAGACAGGCTCTGAGGATGTGGCTCTCTGCCTGCTCTCTCTGTCTGCCTCTCCCATCCTGCTGGGCTAGGAGTAAAATCCCTGCCAAATGGGGAGGGGGAAATGCAGAAGTAAAAAAATTGGGCAGACTTGGCTACACATGGCTGCCATAGCTCCTGACCCACTCCAAGAGATCCTGCTGTGTCAGCAACATCACCTTGGCAGTCCCCCAGAACATGGGTGCCCCAGCCTGGCTATGGCCCCAGAGCCCAAGGGAGGGTTCATTTTCTTCAAGCCATGACTCCAGTTATGAGCAGAGCTTGGGAAAGACAGTGTTGCTCAGCAGGGACCTGAGCCTGCCTCCAGGCTGCAAGGGCTGACTCCAGCCCAGTGCTGCAGCTGGTCCTTGGGACATCAGGGTGTTAGTGCTGTCCAGGTGCAGCTGCCTGGCGTCCCCAGCTGCCCTTGGCTAGAGCCAGTGTCTCAGTTCCTCCTCTAAGCAGATCTCTCTTTGCCTTGCAGACTTCTGTCAGATCCCCTGCCTGAATGGAGGGCGCTGCGTGGGCCGGGATGAATGCTGGTGCCCCTCCAACTCCACAGGGAAGTTTTGCCACCTGCCAGCTCCCTCTTTGGAAAAGAAGCAAGGAGGAAGAGCCCCAAAGACCCCAGTTGGCAGCTCCATGAGGCACTCCACATATACCCTGCCCTTGTCCAACCAGCTGGGTGAGCATGGCCCATGGCTCCAGACCCCACATTTTATTCCTACTTGTGTGCTCCTCAGGTATTTTTTAACAGGACTGAGGAGGCCACTACCTCCTTATGCTTGCTGTTTCAGGCCAGTTTGTTAGACAGGAGGTTACCCTAGTTACCTATGGAGGTTTTGTCCCCTTTTTTAGGCCAGAGAAATATTTTCTCTTAGATGCAGTCTTCCTCTAGATTTCCTGGGCTCAGTCTACCTCTCCTCCCATGTGACTTTATTCATGATGACACTCTTTGGGTGCCAAATTGTTGCCAGATTGTCACAAATGTGGTGTAAACTCATCTTCCAGCTTCCCTAAACCCTTCTCTGGTGAATGTCCACATCAACCACCCTCCAGAAGCCATTGTGCAAATTCACCAGGTGGCCAGGGTGCGGGGTGATGCAGAGGCGTCGGAGGAGAACAGTGTGGAGGCAGTCCTGGTGCCTCAGCTGGCTGCTGTGCCCTGGTACACCTATGCCCACGGGAATGGCAACAGCATTGCCACTGATAGCAGACAGCAGCAGCAGAGAGCTCCAGGGCTGCTGGGCAGGTGCTTTCGGGAGGCTCTCCATGGGCAGGTAAGAGGCCATCTTCAAGCTTTGGTGTATTTCCTCTTCTGGGGTAGGGGAGTGTTGGCTTTCAGAGTGTAGGGGGTGGCTTTATTCTGTGAAGCCATTCAGCATCAGCATGGGCATCCTGCAGGTGCCATGGGCACAGGCAGCAATGTGTTAGTATTTGGGAAGAAAAAAAATTCCGTGCTTTGATCCAGCAGAGAGACCTCACTGCCTTGCCCTGACCAGGCTGTGCCCTGGGGCAGCACAGCCCAGACTTGATGGCTTTCACATACAGTCTGGTTTTAAAAGGGTGCCCTATTTATAGCAACATTTACAGCCACGCTCTGCGATTATTGTAGGAAACGTATAAAACATAGGAAAATTCCTTTCCCTCTCAGACGATAAATGGAAGTCTGATTTCCATGGAACGATGCCTTCCTGGAGAGCTCGACTGGGGCTTGGGAAGCAAATGCACGTGAGGGACTTTCTCACCCCTGTCCCACAGTCATCGTAATTTCTTATTTTGTCTTTCCCCATATGTTTTTCTTGCGTCACTGGAAAAGCATTGGAGGTTTTTGGCACCCACAGGAACACCTGTGAGCTCCCCCAGAGCAGTTCATGCTGAGAGAGACCCCCAGCCTGGCAGTCTGGGACTCAGCCCCGTCCCCACTGCTCCCCAGCCTTTTCGGGGGGGCTGCTCCCAGTTCACATCCCTTCCTTCAGTCACTCCCATCCATGTAGTTTCTAGCAGGAAATATTCTTAGCCATTCTCTAGTGCAAAAAGAGAGGAGATCAGAACCTGGGGCTGCAAAAGCCCTGCTTCTCTGTGGGGAGATGGCAATGCTGTGACCATAGGAGCAGAGGATGATGATGCTCAGAGATGCTCTGGGATGCTGGAGAGGCTGTGAGAGATGCTCTAGGGGCGGCAGGGGGTACCCTTGCTGTGCTCACACCCCAGCCAGCTGGGCAGCTGCCGTGCCTGGGAGAGGGTGAGCAGCTGGGCGGGAGTGCCTGCCTCTCGTGCTCGGCCCCAGCCCAGCCGGCCGGAATGCAGCGCTGGGCAGGCGGCCACGCGTGCCTGGGCCGGGGCCAGCTCCAGCCTGTGCGCCCAGCGGCTCCGCTTGACGGGGAGGCTGCAATCCAGAGGGCCTTGCCGGGACTGGGGGAAAGAGAGACTCATTCAGCAGAGGAGAGTGCCTGACAACAAGCTCCCCGCCGGGCCGGAGTGGTGCACCCATTTCACAGGCATTCACCCATAATCAGCCAGGCAAGGGGCTGATTCTGGGGCTTTGCCAGGTGATATCATCTCTGGTTCATCTCTGCTCTCTTTGACGGCCCCTTGCCCTTTGAAGGGTGCAGTCAAGGGAGGTTCTGTCTGCACAACTTTTTACTATCTTAATCCACATCCCTGGTCCTGCTGTGTCCCCGTGGGGAGCTGTGCCAAGAGGGCTCTGACCCCAGACAGTTGTTCCCTGTGCTGGCTCTGCTGCTGCCCTAACTGCTGGGCACGTGTTTCCTCTGCATCCCACAGAAGCCTGATCTGCTTCTCTCTCTGCAGTGCACCAACCCCCTGCCAGGGCTAACCAAGCTGGAGGATTGCTGTGGCAGTGTGGGGCTCTTTTGGGGCATGGACCAGTGCCTGGCCTGTCCCCCCCGGCCAGGTGAGTACTGCTGCTGGCCAGGAGCTGGGACAGCATGAGGGACAGCCTGCACCCTCAATGAGCAAAAATGATGTGGCTGCTCATGTGGCCAAGGCAGGGAGCAGAGCTGCAGGTTGTGATACATGGCTCTCCTTGGCCCAAGGTCCTCAGGGATGGGCAGCACATCCCAGGTGAGTGCAGGGTCATGCCAGCTGCCATCCCAACCCACCAGGGAACAGTGCTCTGGGTTGGGTGCTGATCCCAGGCTCATGTAGCCAACAGTTCCCACCATGCTAGCCCCATTCAGAGGGAGAAACAGGAAAAAAGCAGCCGTGGCTTTAGGAGGTGCAGTTCTAGGTTGGAGGAGGAGGCTGCAGACTTGGCCCTATAGAGTTACGAGCTCGCTCTGGGCCCAACACGGGTTTGGCAGGGGCTCTGGAAATAACACTACATCAAACAATTGGCAGGAGCACACCCGGGGTCCGTTCCAGGGGCATGGGCGTCCAGCTCTGTTTCTGCTGCACTTGGGAGCTGGACAGACTGATCTAGCAGGAGATGGGGATTCCTCATCTGCTCTGCTCAGGGTGCTTCATGACGAGCATGGCCCCTTGCACCACAGTCCCATCCTGTGTTGTGGTGGAGAGGCCATACAGGAGGACTCCTGGCTGGAGAGGAGGCAGTTCCGTGGGCACAGTGCTTCCAGCATCCAGTGCTGACTGGGTGTGGTGCAGGGCAAGGTGTACTCACCCAGTGGAATGTGGGAAGGGAGCTGCTCACCTCCTCCCTGCCTGCCTGCCCCCTTTCATTGCTGCCTGCCTGCTCAATCACATCCCTTCACTGGATCAAAGAACTACAAAAAACAGACCCCATGGTTCAGGAGACTTTGAACTCCTGAATAGAGTGTAGGTATCCAAAGTGGCAGGTTTTGCAAGCAGGTGTGGTGCTGGTGACTTCTAGCTCTGCTTGGACTTTTTCCTGCTTGCTTACACACACTTTCCCAAGAGCTGAATTTGTGTCTCATTATCCTCAATTCGATTCCTCCTCAGCCAGGGGTAGGGCTGACTGGAGCCAAATTCCTTGCAATCACAGACGAGGTTGTCAGCATCCTGGAACCCAGTCAGATCTTGGGAGCTCTGATTGCTGTCATCTTCCCAAGCTGCTGTGGCCATGGCTGTGCTGTGGCCTTGGCCATGCTGCTGCTTTCCTACCCTCACCCATGTGCCAGCCCCAAAACAGTCTTGGGCATACGTGGCGTGGGGGTGACCCTGTGGTCTGCAGGTTCAGTACTGACAAGGAAATGCCCCCACAGGCCTCAGCCTTTCTTCTTTGTCCCTGCCTTCACAACTCCAGTCATGGCTTTCTCTTCCCCATTCTACAGCAGTCTCTCTTTCTCACCTGTCCCTCTGTGATCCCTCCATTAGAAAGCAGGGGGGCTGCTTAATACTTCAGTTAGCCTGCAGATTGCTGCAAAAACTCTGCACCTCCTTTCTCCTTCTCCATGCCAGGATGCAGGGTGATTGCAGAGAATGCAGCCAGAGCTGCAGCAGTGATTTACTCTGCTGGACTTAGAGCTTCAAAATGTGTCTAATCACAGGCTCCTAAGATGTGAAAACACACAAAATACCCCCATGTGCTCCTTGCAGCCAACCAGTAGAGCAAATGCACTTAAGAAATGACTCCTAGCTGCCAGCAGGCTGCACAGCTCACAGCTCAGCACATGCTCTGTGTCCCAGGAGCAACTCAAGACAAGTTGTCACTGCTGGTCTCCATTGAGTGGACAGCTGCTTGTCTGGCTTTGTTTTTAGATTAATTCCAGGGAGATATGAAAATGTATCCATGTGGGTCTTTTGCATTCCAGTGCCACAAGAAATTGCCTCTGGCTTTGGGTGATAAAGTTCCTCTTTGGAGACTTAATGGCTCTTATGATTTTGGCAGGAATTCAGGCTAGTTGAAGGAGCCATTTTCATCCTGTTCAATGGTATACAGGTATCTTTCTGCTTTGGCCACCTCTGGTGCGAGGAGCTGTAAGGCAGACACACGATGGAGGCAGCCTAAGGGAGCCCAGGTGTTGTGCAGTGAGAAGCCCAGGTGGATGGCATGCCTTTCTCTGGCATGCTGCCTTCACACAAAAGATAGCTGACCCCAGAATGGAGTCAGTGAAACAGCTCTTTCTCAGTCACCTTACTTCTTTAACAGAGCTGCCAAGCACCGTGACCTCTCATTGCCATGTGCCTTGTCTGCCAGGGTTTCCAGTTCCATGCCAGTGTGAAGGCATTGTTCCATGTACTTCCTGCCTGCAGACCACATCCCACACTCACATTCCTTCTGCCTTCTGGTCTTGCTGGCCTGTGTAGTGCTTGCTCAAAGTCACTGGGCTGTAGTTCAGTGATCTGGTGTCTTGTGCACAGAGATAACATGTCCAGTGTATGTTTCCAGCTTTCTTCTTAGCACTGTGATCTTCATAGAGAACTCCTTGCTCTCATGTTACCCGGGGAAGCATGCACCAGAGCAGACTTGACAGCATTGGGAATTTAATTCCAGCAAGTAGAGACAGAAATGGCAGAAGCTAGTTAAGTGTAAACACTTACAAACGTACAGAAGTGCAGCCAGGCAAGAGCTAGACAAATGGGGAACTTGTTTGGATTGACTGTCTGCCCGAGACACTGATTGTTAGTAGAGTCTGGATATGTCCGGATGTCTCCATCG